>CM072520.1:6295126-6593105 GCA_036898135.1 Oncomelania hupensis | reverse complement strand
AGTTACAGTGTGGTTGTACTATTGTGCTGGGACCTGTAGTCATTACAGTGTGGTTGTACTATAGTGACCTGGTACAAGGACAGGACGCTGGTCCCTGTAGTCATTACAGTGTGGTTGTTACTATAGTGCTGGACCATTAGGACCTGTAGCAGTCAGTGGTGGTTGTACAATAGTGCTGGACCTATGGGTACAAGGACAGGACGCTGGTCCCTGTAGTCATTACAGTGTGGTTGTACTATAGTGCTGGACCTGTAGTCATTACAGTGTGGTTGTACTATAGTGCTGGGACCTGTAGTCATTACAGTGTGGTTGTACTATAGTGCTGGACCTATGGGTACAAGGACAGGTGGTCCCTGTAGTCATTACAGTGTGGTTGTACTATAGTGCTGGACCTGTATTACAAGGACAGGTGGTCCCTGTATCATTACAGTGTGGTTGTACTATAGTGCTGGACCTGTAGTCATTACAGTGTGGTTGTACTATAGTGCTTGGACCTGTAGTCATTACAGTGTGGTTGTACTATAGTGCTGGACCTTATGGGTACAAGGACAGGACGTGATCCTGTAGTCATTACAGTGTGGTTGTACTATAGTGCTGGACCTGTGGGTACAAGGACAGGACGCTGGTCCCTGTAGTCATTACAGTGTGGTTGTACTATAGTGCTGGACCTGTAGTCATTACAGTGTGGTTGTACTATAGTGCTGGACCTGTAGTCCATTACAGTGTGGTTGTACTATAGTGCTGGACCTGTAGTCATTACAGTGTGGTTGTACTATAGTGCTGGACCTATGGGTACAAGGACAGGACGCTGTCCCTGTAGTCATTACAGTGTGGTTGTACTATAGTGCTGGACCTGTAGTCATTACAGTGTGGTTGTACTATAGTGCTGGACCTGTATGGGTACAAGGACAGGACGCTGGTCCCTGTAGTCATTACAGTGTGGTTGTACTATAGTGCTGGACCTGTAGTCATTACAGTGTGGTTTGTACTATAGTGCTGGACCTGTAGTCATTACAGTGTGGTTGTACTATAGTGCTGGACCTGTAGTCATTACAGTGTGGTTGTACTATAGTGCTGGACCTGTAGTACAAGGACAGGACTATAGTGCTGGACCTGTAGTCATTACAGTGTGGTTGTACTATAGTGCTGGACCTGTAGTCATTACAGTGTGGTTGTACTATAGTGCTGGACCTGTGTCATACAGGACGGGACGCTCCCTGTAGTCATTACAGTGTGGTTGTACTATAGTGCTGGACCTATGGGTACAAGGACAGGACGCTGTTCCCCTGTAGTCATTACAGTGTGGTTGTACTATAGTGCTGGACCTGTAGTCATTACAGTGTGGTTGTACTATAGTGCTGGACCTGTGGGTACAAGGACAGGACGCTGGTCCCTGTAGTCATTACAGTGTGGTTGTACTATAGTGCTGGACCTGTAGTCATTACAGTGTGGTTGTACTATAGTGCTGGACCTGTACAAGGACAGGACGCTGGTCCCTGTAGTCATTACAGTGTGGTTGTACTATAGTGCTGGACCTGTAGTCATTACAGTGTGGTTGTACTATAATTGCTGGACCTATGGGTTCAAGGACATGGTGGTTACTGTAGTCATTACAGTGTGGTTGTACTATAGTGCTGGACCTGTAGTCATTACAGTGTGGTTGTACTATAGTGCTGGACCTATGGGTACAAGGACAGGACGGTGGTCCCTGTAGTCATTACAGTGTGGTTGTACTATAGTGCTGGACCTGTGGGTCATAGGACAGGAGTGGTCCCTGTAGTCATTACAGTGTGGTTTGTACTATAGTGCTGGACCTGTGGGTAGAGTCATTACAGTGTGGTTGTACTATAGTGCTGGACCTGTTGGGTACATTATTACAGTGTGGTTGTACTATAGTGCTGGACCTGTGGGTACAAGGACAGGACGCTGGTCCCTGTAGTCATTACAGTGTGGTTGTACTATAGTGCTGGACCTGTAGTCATTACAGTGTGGTTGTACTATAGTGCTGGACCTGTAGTCATTACAGTGTGGTTGTACTATAGTGCTGGACCTGTAGTCATTACAGTGTGGTTGTACTATAGTGCTGGACCTGTAGTCATTACAGTGTGGTTGTACTATAGTGCTGGACCTGTAGTCATTACAGTGTGGTTGTATACTATAGTGCTGGACCTATGTAGTCATTACAGTGTGGTTGTACTATAGTGCTGGACCTATGGGTACAAGGACAGGACGCTGGTCCCTGTAGTCATTACAGTGTGGTTGTACTATAGTGCTGGACCTATGGGTACAAGGACAGGACGGTGTGGTCCCTGTAGTCATTACAGTGTGGTTGTACTATAGTGCTGGACCTGTGGGTACAAGGACAGGACGCTGGTCCCTGTAGTCATTACAGTGTGGTTGTACTATAGTGCTGGACCTGTGGGTACAAGGACAGGACGGTGGTCCCTGTAGTCATTACAGTGTGGTTGTACTATAGTGCTGGACCTGTAGTCATTACAGTGTGGTTGTACTATAGTGCTGGACCTGTGGGTACAAGGACAGTGTGGTTGTACTATAGTGCTGGACCTGTAGTCATTACAGTGTGGTTGTACTATTAAATATAATAAAAAAAACCTGCTGGACCTGTAGTCAGTACCCTGTTGGTTTGTACTATAGGTGGCCTGTAGTTACATTACAGTGTGGTTGTACTATAGTGCTGGACCTGTAGTCATTACAGTGTGGGTTGTACTATAGTGCTGGACCTATGGGTACAAGGACAGGACGCTGGTCCCTGTAGTCATTACAGTGTGGTTGTACTATAGTGCTGGACCTGTAGTCATGTACTGAGTGTGGTGTAGGTACCTAATACTGGACCTGGTTGTAGTCATTACTGTGTGGTTGCTACTATAATTGCGGACCTGTTAGTCATTACAGTGTGGTTGTACTATAGTGCTGGACCTGATGGGTACAAGGACAGGACGGTGGTCCCTGTAGTCATTACAGTGTGGTTGTACTATAGTGCTGGACCTGTAGTCATTACAGTGTGGTTTGTACTATAGTGCTGGACCTGTGGGTACAAGGACAGGACGCTGGTCCCTGTAGTCATTACAGTGTGGTTGTACTATAGTGCTGGACTTAGGTCATTACAGTGTGGTTGTACTATAGTGCTGGACCTGTAGTCATTACAGTGTGGGTTGTACTATAGTGCTGGACCTGTAGTCATTACAGTGTGGTTGTACTATAGTGCTGGACCTGTACATTACAGTGTGGTTGTACTATAGTGTGGTTGTACTATAGTGCTGGACCTGTAGTCATTACAGTGTGGTTGTACTATAGTGCTGGACCTATGGGTACAAGGACAGGACGCTGGTCCCTGTAGTCATTACAGTGTGGTTGTACTATAGTGCTGGCTGTATGGGTACAAGGACAGGACGGTGGTCCCTGTAGTCATTACAGTGTGGTTGTACTATAGTGACCTGTGCTGGACCTGTAGTCATTACAGTGTGGTTGTACTATAGTGCTGGACCTATGGGTACAAGGACAGGACGCTGGTCCTGTAGTCATTACAGTGTGGTTGTACTATAGTGCTGGACCTGTAGTCACATTGTGGTTGTACTATAGTGCTGACTGTAGGGTACAAGGACAGACCCTGGTCCCTGTAGTCATTACAGTGTGGTTGTACTATAGTGCTGGACCTGTAGTCATTACAGTGTGGTTGTACTATAGTGCTGGACCTGTGGGTACAGTGTAGTCATTACAGTGTGGTTGTACTATAGTGCTGGACCTGTGGGTACAAGGACAGGACACTGGTCCCCTGTAGTCCATTACTAGAGTGTGGTTTGTACTATAGCTGGACCTATGGGTACAAGGTCAAGGACGGTGGTCCCTGTAGTCATTACAGTGTGGTTTTGTACTATAGTGCTGGACCAGTAGTCTGTAGTCATGGTTACAAGGAACTATAGTGCGGTGGACCTGTAGTCATTACAGTGTGGTTGTACCTGTCCTGTAGTCATTACTGTGTGGTTGTTTATAGTGCGGGACCTGTGGGTAACAATGACAGGCTTGGTCCCTGTAGTCATTACAGTGTGGTTGTACTATTTAGTGCTGGTCCTGTAGTCATTACTGTGTGGGTTGTTTATAGTGCTGGACCTGTAGTCATTTACAGTTGTGGTTGTACTATAGTGCTGGACCTATGGGTACAAGGACAGGACGCTGGTCCTGTAGTCATTACAGTGTGGTTGTACTATAGTGCTGGACCTGTGGGTACAAGGACAGGACGTGGTCCCTGTAGTCATTACAGTGTGGTTGTACTATAGTGCTGGACCTATGGTACAAGGACAGACGCTGGTCCCTGTAGTCATTACAGTGTGGTTGTACTATAGTGCTGGACCTGTGGGTACAAGGACAGGACGGTGGTCCCTGTAGTCATTACAGTGTGGTTGTACTATAGTGCTGGACCGACCTGTAGTCATTACAGTGTGGTTGTACTATAGTTGCTACTGGACAGGACGTAGTCCCATTGTAGTCATTACAGTTGGTTGTACTATAGTGCTGGTCTGTGGTACAAGGACCGTCTGTAGTCATTACAGTGTGGTTGTACTATAGTGAGATCTGTTACAATGGGTACAAGACCTGCTGTGGTCCCTGTAGTCATTACAGTGTGGTTGTACTATAGTGCTGGTTGTAGTGCGTACAGGACACTCCCTGTAGTGCAGTTGGTCTACTGTTGTAGTCCTATCAGTGTGGTTGTACTATATTAAGTTGGACTACTATTAGTGCTAGGGACCTGTAGTCATTACAGTGTGGTTGTACTATAGTGCTGGACCTGTAGTCATTACATGTGTTGTGTGTTATACTATAGGGTGGCTGGCACTTGTGGGAAGTACGGCGGCCTGGTTAGTGGGTACTAGGACAGCCTGTAGTCATTACTATAGTTGTTGGTTGTACTATATGTGCTGGACAAACATGGGTACATTAGGATCCTATCATTACACACCTGTAGTCATTACAGTGTGGTTTGTACATAAAGTCTAGTGATGCTGTGGTACAAATAGAGGTTGTACTGTTAGGGGTGGACCTGTTATTAGTGGTTTACATTTGCTTAGTGTATTACAGGTGGTTGTACTATAGTGCTAGGACCTGTAGTCATTACAGTGTGGTTGTACTATAGTGCTGGACCTATGGGTACAAGGACAGTCCCTGTAGTCATTACAGTGTGGTTGTACTATAGTGCTGGACCTATGGGTACAAGGACAGTCCCTGTAGTCATTACAGTGTGGTTGTACTATAGTGCTGGATCCTATGCGGTACAAGGACAGTCCCTGTAGTCATTACAGTTGTGGTTGTACTATAGTGTGGATCTGTGGGTACAAGGACAGGACGGTGGTCCCTGTAGTCATTACAGTGTGGTTGTACTATAGTGCTGGACCTGTAGTCATTACAGTGTGGTTGTACTATAGTGCTGGACCTATGGGTACAAGGACAGTCCCTGTAGTCATTACAGTGTGGTTGTACTATAGTGCTGGACCTATGGGTACAAGGACAGTCCCTGTAGTCATTACAGTGTGGTTGATGATGATGATGATGATGATGATGATGATGATGATAATAATAATAATAATGTAGTCATTACAGTGTGGTTGTACTAATAGTTGCAGACCTATGGGTACAAGGACAGACGCTGGTCCCTGTAGTCCATTAAGTGTGTTTTTACTATAGTGCTGACCTATGGTACAAGTAACAGTCCCCTGTAGTCATTACAGTGTGGTTGTACTATAGTGCTGGAACCTATGGGTACAAGGACAGTCCCTGAGTCATACAGTGTGTTGTAACTATAGTGATGGATCTGTGGTACAAGGACAGGACTGTGGTCCCTGTAGTCATACAGTGTGGTTGTACTATAGTGTGGACCTGTAGTCAATACAGTGTGGTTTGTACTCTAAGTGCTGGACCTATGGACAAGGACAGTCCCTGTAGTCATTACAGTGTGGTTGTACTAATAGTGATGGACCTATGGGTACAAGGACTTCTCAGACCACTGCTAATTCTACTACCTTTGTTAAATAAAGAATGATCTATCTTATTTTATCTCTCTACTCTCTCTCTCTTTCTCACCTCTCTCTTACTCTCTCTCCCTCCCATCCTTTTTCCCTCTGTCTCTCTAATGGAGTCAATTGTCATGAGATAAGTCAGTGGTAACGGGAGACCGCTGATAAAACCAATACCACTTGGTACCAGACTATCTGCTGCTCACTAAGCCATTGCCTCTTATTCTCCATCCCTTCTGCACCCTAGTCAGCCACTGATACTCTAGCAGACGTGTGTGTTTACGTTCACTAACCTTTCTACTTGTATATGCCTGGTGAAAGCAAGACAATACTAGATACTCTGGTGTACACATTATTTTGTTCACCTTTAGCTGTTTTCTTTTGTATAGCGTCCTTTGGTAATACTAATAATAATACTAATACTAATACTAATAATAATAATAATAATAATAATAATAATAATAATAATAATAATAATAATAATAATAATAATAATAATAATAATATTAATATTAATAATATTAATAATGATGATGATGATGATGATGATAATAATAGTAATAATAATAATAATAATAATAATAATGATAATAATGATAATAATGATGATGATGATGATGATGATGATGATGATGATGATGATGATGATGATGATGATGATGATGATGATGATGATGATGATGATAATAATAATAATAATAATAATAATAATAATAATAATAATAATAATAATCAGCAGCAGCAACAGCAACAGCATCATGGATGTTATACGCGCCTTATTCCTAAATCAGACTCAAAGAGCGGCGATCTGTAACCAACATACACGCTCACGTGTTACAGACACTCCCACACACACAACAAACACTCGTTCATCGCGGAAACATGTGATTTAAAGGCCAGACTCTATTAGAAGACGGAATGAAGATCGAATGCTATCTTTTCAAATTTTAGATAGACGTAATCCAATACCATTATTGAAGGATGGCACGTTAATATAGGTTCAACGACCACGTGTTCGGGACCAAGGCGAGCCACACTGTACTCGTGGATTTCGGCTGTGGCCAACAGCCTGGAGAGGATTGGGCCCCGCCAGGTCTTTCTTGCCCAAGACAACACCGTACAACGAAGAATACAAAGCATGAAGGTGCTACGAAAGACTTCTGGCATTTCCTATACCCAGCACATCACCAACGACGAAGACCATCACACAAGCCATTGGACAACACGATGACATAAACATGGTGAATAAACGGAAACTCCGATGGTATGTCTACGTCACCAGAGCATCAGGCCGTGCAAGGACCATCCTGCAAGGCACGGTGCAAGGAGGCAGAAGAAGAGGGAGACAGAAAATGAGGTGGGAGGACAACATTCGAGAATGGACTGGCTTGACACTGAGCGAAGCCATGAGGGTTGCTGAGGACAGAGAAAGATGGAGTGCGCTGGTTAAACGATCGTCTGTGGTGAGCCAACGACGCTCGTGTAACGGTATAGGATATAATAGGATAGGATAGGATAGGATAGGATAGGATAGGATAAGATAGGATAGGATAGGATAGGATAGGATAGGATAGGAAGAAAGGTGCCACGCTCTCCAAATCTTGTATTATGCTTTTTATTCATTTGTGTGTGTGTTTGTTATCATATTGTAAGGTCAATGTTTACATGCGATGCTCTCCTATACTATTTAATGTAAATTTTATGATGCAAATGTAAGTGTGTGTGTGTGTGTGAGGGTAATTATGAGTGGGATGAGTGTGAGAGTAGTTGTGAGTGCGATGAGTGTGAGGGTAGTTGTGATTGCGATGAGTGTGAGGGTAGTTATGTGTGAGGGTAGTTGTGAGTGCGTTGTGTGTGAGCGAGCGTGGGCGACAGTGTTTATGTGTGCGTATTGCATGTTTACATTTCATTCATTATGTATGTGACGTTGAAATGTCTGTACCTTATTTGAGCGATGTTTTAACGCCTGTTATGTTTTTAGATTTTTTTTTTAAGATTTTAATGCTTTATTGTCCCTTTTTATCGGGAAATTCTGGGCCGCCTCCCCATGTGGAAGGCGTAGTCGCAGCCTGTGGCGCGCCCAAACCCAACCTACCTAACATTAGTTGTGATTTTTGAAATTTAGAAATTCTTTAAATTTTTGAAATATTTTGAAATTTTGCTGGGGGAGCAAACCGGAGTACCCGGAGAAAACCCCCGAGACGTTGCCCGAGTCGAAAGTAAATAATATTCGGATAAACGTAACGCCCCGATGCAGGGTATAGTTACTTGTAAGGGGTCATACATATTTGTTGAATTGAATTGAATTGCCTTCAGGTTGTTTTGTTGTTGTTGTTGTTATTGTTGTTGTTGTTGTTGTTGTTAACTTTAATGGCGTCAATTTAAAGACGAGCGTTTGTGTACATTTTAGAGGCGTTCACTGCGTGATTACTTTGCTGGGACTGATGACCTTCATTTGCCACGAACGTCATCAGCCGTTTTCTTTTCCACTATGACTTAATTCTTCCGTTAATTCTGTACCTGTTGAACTTGTACTAAGCTTCTGTATGATGCTAGCCTCGCCTGCATAGTTTTGTCCAGTGCAGACCATCTTCTGCCTCCGCGCTACTCTGGGTAGCAGTGATTTTGAGTGGGAGTGACCGAGAGATTGCAGTGGCACGCAGCTCACGTCACTCTTTGTTCTGACTGACACGGGAAGACGGAGCGTGGAATGACGCCATGTTGACGCCATGTTCTCAACCAATGTTCCGCCATTTTGCAAGTCGGTCGTCCATTCGCCATTTTCTGTCCCTTTATATCTTGCAGCTTAATTTGGTGTTCTGTTCTGAGGACAGAGAAAGATGAGTACGCTGGATAAACGATCATCTGTGGTGCCCCAACGACCTTCGAGTTACGGGATAGGATAGGATAGGATAACTTGCTGTTAGCACTTTACATTGCCCGTGTTAGTGTAACTGTTAAGGTAAGTCCCCCGAACTTTCCGGTCGTTGGGAGGGAAATGTTAAGGACCTCCCATTTTTCTAGGCGAGAAAAAACACAAAAACAAAAGTGTACAGAAAAAAAATTGAAACGATATTTTAAAAGGAGGTAAGAAAAATCATTACTAATAATAGGTGAGTCAAAATATTGGAGATTTAAATTACCCTGAATAGAGTTTGAAAGTAAAAGTAAATGCAATACCTTTGTAACATTTAGGTTTTTAACTTTAAAATTGAAATGCTGGGTTTGACAATTCAAGTTCGTCCTTAGTACTTATGCAGTATAATGTTCAACCTGTTTTATTTTCTTCGTTTCGCTGTGCTATTAATAACCCAAGACTTTCAGACAGCACGGCTGAGACTTGCCGAGTTCCTCTCACACGTCGAGAGCAAACGTAAGAGTGTTAACTAAGCAGTGGCATGAACACAAGGACAAGAACACAAGAACACAAGAGTTTCACAAAAGGCGCCATCTGGACGCAAGTTCAAAAAAATATTCCCGGATTTTGCTTTTGGGATTTCAGTCTTATTCTTCTATATGAATGGATCGAAAATTTGAATGAGGAAATGAATGAACTTGTTTTAATCGTTTTTTCATTTTTATCTCCTCACAAAATGGCGCAATTCAGGTTTCTTTTATTACAATACAATACAGTACAATACAATACAATACAATACAATACAGTACAATACAGTACAATACAATACAATACAGTACAATACAGTGCAATGCAATGCAGTGCAATGCAATGCAATGCAATGCAATACAATACAATACAATACAATGCAATGCAACACAATATAAAGAAACATGATGCAATGCAATACAAGTATTCGCATTCAGTATAGTATAATACAATACTCGTATTCGTATTCAATACAATACAGTATAGTGTAATACAATGAATTGCAATATATCCTTAGTGTCCATATTTAACATGTAAACTAAAGCACAAAAATAGACAATTATGTGTTTTCTCTTAGAAGGATTACAAAGCATAATATGCAAGAATTACGCTGGGCTACATTATTTGTCTGGACTTCCCTCCTCCTTCCTCCCCCAATCTGCCTTGTGTGTGCGTGGGTGTGCGTGTGGTGTGTGTGTGTGAGGGGGGGGGGGGGGGGGGGGGGGGGGGGGGGAATACAAATTAAAATCCAAAAATGAAATGACGCGAGATAAATTGGGTTTGGGGGAAAAATACACCAGTGATGTTTTTTGCCCTACCAACACCCCAATCAGCCTTTATTGGCTAGTGTGTGCGTTGCGCAATTTCTAGAGCTAATCGCTAAGCACTAGACATTAATTGCTGAAGAAGCCTGGGATGACACTACTAACGTTTACGTAAATCTGTAGCCCGATGTTTATCTCTTGCACTCTCCCTTCCTGGACCTTTCAACTTCTAGTATCTCTCTCTTTTCTTCTTCTCTTTCTTCTCTTTTCTTCTTCTTTTCTTTCTTTCTTTTCTTTCTTTTCTTTCGTTTCTTGTCTTCTTCTCTTCTTCTTCTTTTTCTTCGTTCTTTCTTCTTCTTATCTTTCTTTCTTTCTTCTTCTTTCTTCTTCTTTCTCTCTTCTTTCTTTCTTCTTTTCTTTTCTTCTTCATTCTTCTTCTTCTCTTCTCTTTTCTTCTTCTTCTTCTTCTTCTTCTTCTTTCTTTTCTTCTTTCTTCTTCTTCTTCTTCCTTCTTCTCTTCTTCTTCCTTCTCTCTTCTTCTTCTCTTTCTTTTTCTTCTTTCTTCTTTTCTTCCGTTCCTTTCTTCTTCTTCTTCATCCTCTTCTCTCTCCTCTCTCTCTTCGTTCTCTTATCTTCTCTTTATCTCCTTCTTCTCTCCTTCTCTTGTCTCTCCTGTCTTCTCTACTTTTGTCTCTCTTTACTACCTCTCTGTGCCTCTTCTCTCTCTCTCTTCTCTCTCTCTTCTGTCTCTCATCCTCTCTCTCTCTCTCTCTCTTCTCTCTTTGTCTCCTCTCTCTCTCCTCTCTCTTTCTCTCTTTAGTCTCTGTTACTCTGTCTCCTCTACGCTCTCTCTCTCTCTCTCTCCCTCTCTCCTCTCTCTCCACTCTCATCTCTTCTCTCTCTCCTCTCTCTCTCTCTCTCTCTCTATCTCTCTTCTTCTGCTCTCATCTTTCTCGCTCTCTCTCTCTCTCTCTCTCTCTCTCTCTTTCTCTCTCTTTCTTTTAGTTGTTACTAACGATTCGCCTAGCGCTCTTCCACCGACTCTCTCTCTCTCTCTCTCTCTCTCTCTCTCACTCTCTCTCTCTCTCTCTCTCTCTCTCTCTCTCTCTCTCTCTCTCTCTCTCTCTCTCTCTCTCTCTCTTTCTCTTTCTCTCTGCTTTCTTTTTTGTTGTTACTAACGATTCGCCTAGCGCTCTTCCACCGACTCTCTCTCTCTCTCTCTCGCCCCTATTTCCCTCCCTCTCCCTCGCCCTCGTTTTCTCATATTTTCATTCTGCCTTTAGTCATCTTGCTCTACTCCTTACCGCTCACTTCATTCTCTTCTCCCTCCCCTCTCCCCCCCCCCCCCCCCCACTTCTCCCTCCTCCCACCACCTTGCCACCCTCTCCTTCCTCCCAAATCTACCTCCGCCCACCCTCAACCCCGTGGGCATTTTTTTTTTTGCTTCTCCAACTTTTCTTTTTTGTGTGTTTGTGTTTGTTCCCAAAAGTAAAAGTTTGAAATGGAAAACAGGAAAAAGCAATTGAGTTGTCCATGCTGTGACAGTGACATGCAGGCAAGTGGGGAACCCGCCGACAGGCCTTTACGAATTGCCTCCCTAGGCTGACCACTCCTGTACGTAGGCATAGCACTCAGGCCTTCCATTTACTGTTTCCAGCAACGGTTCACAGTTCAACACAATATTGACCTCGGGATGGTTTAATAGGAGAAAGGTTTTAGGCGCTGAAGCCTAGTCCCCGTTTCTACATGTCAGGTCTAGTCTTGCAATCTGAGAGAAAGAGAGAGAGAGAGAGAGAGAGAGAGAGAGAGAGAGAGAGAGAGAGAGAGGGAGAGAGAGATCCGAAACATTTTTTTAAATTTATTTTAAACTAAGTACAGAGTGTAATCTTCAAATTTGTCCTTTAACGAATTAGCATAATGCAGGGGACGAGCAAGAGACAGACAGAGACATACAAACAGAGACAGAGAGGAGAAGGGGGGTGAGAGGTAATTGTATGGGGGATGGTGGAGGGAAGGGAGATGTCATTGACCGTGACAGGCACAAATCTGGGTAAACCTCTGACAAACCAAAGAATTGGTCTTCCGACGCGCCCAACATCTCCCAACAACCTAACTGTGCTACTTCAGTGAAATTGCTTATGCACGTGCGCACGGCAATACTTGCCAATACTTAAAACTCGGGAGCAGAAGAAGGAAATAGTAATTTTTTTCTTCACTGATATTCCAGAGACCGATTACTGTGAAAGCCACCTAGAGTTTTTACAAGCTTAGAGTGGCTGTCAGCTTAGCTTCTTTGATTGGATTGGCATTACAAAGAAAAATAAATAATAAAATAAATTGGTCACTTCTTTTTGTAAATTCCAAAAAAAAAAATAAAATAAAATAAATAAATTTAAATTGCCATTTCTGTATCAGTGTGTGCCCAAGCACATCTATGTCACACATTTGAAGTGCGGATCTGTCTTACAAGGATATAATGAACGAAAAAAAGAAATATTTACGTACGAGATACCTAGTTTTGGGAGACTTAACTTGAACAGGTCAGCAAAAAATAGTCAACAAAACAAATATATAAAAAGTTTTACGCAATTTTTAATTACCGGTCCTTTGTTGTCGACATCATCAGCCACTCGAGTGCACTTGACCTGCATCCCAGAATGACAGTTGTGTGTGTGCGTGTGTGTGTGTGTGTGTGTGTGAATGGGTGGGTGGGTGGGTGTGTGTGTTGCCCCCTCCCCAATCCCGCCTCTCCCTCCCCCCGAGTGTGAATTGAAATCTATATGTTAAAATGTAGTGAACATTGACATTGATCAAATGTTGTTGTGGACATGTTCAGTAAATGATTGATCACCACCCCCATCCTCATTCTCTCCCCTGTTCCCACTCATTCAGTCAAAGAGCACTTGGATCTAGAGGGAAAGTCCTTAAATTAAAAAGCAAGCCCACAACTTGCCACTTGCTATCCAACCTCGGCTGTGTTTGCCGGATTTTAGTTTATTTTAGTTTATTATGTTGAGGAAGTGTTTAAGTGGGTTTTTTAAATGTATAAACTTTTGGTCTTTATTATTAAACTCTGATTTACAGATTGAACACACTTTTTAAAAAAAACTGCCACACTTCATTTTCCTCTCTCCCTCCTCACTCCACCCCCCCCCTCTCTTTCTCTCTCTCCACCTCCCCACCTCCCACTGCTGCTATGATTCTGCTTTTTCGTGCATTGAATAAACATTGAGGTTTAACGCCTACACCCACCATTGGCGATATGGCAGACGGGAATAACCATCCCAGGGAAAGAGGGGTAGGGACCTGAATCAACACTGAACCACCAAAGCAATCATACTGCTAAAATGGACAGTGAAAATTGCCACATTTTATATCGCCCACCACGGGATTCGAACCTGGGTCATCGGTGTGCCAGGCGAACGCTCTACCACTTGAGCTACGGCGGTAGGTTGGTGCATTCTTATGCCCTTGCTGTAATTCTTCTTCTTCTTCTTCTTCTTCTTCTTCTTCTTCTTCTTCTTCTTCTTCTTCTTCTTCTTCTTCTTCTGCTCTTCCTTTTTGTTCTTTTTCTTCTCCTTCTACTTCTTCTTCTTCTAATGAAACAATTTGAACTTTGAATACATTTTGTAATTTCTTTTTTTGTTTCATTTTTTTCTCTCTTAAGTTCTTCCCCCTGTAATATTTGTTTTCTGTCTGTTTAGTTTTCTTTCTTTCTTTCCTAGATCCTTCATTTATACTTTTTTCTTTTATTTTTTTTTATCTTTTTGTTTTTATTTGTTATCGTACTTTTGTTAATATTATCAAATCGCTCTATCCTGTTTAACCTTTTATAAAAGCTTGTTTATAAGTTTTTCCTTATTTTCTTCTCGTTATTTTGTTCTGTTCTATTTTCTTCCCTTGCGTAAGAAGCTATTTCTAAACTTGTTCTCCATTAATCAGTACTTACCCTATTGATTGTGGACATTATTTAGCCACAGAGAGGAGAGAGAAAGAGAGAGAGAGAGAGAGAGAGAGAGAGAGAGAGAAGGGGGGGTGGGGGGGACTTGTATATTTTCTCACCACTCTCCGCTATTTATTTTCAATAGGTTTAAGAAGCTTTTTCTTCACTTTTCCGCTCTTAACTTTAGATCTACCATATTCCTTATTGATATTATTTGGGCGGGGGGTAGGGACGTTCATTTTGCTGGATAGTTCGCTAGCTTCGCATGTGATGACTGGGAGCCCTGTGTCTGTGCTGATGGGTTTTTCCCTTGTGCGAGCATTGTGGCCGCGCGGCCTTTTCCACAGACTAGAAACCAATGGCGCCTGACAGGTGTGGGATCGATCCCGCCCCAGGCCGTAATGTTTTTTTCCAATATTAATTAGTTTCGACTCGAGCAACGTCTCGGGGGGTTTTCTCCGGGTACTCCGGTTTGCTCCCCCAGCAAAATGTCAAAAGCACGACTAATATTAGGTAGGTTCGGTTTGGGCGCGCCACTAGCTGCGTCTACGCCTTCCCCAAGGGAGAGGCGGTCCAGAATTTTCCGATAAAGGGGGACAAAATGTCAAAAAAGTCAAAGTTGTGGATAGCCTCCAGCACTTGGGATATCACAGTGACTACTGTGTGAGCCTATACATCTTTGGCCAATGCTTATTGTGTACCCATATGGCGCTTTTCCTGCTCAAGAGCTGCTCAAGGCGCTGTCCTACACAGGATCTAACTCAATCCGCCCGAGGCGCCCACTTGCAGCCTTAGGCGCATCGTTTGGCGCTCAGACAACTGAGCACGATCCTGGGAGCCTGGGAATGGGGGAGAAGAGTCCTAGGTCTAACTGGGTGTATTTGTGTAGCTGACACTCCTAGTACAACAGCTTCATAATCTCTATAGTCCATACGGTGGAATTTGTGGCTGCATAGGTAACCTACTGGACCATGGTTTATGCTCTGCTCCCAAGTAGTAGAAAACATAATACGGTAAGAACAGTCTCATATCTTGCTGTTATGGATATTCCCAGTTAAATAACACATATCTCAATATCTAGAAATGGAAGTGAAACGTCACGTTACGTAAAACGTAGGCTCCTGTAGTACAATGAAATATGCAGTAAGTGAGAAGACGACGGATTGTATCAGACAATGGATCCCGACAGGAAGTCCTCTCCAGAATCGCACAAACAACTGCGACCCTAACAAGGTCGAAGCCCATTTGGAAAGACAGGACCATCAGTCTACATTCCAAGGTAAAGCTGCTGCGCTCCCTTGTCTTCTCCATCTTCCTATACGCTTGCGAAACATGGACCCTCACAGCAAATCTACAACGAAGAATAAAAGGCTTGGAAATGAGGTACTACAGAAGACTTCTGGGCATTTCTTATACCCAGCACATCACCAACGATGAAGTCCGACAGACCATCACACAAGCCATTGGACAACACGATGACATGCTGACAGTGGTGAAGAAACGGAAACTCCGATGGTATGGCTACGTCACCAGAGCATCAGGCCTTTCACAACACCTGGCAAGGCACGGTGCAAGGAGGCAGAAGAATAGGTAGGCAGAAAAAGAGGTGGGGGGACAACATTCGAGAATAGACTGGCTTGACACTGAGCGAAACCATGAGGGTTGCTGAGGACAGAAAAAGATGGAGTACGGTGGTTAAACGATCATCTGTGATGCCCCAACGACCTTCGAGTTACGGGATAGGATAGGATAGGAGAAGACGACAGAGCTACAACATAAAGGATATAAACACAGCACATTAAAAGGTTCTCCATACAAATGTATTTCGCTTAAAAGCTTCTTCAAGAGTTACAAGCCAGTCAGTGAAACAGCCTTGGCACTGACAGCAGGCTGAGAGTCCACTCCGATGAAAGTCTGTGCTGTAAGGCAAGGGGCAGCGCATCGTGCGAATGAGGGAAGAAGCTGAGCTGATGGCTGGTTGATAGCGAAGAGAAGAGATGCAGGCATGTCTTCCTATTGATCTCAGCCGGATTTCGTGCTTGGGGGTCCCTTAGCTTAAATCTCCACCCCGTGAAGGGGCTGAGGGGTAGAGAGAAGCTGGAAAGGAGCGATACAGGAGGAGATAGAAGTAAAGAAACGGCACGACAGTTTACGGAGAAAGGAGCCTACCTAACCACACTTGTACTTTAACTGGAATCGTGCTTGGGGATCTTTTAGCTTGATATAGTAAACCTCTACCATGGCCCCCATGACGGGTTGGTTTTTGGGACTGAGGGATGAAGAGAAGGGAACAGAGAGGGGAAGCCAGTGGGGTGGGGGAGTTAGGAAGCTGGGACACGGGGCTAGCCCAGCAGTACTTTATACTTGCATCGTACTTGGCTGTCCTTTAGCTTGAAACTGTCTCTCTCTCATTCCCACCTCCCCCCCCCCCCACCTGCAACTGTCTCTCTCTCTCATTTCCACCCCCATCCCCTTCTGCCCCTCCTCCACCTCACAGCAGTAAAGGACCGAAAAAATAAGAGAAGGGATGGAGCGGACCTTATACAGGAATAAGGGGCCAAGTTAGCCGCATCTGTAATTGCATTGTACTTTGAAGTCTTTTTAGCTTTAAAATGTTCCACGCAGGGAGGACTGGAATGCCTTTGGCCTGGACTCTGAGATGAGAAGATACGGTGGGGTCTAGATAGAGTAAAAAAAAATTAGAAGGAGCAGAGTGGGAAAAGGGGGGGGGAGCTTAGGCACGTGACCAGTACTAACACTTGCACTGCATTTGCTTGGCCTTTAATAGACTCTAATTCCAAGGCTTCGTTAACTTTTGTCAAAAACGATTTTACCCTAAAATTCGCATTGTTATTACATCCTATCCTATCCTTTCATATCCTATCCTATCCTATCCTATCCCGTAACTTGAAAGTCGTTGGGGATCGTTTAACCAGCGTACTTTGATTGATTGATTGTTGCTTTAGGTCCAGCGCCCCCCCCCCCCCCCCCTGAGCCAAATCAGGACCAGACAACCCCCGATCCGCATAAAAGATCTGCTGAAACAACCCTAGTGGGAAAACTGAATGCCCTCCACCGGCCAGTCTTTGCAATAAAGACATCCCACGCAGGGGACGGCTGAGGCTTTACCCCAACTACTCGAACCCCCGGTTACAAAAACAAAATAGAATACAAACATCATTATAAATTATCAACAAAACACATACATATAAAATGCCTATAGTGCTAAATAATAACATCATAGGAAGCCCTAGTGACCACCCGGCAGAAAGCGTCCAATATTCCCAAGATGATCCAACAGACCTCATACACAAATAAGGAGTCTTGTTCAGGAAGAGTTTTTAAGAAAAAAGGTAGGTCATTGATCTAGCGAAGAAGAAGATAGTATAGCAGAGTGATAGGACAGAGCAAGAATGGGAAAGAGCAAATGAGGAAGACAGCGACAGTGGGAATTTAAAGCACTAAATTTCCAGAAAGTGGGGATACTATTTATACTGAAACCCCCGGCACTCCAACGGGGGTACTGTTGCCGCAGTGAATCGGTCATGCCTATAAAGGAAAGACAGGTTTTCAACTGGGGCTTTCACTTTTCCCTTTATAGGTTAGAACAATCTACATGTCATCATCAGCCCTCATGGCTTTGCTTAGTGTCATGACAGTCCATTTTCGTATGTGGTCCTCCCACCCCTTTTTCCGTCTCCATCTTCTTCTGCCTCCTTGCATCGTGCCTTATTACATCAAAGTGGGATTTCGTTGCTCAAATCAACCGCTAAAGTTAGAATGTTCCATTTGGGTTGTGACAGGGATCGAGTGATTTTCCCTGTTTATAATGTACGTCCATACCAAAGGCGTGTGATATGTGACCCTATTTCTTAGTGAACCACGCAGCGTGAGCAATGCGTCTTTGGTGTCTGGGGAAGATTGGGGTCTTTTTTATCAACCTGATACAAAAAGCCTTACGAGCAATTTTGTTACGGGTTCTGTCTCTTTCCGGCTGTGGTAGCTGCTATTTTTAGTTTTAGAATGTCGGCTGTCTAGTCAACGGCTGTTGCTATTATTAGGCCCAGAAACTGCCGAATTTATTAATGTAAAAATAGAGTTATTTTTGTTGTAAGCTTGTTTTCTCAGTGGGACAACACTCATTGTGAATATTAAAGGTCTTCAGATGTTGCGTGGTCATAGTGGGCCCCTTTAAAAATAATAACTCAAAACAAATTAAATAAAGTATTTATCCACAATACCTAATACTTAGTTACATAAATATTACGACGTGGAAGAGAAATGCAAATTTAACTTCTACCGTTTCATTCTCCCTGTCTTTTTAAAATGCAAGAGTCAGTTGCAAATATCTTGTCCCCCATATATTCCATAAAGATGTCAATATCTGTGTCCATACGTAACTGCACCTTTACCTCCCTAAACCATGGTTTGACCGCGTTTATTGGTGCACCCCACGGTGTGTTGCATCCCTAAATCAAACACAATCTCTTCCCAACTAGGTCTGAAGTCTCATTCGCGGCAAGTTTTTTCCTCCCCAGTTTCCCTACTGGGCTCGCTCTTAGTGCATATTAGATGTTATCGTCCACCCTTTTTTTTTTGTTCTAAAAAGGCCCTTTTCGTCCGTACTCCAAAACTTCATATCTGCAGCGTTTTTATTACACCACTTACCATCCATCCCTTTCCCTTCCCTCCCTCCCCTCTCATTTCTACCTCCACAACCCTTACCCTGGACCCATCGTCCCACAGTTCCGAACTCGTAGTCAAACTGTCTCCGTCCTAACTATCTCATGCGGGGCCTACTTTCGTTTTCCTTTCCAAATCGCGCCTCCTAACAACATCTTTATTAAACCTACCCCTAATCTCAGGCCTTAACTTGTGCTTTATCGGACAAGCCATTTCACAAAGTGTCTGGTAAGTGTGTGTGGGGTGTGTGTGTGTGTGTGTGTGTGTGTGTGTGTGTGTGTGCATGTGTGTGGTTTTGTATGTGTTTGAGTGTGTGCGTGTGTGTGTTTGTGTGTGGGTGTTTGTGCGGAGGCATAAGCCTTAAAATGGGTGACTAACCTTGCTTTTTATGCAGGAAATGGGTGAGTGTATTAGTCACCCAGAGTTTTCCAGCCACCCACTTTTTTCTAAGTACGCAGGAGTGCTCTTTTAGTGCATGGGAGTGCAGTTGTAGTGCATGAGAGTGTTTTTAGTACACGGGAGTGCTCTATCCGGGGAATTTTTGAACAAAATTCGACCTATTTCGTCGCCTATAGGAGACGAACTAGGTCAACTTTCTAGAAAAGGGTTAGGGTAAGGGCTAGTTGCAGCGCTACAACTAACCCTTGCCCTAACCCTTTTCTGTCAAAAACCACTTTCCGATTCCTACATTCTTAGTAAAACCCAGTCTTGGTGTTTTACATACTTGTGTGCGTGTGTGTGTGCGTGTGCCCCATTTACATTACCGCTTTCTTCTTCTTCTATTTCTTCATCTTCTTCGTGGTCGTCGTCGTCAGATACATTTTTCTTCTTCTTTTTCTTCTCTTCATCTTCTTCTTGTTCTTCAAATACACTGTTCTCCTCCTCTTCTTCATTGTACTTCAGACTTATCAGTACAACTTATGTTAATCTGATAAATAAAAATTGACACAACAACAAAAATGTACTTCAGATGCAGCCATTTTCTGATGTCCTTCAGTTGAAGGTTAGCAAGATATGTGTACAATCAAGATGCATTTCATTACATTTTGGTGTTGCCAAAGGTATGTAAGCTTCACGCACTTGCTGGCAAGGCTGTTCACCCACTTAATCGCAATTTTGTTTAGTAGCAACATTTTTAGCTCATTGAAAAGGCAGATCTAGAGTTCTGAACCTGAAAGAATGACCTCGTTCTTTAACCAGCCGCTGAGGCGACATTCCAATATGCCAGCGTATACGTTCATTTTTTTTATTGTTTCGCTATTTTTCCGCCTTTTGTGTGTGTGTGTGTGTGTGTGTGTGTGTGTGTGTGTGTGTGTGTGTGTGTGATGTTTTTAACTTTGAAAAGTCAGATTGAAGAGTATGTACTTGATTGAATGACCTTGTTCTTTAACCTACTTCTGAGGCAACAAAGATTTTGTCAGGACCTTTAATTGAACTTGTTGACAGCAGTTTAAAAAAGTATGTTTTGATTTAATTTTATTTAATTTTGGACTGTTGCTATATTTGTTTACGGACTTTTTATTTGGTTCGATGTAAGTTGTTTTTTGACAGCGCAATTTTGTTCTGTCTTACAGCTCTGAAGCCTATACTTTCCATACTTCCTGCTTCCCATCACCCCGTCATTAGTCATGGTCAAGAACTACTCTATAACAGGACATGCAGGCGACAGTTTGTGGCTCAGCTAGCGAAGGCCAAAGCACTGACCTAGTTTCAGCGGCACAGTAATCGAGACAAATAACTTGATTAAAATATCACACCACACGAATAGATCTGGCACATATACATGTTTATTGATGTATGTTGCGACTTAAAATATTAACCATTTGAGCTTTAAACGTATTACATTTTAATTATGAACGGTTATACTATGCACTATTTTCTTGCGCGAGAGTGCACAGTTCCGGAAAATCGTGCTCTCCATTTTCATTTTCTGCCGGTATTGAAAAGCGCTGATTGTTTTGCTGTGTTTATTCTCAAGTTTTGTAATTTGTGATTCTTCAAAATGCCTAATAAGTGTGGTGTAGTGAACTGCAAGGGCAACTACAACACATCCAACAAGTGTCGTGTGTTTAAACTGCCTAAAGACGAGACTGAAAGGCAGAAATGGCTGAACTTTTTGCCTCCCCGTGAGGATTTCATTTTGGATCCAGCAAAGTTTTTTCATGTGTGAAAAACATTGGCCTGCAGATACTGAAATGGTCAAAGTTCCTGGAGGATATACTCGCCCAAAGCTACCTCCTAGCATTTTCGAGAATGTTCCTGCATCTTGTTTACCTACGCCAAAGGCAACACCCCGCCAACACATTCCAGTAGAGGATAGGCAAATGGACTCTTTGAAAAAGAAAGACAAAATCACATCATTCTCAGACTTTTCACCTGACAAAGAGCTGCATGTCAAATATGAAAACATTGTTATTTCACGATGTGAAGAGAAGTTTGTGTGCCTGTTCATGGATGCATGTTACAAGGAAATCAGCATGTCTGTGATCGTTCACAACAAGTCAACAATGTGTTCTCCCCTCACCATGACTATCTACAAGCAGGGAATCAAGGTTCCTCTGAGTATCCTCGACAAAAACAATGGCCTCAGGCTGTACTCAGAATTCTTCGAATCTGTGAATGCGGCACTGCATTACGAACTCCCCATGAAAGAAGTTCTTGATAAGGTGACAACAATTCTGGAGCCCTATTGTGAGAACACACTTGATGCTGCCAAAGCAAAGAGACTGAAGTTTCTCACCAGACAATTGCACCTTTTGTATGACAAAAACTTCAGCATTGCAGACTACTGCTTTGCTATTGAGTCCTTTCCTCACTGCAAGTTTGACCAGCTTCGTGAAGTGCTAGTACTGCCAAGTAGACGGAAGCTTCATTCTGTAGTGTCAGCGACAAATGTGGAGAAGATACTTCAGAAGGCGTTCCAGAAGGTGAAATGCGATCAACAGAAGAACTGCTGCCTACTGGTGGATGAAGTCAAAATTCGCCCAACTGTTGCATTCTCTGGAGGTAAGCATATGAAAAAAATGTGTATATGTTTAATTTTATGCATAATTTTTTTCTTAATGTTTCCTTTTTGCTGAACAATTATAAGATATAAAACAATGTAATACAAACACCCTAACTAATAAGATAAGAAAAATATATAAATACCATAGTAGGATATAATAAAACATAAATACCATCTTACATCAATTAGGAGTCAACTTTTTCTAGATTTCATTTTTCTTACATTTGTTTTAATTTATATTATTATTTTCAGGGGTGGTGAGCGGCATGGCGATGAACGAACCAGACTCCAAGGCAGACTCCATGCTGTGCATCATGATGAAATGTCTACATGGTGGGCCAAGCGTCATGGTGTCAGTGACCCCAGTGCACAACCTCACAGCTGACTACCAGTTTCCTCTTGTGAAGGATGCTGCCAAGCTTGTGGAAAAGGCAGGTGGGATTGTATTAGGTTCCATGACCGACAATCACAAAATCAACCAAAAGTACTGTCAACTGTTCACTCTCCAGTACACCTACCAAGCTGTGCACCCACTACAGGATCAGAGAGTGTGGTTCCTGCTGTATGACCCTGTGCACCTTTTGAAATGCATCAGGAACAACTGGATTACAGAAAAGTGTCAGATGCTCTCACTTGATGGAAAAACTGTAGGCTCTTTTGCGGATGTGAAAGCGCTCTACCAAAAAGAAAAGGAAAGCATCCTGAAGTCGACACCATTGACTCATGCTGCTGTCTACCCATCACGACTTCAGCTTCAAAATGTCCAGCATGTCCTGAATGTTTTCAACGACAGAGTCATCGCCGCGCTGAAGCTTCAAGGGGCCCTTCAAACAGCCATGTTCATCCAACAGGTTGTTAACTGGTGGAACATTGTAAATGTGTCAGCAAAGGGCCAGGACATCAGAATGCGGGACCCCTTCAGAGCCGTTCAGGATCAGAGCTCGACAAGCCTGCAGTACTTTTTGGAACTTTTCCGTGAATCAGCATCTGGACACGGCCCTAAGCGGATCCAGTGCTTGACGCATGACACCAAAAGAGCACTGGTCCAGACCACCGAGGGAATGATTGCTGTCTGCAAACATCTGTATTCAGCTGGATTTGATTATGTGCTCTTGCGTGAACTCCAGAGTGATAGGATTGAGGGGGAGTTTAGCGTCTACAGACAAGCAACTGGAGCGAATGCGTTCATGGTGGCTGGGGATGTCCTTGCGGCCTTCAAGCGACGCCTTGTTAAGTTCTCGGCCTCGTTCCTAGAGTTTGTTGAGACCGACGCAGACTCAGCACCACAGGCCCACAATTGTAAGGGTGTGGACCTTGAGGATGCTTGTCTTGTGGAGGAGTGTGCGGGCGGAACTCTGGAAGAAACGGAAGAAAACGCGGTGGCATACGTGGCGGGGTGGCTGGAAAAAAAGTGTAGTGACCTGGAATTCCCTGAGGATGCCCCAATGCTGACCAGTGAGGCCAAAGAATTCATTGAAGAAGTCTCTAGAGGATACTTAACAGTGCCTCATGTTTCCACATATGAGTTCGTGAGAACTGGACTCTGCTTTGTGAAGCAGTCAAGGTCGGAGGCTTGCTGCCGCAAGAGACTCATTAATATTCTCACGGTGATGAACTCATTCTACGAGTTTGGATTACCATCTAAACATCTTCTGCGTCACCTGGCCAATGTCCTCCTTCATGGAATCCACAACCTGGAAAAAGACCACCAGAGGAACTCCACCTTGTACCAGACCTGTGTCAAGAAAGTGCGGCTCGCAAACTAATTGGCCTAATCCGGTGAGTTTTTTTTTTAAATTTTGAACCTGCCTGTGGAATGCCGCAAGTGTTCAAATATTTACCAAAAAGTTAACTAAAATAAATAAATTAAAAACAAAGAAATCAAGGCTTACTGTTAAATAGCATGAGCCTTACACTTACCAGTGCCTTATGTTGCCGGTTCCGCTGTATGATAAAAAAATCAACTAACATTTGTAATTTTCTTTTATATGAAGGTTTTATTATTTAATTTTACATACTAGAGGTGTAAGACAAAAGACTTGGAGGTTTGGGTCCAGATATCAGGTGATAGGTGTCTACAACTGAATGGCCTTAGCTAGCTGAGTCAGATCTCAGGCTGTGCACGTCCTTATTTCAGTAGTCCTTGGTCATGGTATAAGAAGTTTTTGATCCCTGCAATGTTAATGCCCGAAGTTCCCACCGCAAACCTCCTGCACCTAACTACAGAGCTGTGTCTACCTTCGTGCACTCAACCCTCCATTACCAACTCTGCCTCCAATTTAGGTTGGCAGCAGTGACCACCCCCTACCCCCCCCCCCCCCCCCCCACCACCCAATTCCTCTCCTTGACCAATCTCTCCTCCTTCCTTCTCTACACCCTGCACCTCCACCCCACCCCACCCCACCCCTCCAACTAACATTCCCTCCATTTCTGGCTTGGCAGCAGTGATTGTAAAGATGAAAGACCTGAGGCAGAGAGAAAGAGAGAGAGAGAGAGAGAGAGAGAGAGAGAGAGAGAGAGAGAGAGACAGAGACAGAGACAGAGAGAGAGACAGAGAGACAGAGAGAGAGACAGAGAGAGAGAGGATGAATGGTAGACATTAACCACAGCTTATCTCACCGTGAACGACACGCAAAACCCAGGGCTAGCAAGAGAAGGATGAGGATTCAAAGAAAAACCTCACACGCCCTGTGAGTTGCTTCGACGTTTTCAGCAGTGGGGTTACTAGTAACTATAGTTCCAGAAGAGAGAAGAAATCCTTACGGTCAGAATGTACAGTGTTGTGTCTTGCAGCCGCCGTGGACAAGGTTGACTGTGGGGGGAGGGGGGTTGGGGGGGGGGCCTCAGGAGGGGCCGGGTAGCTCAGTTGGTAAGAGCGTCTTGCTAGTAACCGAAAGGTCGCTGATTCGAATCCCGGTGTGACATCCTCACAGTTCCTAGTATCTTAGCTGGGCTGGGAGCGAATGGGAGCATTCTGATTGGTCGACGCGTTACAAAATTCGACGCATGCGCACAGTGCTATCATAGTCTTCGTAAGGGTTAGGGTTAGGGTTTGGGTTAGAGTTAAGAGGTTAGGGTTAGGGTTTGGGTTAGGGTTAGGGTTATGACGCCTAAGAACTTCGTGAAAAAGCCGGCCCGACATGACCTAGCGCATGTGCAAATGCGCTCGGATAAACTAGGAACCCGGAACTTGAAGGATGTGACACCGGATTGGTCAACGTGTGATCATATTATTTTTCCCTTTACCAACAACTGGCCCGCTGGTGTCAGTATAAATCGGTCCAGTAGTCACCTAAATACGAAAGTGTCGTGTGACTATAATCTACATACAAACAAACGTCTTATCCACAGATCCTTTTAACATTCACAGTGAGTGTTGTCCCACTGAAAAGAACAAAACTCTTACAACAAAACATAACTGTCCACTTTATCTTTGTTTAGTATAATAACAACGGCAATTGTAGGGTAATCCCTTCTATCCACAAGTGAAAAAAAAAACTTCTAAATGGGACCTTTTAATTTATCGTTTGAGACAAAAGTTTCGGTCACACGGGAGTCATCTCTCTCTCTCTCTCTCTCTCTCTCTCTCTCTCTCTCTCTCTCTCTCTCTTTCTCTCTCTCTCCCCCCTCTCTCTCCTCATTCATGACTCTTTTATACTATGAGGGCAAACATCTTGGTAAGGAGGGGGAGAAAGAGAGAGGGAGAGAGAGAAGACAATAAGTTGTAAGCAGTGAGGGCTCGCCCCCCCCAAAAAAAAAACGGTACTGGAGTGACATGACTGCATCTTTCTAGGAATCTTCGTTCTTCTTCTGACACCCTCATGCTTCACATACCGCGCTACAAACTCTCCTCTGCGGCCGTCGATCTTTCTCAGTGCTTGGTACTTCAACTTGGAACCCTCTTCCCCTCTCTCTTCGCAGCTCTCCAAACATAGCTACTTTCAAATCCAACTTGAAATTTCATCTCTTCTTTAAATGTTTCTGATCTTGCTTCCCATCATCAACGTCGTCATTCCTCCATTTGTTTTGTTTTGTTTTGATTAAGACCACCGTCATCACACACCCCATCACCCATCCTTAGCTTTCCCCTCCTCCCTCCCTCCCTCCCTCCCTCGTCTCTTATTCGTTAGCAAGTGTCTGATTTTATTTTGTATGAAGGCGGATGTTTAGAATGAATGCGTGAGTACTGCGCTTTGAACTGATATTGTTCATTGGGAAAAAGCGCTATATAAATATCCTTATTATTATTATTATTATTATTATTATTATTATTATTATTATTATTATTATTATTATTATTATTATTATTATTATTGTTGTTGTTGTTGTTGTTGTTGTTGTTGTTGTTGTTGTTGTTGTTGTTATTGTTATCTTGGCTATAATCCTCATTAGATGTCGTCCTACAGGGGATAGGATAGGGATAGGATACAGGGTAAACCAGGCACGATGATTGCGTTTTTCTGTCCACAGCTCTTATTACTAAAGAAATCGCCCAACTCTTCGAGTGCAAGACAGTAAAAAGGCGTGTCTGTGTCCATCCAGGGAGGATGGACTATCCTGTAGGCTTTTTTTTACGGCTATTTGGCCCACACAGAAGATAAGACAGTGCTGACTGACATACAGGCAGACAGACAGTCCTATACTATCTGAGGCCTTAGGAGTTATACGTATTAGATCACGGTGACTATGGAAGCGGTCTAAAAACACCTCAAAGTTCAGGTTGTTGATGAATGGAAGCCGTCAATGACAGAGCAAAGAGGAGTTGAGAGATTACAAGGTTTAGTAAGTATGGTCATCATTCTTCTTCTACTACTACTACTACTACTACTACTACTACTACTACTACTACTACTACTACTACTACTACTACTACTACTACTACTACTACTACTACTACTACTACTACTACTCTTTCGGCACCATCTCATTCCATCCATTCCATCTGTCCTGATCTCTCTTCCTCCGCCTCTATTCGTCTCCACCGTCTCTTCCTCCATCACGACATCCGCTCTCTCTCTCTCTGTCTCTCTCCCTTTCGCAATATTTGTTTTGCGATTGGCCATCAGAACCACTACTACTGCTACCATCCACTAGTTGACGATCAAGTGGAACCACAGCTCTCTAGCTGACGATCACGTGGAACCACTGCTCTCTAGTTGACGATCACGTGGAGCCACAGCTCTCTAGCTGACGATCAAGTGGAGCCACAGCTCTCTAGCTGACGATCAAGTGGAGCCACAGCTCTCTAGCTGACGATCAAGTGGAACCACAGCTCTCTAGCTGACGATCAAATGGAACCACAGCTCTCTAGCTGACGATCAAGTGGAACCACAGCTCTCTAGCTGACCATCAAGTGGAGCCACAGCTCTCTATCTGACGATCAAGTGGAGCCACAGCTCTCTAGATGACCATCAAGTGGAGCCACAGCTCTCTAGCTGACCATCAAGTGGAGCCACAGCTCTCTATCTGACCATCAAGTGGAGCCACAGCTCTCTAGATGACCATCAAGTGGAGCCACAGCTCTCTAGCTGACCATCAAGTGGAGCCACAGCTCTCTATCTGACCATCAAGTGGAGCCACAGCTCTCTAGCTGACCATCAAGTGGAGCCACAGCTCTCTATCTGACGATCAAGTGGAGCCACAGCTCTCTATCTGACCATCAAGTGGAGCCACAGCTCTCTATCTGACGATCAAGTGGAGCCACAGCTCTCTCTCTGACCATCAAGTGGAGCCACAGCTCTCTATCTGACGATCAAGTGGAGCCACAGCTCTCTATCTGACCATCAAGTGGAGCCACAGCTCTCTAGCTGACCATCAAGTGGAGCCACAGCTCTCTATCTGACGATCAAGTGGAGCCACAGCTCTCTAGCTGACCATCAAGTGGAGCCACAGCTCTATCTGACGATCAAGTGGAGCCACAGCTCTCTAGCTGACCATCAAGTGGAGCCACAGCTCTCTATCTGACGATCAAGTGGAGCCACAGCTCTCTAGCTGACCATCAAGTGGAGCCACAGCTCTCTTCACTTTCCGAAGGAGCAGGAGCTCAGCGTCTATGGTAATTTTTTTTAAAAACTCCAGGCCGTTAACGGGGTTTGAACCACTGCTTGTACAGCCTGCTATGTTGTCGCCTGACATTCCTACACCACTGAGCCAACTGCGCTCCCGTATAGACTGATATGTAAGACCCGTTCTTCTAAAGTCCTTGCATTGGCTATTTGCCTCGACGTACAATTTACTGCAATGTAATCTGCTTCGGCGATGGAGTAGTGGTGAAGTTTAAGATCGTGAAGTACAGCTTGTTGCTAAACACCTTGTTTTGACTGTTGGCGTTGAAGTACCCAACAGTAACAGCTTCCGATGTGGACTTAGGGTCATCCTATTATAGTGGAGTGTGTGTGGAGCGTGCTTTTGACTTTTTCATGTCTAGCACTGGCGGTTTTGTGGAAAGACTACATGGACTCGTTTCTCCATTGGAATTTATTTCTGACAGATTGCAAAGAAGATTTCTGTAGTAGGCCAGTGTTTCTGGGTTAAACTAAACAAAACTAAAAGTCTAGGTATGATTCCATAAAACCAAAATAAAAATTTTATAAAAAGAAACAATAACACGCATAAGCATCTATTATAATTTGCAGCGCGTTGAATTAAATATTTAAATCCGCACCGTATCAAGGATGACACTTATTTAAGACTTGCTTTTGTGTGTGTGCCTTTGAGTGTATTCTCTGTAATACTGTATTTTTTTTTAATACCGTTATGTTTAAACTAGATCTAACCATACCTGGCTGTGCAATTAAGTACTTTGTTTTAATTGATTTTATAAGTCAAACAAATTATCAGTAGAATTTGAAGTATTGATTGTTTTAATGACTTTTAACTTGTATGTGTATTACCGATCTTCATTTTTATGATTGGATGTTTTGGATTTACGTATGACATTTCGTATTTTTGCATGCTATTTCTTTTTTTTTTTTTCTTTTTTTTTAATAACTATTATTATTTGATCGAGTGAAATACTATTTAATGACTCTTTTAATATATATTGTAATGTGTATTCATGGAACTTTCACTGTGGTACTCTTGCCATGTATCTGACGATCCTAGAAAGTGTTCTACACATGTGGAGTGCACCTATAGACCTTGATTGTGACAGGTCTTCAGACCACACAAATAGCAACAACTGCTACTCGTCTCATTCTGCTCCTGGTCTTAATTCTTCCAGCGGCCCAGTCTTTTGAGCTATGACTTGGACATCTCTGTGGGGGAATGGCGCTATATAAAAGTCTTTTTAAATTTATTATTTTGTTTATTATTTATTTATTTATTATTAGTTTATTAATATTAACATAATTTGCACCTTTGGATGAGAGTATAAACCGAGGTCTAGTTTGTGCACGCAGGCGTTCCATCGCATAGACTTTAAAGATCCTGACGCCTATGTCCTAGACGGGACACAAATACGCCCAGCACGCACTAGGTCCCTTCTCTGTCGCCCAGAACGTGCTCAGTCGTCTGGGCGTCCGATTATGCGCCCAAAGGCTGCACGCGGGCGCCTTTAGTTGCCCTTGATCTGGCAAAGCGCTATGTAAAGGTGAATAAATAAATAAATATATTTATATATATTTATATTTCTTCTTCTTCTTCTTCTTCTTCTTCTTCTTCTTCTTCTTCTTCTTCTAATTTAATCACTTTATTTATATAGCGCTTTACCAACTCATGCTCAAAGCGCTGGCCGATACATGATCTAACTCAAACCGCCCGAGACGCCCACCCGCAGCCTTTGGGCGCATGGTCTGACGCCCGGACAACTGAGCACAATCCTGGGCAGCCAGGGATGGGGGAGAAGGACCAAGTGCATGCTGGGTGTGTTCTTGTTACGGGCACTCACCCGTCTAGGACATGACGTCTTCTTCTTCTTCTTCTTCTTCTTCTTCTTAGTAGTAGTAGTAGTAGTAGTAGTAGTAGTAATAGTAGTAGTAGTAGTAGTAGTAGTAGTAGTAGTAGTAGTAGTAGTAGTAGTAGTAGTAGTATTTGTCGTCTGCATCGGTATCAGGAACCGTAACAAATAGTCTTAGTCCTAGTGTTAAAAGCGGCGACGAGACTAGCACACTTAACCCTGCTACTGTAGTACTCCATGGCTAGGTCTACGTCTCCGGACACTCTGGCTACTTCCGTATCTGTCTGGTTCTGGCAGGCGGGGAAAATGGGCTGACGTAGGCCTATGAATGACTTGACATGGCGAGCCTGCTGCGATAGAAGAGCTTATTCCAAACGTGTCTCTCTCCCTCTTCTCTTCAACAGACTGCTACAGAATTGTATCTCAATTTGCTGGCCAAAGGCATTACTTCATGATCGCTACCCCCCCCCCCCCCTCGCCCCTCCTCTCCACTTGCCAGAATGACCTGCCAATCCTATCAAGACATTTTCCCCCAAAATACTGCCGTCTGCTAGTGAAGAATGGTTCCTCAATTTTTCTTGGAATCATTTTGACGTATGTGTTTGCAGATGACGCCTTCCCCTTGAAAGTAGTCTTTTTTTTCTTCTTTTTTTTTAACGTCTCTTTGACTCTTTTTGTTGCTCCACATACTGTCGTCTGCTACTGAAGAGCTAGTTTGCATTATTATTTTCTATTTCTTCACAGAGTCTTTTGTAAATGACGCTTTCAGCTTGAAAATAGTCATTCTCTAGCCCCATTTGAAGTGTAAAACTGTCTTGTGATACTGAAAATTAATAATTTCCTTTGATTTTTTTCCTTCGATATTCTATTGTTGACTTCTACTGAATTTTCTTGCAACTGTTTGGCTTCCAAATTCACAATTGCACTCAAGTGTCTTTTTTTAATAAAATAACCGTCAATAGAAATTAAAATACTGAACTGACCTTTAAAATTCATATTGCCGTCTGCTACTGAAAAACATACAGTAGTAGTAGTAGTAGTAGTAGTAGTAGTAGTAGTAGTAGTAGTAGTAGTAGTAGTAGTAGTAGTAGTGGTAGTAGTAGTAGTAGTAGTAGTAGTAGTAGTAGTAGTAGTAGTAGTAGTAGTAGTAGTAGTAGTAGTAGTAGTAGTAGTATGATGTTGGTTCTTTTTTTTTAATGTTGGCTTCCATATTATTTTCAAACTACATCTTAAAGCCTTCTGCTCAAAAACCGGTAATTCTGGTGGGTGTACTTGGAATCCATTTTTTAAATAATGATCGTCTACTACTTAAATCAGTCCTTTTGGGGAAGACCATTTGGCTGCAATATTCCGAGAAGTGGTATCGTCTGGTACTGAAATCAGCCAGATTTTTGCGAAGTTTTGTTTTTCATTTTCTAAATATGGGGCGTCTGCTAGGTCTAATTGCTTTACCTTAGTTCCAAATAACTGCTGTCTGCTACTCAACATTGTCATTTTGTACGTTTTATTTTCTTGTTTCGAATAATGTTGTTTGTCACTACTTATTAACAATGTTTTTGCTTCCTTTATTTTAATCTGCAAACATTTTTATCCCGGTCATGTACAGTTTTGTTTTCTTGTTTGACACTTTTATTGGCCGTTTTGTCGGGAAATTCTGGGCCGCCTACCATGGGAAAGGCGTGGTCAAAAACAACCTACCTAATATTTGGTTGTTTTTTTTTTTTAATTTTGTTAGAGGAGCAAACCGGAGTACCCGGACAAAACCCCCGAGACGTTGCCCGCATCAAAAGTAAACATAGTTCCCATTTTCAAATAATTTATTGTCGTCTGCTACAGATAATAGTGCGGCAGTGTCTTACTGCTTTGGGCAACTTCTGTTTCTGCTGTGGAAGAACAACCATTTTCTACAGTAGTTTGGTTTTCTTTTGCCTTAGCCAGACTGTGTCGTCTGCAAATAAAATGTTCTTTTCTCTTACGACGTTTAGCCATAATTTTCGAAATTTTGCGGCGTCTGCTACTCAGACCAGTCATTTTTGCGACCATTTCCCTCTGTGTTGTAAATGGTCCCGTTCGCTGCTCAAGTTCCCAAGTTTTGTTACCACGTTTTGGCTTCCATTTGACTGAGTGTCATGGCGGACTGTGTCGTCTGCAAAGTAAATGGAGAGTTAATGGAGTGATGGCCCTTTACGCCATGTTTTCTGCAGCGTACTCGGGCGTCTCGCACCGTGACATGGCTGGCTAGTGCAGATAGGACTCCAAGAACGTATGAAGAAGGAAAATAAGACCATTCGGAGGAGAAGACGAAGGTCAAGGAGTAGGAGGAGAAGAGGGTGGAGAAGGTGAGGGAAGGACAAGGAGTGGAGAGAGGAGGAGAAGACGAAGATGAGGATTGTGATGATCATGATCAGCGTGATCTTGATGGTGATCACTGGATTAGAAAGAAGATAGAGAAAGGAGCAAAACAAATATGAGTTTGACTAACAGGAACGCTGTTGTTTGGTTGGTAGGGGTGGTGACTATTGCACTATGTATAGAAAAAACAAGTAGAGTAGTGCTTACTGTCTGTCAGTGCAATCTAAAAACAGAGGTTTGAGGGAATGTCACATATATTTTGTCCTAATGAATGTCTGTATTTCCTCAAATCTACTCCGACATGTACATATGTCTAATCGAGTTCCTAGAAGAAACATAATGTGTTGGTATTAGCTCTCATGAGCATTTTTCTAGTATACTTGTACATGTTATGACGAGTTTTTGACTGGCATGCATAGCAGTGTGTGTCTATGTACTTACCCCTCTCCACACACACCCCCTCTCACTCCCCTCCACCACCCCAAAACAAAATCAAGATTTTTGCAAATCTGTGCAAGATGAGTCCTAAATAGCCCAAACAATGACATAGAAAACAAATGTCCTTCCGTCCGATTATCTGTCCGCCCGCCGTCCGCCATCCCCTGTCCGGCGTCTGTGTAAAACCTTTAAAGTGGCTAGGTACTACATTACATTACATGAAGTGCCCTATACGCTACTGTGTCCGGGGACGGTAATCTAACCACGCACGCGCGTACATTACATGATTATTGCTTTAGGTCCAGCGGACTCTTCCGAGCCAAATCAGGACCAGGCTAGGTACTCAGAACCTTTCACAATCAAACTTGATTTCACTTCAAGGTCAAGGTCACAGGGTCATCAAATGTTAGTCAAATGTTCACAAAATATAACTTTTTTTCTAGGTTATTAATATTGAACTTGTGATTCTTTGATGAATAATAAATATCAAGGAGACAAACTAACTATACAAAGTTGGTCAACCTCACTCCAAGATCAAGGTCACTGGAGCTGTCCAAAGTCGGTTAGTATAGGTACCAAAGAACGTATTACGGAAAGAGGGGGAACTTCCATTATGTCATATACAAAAATACGAGACGCTCTCACGGATTATTTCCCTTTGCTCGGGCTGGCTATATTTCTTCATCTGCTATATGAATGATCTGTGCGTGGTAACTTATTGCGCCTATGCCATTGCAAAAGAACATTTTTATGGCAACGTTTGCAAAAACCACACTTTTAACCATCATTATTATTAACATTCCGCTACTGCTGTCTTTTTTTTAAAATGTTTACTTATTGACATTTATTAGGTGCTTTTATGCTGCTTATGTGTGTATGTCATAGGTTCGTTTTCTGCCCTGGAATGTATTATTTTTTAATCAACGACAGATATTTTAAAATTAAAATATGCATGACAGACTGTTTCATTTATCCGAAACTGTGTAAATCCGTAATCGTGAGAGAGAGAGAGAGAGGGGGGGTTGGGGGAAGAGAGAGCTCTGTCATTCAATCAATTAATCACAATAAAGCACAATAACAAAATGTTTCACTAATAGTGTGAATTTAATTTATATCAGGTGTCTCCTTACCCCCCAGCCCTCTCACCTCCCACATCTCTGGCTTAATAACATCAGTCACTTCATGGAAAATAATTAATTAATCAGACAGAACAATCAGAACCTAGACTACAACATTCCATGCAATATAGATCTAATGCGCAGAAATTCACAGATCAGAACAAGAGTTCTACATTACATTTTTTTTCCCGTTTACACTCAAACGAAAAGGGATTACAACAGATCAAGGACCATTTTTGTGCCTAGGTAAGTGGTTATCTTGCACAGTATTTGGTCACGAGGAGAAAACAGACAAAGTCTAATTTAACTTGTTAACATAAGCAGTTTGACGAAGCCAAACTGCCAATCTGACATCTACTTTTAAAATATAAGCACAAATATAGTCAAACAACCTAGCAATAACGTAAACAGTGAGCGATCTGTTGAACGTAAACTGTCAGCAAGCAAACTGTTTTGGATTTAGCACATAGGTATAACATGCTGCTCTCCGATTGTTTTAACACTAACAACACTGCAGCGGTCTTAGTTTAGGCCTACATAAACACAAAAAAATGAAGTTTTTCAATTGCAATTTACCTTTCTTTGTCTCTTGGAAATTTGAAAAAGGACTTGCCAACAGCACTTTTCTTGTATCTGGCATTATGGCAATTGATGGCTGTGCAAAAGTCACCGTCCTGTTTCACTCGGTCGCCTTTTGACTTTCTGCCACGAGCCATTTTCAGCATGTCGACAAGGGAGCATAACTCGTACTTTTCGTCTCGCGGTTCGGTACCACGTTCCCCCTCTTTCTATCATTAAGCTCTTTGTAGGTACTTAGAAGTGACCTTGACCCTAAACTATAAGAGATATAAAACCCAAACTTGTATTTAGAGATGAATAGATTGATCTTTGGTGTATTTTACGTGTTTGCGTTGATTATGAAGGCAACGGTCATTTTAGGCCTTGCAAAACATACAAAAAATAGGACATCGTACATTGGAATGGCTGTTTATTTAACCCATAGTATGCAACACCATTGGGTTTTTTATCAGACATGCATGAGAGGCCACAGGTCACATCCCAAGGTCACAGTTTTAGTTTTTTGTCATATTACAACTTTTGCTGTAGTTTATTTGATAGTATATGAGCGTATTTGGAGCCGGAGGTCAAGGTCATCTCAAGGTCAAGAGCATAGAAAGATCAAATTCGGTATTATTTTACACTTTAATGCCTCCGTTTCATTTTTTTTCCTCTGGGCATTCATTTCTATGTTAAACATTGCCATAAGGAGCATGCGAGTCATATGGGAAATTTCGCTTCTAGTTGCTCATGGTTTATACTATAGCGTCAACGTTCACACACACACACGTACGCACACACGTACACACACACGTACACACACATATACACACAAACACACACCAATACATGCACAATCGTGCACACGCGTGCACACACACACGCACACTCACACACACTCATTGTGCATAGGAATATGGGATATGAGGCGGACGACGGTCTGGGTATTTGGCGCAAGATGCATCTTTTCTTTATTTTTCTAGCACTGCACTGAGTGATGACTTTGAAAGTCAAGTCACATAAGTCAAGCAGGCTGAATGTCGGAGGCGGGACAAAACGGAGGGCAAAGCCGTCTATAAGTGTCCCTAGACGAAGTGCCAACACTACAGGTATAAGGCGTAATTTGTGGAGGCTTTACACCAGGGACTTTCCATGTGAAGCTGTTGCAAGTGAGCCTTTTGAAATGTTGAGCTGTTTGAAACGTTAAGAAGCGTGAATATGGTTGTTTTAAGTTTTGTTTTTTTAATTCGCTGGTTTGGAATGCACAATGATGCGTGGTGACACACAGTACTGAAGTTTACAGCGAGCGTGCATCTTGAGCAGTGCCAGATCAATCCTCACTTCTAAATGACTATTTTGAGCGTGCTGGATGTTGCTGTGGATTGCTTTGACCCGTTCTGTGAGTTGGAGAGGGCTCTATATCTTTATCAGTACCACCGCCACCTCCCACGCTACCCCTGTCATCCCACCCACACACACCCTCTCTACACACGCACACCTCCCTGGTATTTTCCGCCGTTGACGATCTCATATAAGAAAGAGGTGAAAAACAAAACCATGTTTAAATAAAATTTAAAATTAATTTTTAAAATGAACAGAGGCAAAACTAATGAAGTTTGCAGTTGCCACAGCAACTGTCAACGAGATATCCCAGAAGTAAAAAAAAAACACACACACAACAAGAAGAAGTGTACCATGGGAAACAAAGGAGAAAAAGCCCGCCATCTACAGTTGCAGCAGAGATGGGAGAGTAGCCAATTGGAATGTGTTCCACACATTTTGAAATACTATTTTTAGTTTTTACAGAGAGATATCCAAACGATAGGAAATAGATAAAGAAAGAAGAAGAAAATGAACGGGGAACGCTAATGACATCAAGCACGGGATCCAGGTTCAGCGCCAGTATGGATGTTTTCCAGCTTTTTATATACACACACACATAACCAAGAGAGAGAATAAACATTGATGTGTAACGTCTACACCCACCATCTTTGAAGGGTAACGTCTACACCCACCATTGATGTGTAACGTCTACATCCACCATTGATGTGTAACGTCTACACCCACCATTGATGTGTAACGTCTACACCCAACATTGAGATGCAACGTCTACATCCACCATTGATATGTAACGTCTACACCCACCATTGATGTGTAACATCTACACCCACCATTGATGTGTAACGTCTACACCCACCATCTTTGAAGGGTAACGTCTACACCCACCATTGATGTGTAACGTCTACACCCACCATTGATGTGTAACGTCTACACCCACCATTGATGTGTAACGTCTCCACCCAACATTGAGATGCAACGTCTACATCCACCATTGATATGTAACGTCTACACCCACCAGTGATGTGTAACGTTTTCACCCACCATTGATGTGTAACGTCTACACCCATCATTGATGTGTAACGTCTACACCCACTATTGATGTGTAACGTCTACACCCACCATTGATGTGTAACGTCTACACCCACCATTGATGTGTAACGTTTACACCCACCATCGATGTGTAACGTTTACACCCACCATTGATGTGTAACGTCTACACCCACCATTGATGTGTAACGTTTACACCCACTATTGATGTGTAACGTCTACACCCACCATTGATGTGTAACGTCTACACCCACCATTGATGTGTAACGTTTACACCCACCATTGATGTGTAACGTCTACACCCACCATTGATGTGTAACGTCTACACCCACTATTGGGCATACGGCAGATAAAGAATAACCATCCTATAAAGAAGAGGAGTAAGGGAGTAACTCAACACTGAGCCACCAGAGCTATCATACTGCTAAGATAGACAGTGACAAATGACCACTTTTATCTTGCCTACCACGGGGTTGGAACTTGGGTCATCGGTGTGGCAGGCCAACGCTGTACCACTGGAACAGGTAACCCAGAGAGAGAGAGAGGAAAAACAAAACTAGTTGGAGAGATAGGAAAAAAAAGAGAGAAGCGTGGAGTCTACAGTTGCAATTGGCAGAGATCCGGTAATGCGAATATTTTCTAGCATTTTTTACACACCATTTTGCTAACCAAAAGAGAAGCCAGAAAAACACAGAGAGAGAGAGAGAGAGAGATGGGGGGGGGAGAGATAGGGGGAGGGGGAGGGGGAGGGGGATGGGGGGAGGGAGATGAAAGCAAAAAAGAATATTGATAGAAACATGCGACAAAAGGAAAAGTGAAAAAGCGTGGAGCCTAGAGTTGCAGTGACGAAGATCAGATAGGCTTATTCCATGGTGACCCCCCCACTCCTCCGTCCAATCTATTTAACCATGCTAGCTTTCGCCGATGCCCTGTTTGGGAATGGGGTCAAATGGGAATTGAAAACTTTGCCGATAACCGCGGTGCTCCTAGAGACGATGGCATGCTTGATGAGCCTAGCATTTGCTGCAAATGGACAAAATGGACTGGGGAGAGAGAGAGAGAGAGAGAGGGGGGGGAAGGGAAAGAGAGCGTTTGGGATTGAAGTAGAAGTAATAGTTTTGTGTGTGTGTGTGTGTGCGTGTGTGTGTGTGTGTGTGTGTGTGTGTTTGTGTTTTAGTGTGTGTTAGTAGAGTGGGAAGTGAGAGGAATTGTGTATGTGGTGAGAGAGATATGTGGTGTGTGTGTTTTTGTGTGTATATGTATGGGTGTGTGTGTGTTTGTGTGTGTGTGAAGAGTTGAGTGAATGTGTGTTTTGTTGTCCTTATTTTTATGTCCTGTCATAATTATGTTCAATTTCCTGCTTTATGGACGAAATTGGGCAGCAACAAAGAAACAAAACAAAACACCAACAAACAACACAGTGATTGAAAAGGATGATTTATCCATCCGTGATGTCATTCACTAATGGACGATCTTGTGGGGGAGTGTAGAACGGGTACCTCGGGCGGCTTGAGTTAGATCCTGTACCACCCAACGCCTTGAGCACCTCTTGAGCTGGAAAAGCGCTATATAAGAACGATTAAATAGAATCTCAGTAGTCAAGGATATGTGGCAGTACGCAAGCTTGCAGCACGTGGGCACCATAAGTCCTTTCTAGATGTATACTTCTTCTTTTTTTTCCCTGGTTCCCCTAACCGCAGAAGCTTTTACTCCAGCTTGCATCCTCTATATTTTCTCATAGGTAAAACTGTGTGTTATCTACCTCTTTACTACAGAGGATCCGCTACAGGCACTCAAGTCAAGTAATGGTCCAGTGCCCTAACCTTTTATCCCGGGATATGCCGTGAAGGAAGGGCCGCAGACAATATTGGAAATGAAAAGATAACACATTGATGTAGATGTTATTGGAAATCCATAATTGTTGTATCCTATTCGGGCAGTCTGCAATATTTGTGGGTCAGAGCGGAAAGGGATGGGGAGGAAGCAGGCTAGGGGCGGAAGTATTAGCCGTGCAAAAGAGGATGTAAGAAAATTGTCAGAATATTATACGAAATAGTGTATGAATGATGTAATCATATTGTACACAATTTTGTCAGAATGGCGTCGGAATATAGTCAGAATACTGTAAGAAGATTGTCAGAATATTGTTAGAATGTCGTCCAAATTTTGTAGGAATATATTCTGAATATTGTAAGAAGATTCTAAGAATGTTGTCCGAATATCGTTAGAATATTGTAAAATCAGAAGATTGTAAGAATATATTTAGAATATTGTAATAACATAGTAAGAATATTGTCAGAATATTGTCGTAAGATTGTAAGAATATTGCCAGAATATAGTAAGAATATAGTCGGAAGGTTGTAATAATGTAGTCAAAATATTGTAAAACGATTGTAAATATGTAGTCAGAATATAGTCAGAAAAATGTCGAAGATTGTAAGAATATTGTAAGGGGAGATTTTTGCTGCCAAAGAGGATTTTCGCAAATAATTCTCTTGTCTCAAGGTGGCCCGAAATTGAGACGATATTTACCCATGTTAATAAAAAAGACGAATAAATTATGTGGTAAGCCCTGACAAAAGTTCTTCTTCTTCTTCTTCTTCTTCTTCTTCTTCTTCTTCTTCTTCTTCTTCTTCTTCCTCTGGGTTTCCATGATGGTTTGACGTACAAAAATTAAGTGACTTTTGAAGAGGAGGAAGAGGAGAAGGAGGAGGAAGAAGAAAAAATAGAAAAATAAAGTACAAGTATAGAAATTATTTATCCTCATCAATAATTTTGTATGGGTGTGTGTGCGGTTGGGAATGACAGACGGCGAGACGGGCGAGAGAGAAGGTGAAGGGACAGAGTGGGAGGATGAGGCGATGTTGGTGTGGGATGGGTGGTGAAGAGGGGAGAGGTGGAGAGTTGTTTAAGGGGAGAACGCTTTCCAACCGCTTGAGCCCCATTGATGGCCCTTGTTTTGGCCTAAGTCAACAGGAAGGGAGGGGAGGCGGTCGTGTTTTCATAATGGACGCTAGGAATCAAGTTAGGGGAAGTTGGATGTGTGAAAGGTAAGAACAGAGATTGCAAGGAAAGCAGAAAAAGAAGAAGAAGAGAAGAAAACGGAGAAGAACGGGAAGAAGGAGGAGTAGAATAAAAAGAAGAATGAATGAATATAGCAGTTTAATGTCTACACCCACCATTGGAGATATGACAGACGGGGATAATCATCCAAGGGAAAAAAGGGGTTATGACCTACATCAACACTGAACCACCAGAGCAATCATACTGCTAAAATGGACAGTGAAACGTGACCACATTTATCGTGCCCATCACGGGATTCCAACTGTGTCATCGGTGTGCCGGGCGAACGCACTACCACTTGAGCTACGGCGGTGGGACTAAGAGGAACACGAAGGAGAAACAACCACAAGGAAATGAAGGAAGAGGAGGATTACGAAGTCGAGAAGACGAAGACGAGAAGAAGAATGAATGAGTGAATGAAGGAAGATTGTAGAGTAACTTCCACACCCAGCATAGACAACGTGGCAGAGAGAGAGACAACCATCAATGAAGGAAGGTTGTAGTGTAACGTCCACACCCAGCATAGACGATGTGGCAGAGAGAGAGACAACCATCAATGAAGGAAGGTTGTAGTGTAACGTCCACACCCAGCTTAGACGATGTGGCAAAGAGAGAGACAACCATCAATGAAGGAAGGTTGTAGTGTAACGTCCACACCCAGCTTAGACGATGTGGCAAAGAGAGAGACAACCATCAATGAAGGAAGGTTGTAGTGTAACGTCCACACCCAGCTTAGACGATGTGGCAAAGAGAGAGACAACCATCAATGAAGGAAGATTGTAGTGTAACGTCCACACCCAGCTTAGACGATGTGGCAGAGAGAGAGACAACCATCAATGAAGGAAGATTGTAGTGTAACGTCCACACCCAGCATAGACGATGTGGCAGAGAGAGACAACCATCAATGAAGGAAAGTTGTAGTGTAACGTCCACACCCAGCATAGACGATGTGGCAGAGAGGGACAACCATCAATGAAGGAAGGTTGTAGTGTAACCTCCACACCCAGCATAGACGATGTGGCAGAGAGAGAGACAACCATCAATGAAGGAAGATTGTAGTGTAACGTCCACACCCAGCATAGACGATGTGGCAGAGAGAGACAACCATCAATGAAGGAAGGTTGTAGTGTAACGTCCACACCCAGCATAGACGATGTGGCAGAGAGAGAGACAACCATCAATGAAGGAAGGTTGTAGTGTAACCTCCACACCCAGCATAGACGATGTGGCAGAGAGGGACAACCATCAATGAAGGAAGATTGTAGTGTAACGTCTACACCCAGCATAGACAGTGTGGCAGAGAGGGACAACCATCCCAGGGAAGATTGTAGTGTAACGTCCACACCCAGCATAGACGATGTGGCAGAGAGAGAGACAACCATCAATGAACGAAGATTGTAGTGTAACCTCCACACCCAGCATAGACGATGTGGCAGAGAGAGAGACAACCATCAATGAAGGAAAGTTGTAGTGTAACGTCCACACCCAGCATAGACGATGTGGCTGAGAGGGACAGCCATCCCAGGGAAGATTGTAGTGTAACGTCCACACCCAGCATAGACGATGTGGCAGAGAGGGACAACCATCCCAGGGAAGAGCGTGGTAAGAACCTAAATCAACATTGAACCACCACAACAATCATAATGTTCAGGTGGACAGCCAGAAATGGCCATTTTTATTTTGCCAACCACAGGCTTGTGTTACACTCGATGTTGATTTTTATCAGTTGTTGATTCAGCCCCAATTCTTGAATCCTGATAGGTGTAACTCAGATTCGTTTATCCACGCAATCCGTTCAATCATCAACAAGGCTGGAGTCGTCGTATGAAATTTTCCAACTTTATTCAGCATACATCAACAACTGCATACAATCGCTCAATCGCTTTTTCCACTCTACAATTCTCAACTATCAACCACCTTTTGAAACAGTGCGGCACTATAATATATATATATATATATATATATATATATATATATATATATATATATATATATATATATATATATATATATATATATATATATATATATATATATATATCATATATATATATATATATATATATATATATATAGAGAGAGAGAGAGATAGATAGATAGATAGCTATAGATAGATATAGATAGATAGATCTCACGTTATACATCCATATTTAGAATGGGAGCGTCTCTAGTTACTACTAGAATTATCCACACGCTTCGATCAATAGTAAACAACCAACTCTAGAAAATTCTGAAATAATATCGACCAACTAAAATTACCAACGTTATACAAAGCTTCTTCTAACAACAACGCAAAATCAAATCAAAGGTAAATACACTCTATTATTGCATGCTTTGCAAAATAAAACGATCTGATCTATCGCACGCGTCACATACGAACTATCGTGCGCGTTTCAAAGTAACAACTTGGAAGCCGGGTCATCAGGTCTGTGTCTTATGTCTTTTGTCTTGTGTCTTATATCTTGTGTCTTATTTCTTATATTGTGTTCCTTATGTCTTGTGTCTTATTTCTTATGTCTTGTGTCTTATTTCTTATTTCTTATGTCTTGTGTTTTTTGCCTTTTTTCTTTTGTCTTGTCTTATGTCTTATTCATATGTCTTATGCTGATAATTACACTAACGTTATTGACACACGACCATCGGAGCAAAAATTTCTGGATGCGATGCATCCTGCGTTTTCAGGGGGTTGCCCGAAGTCCTCCAGAGATTGGGTAAGGACATGACCAAGCATGCAAGACAGTTCCATAATGTATTGCCCACTGTCAAGGCTGCTGCAGATACAGCCCCATATACTGCACCAGATACAATGCTAGATACAGATAATCTTCAGCCCGCCAAGCTGGCACAGAGACAAGATTGTAAGGATTAAACCTGTTGGTTCCTAGTACTAGGATTTCTAGGTCTTTGGCGTATCGCCTGAGGTCCCCGACAACGGAGCACAGTCCTTGGTGGAGGAGGGATCCAGTGCCTGCTGGGGGAACTTGTGTAGCGGCACTTACTCGTCTAAGGCATGAGCGTCAGGATCTTTAAACCTTTTAAATGGAATGCGTTCTTGCACCGACTAGACTTCGGCTTCTAATCTCATCAGAAGAAGTAGAGGCGCAGTGTCTCAGAGGGAGATTAGTTATGTTTCTGGCACTCTCCCGTTTTTGGCTTGAGCATCTGGATCTTTACAGCTAGGGGACGGAATGCATGCGTGCACAGATTAAACCTCGGTTTATAATCTCATCCGAAAGCGTAGTGGTGGCCGACAATAAAGGTGTGGAACTCTCCGCGTCACCACCTCCCATGCTGATGATGATGATGATGATGATGATGATGATGATGATGATGATGATGATGATGATGATGATGATGATGATGATGATGAAATTGCAGCGCTGTATAGAAAGAGTCTCAAGGTGTGTTTTAAGAAGATCAGGTTGCCGTTGTGTTGAGCTGCTGGCTTAGTGTTCCGGATGCAGGACAATCATGATGAGTTGGGTCTGCCAAAATAACATCTCCTCTTCGCTCCCTCAGGGACCGGAGATGTCCTGGTTTTCTTGATTCCTTGTTTACTATGCCTACCGTCTATCTTTGTCTGTCTTTCTCTTTGTGCGTCTCTTTCTCTCCCTCTGTGTCTCTATCTCAATTATGAAAATATACAATACGCATGCGCCTATATATACTAAAAGAGATAAGTACTATTCTAAACCGCCATGGTTAGACGCAGAACTGCAAAAAGCCATTAATTTCAGAGATTATTTCAGGAAACGTGGTCAAGAAAATGTATACAAAAAACAGAGAAATGCAATAACTTCACTCAAGAGGGAAAAAAAAAGAAACATTTATTAAAAATTTAATATCGTCCAAAAATTCTAAAACGATTTGGAAAGCAATTAATCACTTGACAAACAACTCAGGAGAAATATCTTTATTTACCGTTGATATACTTGATTTGTTTGTCAAGTGATTAATTGCTTTCCAAATCATTTTAGAATTTTTCGACGATGTTAAATTTTTCATAAATGTTTCATTTTAATTAAAGATATTTCTCCTGTTGATTCTCTGAATTTACATTTTGTTAAAACGCCTGATAGGATTATTACTACTGACAAATCGAAAGAAAGCAATATAGAAAAATTGGCATTCTAAGAACATTAAAAATAAGCTAGACATTCCTTATTTGTCTACATAATTTGTACATAAAGCACTAAAAAACCTCTAGCAGACAAATTCAAGAGGAGTTGATGAATTGGGTAGTAAAATAATAAAATTGTCTGCGTCATTGATTACTGAATCTTTAACCTATATATACAACGTATGCATAAACAAATAATATTTTCATATAATGTTAAAAAAAGCTAAAGTTAGACCACTTTCAAGAATTGTGACAGCACTGACCCATCAAGCTATAGGCCTATTTCGATTCTTTCTATTCTATAAGCCTCTTGAAAAAACATATAAATACATGTACTAATTTTCTTCAAAATTTCGCTGAAAAAACATCTTACATGAAAATCAATCTGGTTTCAAAGCTAAACATTCTTTTCATACAGCTCTTACATCTATGATAGAACAATAGCTAAATAATATTAATAAGGGAACATTTTCTGCAAAATTATTTGTTGAATTCGCAAAAGCTTTCGATGTAATAGACCATGACCTTCTTTTACGTGAACTACAATTATATGGCATTCATTTTAAATCATTTGAATTTATACAATTGTTTATTTCTGACAGAGATAAGTTTGTGTAAATAAGCAAAAGTCACCATTTGAAATAGTTACAGTTGGTGTACTCCAAGGCTCTATTTTAGGACCTTTGCTAATTTGTATCTACATAAATGATCTCCCCCTTCATACATCTACTTCTTGTGAACTCCTCGCTAATGACACTACATTACACTCTCAAAATACAGACTTGAATAATCTCATTACAAAAAGGGGCTAGCGAACTGCAGGAATGGTCTGAATCCAACCATGGGGCCCTCAATCTAGACAAAACAGAGTACAGAGGCTTGACACCACCTCTAGAGCCTATGGAATGGAAATAAGTGCAGAGAAGACCAAAATGATGACCAACAACACCAATGGCATCAACACGGACATCAAAGTTCAAGGCCAATCCCTCAACAGAGTGTATAGCTTCAAATATTTAGGAGCCATTGTATCAGACAATGGGTCCCGACAGGAAGTCCTCTCCAGGATCGCACAAACAACTGCTACCCTGGCAAGGTTGAAGCTCATTTGGAAAGACAAGACCATCAGTTTACATTTCAAGATAGCGAGCGAGCGTTGTGGCCAAGTGGGCTAAGGCGGGACTAACTTGCCTTGTCCACAGGCCAGAAACCAATGGCGCCTGACAGGTGAGGGTTCGATCCAGCATCGGGTCGTTATGTTTCTCCGAATATTATTTACTTTCGACTCAGGCAACGTCTCGGGGGTTTTCTCCTGGTGCTCCGGTTTGCTCCCCCCAGCAAAATTTCAACATTTCAACCAAAAAAAGTCAAAATCACAACTAATGTTAGGTTAGGTTGGGTTTGGACCCGCCATCGGTTGCGACCAGAATGTCCTGATGAAAAGGGACAATAAAGCATTTTTAACAAAAGATAAAGCTGCTGCGCTTCCTGGTCATCTCCAACTTCTTAAACGCTTGCGAAACATGGACCCTCACAGCAGATCTACGACTACAACGAAGAATACAAAGCATGGAGATGAGGTGCTACAGAAGATTTCTGGGCATTTCCTATACCCATCACATTACCAACGACAAAGTCCGACAGAACATCACACAAGCCATTGTATAACACGATGAACTGCTCACAGTGGTGAAAAAACGGAAACTCCGATGGTATGGCCACGTCACCAGAGCATCAGGCCTTGCAAAGACCATCCTTCAAGGCACAGTCCAAGGAGGTAGAAGAAGAGGGAGACCGAAAAAGAAGTGCGAGGACAACATTCAAGAATGGACTGGCTTGACATTGAGCGAAGCCATCAGGGTTGCTGAGGACAGAGAAAGATGGAGTACGCTGGTTAAACGATCATCTGTGGTGCCCCAACGACTTCCGAGTTACGGGTTAGGATAGGATGGGATAGAATAATGGAAATTAACAACGATATTTTTTTGTAAATGCAATTATCTAATGATGACCTTGTTTATTTGTTATTGTTCCATGATGTGAATATGATAACATTAGGTTCTAGTTAGTAGTTATTGTTATAAGTCCAAAGGGCAAAATGTAAAGAAGTGCACACAGCGCTTACTCTTTTAGCCTTGCAAAATAACCTTGTTATTTTATCTTATCTCTCGCTCTTTCGTTCTCTTCATTTCTCTTCTCTGCTCTTTTCTTCTCTACTCCCCCGTCATCAGAGATGTTACTGTTTCATGATGTTTAGTTTGCTTTAATTGAAGATAGGCTGGTGTACGATCATTTGTTCCAGAAGATATTCTCTAAAAAGGACCACAGCTGTTTCTCTCTATCTCTCTTTCTCTTTCTCGTTCTCTCTCTCTCTCTCTCTCTCTCTCTCTCTCTCTCTCTTTCTCTCTCTCTCTCTCTCTCTTTCTCTGCCTGTCAGATTCTCTCTCTCTCTCTCTCTCTCTCTCTCTCTCTCTCTCTCTCTCTCTCTCTCTCTGCCTCCCTCCTTTTCTCGCGTTTACAGATTTAAATATTTAGCAATCGTTGTTAATGCTAAGGAAGTTGAAGGGTCTGTCTAAATCTGCGTCCCTGTAGGGGTTCCAGGTGTAGAATGTTAGTATCTGCTTCTTCCTCCCATAACAGGCACGCATTTCCCCTCCCCTCCACCCCCTCTCTATTTCTGCTCGATTTCTTCTTCTTCTTCCCCTCCCCTCTCTCTCTCTCTCTCTCTCTCTCTCTCTCTCTCTCTCTCTCTCTCTCTCCCTCTCTCTGTCCGTATCTCTGCATGCGCAACGAGCATGTCTACATGCGTGGAGGATCGCGCTATACTCTTCAACATCCTCTCTCTCTCTCTCTCTCTCTCTCTCTCTCTCTCTCTCTCTCTCTCTCTCTCTCTCTCTCTCTCTCTCTCTCTATGTCATTCTGTCTCTCTGTCTCCCTCTGTCTCTTTCTCAACCTCTTCAACCTACCCTCCTCTTTCTTCTTTCTCTGTCTTTCTATCTCGCTCTCTGTCTGTCTGTCTCTCTATCTCGCTCTCTGTCTGTCTCTCTTTCTCTCAACCTCTTCAACCCTGCTCTTTCCTCTTTCTTCTCTTTCTCTCTCTCTCTCTCTCTCTCTCTCCTCTCTCTCTCTCTTTCTCTCTCTCTCTCTCTCTCTCTCTCTCTCTCTCTCTCTCTCTCTCTCTCTCTCTCTCTCTCTCTCTCTCTCTCTCCCCCTTGAAGCTTGAAGTGATTGGCAACTGCAACTTTGTTCACCAAAAGTTTACATTGCCCAAAACCGCAGCAACTTTCAGACAGCAGTGTTCCACAGAATGATGCCTTCAAAGCAGGTCTATCCAAATCTCAAAAGTCTAAGAACAAACTTCACCTTTCTGGAACCAGTGATTATTTTGTCACCTCAACTTTTAGAGGAGAAGGAAAGAGGATGAGAAAACGGCACTCGTATGAGAGGAGGGGGAAGAAGAGAAGAAGATGAACGAAAAGGAGAATAATTATGTGCCTCAAAGAAACCAAGTCAGAGAGATACACATTTTAGAGAGAGAGAGTGGGGGTAGGGAGAGAGAGAGGGAGGGAGAGAAAGAGCGAGAGATAGAGGAAGGGGGTGGTGGGTGTGTGTGTGAAACGGCGGACAGTACAGCTGTGAAATGGTTGTTCGATTGACTCTAGAGGGCACGTGAAGAAAATTGCAAGAGGCGACCACTGTGACTGACTTGGCCCCGGCGCGCCGGATTAAGGAACCTGACGATGGCGGAGGGAGGATGACGGGAGAGAGGGAGGAGATTAGAGGTTGGGTAGTTAACAGTGATGAAGTGTGGAGGGTGGTGAAGAGGAAAATTTGTGGTATAGTGATTTTGTGTAATATGATAGTCACAAACCATTGAACATGTCTTTTTGGGTAGGTGGTTTCTGTAATTAACAACCGCGTAATTAACTTCGTTGGGATTTGTATGACTTTGATTTACTTTCTGGTCCAGATGTTTGGATTTGGCAGGTAGGATTAAGATACTAAGAAACTAGGACACTAAGATACTTAAGATACTGATACTAGCTGTACTAGCAGTTATAATCATGGAACGGACGGTCGGACAACGAAGTTTAATGTCTCAGAACCGTAGGTAACGAGTGACGAGCCTTTTAGTGACATTTCCTATGGAACTACCAGTGTATCTAATGCTTCAGAGGCCATCGTAACAAGGGCTTTCCATTAGAATTGTAGTGTAGGAGGTCCTATTGTTGTGGCGTATTGGCTCATTTTGAATGAAGATATGAAGATGTCAGCAACAGACAGATCTAGTCTGTTTTTCTTTAGAGATTAAAACATGGCCGGCGCGGGATATGCTAGGCCTCCCGACAACAGTTACAAATATAACAACCAAAGTGGCACAAATTCTCTGCCTCAGACTCCCTCGTGTCTCTTCAAAGGCACGGCCAACTGCGGGACTGGATGATGATCCTGCTGCTGCTGCTGCTGCTGCTGCTGCTGCTGATGATGATGATGATGATGATGATGATGATGATGAGTTATTAACTGTACAGATTTGCGTCTGTGTAGAATGAAAACCTTATATCTCATTTTTTTGGCGATTTGGAGAAAATGTTTAAAAGTTATTAAAAAAAAGTTCACAACATAATCGCGATTTGTTTGCTTCACTGCAGCTGAATTCAATGTCTTCATGACATTATATGACATTGAGAATGAAGTTGACAGCTGTATTTTATGTCTAAGATTTTATGACGTTGAGAATAAAGTTGACGGCGGTATTCTTTGCCTAAGATTTTATGACATTGAGAATGAAGTTGACAGCTGTATTCTATTTGTAAGATTTTATGACATTGAGAATGAAGTTGACAGCTGTATTGTATGTGTAAGATTTTATGACATTGAGAATGAAGTTGACTGCTGTATTCTATGTGTAAGATTTTATGACATTGAGAATGAAGTTGACAGCTGTATTCTATGTGTAAGATTTTATGACATTGAGAATGAAGTTGACAGCTGTATTCTATTCGTAAGATTGTATGACATCGAGAATGAAGTTGATAGCTGTATTCTATGTCTAAGATGTCCTACCGCAGGGCTGCTTACCTATCCTTCCAGGAAGGAGGACCTTCCAACCACCACGCCAGCAGGGGCGTTCTCAGCGTACGGTACCATCCGTACTTAACATAACCCAACCACTTACTCCGGGTCACTCACCAACACGCCCTCCGAAAGGCCTTCTTACTACAACCACCACCTCCTATCCAACCACCTTTTCTTGCTTGGCACAAGGGACACAACCTCAGCAACTACCTCGTGAGAGCTCAAACATGAACGCTTTTATCACCTCCACCTAACCGCTACCTCGCAATACTACAACTAAAACTACCATCGTTCATCTCATCCATCATACAACTATACCAAAAACCCCAGGAGTAACGCCCCTGACTTCCACCGCCGTCAGGGAGCATCACTTGAGCCCGCCACCACCACTCATCATCGTATAAGGGACCTGGTCAAACGCTTACTACCACCACCTACCTCTTCAACGAGGACCTCCCCCCCCCCCCACCTCTACTCTACGAACCTTTAATGACCAACCTTCATACTCCACCTCTACCAGTACCTCACACCTATATTCCACTACGTCGGCCAACAACGAGTCTTTCCATGCAGTTCCTTTTCTGGAGCTGGATGCAGATGTAGTGAAGTTCACAGTCCCAAGGCGGATATAGGCTCCCCGCCTGGGCCTCTTCGACCCAGGAAAACAATACTTTCATCACCACCTAACCACTACCAAAGGGTTCAAGACCACACACCTACCACCTACAACGGTGCACCCCTTCAATATAAGGGCATACAACTCACAAGCCCCATGAAGAGATGGAGATGGGGAGGCTATCACACATGGGCGTGAACTTTCTCTGTCTTACTGACCACTTCGTAGGCCAGCTTCATCCAGGATTCATGCATCACCCAAGACATAAAAGGGCTTAACCTTACCTTATACCGTTACCATCCATAGCCCGTTATCTGCCCCAACCTACCTTACCACTGAGTTGACTTACCACCCAAGACCTCCATACCTAACTCTAACTTAGCCTAAACCCGAAGACGGGGGCACAGGAGACTTAACCCTAACTTTAACTCTGATGCACCCAATCAGGTGCTCCAAGGCGACAATCTACCCTGCACCGCATATCCCCTGTGGGCGTTTATCACATGTGGTCATGAATACTCCTCTGGCAGGGTCCTGGTTCAGCTCTTTGCACTCGCTGGACCCTGTATACAATGACTCCTCTAGCTGGCAGGGTTACGCCTTGTGATGTATACTTCACCCAGGGTTCATAGACCACCATCGATATAAAAGGGCTAACCCTAACCAGTAATAATAATAATAAATAATAACAGGCCATTTATATAGCGCTTTCCAAAATCACAAAGCGCTTTACACAAACAAATATAAACACAACATGCGTACATTGGTCAATAACACGCAACCACACACACATCCCTACACCCAAAAACACTCACTCAGGGCGCCTAAGAAAAGACCTCTCTAAAAAGATGCGACTTCAAGTTGATTTTAAAAGACGCTAGTGAAGGACTGTGACGGACGGACCGAGGTAGCAAGTTCCAGGTCTGAACGGAGAAGAAGCTGAAGGCTCGACAACCGTGTCTCACCCTGTGGTAGCCTGGTACACGGAAATCCTTTCATCTGCAGATGAGCGGAGAGAGCGAGAAGGAACATAGTCAAAAGTTCGGAAAGATAGCTAGGAGCAGTTCCAGAGATGATGTGGTAGCAAAAACATGAGGTTTTATATTTAATTCTTTGTTCAACTGGAAGCCAGTGTAATTCTTGAAAGAGAGGCGTGCAATGCTGTGATATCCGTGCTTTGAAGATGAGTTTATCTGCAGAGCTTTGGACTTTCTGAAGAGGTCTAAGGACTTTCTGTGTGCAACCCACAAGGAGTGAATTACAATAATCCAATCTAGACAGAATGCATGCGCTAACTAGTGTTTTTGTTGCTTCTTGTGTGATACTGTCGAATGGAGCTTATGCGTCCTAAGTTCAATGTATGCAATCTGACAAGTTTTTGCAATGTGTTACTGCATGGAGAGATCCTGATCGAGAAAAACCCAATGGGTGTCGGTGTTAGAGTGATGTGAGGGAAGAAAACTATGACGGAGATCGAAAGAAGATCTCTAGTTGGAGGACACAGGGATATGTGTTGACGATTTATGTATGTGAACAAATGACATCTAGAACACAGATGGGAAGTCATGCTGAACTAATGAGTTAAGTGCAGTTGGAGAGCGGATGTTTTACACTGTGGCGCGGGTTGTGAGTATGATATGAATTAGAAGTGGGGATACCATTTTTGTCAGAGGCAGTGGTCTAAGAAGGACATGACAGCCAAAAGCACTAACAGGTATCCTTCCGCGCAGCATTTAAAAATAATCTTCAAGCGGCTTTGTAACCCATGTTCTGGGTCTAAAACTACACATAGGTAGAAACAGTGTTACTATTAAAGTTATTAAAATGGGCGTGATTAAAAACAAGGAATCAATACACACATACAAAAGATATTTTAGAATATAGAAGACTGAAAAATTTAAAGAATAATCATATTAAAAAACAAAACACAAGAGAGAGATCATCTCTAAGAACAATAGGTTATACATCTAATGATATGAGAAATGATGAGTAGAGAAATTTGGCACAGGCTGACAGACTTGCTAGAAAGGCAGTACAATATATATTAAGTTTAGCACAGAAAAATAATCGGAACAATGTACATCTTTCAATATTAAAAAAACGTTAATAAAATAATCGTCTATTTAATTGTACATTCAGTGCTAAACTGAGATAGATGTCAAACACACCATATCTCACTATAATCTTTCATTTTTTGTTTAAAGGAATTGTAATACTATAGTAAAAGTGTATTAGGAACTGTCTTACATCACAATAGTTTTATTTGATGAATTTTATAGTTTTCTGAAGATGAAAAATGATGAACAGATGAGTGAAGGGAGAAAATTCATGAAGAATGGATGATGATTTCTTATATGATTATTGTAAAATTGTGAGATAACTTGTTTTGCTAGAAGTGAATCATGGAATCAAAAGTAGTATTACGGTGAAAGCAGATATCTCTGTTATGGATCGTAACTCACGTGAATGAGTTAAGAAACAGAGACACCTGTTGATTATTGATACTTCTGTGGAAAAAATGATGTTAAAGATATAATGGTGTGAAAATCTGTTACTCAGTGACTGTAACGAAGAGAGGAAGGACATCTGAGCACAGTGTCTGGAGTAGATGGGATTACAACATTCCTGGAGTTGGACATTTGTTGTTGTGGATGTTATTGAGGTGAGAGTAGGAGATAAGGGCGTTAATACGAATAACACTTTCATAGGGATGGCAAATTTTCATCTGAGACTAACACCTATTTGAGTAAAATGCATTACAAGAAATACACTTATATATTTGGGATTGTGAGAGAGGTGGTTCTCTCCATGTGCAGGTAAAGTAGATACAGTGAGGGTAGAAAGAAACAGAGTAGGAGTGTATCTACATTATTGAGCATGGCGAGAGTCTTGAAGGTTGATTAGGTCTATCTGAGAAGGACTCTGGTTAAATATCACCGCATATTGTGATCCACACAGTTTTTCGGGTATGTTAATTAGGACAAAGGATAATAAATAAGTTACAGACACATACTTAAGCATCTCACTATTCTTTTTCGTGAACAGCGAAATAGTGATTTTGACAGAGTGGGTGGTGCTATGTAATAGACAAACCACGGTCTTCTACTACATAGCGCTGACACACACAATAATTTTGAGGACACAAAGCGCAGATATAAGGATAAAGATCACTGACAGTAACTGGGTGAATCTCAAGGACATGGCTTATTCACATAAGAACAGTTTTTCAATTCTACTACTGGTACATAAAATAAAGAAAATGCTAGTGAGGTTTGTCATTTGTCACTGTTTAATAAGACAGGAATGGAGGGAGTGACGGGTGTACATCATTGTGAGTTGGGCGTATGGACATCATAAGTGGAACAACAGCACAGAGGGAGTATGACATTGACATTTCCGCGCGTGGAAAATTTGAAAATTTAAACTAGGGGTATCACAACGCAGTCACGAGATCAGTGCAATTTTTAAGAAAAAAGATACAAAGCAGATCATTTGGATGTGGTCGACGTGATGGACTGAATGAAAGGACAAGGTTGGTGATACCATAAAACATGATTTTATGATGAAGTCACACTTAGGTAGGAGTTTTATCAGTGAATTAGCCAACAGAGTGTCATACTTTTTTGTTATGATTGATTTTAACAACAGTAAATTCACTATGAGAAAGTTCTTAGACATAAGAACATAACTGTAAACAAGTAACATTTTTAACAGACAATATTACAAATACATATGTTTACAAACATATACATTTTATTTTGACGATAAGTTTAGCTACAGAATTTGGTTATACAATATTCATGTTTGTAGAAAATTATATAAGAACAAAGTCTAAATGGGTGGATTTGGTAGATTGAATGTTATCTTAAATAAGAATTTGGATTTAATAGTTTATTTTTAAATCGCAATTCAAAGTTTATATTGTATTATGTCTTTAATATATTGATTGAAAAATAAATTTTGTAAGAGAATAAATTGTTTTTTCTATAATTAGATGATATGGAATTGTGTCTATTTTAGGCGGTGTGTGTTATTCAAGTGGGGAAATTAGAGCTGATTTATTTGTATTTTATATTTTTTTTTTTATATTTATATATTTGAAGAGAAAGTATTATTCATATTATTAATTGTTGGTGTTAATGAGTAGATTTTGTTGAGTTTTTATCTATTTGTTGTGGTGTATTTTTAGTCTTATTTTCTTTGTATATGGGTTAAATTTTTTTAGATGAAATGTGGAGAATTTTGTTGTTGGTTGCTTCTTGTTGTTGTTGTTTGTGGTTTTTGTTGTTTTGTTTTGTTATATTTTTTGGGGGGGGTTGGGGGTTGAGATTAAGTAAGATGGTTAAAATTTTTAGTGTATAAGAGAATTAAGGCTAGGGCTACTAATTAAATGAGAGACAGTCAAAGGGTAGACGAGAAAGATGGTATACTACACTAGTTGAGAAATTCGAGAACAAAGGCCAGTCTGGGTAAGTGCAATTTCTAACTGTGAAGTTTATTTAAATCGAATTGGGTCGCCTATATTAAGTAGTGCTAATAGTGAGTCACGGGGTAGCGTCTATATCAGTAGGGAGTAGCTCGGAGATATTCTGGGTGGATGATTTCGGGGGTACTAGTGCTACTGTGGACTGATATCGTCATAGGGCAAGAGTGTATCTGGCTGGTCTCTGGCCAGATGATCTTCGAGTGGTGATGCTCGTGGGTCAATAACTTAGCTGGTTATTGAAGGGCGGCGGTTGTTCCAAAATAGTCTGGTTGGACTGATGACCAGGCTTAGCGTGGCGTCACTTGGAATGCAGGTCAGTCGGTCACGCTTCTTGCGCAATGACCGAGGATGCCAATCTTGGTTGAGGTACAGGCGTAGATTTCAGCTTACGTTGCTAGCTGTCTATGGATGATGAAATTCGGGGGAACGCTTCTCGTTGACTCCCTGGGTTGTCAGGGGCCTGCAGCGGGTCAGCGACTGAGAGATGATACAAGGCTGGGGTATGAGCCCTGCACAGGAGCCGTCTTGACTAAGACGGGGTGAAGCACACGAGTACTGCCGTAGCTCAGAGGTCGCCAGTCGATGGAGACGTGTCTTCGGACAAGTTGTTGTGGCTTGAAGGCTGGAGGGCTTGCGACTGACCCCTAGTCTGGTGTTGTGTCAGGCTTTAACGTGATGCCCGAGGGGCGGGGCTTAAGCGAATGAGCCAGCGCGCGTCCAAGGGGCGACTGGAGGTGTAGAGGGGGTAACTGGATGGTTGGGAGAGATGAGTGGGTGCTGTTTGACTCAGGGCTGGATTGTACGCCTTGTCACAGAGGCCCCCCCAAGGAAAAAGGCGAGGTCCTAGGCCTCGACTGAGACGCGGCCAATCAGCTCTGAGGTCAGATGCGGGTGCGAAGATGGTTGCGATGATCCGGGAGATGCGGGGCGATGCAGGGTTCCTGGTAGTCGATGGCGGATGCCCAAGGCTGGGGTCCGCGGAGCTGCCGGGTCTCGGCTACGGTTAGTGGGCGGCGGCGGGTATGAAGGCTGGGGCGTCGGCCCTCAGTGGCGACTCGATGGAGTCTGTTGCGGGGTGGCGGCTGAGGAAGTCTGCGCCGTGGTTGTCTTTTCCTGGGATGTGCTCCAGCTGGAAAGAGTATGCTTGGAGCAGCAGAGCCCACCTCATCAGCCGGGCGTTGAGCGATTTAGATGTCGCCAGGAAAGAGAGCGGCTGATGATCCACTTGGACGGTAAAGTGTGAGCCGTAGAGGTACAACTGGAACTTCTGGACTGCCCAGACGAGGGCGAGACACTCCTTCTCCGACGTGGCGTAGTTCAGTTCAGCCGGCTTTAGCTTCCGGCTGGCGTACGCGACGGGGAAGAGCGTCGGGGCGTCCGAGGAGTCCCGTTGGAGTAGAACGGCTCCGAGGCCTACGTCGCTGGCGTCCGTGCGCAGGACGAAGGGCTGTCCGTGGTTGGGGAGTCGCAGGACTGGCTGTGACGTCAGTTTCTCCTTGAGCTCCTGGAAGGCAGCTTCACATTGCGGGGTCCAGACGACTCGGTCTGGTGCGGTCTTCCGGGTTAGGCTGGATAGTGGCGCGGCAATCCCGTTGTATCCGGGTACAAACTTTTGATAAAAGCCACTCAGTCCCAGGAAGGACTGGACATCTTTCTTGGTCTTGGGGCGGGGCGCGTCTCGAAGGCGCTGGACAGTCTTTTCCAGAGGCCGGAGCTGTCCATGGCTGATGGTGTGGCCAAGGAATTCCAGCTCCTGGTATCCGAACTGGCATTTGGTCGGCCGGGCAGTGAGGCCAGCTTCTTTGAGGCGGCGTAAGAGTTGGCGCACCACTCGCAGGTGCTCCTCCCATGTCTCCGTGGCGACGAGTATGTCGTCCATAAAAGAGTGTAGGGACGGACAGTGGAGGGGGTCCAACAGCTTCCGCATCATCGTGCTGAATATACTTGGGGCATTGTGTAGACCAAATGGCAGAACGTTAAACTCATAGTGGCCGTCCATCGTGCTGAAGGCCAGGTATTGGCGGGATGAAGGGTGCACGGGGATCTGGTAAAAGCCCTTGCTCAGATCCACTCTTGAGAAATATCTGGCGGACTGTAGCTTCGCAAACAAGTCCGTCGGGTCGGACAGGGGTCCGGGTACGAACTGTGTTACGAGATTCAACTGCCGGAAGTCGATACAGAGGCGATGTTCTCCGCTGGGCTTCCGTGATAGCACTATACCTGCGCTGTAGGGGGAACGGGAGGGAGCGATGACTCCGGCTTGTAGCAGAGCCTCTACTTCTGTCCTTACTACCTGCTGCTGGGATAGCGGGACGGGATACGGTTTCTGGCGGACGGGAGTGGGGTCCGTCAGGGTTAGTTGGACTTCTTCTAGGTCCGTCCTCCCAGGAATGTCGGTGAGGACTTCCCTGTATTCTGCTACGATGGCGCGTAGTTGGCGTTGCTGGCCGGCGGGGAGTGAGGGGTCCAGAGATACGTCCCGGAAGGATTCCTTCCCTTTTAGCGGAAATTCGGCGACGCCGGTCTCTGTACCGTCTACTTCGACGGCCAGCGCGACCGTGAGTAGCGAGTGGGAGTCTGGGGCGGGAGCGGGTTGCTCCAGGTACCGCTTGAGCAAGTTGATGTGGTGGGTCCTGGGCTTTCCGCCTACCTCGATGCGATAAGTGGTACGTGAGAGTTTCTCCAGCACCGGGTAGGGTCCTTGCCAAGCTATGTCTAGCTTGTTCGTGCCGCTGGGGAGAAGTAGTAGGACCTGGTCTCCTACCTGCAGTTCTCGGTCCCGGGCGCGGCGATTATGGTAGCGGGCTTGTCTCTCTCTCGCCTTCTTCAGGTTGGCGGAGGCGGCTTTCCATGTGGCCTTGAGAGTTTCCTGGAGCTTGGTGACGTATTTCGTGGCGTCGACCGGTGCCTCGTCCAGTTTGGCGTCGGTCCAGCTACGTCGTAGGGCGGCTAGAGGTCCAGAAAGGGGTCTCCCAAAAAGCAGCGTGGAAGGCGTGTATCCGGTGGAGGTGTGCGGGGTCTCTCGATACGCGAAGAGCGCTGACGCGACGTAGGTGTCCCACGCTTCGGGCTGTTCGTCGGCGATCTTGCGGATAATCGAGATGAGAGTCCCGTTCAGGGCGCTCGACCTGTCCGTTGCTTGCGGGGTGGTAGGGTGGAATTCGGATATGGCGAATGCGAAGTAGTTGGAAAACTTCCTGCATGAGTTTTCCGGTGAACTGGGACCCGTTGTCGGTCAAGATGTTGTCCGGGAATCCGACTCCTGTGAATATGGTGACGAGCGCGTCGGCGACTCGGGCGGCGTCAATCTTCGGTAGTGGTACGGCCTCACACCACATAGAGCAAGCGTCGACAAGGGTAAGCAGATACTGGTTCCGCTTCTTGGTCCGCGGAAGGGGGTCCTACTATGTCGACGGCCACTCGTTGGAAGGGCGTTCCGACGACTACGGTGGGGCTGATAGTAACCGGAACGGTGTGATGGCGGGGCGAGTATCGTTGGCACTGGCGACAGGACTTGACGTAGCGCTTCACGTCTTCTGTCATCCCGGGCCAGTGGTACTGAGCGCTGATGCGTAGAGTGGTGGCTCCTATGCCCATATGTCCACTTAGGGGCATGCTATGGCCAAGTTCCAGGACTTGGGGGCGAAGGGTCGCAGGTACGACGAGTTGCGAATGGTCGTCCTTCTGACGGAAGAGGAGTCCGTCCTCGACGAAAAAGTCTCCGGACTTGGGCGGAGTGCGTGCGGCGGGAAGTTTTCCGTAGCACTTGCGGAGGGTGACGTCGTCTTCTTGGGCCTTCCGGATCTGTTCCGGCATCTGGTTGGGGATCGGGGGTGGTGTCGCGGCTGTTTTCGCCTGGGCGCGCGTCTGGACGGCGGCCATCGACTCCACAGGCTGGGGCGGCATACCCAAGAATACGTAGCGGCATCCTAGGATCAAGTCATACAGGGGCTGGTCCATCACGCCCGCTTGAATGGTCCCCGTGACGTATCGGCTGGTGACTTGGATCCGGGCTATAGGGAGCGTGGTGCTGGGCTGAGACGCGTCGGCCAACTTCAGGGTGATAGTTTCGCCGGTCAGGTCCTGTTCCCTGATGAGCGAGCGGCGGACGACGGCGTCAAAGGTGAGTCCAGTGTCGTATAGACAGTGGGCTGGGCGATCGTTGACGGTCACTTGCTCAGTGACGGCCGGTCGATCGGTGGGAGTGACGACGGGGGTTACCGGGTTCCCGTCGGGAGTAACTTGGCGTAGGGCCAATACTGTGCCTTGTTTGCGACGCTGGTCGCTGATGCGGCGAAAGCATTTCTCGCGGGTGTGTCCTCGGCGCTGGCAGTAGCCGCAGTAGAGCTCTGTGCTCCGCTTCCCAGGCTCTGCTCCGGGGTTTGGGCGTCCTTTAGGCGGGGGTGGACGGTGATTCGCTGGCGGGACGGGCCGGCGAGGCTGGTGGCGGGTATCTGGTGACGAGGGTGCGGGCGGATCCCGGCGAGGCTGTCTGTCGTCGGGGTGCGCGGTGAGGTAGCGGTCCGCGACTATGATGAGGTCTTCTAGTCGGGCGGCTCCCTGTTCGGCGGCGAAAGTCCGAAGCTCCGCTGGCATTGTCCCTCGGAGTTGCTCGGCTAGCATCAATTCGAGCAGTCCGTCGTACGTTTTTGGTTCGTCCGTTTGCTCTATCCATTTGTCCCGTAGAGTGGCTAGCCGGTCGGCGAATTGCGTAAACTTCTCCCCTCTCTCTCTCCGGGAGTTCCGGAAATTCTTGCGGTAGTGCTCACCTGAGAGCTCAAATCCGTGCAGTAGAGCTTTCTTGAGGGCGGGGTAGTCGCCCTCCTCGGAAGTTGGCGTCTTGGCCAGGATTTCATAGGCCTTCCCCTTAAGGCCATGACTAAGCTTGCGATACCAGTACTGGGGGTCAAGGCTGTTTTCTCCCGCGACTCTCTCGAATCGGGCGAGATAAACTTCAATCGATTCGTCTCGTTCGACGAATGGGTCCAGGGGGAAGTTCATCCCCGGAATCGGCGGGGGGGATTGCGGATATTCCGGCGCTGGCGGCGAAGCTGGGGGCGATGAGCGAGGAATCTTCGCTCGCGGGCGATGCGATGCCTAGATCGCGGCGGTCGCGCTCAAGCTGGAGGAGTGCTTGGCGCCGTTCCAGTTCCTTGTCCTTCCTCTTCTCCTCCAGTGCCGCGACCCTCTCGTCCTCCTCCTTCCTCCGTGCGGCGGCCCTCTCCTCCTCTGCTATCCTCTCCTTCGCCCCCTCTCTTCTCCGCTCGGCGGCTCTCTCCTCCTGGGCTACCCTCTCTTTCTCCTCTGTTCTCCTCCGTTCGGCGGCTCTCTCCTCCTCTGCTATTTTCCGAGCGGCGGCTTTCTCCTCCTCTGCTATTTTCCGAGCGGCGGCTTTCTCCTCCTCCGCTATCTTTCGGGCGGCGGCCCGTTCCTCCGCGGCGATGCGCTCTTTCTCCTCCTCTTTCTTTGCCTCTCGCTCTTTAGCCCTCTCTTCCCTCTTCAACTTTTCCTCGGCCACGTCCGCATCTACGTTGGCCAGGACGTAGTCCTTGAGTTCAGTGCCGGCGAGCCCTAAGCTCTCGCCAATACTCTTGTACTTGAGCGCAAGCTCTCCCCGGTCGGCCATGGTAAGGGAGGTGACTTACCCTGAAAAGTCCTAACCGGAATGAGGGGCGCACACAAGGGGGTACACTGACGGACAACAAGGGGGGTGGGCTGGATGAGCTACGATGAAACTGCACAGGGGCGCATACAACACAACACAACCACAAAGACAAAATGCAATCAATCAAAATACAAAAATGAATGCAAAAAAAAAACCTTTTCGAGACACCACCATTCGGGAAAGCCAGTAAGGGACCTATGGGCTATGCTACGCACTACTAGGCTTAGGGGCTGGGTCCTATCTGTACTGGGCTGGGGTGGGAATTAAGCTAAGTTCTTAGTCTCGTCAAGTTGGGATGGGAACCTAAGTCCTTAGTCTCGTCGGGGTCGCCAAAGTTAATGTCACAAAGAAAGGGGTGGGGGGAATGGAGGGTAAGCTCTTAATCTCTAGCGCTGTATTACCTCCTTTGTTAGGCTAATGATGCGATGACATTCAAGAGAATTAAGGCTAGGGCTACTAATTAAATGAGAGACAGTCAAAGGGTAGACGAGAAAGATGGTATACTACACTAGTTGAGAAATTCGAGAACAAAGGCCAGTCTGGGTAAGTGCAATTTCTAACTGTGAAGTTTATTTAAATCGAATTGGGTCGCCTATATTAAGTAGTGCTAATAGTGAGTCACGGGGTAGCGTCTATATCAGTAGGGAGTAGCTCGGAGATATTCTGGGTGGATGATTTCGGGGGTACTAGTGCTACTGTGGACTGATATCGTCATAGGGCAAGAGTGTATCTGGCTGGTCTCTGGCCAGATGATCTTCGAGTGGTGATGCTCGTGGGTCAATAACTTAGCTGGTTATTGAAGGGCGGCGGTTGTTCCAAAATAGTCTGGTTGGACTGATGACCAGGCTTAGCGTGGCGTCACTTGGAATGCAGGTCAGTCGGTCACGCTTCTTGCGCAATGACCGAGGATGCCAATCTTGGTTGAGGTACAGGCGTAGATTTCAGCTTACGTTGCTAGCTGTCTATGGATGATGAAATTCGGGGGAACGCTTCTCGTTGACTCCCTGGGTTGTCAGGGGCCTGCAGCGGGTCAGCGACTGAGAGATGATACAAGGCTGGGGTATGAGCCCTGCACAGGAGCCGTCTTGACTAAGACGGGGTGAAGCACACGAGTACTGCCGTAGCTCAGAGGTCGCCAGTCGATGGAGACGTGTCTTCGGACAAGTTGTTGTGGCTTGAAGGCTGGAGGGCTTGCGACTGACCCCTAGTCTGGTGTTGTGTCAGGCTTTAACGTGATGCCCGAGGGGCGGGGCTTAAGCGAATGAGCCAGCGCGCGTCCAAGGGGCGACTGGAGGTGTAGAGGGGGTAACTGGATGGTTGGGAGAGATGAGTGGGTGCTGTTTGACTCAGGGCTGGATTGTACGCCTTGTCACAGAGGCCCCCCCAAGGAAAAAGGCGAGGTCCTAGGCCTCGACTGAGACGCGGCCAATCAGCTCTGAGGTCAGATGCGGGATGCGAAGATGGTTGCGATGATCCGGGAGATGCGGGGCGATGCGGGGTTCCTGGTAGTCGATGGCGGATGCCCAAGGCTGGGGTCCGCGGAGCTGCCGGGTCTCGGCTACGGTTAGTGGGCGGCGGCGGGTATGAAGGCTGGGGCGTCGGCCCTCAGTGGCGACTCGATGGAGTCTGTTGCGGGGTGGCGGCTGAGGAAGTCTGCGCCGTGGTTGTCTTTTCCTGGGATGTGCTCCAGCTGGAAAGAGTATGCTTGGAGCAGCAGAGCCCACCTCATCAGCCGGGCGTTGAGCGATTTAGATGTCGCCAGGAAAGAGAGCGGCTGATGATCCACTTGGACGGTAAAGTGTGAGCCGTAGAGGTACAACTGGAACTTCTGGACTGCCCAGACGAGGGCGAGACACTCCTTCTCCGACGTGGCGTAGTTCAGTTCAGCCGGCTTTAGCTTCCGGCTGGCGTACGCGACGGGGAAGAGCGTCGGGGCGTCCGAGGAGTCCCGTTGGAGTAGAACGGCTCCGAGGCCTACGTCGCTGGCGTCCGTGCGCAGGACGAAGGGCTGTCCGTGGTTGGGGAGTCGCAGGACTGGCTGTGACGTCAGTTTCTCCTTGAGCTCCTGGAAGGCAGCTTCACATTGCGGGGGTCCAGACGACTCGGTCTGGTGCGGTCTTCCGGGTTAGGCTGGATAGTGGCGCGGCAATCCCGTTGTATCCGGGTACAAACTTTTGATAAAAGCCACTCAGTCCCAGGAAGGACTGGACATCTTTCTTGGTCTTGGGGCGGGGCGCGTCTCGAAGGCGCTGGACAGTCTTTTCCAGAGGCCGGAGCTGTCCATGGCTGATGGTGTGGCCAAGGAATTCCAGCTCCTGGTATCCGAACTGGCATTTGGTCGGCCGGGCAGTGAGGCCAGCTTCTTTGAGGCGGCGTAAGAGTTGGCGCACCACTCGCAGGTGCTCCTCCCATGTCTCCGTGGCGACGAGTATGTCGTCCATAAAAGAGTGTAGGGACGGACAGTGGAGGGGGTCCAACAGCTTCCGCATCATCGTGCTGAATATACTTGGGGCATTGTGTAGACCAAATGGCAGAACGTTAAACTCATAGTGGCCGTCCATCGTGCTGAAGGCCAGGTATTGGCGGGATGAAGGGTGCACGGGGATCTGGTAAAAGCCCTTGCTCAGATCCACTCTTGAGAAATATCTGGCGGACTGTAGCTTCGCAAACAAGTCCGTCGGGTCGGACAGGGGTCCGGGTACGAACTGTGTTACGAGATTCAACTGCCGGAAGTCGATACAGAGGCGATGTTCTCCGCTGGGCTTCCGTGATAGCACTATACCTGCGCTGTAGGGGGAACGGGAGGGAGCGATGACTCCGGCTTGTAGCAGAGCCTCTACTTCTGTCCTTACTACCTGCTGCTGGGATAGCGGGACGGGATACGGTTTCTGGCGGACGGGAGTGGGGTCCGTCAGGGTTAGTTGGACTTCTTCTAGGTCCGTCCTCCCAGGAATGTCGGTGAGGACTTCCCTGTATTCTGCTACGATGGCGCGTAGTTGGCGTTGCTGGCCGGCGGGGAGTGAGGGGTCCAGAGATACGTCCCGGAAGGATTCCTTCCCTTTTAGCGGAAATTCGGCGACGCCGGTCTCTGTACCGTCTACTTCGACGGCCAGCGCGACCGTGAGTAGCGAGTGGGAGTCTGGGGCGGAAGCGGGTTGCTCCAGGTACCGCTTGAGCAAGTTGATGTGGTGGGTCCTGGGCTTTCCGCCTACCTCGATGCGATAAGTGGTACGTGAGAGTTTCTCCAGCACCGGGTAGGGTCCTTGCCAAGCTATGTCTAGCTTGTTCGTGCCGCTGGGGAGAAGTAGTAGGACCTGGTCTCCTACCTGCAGTTCTCGGTCCCGGGCGCGGCGATTATGGTAGCGGGCTTGTCTCTCTCTCGCCTTCTTCAGGTTGGCGGAGGCGGCTTTCCATGTGGCCTTGAGAGTTTCCTGGAGCTTGGTGACGTATTTCGTGGCGTCGACCGGTGCCTCGTCCAGTTTGGCGTCGGTCCAGCTACGTCGTAGGGCGGCTAGAGGTCCAGAAAGGGGTCTCCCAAAAAGCAGCGTGGAAGGCGTGTATCCGGTGGAGGTGTGCGGGGTCTCTCGATACGCGAAGAGCGCTGACGCGACGTAGGTGTCCCACGCTTCGGGCTGTTCGTCGGCGATCTTGCGGATAATCGAGATGAGAGTCCCGTTCAGGCGCTCGACCTGTCCGTTGCTTGCGGGGTGGTAGGGTGGAATTCGGATATGGCGAATGCGAAGTAGTTGGAAAACTTCCTGCATGAGTTTTCCGGTGAACTGGGACCCGTTGTCGGTCAAGATGTTGTCCGGGAATCCGACTCCTGTGAATATGGTGACGAGCGCGTCGGCGACTCGGGCGGCGTCAATCTTCGGTAGTGGTACGGCCTCACACCACATAGAGCAAGCGTCGACAAGGGTAAGCAGATACTGGTTCCGCTTCTTGGTCCGCGGAAGGGGTCCTACTATGTCGACGGCCACTCGTTGGAAGGGCGTTCCGACGACTACGGTGGGGCTGATAGTAACCGGAACGGTGTGATGGCGGGGCGAGTATCGTTGGCACTGGCGACAGGACTTGACGTAGCGCTTCACGTCTTCTGTCATCCCGGGCCAGTGGTACTGAGCGCTGATGCGTAGAGTGGTGGCTCCTATGCCCATATGTCCACTTAGGGGCATGCTATGGCCAAGTTCCAGGACTTGGGGGCGAAGGGTCGCAGGTACGACGAGTTGCGAATGGTCGTCCTTCTGACGGAAGAGGAGTCCGTCCTCGACGAAAAAGTCTCCGGACTTGGGCGGAGTGCGTGCGGCGGGAAGTTTTCCGTAGCACTTGCGGAGGGTGACGTCGTCTTCTTGGGCCTTCCGGATCTGTTCCGGCATCTGGTTGGGGATCGGGGGTGGTGTCGCGGCTGTTTTCGCCTGGGCGCGCGTCTGGACGGCGGCCATCGACTCCACAGGCTGGGGCGGCATACCCAAGAATACGTAGCGGCATCCTAGGATCAAGTCATACAGGGGCTGGTCCATCACGCCCGCTTGAATGGTCCCCGTGACGTATCGGCTGGTGACTTGGATCCGGGCTATAGGGAGCGTGGTGCTGGGCTGAGACGCGTCGGCCAACTTCAGGGTGATAGTTTCGCCGGTCAGGTCCTGTTCCCTGATGAGCGAGCGGCGGACGACGGCGTCAAAGGTGAGTCCAGTGTCGTATAGACAGTGGGCTGGGCGATCGTTGACGGTCACTTGCTCAGTGACGGCCGGTCGATCGGTGGGAGTGACGACGGGGGTTACCGGGTTCCCGTCGGGAGTAACTTGGCGTAGGGCCAATACTGTGCCTTGTTTGCGACGCTGGTCGCTGATGCGGCGAAAGCATTTCTCGCGGGTGTGTCCTCGGCGCTGGCAGTAGCCGCAGTAGAGCTCTGTGCTCCGCTTCCCAGGCTCTGCTCCGGGGTTTGGGCGTCCTTTAGGCGGGGGTGGACGGTGATTCGCTGGCGGGACGGGCCGGCGAGGCTGGTGGCGGGTATCTGGTGACGAGGGTGCGGGCGGATCCCGGCGAGGCTGTCTGTCGTCGGGGTGCGCGGTGAGGTAGCGGTCCGCGACTATGATGAGGTCTTCTAGTCGGGCGGCTCCCTGTTCGGCGGCGAAAGTCCGAAGCTCCGCTGGCATTGTCCCTCGGAGTTGCTCGGCTAGCATCAATTCGAGCAGTCCGTCGTACGTTTTTGGTTCGTCCGTTTGCTCTATCCATTTGTCCCGTAGAGTGGCTAGCCGGTCGGCGAATTGCGTAAACTTCTCCCCTCTCTCTCTCCGGGAGTTCCGGAAATTCTTGCGGTAGTGCTCACCTGAGAGCTCAAATCCGTGCAGTAGAGCTTTCTTGAGGGCGGGGTAGTCGCCCTCCTCGGAAGTTGGCGTCTTGGCCAGGATTTCATAGGCCTTCCCCTTAAGGCCATGACTAAGCTTGCGATACCAGTACTGGGGGTCAAGGCTGTTTTCTCCCGCGACTCTCTCGAATCGGGCGAGATAAACTTCAATCGATTCGTCTCGTTCGACGAATGGGTCCAGGGGGAAGTTCATCCCCGGAATCGGCGGGGGGATTGCGGATATTCCGGCGCTGGCGGCGAAGCTGGGGGCGATGAGCGAGGAATCTTCGCTCGCGGGCGATGCGATGCCTAGATCGCGGCGGTCGCGCTCAAGCTGGAGGAGTGCTTGGCGCCGTTCCAGTTCCTTGTCCTTCCTCTTCTCCTCCAGTGCCGCGACCCTCTCGTCCTCCTCCTTCCTCCGTGCGGCGGCCCTCTCCTCCTCTGCTATCCTCTCCTTCGCCCCCTCTCTTCTCCGCTCGGCGGCTCTCTCCTCCTGGGCTACCCTCTCTTTCTCCTCTGTTCTCCTCCGTTCGGCGGCTCTCTCCTCCTCTGCTATTTTCCGAGCGGCGGCTTTCTCCTCCTCTGCTATTTTCCGAGCGGCGGCTTTCTCCTCCTCCGCTATCTTTCGGGCGGCGGCCCGTTCCTCCGCGGCGATGCGCTCTTTCTCCTCCTCTTTCTTTGCCTCTCGCTCTTTAGCCCTCTCTTCCCTCTTCAACTTTTCCTCGGCCACGTCCGCATCTACGTTGGCCAGGACGTAGTCCTTGAGTTCAGTGCCGGCGAGCCCTAAGCTCTCGCCAATACTCTTGTACTTGAGCGCAAGCTCTCCCCGGTCGGCCATGGTAAGGGAGGTGACTTACCCTGAAAAGTCCTAACCGGAATGAGGGGCGCACACAAGGGGGTACACTGACGGACAACAAGGGGGGTGGGCTGGATGAGCTACGATGAAACTGCACAGGGGCGCATACAACACAACACAACCACAAAGACAAAATGCAATCAATCAAAATACAAAAATGAATGCAAAAAAAACCCTTTTCGAGACACCACCATTCGGGAAAGCCAGTAAGGGACCTATGGGCTATGCTACGCACTACTAGGCTTAGGGGCTGGGTCCTATCTGTACTGGGCTGGGGTGGGAATTAAGCTAAGTTCTTAGTCTCGTCAAGTTGGGATGGGAACCTAAGTCCTTAGTCTCGTCGGGGTCGCCAAAGTTAATGTCACAAAGAAAGGGGTGGGGGGAATGGAGGGTAAGCTCTTAATCTCTAGCGCTGTATTACCTCCTTTGTTAGGCTAATGATGCGATGACATTCAAGAGAATTAAGGCAAGGGCTACTAATTAAATGAGAGACAGTCAAAGGGTAGACGAGAAAGATGGTATACTACACTAGTTGAGAAATTCGAGAACAAAGGCCAGTCTGGGTAAGTGCAATTTCTAACTGTGAAGTTTATTTAAATCGAATTGGGTCGCCTATATTAAGTAGTGCTAATAGTGAGTCACGGGGTAGCGTCTATATCAGTAGGGAGTAGCTCGGAGATATTCTGGGTGGATGATTTCGGGGGTACTAGTGCTACTGTGGACTGATATCGTCATAGGGCAAGAGTGTATCTGGCTGGTCTCTGGCCAGATGATCTTCGAGTGGTGATGCTCGTGGGTCAATAACTTAGCTGGTTATTGAAGGGCGGCGGTTGTTCCAAAATAGTCTGGTTGGACTGATGACCAGGCTTAGCGTGGCGTCACTTGGAATGCAGGTCAGTCGGTCACGCTTCTTGCGCAATGACCGAGGATGCCAATCTTGGTTGAGGTACAGGCGTAGATTTCAGCTTACGTTGCTAGCTGTCTATGGATGATGAAATTCGGGGGAACGCTTCTCGTTGACTCCCTGGGTTGTCAGGGGCCTGCAGCGGGTCAGCGACTGAGAGATGATACAAGGCTGGGGTATGAGCCCTGCACAGGAGCCGTCTTGACTAAGACGGGGTGAAGCACACGAGTACTGCCGTAGCTCAGAGGTCGCCAGTCGATGGAGACGTGTCTTCGGACAAGTTGTTGTGGCTTGAAGGCTGGAGGGCTTGCGACTGACCCCTAGTCTGGTGTTGTGTCAGGCTTTAACGTGATGCCCGAGGGGCGGGGCTTAAGCGAATGAGCCAGCGCGCGTCCAAGGGACGACTGGAGGTGTAGAGGGGGTAACTGGATGGTTGGGAGAGATGAGTGGGTGCTGTATGACTCAGGGCTGGATTGTACGCCTTGTCACAATAATAATAATGGATGCTATATACGCGCCTTTCCCCAAATCAATCAGGCTCAAAGCGCGGCGATCTTTTAACTATTATACTCACGTATTACCGCTAAACGAACCCGCCTCTCCTTTTTTTGGGTCTGTCCTTCACAAAAAGCCGATAGTAAAGGTCAAGGTAAAGGTAGTCCCATAGCCTTGTGGCCGTAGGGGAGCGTGATGTTGGAGATCACACTTATCTTGGTCCAGCGTAATGAGGGTGATGCCCATCTCTCTCCCTCGCTGCTTTACCTTCCCCACCCTTAAGAGAGTAGATACTCAGTCACAGTTGCGTCAACTGGGGGCGTTGTTATTTGTCGCTTCATGTATTGCGGTCACCCATCCAAGTGCTAACCGCACTGGACGGGGCTTAACTTGCGACACAGTAGCGAGTGCTCCAACCACTGCGCTATCCGACACCCCGATACCGTCACTTAAAGAAGACCTTCTTTCCCAGTCTTCACAACTCGCCATCAAGCAGCCAATTTTACATCTCTCTCTCTCTCTCTCTCTCTCTCTCTCTCTCTCTCTCTCTCTCTCTCTCTCTCTCTCTCTCTCTCTCTCTCTCTCTCTGAGATCTCTTGCGCGGCGTCACTGTCATCGTCCGAAGGAGGGGGGCAGGGTACGAGATTTCCGCATCGACCACGTACTCGTCTGCAAATGAAGTCGATCAATTCGTACTTTAACAACATTCCTCACGATGAACGACGACCTCTGACTTCTGATGACAACCCTGAGACTCACGAAACACAATGACGTCAGGACACTGTCAACATTGTTTCGGTTGGTGGTGGTGGGCTAGCGACAGATTCTCGGGTTACAGTTAACATAAATACAGATTCTAGTGCCGCATATCAAACAACCCGTAAACCTCTGTGTATACTCAACTGGAACATAGAAGGTTTATGTCGAAAATTAGGAGACGCCAATTTTATTAACTACGTACAAAGTTTTGATATTGTGTGTTTCACCGAGACTTTTCTTCAATTTAAGAATCCGCTTGACTGCTTCCCGGACTACGTCCAATTCATCAGTCCGGCTATCAAACTGTCACAGCATGGTCGTTGTTGTGGCGGAGTTATGGTGTTAGTAAAGCGATCATTTGAGAATCAGGTTCGGGTGCTGGACCATACCCAAGACAATACGATCTGGTTGAGACTGGATAAGAGGATGTTTTCGAGTGACAAAGACGTAATATTTTGCGGGCTTTATGTCTGTCCGTATGATTCGCCGTATTATCAGCAGGACAAGGTAATAGTCACATCCACACTGAGTGTTGTTGAACAGTGCCTTCTCAATTACAAAGAAGACTTTCAGGACTCTTGTTATTATTTATTAAGCGGAGATTTTAACTCTAGAACTGGCAGTTTCAACATGGAAGACCATAACGCAGATTATGACGACATTCAGGCAATTGCACAATCAGATCTCTATAGCTCACGACAGTCAGAAGACAGAACAGTGAACGTGTTTGGTAGGCTGCTACTGGAGATGTGCGCTACTTGCAATATTAGCATTCTCAACGGTACAGTTCATGGTGATGAAAAAGGCAGTTTTACCTATGTTTGCTCGTCAGGGTGTAGCACCGTAGATTACTTTATCGCATCTAAGGAACTCATTGGAGATCTTAAACTAGAAGTGCAAGAGAGATTCGAATCTAAGCACTTGCCTGTTGCACTTACCTTTTTTCAGAATAAAATCTGTGACCCAATTGTTAAGTCACATTTTGCAGAAAAGCTCTTATGGGATGAGACCAAACAACCTTTATTTGAGAAAGCCATTAAGGAAACGAAATTTGAATCGGCAATCGTCGAAGCCACAGTATTGTTGAATGAGTCTATAGACGCAGCCGTTGACCGTTTCAATTTGGGTCTTCTGCAAGCTTCGGAATGCATGAAACGCAAAATATACACAGGCCCGCGTCACAGCAAATGGTATGATGTTGAATGTAGGACTGCTAAGAGAGACACACGTAGATGGTGGAGACTGTTTCGAAGGTCTCAGTGTGAACAAACGAAAACTGCTCATAGACTTCAGTATGTTGAGTGCAGGAAATCATACAGATTTTTATTGAAGACCAAAAGGCAGGAATTCAATCGCAAAAAGCTTTCTAATTTAACTGCTAAAGCGAACGACTCCAAGATGTTTTGGAGTGAAGTCAGATCAATTTGTCAAACATCACTCAAATGCCCAAACATAAATGCGGAGGAATGGCTCACACATTTTAAACAAGTCTTTAATTCCGGTTCGGAACGTTCAACGACAATAGCTGAGGACGCTGAAACTTGGCCGGAGCCACAAAGTGTGGAATATCTTGACTGTCCCATTAGTGCTCAGGAAATTCTTTCAGCAATCAGGCATGTAAAATTGAATAAGTCTCCGGGGCCTGACGATGTTCTTGCTGGTATGCTTAAAACTTCAGTGTCGCAGACACTATCTTTTCTTGTGGAGTTATTCAACCGTATTTTTGACTCAGGAAATTATCCAAGCGCCTGGACAGGTGCCATTGTTGTGCCTATTCACAAAAGCGGAAACATAGACAATCCGGACAATTACAGAGGAGTGTCTCTGCTCAGTATTTTAGGAAAGGTCTTCTCTCACATACTCAACAAACGGTTATCTGACTGGGCTGAGACTAACGTTAAAATTGAAGAAACGCAAAGTGGTTTCCGGAGAGGCTATTCCACAGTCGACAATATTTTTGTATTGTACGCAATAGTACAAAAATACTTACTCAGAAGATCTGGTAAAATTTATGTGTGTTTCGTAGACTTTCGCAAGGCATTTGACTGTGTCAACAGAGCGGTTTTGTGGAATTCCTTAAGAAAGTCTGGTGTGGGAGGGAAAATGTTGCATATCCTTCAAAGTATATACAAGTCAGTTCGCGCATGCGTACGTTGTGCAGACGGCTTAACCGAGTTTTTTGAGTGTCCCAGTGGCGTCAGACAAGGATGTGTGTTATCTCCCACTCTATTCTCATTTTTAATAAATGAATTAGCCCTTGAAATCGCTCACAAAGGTATACATGGTGTACAGCTTTCCCCAGACTTCATCCAGATTTTAATTATTTTATTCGCAGATGATGTTGCGTTGACGTCATACTCAGTTGCAGGACTTCAAAAACAAATTAATATTCTTAAAAATTTTGCAGACAATTTTAGTATGGAAGTTAACTTATCCAAAACAAAAATAATTGTCTTCCGAAAGGGGGGTTTTCTAGCAGAGAAAGAGCAGTGGTGGTACGGAAATGAAGCCATTGAAGTAGTCAACAGCTACAAGTACTTAGGGTTACATTTTACCACCAAGCTATCATTAACTCAAGCTGTTGGTGAGCTGGCTACGAAAGGTAAAATACGGGCTTCCAGAATACTTACTTGTTTATCCAGGCTTGGAGACGTATCCAGCAGCATTTTATTTAAACTTTTTGATGCTCAAGTGATGCCAATTTTGCTGTATGGCTCGGAGGTGTGGGGTATCCATCAATTCGGAGTTATAGAAAAAGTGCATTTATTTGCATGCAAGCGATTCCTTCATGTAGGTCATCAAACGCCCAACAAAATGGTGTATGGTGATTTGGGTAGGTACCCACTGTACGTCAACTCCACACTAAGAGCAGTTAAATATTGGCTGCGATTAATTACAATGTCGTCAGAGAGGCTTCCCCGTAAAGCGTATTTGATGCTTTGTGCAATGTGTGACTCTGGTAAGAAATGCTGGGTTTTTCACTTGAAGAATTTGTTTTTAGACAATGGTTTTGTTGAAGCATGGCAACAGCAAAGTGTTGGTGACGTCAAGTCGTTTTTAGCTTCCTTGAAAGAAAGACTTTTAACTCGATTCAAAAGTGACTGGGAACTCAAACTTTTTTCTAGCGAGCGCTTTGAGTACTATGCTCAGTTCAAGAGGGTGTTTAAACTGGAACATTATGTAGACTGTCACCAGCTACGATGCTTTAAAATTGCCTATGTCCAGTTCAGGTTCGGCATCTCGCCGATCAACACACACAGACGAAGATACAGGTCAGGAGTAACACCACAACAGCTGATGTGTCCAATATGCAAAGACGATGTGGAAGATGAGCCTCACTTCTTGTTCGCTTGTCCCGCATACGAAGAATTAAGGAATGAGTCACCAATATTTGAAAAGTACAAAGATACTGGTTTTGACATTTCTGGAATTATGAGTGATGATGATCAAACAAATGTGTGCGAGCTGTCCAGGTTTTTGTATAAAGCATTCAGAAAGAGAGCAGAGTTACAGTAGAGTTGTTTTGGATTGAACAAAATCTTGGCAGGAATTTTTGCTTTTTATGACGTTTCTTGTTTGCATTTTGAACGTATTGAAATTTGAAAGTTGAAACAGGCGTATTAAATTTGTAGCGGAGAGAGGAGTATTAGATTATAAAGATGGATGGGCATTTAAGGTTTAAAAAATCCTGTGGATTATGTAACGAGAGGGGGTGACAGAATGAAGACGAGAGCTAGTATTGACGAAGAGTAGATGGATATAATAAATGAGAATGAATGATGGTGAAAGAGAGACAAAGCATTCGGACTGGTAAATCTCCTTGTGCATTTGTGCTGAAATTTGTAGTCTTGTATAGTTCTAAGTTTGGAATTTTGTAGTCTTCTTTCTGGTGTGTATTTCTTTTTTCTTGGATTTTGCATCAAATTTCGTTATTTCTGTAAGCTTTTGAATATGGAATGTACAGAAACATTAAGTTTGTATTGTTGGTAATTTTATTTTTATTGCATATGTTGTCATTTTTAATCTGAGTTCACATGATCGCGCTGAATCTCCCACCCCATCCTTCCCATTGAAATGAACCTGTTTTGTGTTTATTCAATAAAACGTCTAAGTCTAAGTCTAAGTCTCTCTCTCTCTCTCTCTCTCCTCTCTCTTTCTCTGGTGCAGACGAGTCAAAAGTAACAAATTCTTATAAATATCTTTGTATGGTTTTTACGAAATAATTGAGTGTCTCATCGGCTTTGTTGGAGGTCTGCAGAAAAGCATAAAAGGGTTAAAGGAAATGCTGAAATCTTCGAGAAAAATTCACGTGTCCAGCGCGTTTATATTCTGGAAACTATTTGACGCCTAAATCAAACCCATCTTGACATATTCGACGGAGGTATGGGAATTGGAGGGAAGTGGATCTCTGATAGAAAAAGTGCAAACATTTGCTATCAAAAGATTTGTAAATGTCCCTCTGCAGGTCTCCAACAAAATGCTGTACGGTGATGACAAGCCGATATCCTTTGTCCATAAGAACATATATAAAATATGTTAAATATTGGGTGAGAGTTCTTAAACTGCAAAATCAAGGGTGAGCCGGCAAACCTATGAAATGATGCTTGCACAACACGAGAAAGGTCATTTGAACTGGGTTTCTAAAATCTAATGAATTTTATGTGAAAATTGGTTTGGTATTGGCTGGATGTCTCAATATGTTGGCCATAAAGTATGTTTTATATCAGAATTTTCTGACAGACTAATTGCCTGTTTCAGACAAAACTGGCACGCACAAATTTCAATTTCAGATAAATATAGTTGGTTTTATTCTCTTAAGAGTTTCTGTGAAGCTGAAAGATGCATAAATTTTATTACAAACAAATTAATGGCACCGATATTCTCTAGAGACATTCAGAATCAGAGCAACTGGCCCCAGATGCTGCAAGTTGTGGTTCATGACGGGAGATGAGTCTGTCGACACCGAATGCCCTCTTTGTGGTCACGAATTAGAAGATGAATATTATTTTTTTTTTGTTTGCCATGCATATGATTATATACGCAGAAATTGCATACCGATATTAAATATATTACAGGGTAATACGTCACAGCAGCAGGTAACAAACCTGCTTTCATGTAAGGTTGAAAATAACAAAGAATGTAGCTAAATTTGTGGCACAAGCCTTAATAAGTAGAACGAGTCATATATTAGAGTGGTAGAGAAAAGCACCTATTATTATTTATTTATGGGTGAAACTAAATATGAATATAGATGTATAATTAAATGTATATTGATTTATACGGTTTACCTGCCTGTCCTTATTTAGTATTGTATGCTGAAATTGAGAGATTGGTCACATTGTCCCGTTTGGACACATGTATGTTTGTGTGTTGTAGAAGAATGAATTGAATGTGTTTTGTTCAACCATATTGATAGTAATGTAATAATGATTTTATTATATTGTTGATAAATTTTAGCCATAGGTTGTATGCATAGATAGTACATGGAAAGACGGGACCATCAGTCTGCATTCCAAGGTAAGGCTACTGCGCTCCCTTGTCATCTCCATCTTCCTATACGCTTGCAAAACATTCACCCTCACAGCAGATCTACAACGAAGAATACAAACCTGGAGATGAGGTTCTATAGAAAACTTCTGGGCATTTCCTATGCTCAGTACATCACCAATGACGAAGTCCGACAGACCATCACACGAGCCATTGAACAACATGATGACCTGCTCACAGTGGCGAAGAAACGGAAACTCCGATGGTATGGCCACGTCACCAGAGCATCAGGCCTTGCAAAGTTCATCCTGCAAGGCACAGTGCAAGGAGGCAGAAAAAGAGGGAGACAGAAAAAGAGGTGGGAGGACAACATTCGAGAATGGGCTGGCTTGACACTGAGCGAAGCCATGAGGGTTGCTGAGGACAGAGAAAGATGGAGTACGCTGATTAAACGATCATCTGTGATGCCCCAACGATCTTCGAGTTACGGAATATATTATAACTATTTTCTTTTATTTAAATTACCATTAGTTCATCATTTTCACTCTTTAAATGTTCTCGAAATGTTTGATAAATTGTTTTTAAACCCTCTCTGAGGGCTGGGTTGCTAAAGGCATTAAAAATCAAATTGTCAGTTGTCTTCTCTCTCTGGGGCCGTCCCGCGTCAGGCTCTATGCCCGCTGAAGCTCAAAGGTTCACTGTCGCCAGTAAGCTCCGACTTGAAATGTTTGATTGACTTTTTCCCTGCAGCCATCAGTTTTGTTTTACATAAAAATTTAAGTGACTGCTTCACTGTAGCCAAATTATTATTTATTTACTTATGGATTCCATAATCTGTACACATTCTCTCTGTCTCTCTGTCTCTGTGTGTATCTTTCTTACTTTGCCTCTCTCTCTATATATATATATATATCTGTCTCGGTCTTAGATTCCCAACCCAGTCTTAAATGCTGAAAAGTTGTCTGTTGCCAGTATTTTGTGAACCGAATATTTCATCATCATCAACAACATCATCATTATCATTATCATCATCATCATCATCATCATCATCATCATCATCACCACCCCCACCACCATCATCACTAAAATCATCATCATAGAGGGCAGCAATGTTCGCTCTTCTCGCCATTTTCTTTAATAATAATAATAATAATAATAATAATAATAATAATAATAATAATAATAATAATAATAATAATACAGGATGCTATTAGGCGCTTTTTTCTATCGAACTCAAAACGCGGTGATCTAAATAGGCGGAAAAAGTCAAATTTTTTTTCTGTGAAATTTAAATTGACTGCACCCAATACCATTATTGAAGGAAGGCAAGAAACCTGAGTACCGACATTAATAAACCTTGGGTGTCCAGAAAAGTATGATATTCGCACCTAAGTCACGAAAGTTGGTCCCACGCGGAATTGGAGCCCGCGACCTTCGTCCTTGGAAACCAGCTCACGACCATCTGTGCTACCAGGCCACCCCTTTATTCTTATCTTCTTCATCCTTTACAATCATTATCTCCACCTGGTTTTTCCTCATATTCCTCCTCCTCCTCCTCTTTATCATCATCATCATCGTCGTCATCATCATCATCGCCATCATCATCATCATCGTCATCATCTCCATCTTCTAGACCTCTTTCTCCTCTTCTTCCCTCTCCTCCTCATTACCATCAGCACCATCGTCAATGTTCGTCCCCTTCATTCTCGTTTACTCAGACGGTCGTAAATTTTGTCAAAGAAGAGCTTGCTTGATTACACCCAAACATCTTTTTTTTTCTTTCTCCCCTTCAGCTATTTTGCTCATTTGGACCTGCCACCTCTTAATGGAAAGGACTGTAGCCTAATCACCGATGATAATGGCGTCAGATCCATTTCTTCCTGTCTCTGTGCCTTTTTGAAAGGTGCCTTATTTGAATTATGACTAAGTAATGTCTCTAAAAAGGAAAGCGGTTTAATAATCACCGATGAGACTGACTAATGACCACGTCAGCCTCTTTTCTGTCAAAGGCGTCTATTTTGAATTATGACTTCATAATTTCTCAAGTGGTGGCGCCGTTTTTGCCTGGGCTAATTGGTGTTTTTAGACCATTTTTATTCCTTTCAATTAAATTTAGCGACACACCCCTTAACTCTATATTTGGATTGGGGCAGAAATTTAGCCACACCCATAACTCCATATTTGGAGTGGGGGCAAAATATTGGCCACGCCCATAACTATATTTGAAGGTAGGAACACGCCTGGTCTTTAACAATGTAAACTACCTTTGATACATATGTTGTCCATTACCAAAAAGCATATTTGCGTAATTATGGTGTTCGAGTTTGTTGATTTAATGTTGTTGTTTTTAGAAAAATCGAAAATTTTATAACATGAAAAAATGTACAGGCGGAGATGATGCGTAAAAAACAGCGCATGGAAGAATTAACAAGCTAACAAGTTTGATAACTAATGGCACTCAGGTGAATTTTGTCTGGATTCCCTCACATAGTGGTTTCCTTTATAATGATTGGGCTGATCGGGCTGCAAAAGTTGGTGCTTCAAATATTAATTCTCAAACAATAAAAATACCGTTGTCTTCTAAAGAAATTCAAAACTCTATAGAAAATAAATTTGTAAAAGACATTAAACTTAATTGCAACTATAATAAACCTTGTGGAATTGCTAGATCAGTTTCAAGTATGGCACATAGAATAATATTAAACTCAATTAAAACCAAATATTGTAAAAATGTTAAATGTATATGTGGTGAATTTATTTCTCTGAAACATGTATTACTTCAATGCAGTAATGTGCGTCCATTTTTGCCAACTGATGTTTCTATTATCGATTCCATTGATAACATAAGCTTTGATATAAGCATTAGATTAGCAAAAGCTTTGATTGATTCTCCAGTTGCTCAGTTTATATAATTATGTATTTTATATGTATGGATGTATATATGTATCTGGTGTAAATGTGTGTGAATGCGTGCGTACGTCTTATCATCTCGATGAAGAAGACGTTAATAAAACAACTAACCAGCCAACCAAGCTAACAAGATCGCAAGCCATTCAAATGTGTTTCCAGACACTCGCATACACAGCTCAAAATCCGCGTTTTGAAAGTTTTATTGATCTAAACTATCTGCCAGCAAAACATTATTAACATCGGTTCAGCCAATTTCGATAGAAAGCGCCAAAACGTCTTTATGATATAATTAACCTCAGTGACCCTTACCTTACCTTTGGGAAAGAGCAAAAGCGAATGACACTAAAGGCTAATTGTTGGTTAACGTATCTGCATCGTACAACCAATCAAAAATCGGTGCGGTCACAAAAAATGTGTATTGAACAAACAAGTGAATTTCGCAGCGATAGGGAGACAGATGAGCGGACTACCACTCAATGACTGACCACGAGCCAAGTACCTGTACGCCAAAATAGCATTCGGTTCATCCGTTGTTATTTCTTTTAAATTATTGTTTTGTTTGTTTAGATATAGACTATAGTGTAAATATAGTGTGTGTGTTGTTGTTGTTTGTTGTTTTTTTTATGGCACCAGTGATCTTGACCTTTTGAGAGCAAATACGATTGCATGGGAAGCCATTTTGTTTTGCAAAGCATGCAATACTAGAGCATATTTACCTTTAATTTGATTTTGCGTTGTTGCTAGAAGAACCTTTGTATAATATGTATAATTTTCGTCGGTGGATATTATTGAGAATTTTATAGAATTACTTGTTTACAATCGATCGAAGCATTCAGATAAATATAATTAATCTAGCCAAGCGATTCTTCTATCCAAAAAAGGTTATATGTAAGACAGTGCATAGTTCGGTGACGAGTTTTATTTTGATTGGGTGTTATTGCGTCATGCTGGAATGTTCGAATTTTTTCTCGATTGCAGATAGAATATATACGTAACGCGCTATCTGCTTATATAGGTGATTAAGACAGATTTATGATGATTTTTAATGATGGTTTTTGAAGTGATTTTCAGAAAGTGATCTTGTATGCAGTTGTTGATGTTTGCTGAATAAAGTTGGAAAACTTTATATGACGACTCCTGCCTTGTTGCTGAGTGAACAGGCTGTATGGATAAACGAATCTGAGTTACACTTCTCAAGATTCAAGCATCGGGGCTGAATCCTTCGGATGAGAGTATAAACCGAGGTCTAGTCTGTGTCGCATACATTCCATCATAACGGACTTTAAAGATCCTGACGCTCATGTCCTAGACGGGTGAGTGCCGGTGACAAGAAAACACCCAGCATGCACCTAGGTCCTTCTCCCCCATCCCTGGCTGCCCAGGATTGTGCTCAGTTGTCCGGGCGTCAGACCATGCGCCCAAAGGCTGCGGGTGGGCGTCTCGGGCGGCTTGAGTTAGATCCTGTATCGGCCAGCGCCTTGAGCAGCTCTTGAGCTGGAAAAGCGCTATATAAGAACAATTAAATAAAAAATAAAAATCGGCCATTGACAAAGTAACAACCGTGTAACACAGTGTGTACAAGAAAAACATGGAGCAAATTACAAACAAAAAAACTCAAAAAAGAAGAAGGAGAAGAAGTAGACTGAAGCAGATAATTCCAGGAAATAGGAGGGGGGTGGGGGGTAGGGCTAGGGACACATTAAAAAAACACAATATTTGTGTAACTAGCAAAGAAGAATTGAGTGAAGGCGATATTGGAAATGGAAATGGAAGCATGCAAAAGAAGGGTGATATGATAAAATGATGTAGAGGACGACAACCTTATAGGTCCTGTGTAGGCGGCTGTGCAAGAGAGAGAGAGAACGAGAGAGAGAGAGAGAGAGAGAGAGAGAGAGAGAGAGAGAGAGAGAGAGAGAGAGAGAGAGAACGAGAGAGAGAGAGAGAGAACGAGAGAGAGAGAACGAGAGAGAGAGAGAACGAGAGAGAGAGAGAGAACGAGAGAGAGAGAGAGAGAGAGAGGAAGAGAGCGAGAAAGTGGGAGAAAGAAACAGGAGAGTGGGGGATGGGGAAGAATGAAGGGAGGGAAAGAGAAAAGAGAGAAAGGAGGGGGGAGGGTAGAGAGGAAGAGAGAGATGTATATAAAAATAGACTGTTACACGGTTATTTATCAATTGCCGATTCAGCCCCGATGCATGAATCTTGATAAGTGTAACTCGAATTCGTTCATCCACGCAACCTGTTCACTCAACAACAAGGCAGAAGTCGTTTAAAGTTTTCCAACTGTATTCAGCAAACATCAACAGCTGCATACAAGAATCGCTTTCCGAAAATCACAATAACAATCATCATCAAAAATCATCACAAATCGCACCACAAGTAAGTAAGTAAGTGCGTAAATTAACGTCCCCGGACACAGTGCGTATAGGGGACAACGCACCACAAGTTAGTTAAATAGATTTACGTCCCCAGACACATACGCGTATAGGGGACGAGTCAGCAGACAGTTATTACTTATATAGCCTCTATGCAATCGAGAAAAAGTTCGAACATTCCAGCATGACGCAATAATATCCAATCAAAACAAAACTCATCACCGGAACTGTCTTACGTCATTAGGTTAGGAGAATCCTTAGATATTACTAGGTCGATCTGGAATCTTCGGTCGATAATAAACAAGTCACTCCAGAAAATTCTCAACAATATTGACCGACAAAAATGATCAACATTAAATTTAAGCAGGAATTACCTTCACTAATCGGGTTTACCAAAGTGCTTAAATCTAGATATGACATTGACAGATGGAATGCAACATTATCCATGCAATATGTGCAATTTGAAACACTTTGGCATTTCTACAGGCCACTGTTTATGTAATATTGTTTCCCTTTCTTTTCGTGTTTTCCTTTATGATCGTCTTTTATGTTTAATTTTTTTTTCTCATTTCTTTTTCTTTCTTTAAATTTAAAACATCACCGTGCTAATGAATTAACAACAGAATGTATAAAAGTGTAATATGTTTATGGTGAATAAAAAAAATTATAAAAAAAAAAATGATCAACATTATACAAAGCTTCTTCTAGCAACAACGCAAAATCAAATCAAAGGTAAATACACTCTGTTATTGCAAGCTTTGCAAAACAAAATGATCAATCTATCGTGCGCGTCTATCGGATCTATCGTGCGCGTCTATCGGATCTATCGAGCGCGTCTCAAATCGTAGCACAGACAGGGAGAGAGAGAGAGAGAGAGAGAGAGAGAGAGAGAGAGAGAGAGAGAGAGAGAGAGAGAGAGAGAGTTACTACGAAAACATTGTTGCTGTCATCGCGGTCTTTCAACGCCGGAATACTAGTTCATAGGTATCAGCAGAGGAACGTACCCAACATTCTTTCTTTGACTCGCAACGCTCTGGAAACACAAGCGGCGCAGCGAACTAAGCTCAAAGGTAGATACTGTAAAAGCAATTAGACCTGGGTGTCCTTTCACAGGGTACTTTCCATTACCAGAAGCGACTCAAGGCGCAGTCATGGCGGGGCAACTGGAACTTGTATTGTCTGACGTCCCAGGGAACTGAGCACAACCGTGGGCGACCGCGGGCAACACTCACTGTGAATGATCAAAGGACTGTCGAGAGGGTGTTTAAGCTAGACTGAAGATTGGACCACTGTCGACATGTTTGCCATCTTCCTCTCTGTCTCTGTTGTCACTCTCTGTCTCTGTCTCTGTTTTTCTCTGTCTCGCTCTCTCTGTCTCTGTCTCTGTCTCTGTCTCTCCAACATAACTTCATGGATTGATCAGGTGGTTTCCGATGTTGTTCTATCGTCAGTGCAATTTGACATGATATTGTCATCATAACCCCGTGAGCGGTCGTCGTCAGGCATCGGCCTTGCCAATAACGTCTTCAGTTTCACATTGCAGACGACAACGACGCCAATTAACATTTCCATGACTTGAGCTCGTAGGGTGTTTGGGTGACAAAAAAGAAAATCAAAGGACGAATTTATTATTTTATCATTCGTATATAGAGAATAACAGTTCAAAGGGGTGTCATATAGTGCAGTGGTTGGAGCACTCGCTACTGTGTCGCATGTTAAGCACCGTCCAGTGCGGTTAGCACTTGGATGGGTGACCGCAAAACGTGAAGCGACAAATAACAACGCCCCCAGTTGGCTCAACTGTGACTGAGTACCTACTCTTGTGTTTGTCTGTTTATCTAATGTATTTGCCTGTGCATGAGGAGTGTGTTTGTCTGTTTATCTAATGTATTTGCCTGTGCATGAGGAGTGTGTTTGTCTGTTTATCTAATGTATTTGCCTGTGCATGAGGAGTGTGTTTGTCTGTTTATCTAATGTATTTGCCTGTGCATGAGGAGTGTGTTTGTCTGTTTATCTAATGTATTTGCCTGTGCATGAGGAGTGTGTTTGTCTGTTTATCTAATGTATTTGACTGTGCATGAGGAGTGTGTTTGTCTGTTGTTCATATAATGTATTTGACTGTGCATGAGGAGTGTGTTTGTCTGTTGTTCATATAATGTATTTGACTGTGCATGAGGAGTGTGTTTGTCGGAGATGGACGCGTTTGTGAGTGTGTAGGGTTTTGGTAGGAGGAAAGAATAATATTGAAACTCCATGATGATTGAAATCTGATGTCTATTTACGTGTTTGTGGGAGCCACTGTCTGTCTCCTCTTGCTGCTCTGTCTGTCTCTCTGCTCTGTCTGTCTTTCTGAAGGAAGGGGGAGAATCGCTTGTGTTTGAAATGTGGTGGTTTAAATTGAAGAGATTAGTTTTGTCCTATCGCTTCCTGAAGGAGGTGACAGCAGAACAAATGGAAATACGGCCTGACCTATGACCTCTTTCCCATCGGTTGTGACGGCGCCCTAAACCAGATATTTGTTTCACAAATTTTCTTTTATTTCTTTTATTCATTCTTGTCTTCTTTAATTCTCCCATCCTGTTTGTTCTTGTTGTTTTTTCTGTTTTTTCTTTTTGTTATTGTTGTTGTTGTTTTTGTTCTTTTTTTAATTCTTGTTTTTGTTCTTTTTTAATTCGTCTTCTTTCTTATTCCTCTCTCTTTCTTAATATCTCTCTCTCTCTCTCTCTCTCTCTTTCTCTCTCTCTCTCTCTCTCTCTCTCTCTCTCTCTCTCTCTCTCTGAGAGACATATGCATCTCCTCCTTCCCTCGGCTCCCCCTTGTTCTTCTTCGACTTTTTCTTCTTCAGTCCAGCGCTGCGATCATGGCCGTCGGAGTACAGATATTTAGGCGCTTTACAAACGATTCATTTATTCATTCCTGCGTTACTCATCTTCTCTTTGCTTCTCCTCTTTGTCTTTACCCTCACCGATAGGTACGCAGGTCCTGAAGGCCAGCTTTTAACGCATACTTTGTATTCTATTGTTTCCAGTGAAGAGCACTGCTTCCAGCTTCTCGGATTTTTTTTCAATAATGGTATTGCATGCATTCAACCTAACATTTCAAAAATACAAAATTATATTTCCTGTCCGTATTCTAATAGCAATCTCCCTGCCTTTACACCACCTGTTTGAGGGATGAATGTGTGTTTCTTGTCAATGTGAAAGTGTATTTAACATGTAAGCGTGTTCGGTGTGACGATGGGTCTATTGTTGCTAGACCCTGCACAATGGAATCCTATTACCCACTCGTCTATCGTCTGCGGGAGTCGGCTATAGTGTAATCACCCTATGACTAATCCTATTATATTTATAAGTTTAGCTCGGTCTGTGTGCGGATAGGAGTATAGAGATAGGGAGAAAATGGTGAAAGCTTCACTGGCACACTAGCTCTCACACGGCTATGTAACATAGGTAGTCCAGCCACTTGTTAACAGTAAATATCACTCATTAATATTTTATTTCCTCTACTCTATATATAATTCTCTAAACACTCTATTAACTTAAATGTCCAAATTCACTTCGACTAGTTCGCTCCTTGATGGGTCTATGCTGCTACTGTTCTTGATATTTGCTACTGTCTCATCATTGGGCTATTTGTTCTGGTTTGCCTAATGTTTGTTTTCAGGAGAGTGGACTACCGCACAGTCCTTCTAGATCAGTGTTAGGGCAATTCTTCTTGCACTTAGCTGATGGGTTGAGATGTGGTGATGGTGTCTCCTCCTTGGTTGTTGACTATTGGGCTATCGTAGCTCAGTACTAGCTAGATGCTCCACTGCAGGCCGAATGTTAGGGTTGACTCTTTGTGGTCTATCCCTGCCTCGGATCAACTAGCCTGCTCGTCTTCAAAGCATAAGACGAGTTTCTGCAACGCCTTGTATACAATGGTTGTGCAGAGCGTCTCACTGATGGCAGAAACAGCCTTCAATTGAGATTGCATCCACTTAAATAAACAAGGGATTAACAATCTTCTATGTCCGTGGTCCACTGGGGTCTCCAACATAATTCCTATACATATACATATCATGGCTAAACTAAACACATGGAGAAGTAATTAACAATATACACATTCTCCGGTACAGCCACTGGTCTGCAATAATACACATAGGAGAAACAACAGTTGGACAGTAGAGGCTACATCGTGGTGCCGAAACCGTTAGCTTACACATGCTTAGCACACAACTGACTTCTGTCGTCTTCTAGGCAGCGACTTTACGTTACCCAGGCCAAAGCAGGCTGAACTACTTAAGGCGAGAAGCCTTAGTGCAGGGTCTAAATAGCCTCTCGTGACAGTCGATACAGATCGTCGCTCTTTGAACCTGATCGATGGTTTGGGGAAAAGCGCATATACAGCATCTACATGTATTATTATTATTATTATTATTATTATTATTATTATTATTATTATTATTATTATTATTATTATTATTATTATTATTATTTCAAACCGTAGTTGGCTGTTCGTATTCTAAGTAATAATTATAGTGGTTTTTTTTTGGTTTTAAAATTTGTGAATACCTAACTTCATGAGATAAGAGAAAAGGATGGGAAATTGCAGGACTTGTCACCAAAGTAGTACATGTACCGAATAGCCTGAATGTAGATGGAATAATGTTAGATCACAAATCACAACCTAAAACTACTCGTGTACATAAATCCAGCAGACCACGGCTGGAGAGTAAGTCAGTCTCTTGATTCTCCACGCTCTGTCTCTCGTCTCGTGACATCCAACCATGGAAATTAGCGGTGTCGAGCAACTTGATCCGGGTAATTAATGCGGAAACAGCGCGCGCGCGGTTCTGATCCCGACGTTGCGTCAGAAGGGCGTGAGGTGTCACAAGTCTAATGACGTAATTGGAGAATAGAGTGACCTAGCACCAGCGTGATGACATGTGCGCGATGTTTGGAGTGATGGTATCCATGCCATGTCGTGTTGCTTGTTAGTTCACTGGTGAAAATTGATGAGATCAAGATGTTTAAGTCATAGCCGGTCAGTTAAGAAGACCGTAACATGGAACACGCCATCAGAAATGAAATGGACAGAGAATGTGTGTCAGCAGAAACAAAGATGTTTCTAAACGTTCAATCAAAGTCTCTGTACTGTGAGATACCGAAGTTTCGTTTTCAACCGGCCGGGTACCAGTAGGAATATGAGAGGAAAATTCGCGTGGCGCCTTTAGTAATACAGCAAAAACCTCAGTTTTACGACCTTTAAACTTGCCATTAAAACGAGGTCTTAAATTGGAGGGGTCTTAAAAAGGAGAATTAGGACATTTTCGAAATAGACATTTAAAATATTAATTAAATAAAATAATATTATTTAAGTAAACTCCGCCAATTTGAATTAAGTAAAATAATATTAATTAAGTAAAAGTTAAAGTGTTTTAAAAGTTACATTTTCAGTGTCTAATATCACCTAAATGTGTGAACAGACATTAAATTAAAGATTGATTGATAGTACACATACCATTAAGTATAGGGAACATCTACCATCTTTCAGAAATCTGTCTCACAACCAATACAGTCAATATCTTCCTGTTCCTCATTATTTACAAAATAAAAAATCAATGTTGGTATGATAGTTGTTTTAAAAGTGTATGTAAGTGCTGAGTGCATGTTTGGAGTTATAACTATTTATGAGATAACCTTATTAATATTGTTGTAACAGGGCTGAGATTTAGCAAGCCAGGCTAAGGAGCCAGCCGGGCTCCTAACCTGGGAAGTTGAAGTTGCCAAAATATTTCTCAGGTTGCCAGACTGAAAGCACGGTCATTTTTTTAAAAACTGTATAACTATTGCAGCTAATAAACAAGATACATTTCAACAACACTGTTTCATTTTTTTAAACAAGCACTGTATAATTTATTCATCATCGACATCCTCCTCCTCAATGTTCCAAAACTTGAAGGAGCTTGGGTGTGCCTTCTTCAGCTGTTTTTTTTCTTCTTCGGACTTTACTTTTTTTGCTGGAGGCTCCGAGACACCGCTTAAAAAGCGCCACATCGTTCGAGATTGACAAAAGACTGAGAATGGGGAATATCGAAAGTACGGCAATTCTCGCGTGACTCATTAAGGAAGTCAGAGACTCGTTCCGATACACGCAAGGAAGCAAGAAGGCTAGGATCTCGCAGGGCAGTAGCGTTTGGCGGCGAGGGAAAGTAGAAAGTCTCGCGAGAAAAGGCTATTTTTACTTCGCAAATCCCTCGCTTTGCTAGCGTTACCTAACTTCCTAGCATGCATTGGAACGGGTCTCCGGTGCTGACTGCAGAAGCGGTTGGCGCGTGTTTTGTTTTACATTGCAAGTCAAAAGTCCGTGTACAGGTACAGAATCTCTACCACTGGCGGTATTTTCAAGTCGCCAGCCGGGCGAATGGTACCCCAAATCGAGCTCGCCACACACTATTTTTAGGGGCCATTGGCGAGTTGGCGAACGTTAAAGCTCAGCCCTGTTGTAATTATTTTTATTCATAGGATAGGATAGGGATTTTTACTCAATCATTGAATAGTTTGTTGTGGTTTTTTGAAAGAAAGCAGTTATTTCTGTTTGTTTGCATGATACCCCCCCCCCACCCGTGCATGTTCTCTTGGTATGTCACTTTGAACACCAGACATGATGTCGGCAAGACCTGACAGGCCCCTGCTCAGGGCAAATCTGGTCAGCTCCTTAGAGTATTTCAAGCTGCTTTAATGCATCGTCTGCTGTTAAAAGTTGTAAACGAAATTGTTTTCTTCAAGCGCACAAATATAGTACATTTAATTATTTGAAGGTCGCAAGTCGCGTTTTAGAGGTAGTCGTTTAAGAGAGGTCGTTTATATAGTACAAACCATCGGTGAATTTTTTTCCGGTCGTGTGTTGGAGGAAGTCGTTTAAGAGAGGGTCTCAAAACGGAGGTTTTACTGTACTTATAACTGAGATGTATGCGTTGTCGCGCTGATCGAAACCTCCGTAAAATAACAGCTTGTGACTTATGCAGTGGTTGAAAAGTAGATCTCTATTGAACATGGGTAACTTTTGTAATTATTACTGTCATTGCATGACACAAGTTAAATGTACTCCTTTAACTGCTGACTATTGATTTCATCAGACAGTGACGACAGCTGGTCATAATGACCCTGTCATGTGTAAGGTGAACTCCAGTTAGCCCTGCCTTTGTTTGTAGTACCTGCCATGTCTGTTCATTAATAATAATAATAATAATAATACCTTTGTTGTGTTTTTTTTAAGCAAAGCCAAACACTCTGAATGAGTTGAGATCCAGGCTCGGGTGTTGACGAATGCTCCGTGATCCATCTGTTTAGTGGCTGTGATTTGGAGAATCATTGGTATTCATGAATGCGGCGACTGCATGTTGGTTGCCTGGTCGTTTATCATTGACGATGATGGTGATACATTACTACAAAAGCTACACCACGCTAGCTAAGAATCAACTTTCCTATCCTATCCTATCCTATCATATCCTATCCTATCCTATCCGTAACTCGAAGGTCGTTGAGGCACCACAGATGATCGTTTAACCAGCGTACTCCATCTTTCTCTGTCCTCAGCAACCCTCATGGTTTCGCTCAGTTTCAAGCCAGTCCATTCTCGAATGTTGTCTTCCCACCTCTTTTTCTGTCTCCCTCTTTTTCTGCCTCCTTGCACCGTGCCCTGCAGGATAGTCTTTGCCAGGCTTGATACTCTGGGGACGTGGCCACACCATCGGAGTTTCAGTTTCTTCACCACTGTCAGCATGTGATCGTGTTGTCCAATGACTTGTTTGAAACGTGTCAAAGTTTGTTTATCCAGTGAGGGACGGTGAATTGCTTGCGTTTTCTGTGTGGTGTTATTATTTAGGCGGGTCTATACTAGGAACTGTAGAGTTTTGAGAGAGAGAGAGAGAGAGAGAGAGAGAGAGAGGGAGAGAGAGAGAGTGAGAGAGAGAGAGTGGCAAGGTATACATATTCTCCCCCACCCTCTCTCTCTCTCTCCCTTTCTCTCTCTCCCCATGATCGCGCGCTTTCCTAAAGGACCCAAGACCTCAAATTGAACCCTAACAACAATGAGGTAGTATAATAGTACAATTCAGCACCGACGCCGTAAGTTTATTCCCTGAACTGAATTGACGCCGTAAGTTTACTATCATTACGCCCGATGTACACGTAACGAGGGTAAGGCGAGCAGCGGCGGAGAACAACCCATTCAGCGTTGCCACGTTATCCGCCGTGTTTGTCCGCATATAAATCTGTCTAGAATTTTTTTGTTATAACACTCTCTTCATTGGGACGAGGGGACGACGTCATCCAAGGTTGATGGTAACACATCCCGGTGTGACATCGTCAAAGTTCCCAGTATCTTATTTGGGCTGGGAGCGACTGGGAGCATTCTGACTGGTCGTCGCATTACAAAATTCGACGCATGCGCACAGTGCTATCGTAGTCTTAGTAAGGATTAGGGTTAGAGTTATGGTTAGGGTTAGGGGTTAGGGTTACGACGCATAAAAACATCGTGCATGGCTAAAGTAAGCCACCGTGACACCGGTTCATCTACAGTGTAGCTTTTGGATGATCGATCCTTGATATGGTTGGCTAGTTAGTTAGTCATTGTGTATAGGGTCCAGCGGACTGCAAAACCGAATCAGGACCACAGATACCAAAACAACTTGAGCGTTGTTTTTTTCTAATATAGGCTACCTTTTTTCGTTTTTTTTGGTGTGTGCTTAAAGATCCAGTTCACCCAGACACATTTTTCACCCCTTTTTTTAAAGCCTTCAGTTTTATACTCAGTTATTTTTACTATCAGCAGTCCATTTTGAATATAGCCTTCAAGGTTTGGGGTTCCCCGATGGGGTTTACACGTGCGAAGGCCCTAAACAAAGGCGAGCGGGCGACGCTGACTTTGAATAGGGGTTTTGTTGCTGCAAGCACTGAACAGAATGTTTGGGCTGTGTTATCCCAGCTGTTGCCTGGTCTGTCTGATTGTTTGTCTGGCTCTGCCTGCGTCAGAAGAATAGCTTTGTTGACCTCGGCCAACCTCACACCGCAGTAAACTTGTCTCTCCAACCTCTTAGTGTTGCTCTCTCTCTCCACACACACACACACACACGCACACACACACACACACACACATACATACATACACACCCACCACCACCACCACCACCCCGACCCATCAAAACTTTCGTCCTTAACCCAGCCCCGTTCCCACCCTTAACCCCACCCCTCCCCTTCACTACAACACCTATACTACTGTATGATCTATCTCCCTCCCTCTCGCTCTCTCTCCCTCAGTTTCTCTCATTCTCTCTCTCTCTCATTCTCTCTCTCTCTCTCTCTCTCTCTCTCTCTCTTCAGACATTTTGACATTTTGTTACGGTTGGTGCATTGAAATTTTTTTCTATGCCCACTGTATGTCTCATTTTAATTATGCATCAACTGTTTGGTGTAATGCAAGTGAGGCGCAAATTAAACCGCTAAACAGTCTTCATAAAAGAGCAATCAAGATACTGTATAAGTCTTATAATATAAATACAGATATTCCAACTACTGAGAAATACAAAGAACTCCGAATACTCCCACTTCAAAAACAATTTGTATTTAATACAGCTATCCTTATGTTAAAAATCACACATGGAAAAACACCAGCATATCTTGATATATTTTTACTAAGCCAGTTGTTGGGCATAGACTTTATAATTATAAACTACCCCTCCCTCGCATTGATTTATACAAAAATAGCCTATCATTTAATGGAGCTGCTGTATGGAACTCTCTTCCTCTGGAGTGTAAACATTGCACCACAATATTTTGTTTTAAAAATAACCTATGCAAACATCTGCAAAATTAATTATAAAACTGATATTTTTTATATGATAACACAGTTTTTCATGACATTGTAGTATGATAGTAATAGTAATGATGATGATAATAATAATATTAATTATAATATTATTATTGTTGTTATTATTATTGTTATTATCATTGTTGTTATGATTATTGTTATTTGTATTATTATTATGAGGGTGAGGGATAGGAAGGGTGGTGGTTGCCTAACATTGTTTAAAGATAATGATGAAGATGTTGTTGTGATTGTGTGTGCATGTGTGTGTGATTTCTATGATTTCCAAGTTAATGTTAAAGGTTATTTATTATGTTAATTTGTTAAGGGACAGATTGGAAGATTAGACTTCTTATTAGTTTAAAATCTTTATCCATAATAAAAAAAAGTTTCAAAAAAAGTTTCAAAGTTTCTCTCTCTCTCTCTCTCTCTCTCTCTCTCTCTCTCTCTCTCTCTCTCTTTCTTTCTTTCTCTCTCTCTCTCTCTCTCTTTCTCTCTCTCTCTCTTTCTCTCTCTCTCTTTTTTTCTCTCTCTCTCTCTCTCTCTCTCTCTCTCTCTCTCTCTCTCTCTCTCTCTCTCTCTCTCTCTCTCTGTCTACCTCCCCGTCCTGTCGTAGCCCCCTTCCTTTGATCATTTGGGTTGTCGGTCTTTCTTTCATTCGCTGTAAGTTTTCTTGCCTCCTCTGTGGTGCGTATGACTGTTGGCACCGGAGCTTGAAGGAAGAGCGTGTTGGTGCACTGTGGTTACAGTTGTGCAATCAATGGCAAAGCGACAGTGGTCACACTGCGAGCTCGGGATTCGCCAAGGGTTACCTTCGCCTATCCGCTGGATACAATGGAAAACATGGGACTGGGCGAATCTCTATGGAATTCCCTACGTAAAATATGTATTTGCGATTTCTTTCGTGTTTTTAATTTTTAAATTTTTTTTTATCACTTTCAGCTAAATAATATTTATGTAGAAGCATATTTTCTAAATAATCATTTGTTTACAAATAATTTAAGATTTCTGTTAATAATTATAGTTTCTCTATTAATAACTTAATATTTATCTAAACAATACATTGTTTACGTAAATATATCATATTTGTTTAAACCAAATAAATCATGATATAGGCATTGTTGCTAAATAAAACAAGTTTGCACCTATTTATATTGCATTATTTAGCAGACTGTGTAAAATAATGTATTATTTAGAAATGTTTCTAAGTAATGATTTGTTTACCTATATAATACATCATTAAGCAGATTTTGCTAAATAAAGTATTGTTTAGAAGATGTTGCTAAATAATGCGTTATTTACGTAAACATTTCATAGTTTAGGGACTGCAATTTTCTTTATTTAGGAGATTCTAGGATTCGCTTGAAAACTTGGTTTTTATATTTTTACCGCTTTCTATAATTAAATGCAATGTCTGTCCAAACAAATGGTTAAACGATCATCTGTGGTGCCCCAACGACATTTGAGTTGCGGGATAGCATAGGATAGGATAGGATAGGATTAGTTTCAAACAGAAAGTTTCAGCTTGTTGGAAACTACCAGGGATTTGCAGGTCGGGATGACAACAAACATGGCGGACGTACTCTGAAGGCAATGACACCAATGCAGAAATAATGATGGATCCTTCTTTTCGGGAGCCATAACCGTTGAAGTTTGGTATATTAATACTGTTGCCAACAAATAAAAAATAGAGTAAAATGAAGCAGTTGCCTCATTTTAAATCACAAAACAGCATAAAGTCACGATTTTGCTTTTTTCTTTACCACTACTACACAAACTCACAGTTTTACGACAGGTTCCTGCGAAACCCCTAAATAATGAAAATTGCAGCCCATAAACAATTAATTGTTTACGTAAATATTGCATTAATTAGGAAATTTTCTAAATTATACATTATGTAGCAAATTCTGCTTAATAATGCATTATATAGGTAAATAAATCATTATTTAGAAACATTTATCGAGAAAAAATATCATTTTGAGAAATCTTACATTGTTCGTAAAGAAATGTTTATTAATAAAATATGGTTCTAAATAAAGATTGCTTAGCTGAAAGTGGTGAGAATAAAGTGTACAAAGGGAGTTCCATCAGTCTCTGCTACGACGTGCGTACAGCTGGTTGTCTCTACTTGATGGGACCCCGACCTTTCAACTGTACCCTCGCCTCCTCCTGCGACGCGCTTGTAGTCGTACTCTCTTTCTTACAATCTGTGGTGCACATGTAACCCTTTAGGGCGGTGTTTAGGAGTAGGGGAGAAAGACAGAGAAAGAGGTTGACTACTTGAATGGGGTATTTGACTTAAGCCACACTCCTTTCGCAATTATAAATAACACATTTACATACAGCATTAATAATGAACAAATGGACGCCAAGACACATAAACACACACACACACACACACACACACACACACACACACACGCGCACACACCGACACACTACACACACATAGATCGCCTGCAAATTAACAGACTGACGGACAGGTCGCGGCCCGTGCCAAAATCACAGTATCAGTGGCAAGAGATTAGCGTCAGGTTAAACGTGTCCTTCTTGTCTTTTCGCGGTTTGACCCCCGCCTTACACTACCTCATCTTATTACCAAGGTTGGCGGGGAGGGGGAGGGGGAGAGGAGGGCTGACGTTTTTGTATGAAGGCGGCGGAGAAGGGTTTGGAAATGGCAATGGATGGGAACAGAGTTTAATCCTTCTTCATCTTTCCCCCTTTTGATTTGTTCCGATCTTTCTCGTCCGCATCCTTTCAGGGAGGGGAAGGGATGCCGTTCGTTTGGGGGTGAGGGGTGGGGTGGGGAGAGAAAATTGATAATAATTTGATTTTTAATGGCAACACAGCCCTCTGACAGGGTTTAGAAACAATTTATCACACATTTCGAGAACATTTCAACATTTAAAATGACTAATGTTAATTTTAAAAATATAAGAGAGAGAGAGAGAGATAGAGAGAGAGAAGGGGGGAGAGAGAGAATAGAGAGAGGATTTGAACTGGGACAGCAAAGGTATCGATAAAGAGATTCTTGCAGGTAGCGTCCTGGCTAGGACCTCTGGAGAGTTTCAATTCTGGTCTGCCTGGGAAAAGCCTGTGGAGTTGCTAACCTAGACATGCAGATCTGGATGCGCAGACAGCCAAAGAGAAAGGTAAACAGACAGTTACAGGTAGATCAGCATGTACAAGACCTAAAAAGTGTGACCCCAGTCCAAAGCTTCAAGAAGTGTCTTAAGATATTCCCGTTCCTCTGATTGCCAATTTATTGTGTGCACCGATTTTTAAAATTAATTAACTAATTAAATGTTTTGGGAGAGGCGAAGGGGGGAGAGGCTGCTGCCAGCATGAAGTGGAAGATCTAACAGCGTGTCTGGTGCTGTTGTCTGTGGGGAAGATTATTATTATTATTATTATTATTATTATTATTATTATTATTATTATTATTATTATTATTATTATTATCATCATCATACATCGTCGTCCGGAAATACAAGTGTCGTAACTCAAAAAACCCAACTTTTCAGGAGACGAAAAAAACTGATTATTTTCGTCCCCGTTGATCAAATTGAGTCAAACTTTCGTACATTAGATCTGTTCGACGAGATTCATGACCCGGTAATTTTTTCTTTAGGGAAAAATATGTCTTTCTATGTAATCTCAACAATGTGTAGATTTTTTGCCAAAAAGACGGAAATACAAGTGTCGTATGTCGACTTACGACTATTGTATTTTGAATTAGGTGAAATAAAATTGACGTAAGTCGACTTACGACACTTGTATCCGGATTGAGATGAAAACTCTTATCAGGAATTGCAAGTTACGACATTTGTATTGCAGAATTTTATTAATAGATGCGTTGCCACCGTTTAGTTTTCCTTTGTAATTACAGTTATGGAAGTATGGTTATTGTTTGCCGTTGCTTTGTTTTGTGCATTAGTATTTGTGTGAAGGGGGGTGAGTGAGAGAGAGAGAGAGAGAGAGAGAGAGAGAGAGAGAGAGAGAGAGAGAGAGAGAGAGAGAGTGAGAGAGAGAGAGAGGAGGAGGAGGAGAAGAAGAAGAAGAAGAAGAAGAAGAAGAAGAAGAAGAAGAAGAAGAAGAAGAAGAAGAAGAAGAAGAAGAAGAAAAAAAGAAGAAGAAGAAGAAGAAGAAGAAGAAGAAGAAGAAGAAGAAGAAGAAGAAGAAGAAGAAAAAAAAAAGAAGAAGAAGAAGAAGAAGAAGAAGAAGAAGAAACAATAACAAAAACAACAACAAAATTATGACGGAGAAATGGGTTGAGAGAGAAAAGGAGAGGGGGGAGAGAGGGAGAGATAGAGGGAGAGAGAGAGAGGGAGAGAGAGAGAGAGGGAGGGAGAGAGAGAGAGAGAGAAATGGAGGGGGGAGGGGAGGAGGGCATTGCAGTTGAAACACTGTATGTAAATCGATAGAGTAAATCAGCAACACCACTTTATTAAGGCACCGATCATCGTTCTCTGGCTCATTAAACAATTTAAAACAAAAATCAAATTTTAATATAATTTCATTGAGTCCCCAATAAACATAAAACCACTGTGCATGTGCCCTTCAGAGTCCCTTTCGATTTCAACATCAAGACAAGTTATACCTCGTGGGGCAATGATTTAAAGAAGGTGAGATGAGACTTTGGGATGATGCAGCTTTGACACAGATTGCTTAGGTCTTCATACTTTTCCTTGCTGATGGGATATGGGGTCGTCGACACATTTTGCAGTTCAAGTTTGCAGGGTTGGGAATATTGTGTGCTGCACTGACTTTTTGTACCAGGTTAAGCTGACAGAAGGGACCATTATAGTCGTACCCGATGAAGACCAGGTTGGGTTCTTCAGAGGTAAGCAGAAAGCGTTTTATGTCTAGCCATCTCACCTTCTCCTTCTGGGTGTCAAGCTGAAAATTTTTCAACAAGCTTGCAACTTTCTTGAAATCGAAAAAATATCTGATTGGACAAGCTCCTCAACAATGTACGACGGTGCGTGGCGTTTCGCTGTCTTCATAGTCTGAGCCCACTGGCTGGTTGTGTACACGGAAATGTTTTTGCTACTTCGTTCAATCACGGAATGCATGCTATCCACTTCATTCTGACTATGACCAGATACAAAAAATATGTGCTGTATTTCTGCCAGCTCAAACTTTCGCAACGCATACCGAAGCATGGACAGAAAGTTTCTGTTTCGATTTTGACCCCCACAACTATCAGAGAACAAAATGACCTTCTTAATTCCCTCTTTGTGAATGCGTTGGAGATACCTGTAAACGCAGCTCCCTATTTCATTAGAGCCCCGGAGCGCTGTCGTCTCAGACCATACGTTGCAGTATCCTTGACCGTTCCGGTAATCATAGATGGTCAAGTTGTAGGTGTTCAGTTTTCGTTTGTAATACAAACAAGATTCTGCACTATGAGGTGTGGGTAACACTTCCTCGAGGTCAAACACAGCTGCTGCCATTAATGGGTCTCGTTTGACTTTTTCTTTCATTGCATCTTTCACCTTTCTACTTTCTTCCTTTAGCTGGATGTGCTTTTCGTACTCGCCGTCGTCTTCCTTGAAGTAACCGTTGTCATGGACGGAGCACAAATCGCACCTGTCTTTCAAGGGCCTCAAAAAATCTATGTTGAACTCTCGGTTGAAAACATTTCTGTATGTTGTTTCACTGGCAGGCGTCTTGCATCCTTCTTTTTGGCGTTTTTCAACGTACAACGAATGCATCTTTAGCAGACTCAAAGAGCTCTCTAAGTATTCTCTTGTTGACTCTTTTCGACTGTAGTGGTTTTCGACTCGCGGAAAGTATCTATGTGTTTCTTGATTTCTTCTCGCTCAGTGCAGTTCGCTTTGCTTCTCTGCTGCCCTCTCGTTTCCTTCTCACTCGTGCCCAGACAATTCATCTTTGTCAAAGCTGTGACGACGACGCGTTCTGATACGTCTAAAGTGTCCAAAAGCATTCGTTTACAAACTGGAATTATTCTCTCGTCAACAAGCAGGCAGTACTGATACGAACACCCTCTTCTGGAACAGGATTTGGAGTGTGCGGTTCTTTTGTCGACTTTTCGCACGGATTTGCAGAGATACTCTCTCTGCCGTGTGAGACAACCCAGTTTCCAGAAATTGTGAAAAATTTTCTCTCTGTCACCCTCTGAGATTTTCATTCGGCACTTATTTCTACACCTATCTTTACATCCGGACTTAAGCTCTCTCTTTCTTTGGACCTTCCCTACCCTTGAGACGTAAGACTGTCCACTATCTCTTAAACGTTTCCTCTGGCTGATTTTCCAGGAACCCTTGTCTCGGAGTCTTTTCCTTGATTGCCTTGGCTTATCCTGGGCGGGCAAGGGGCGTGGGCTTGTTAATGTGGAATCCCCTGCACTGAGTGAGCCTACTGAAGTATTGCAGACTTCGTCGTTGCAACTTGCTTCTCCACTCACTTCTGCCATTGGCCTGCTTTGAGCAACGTCATCAAGGCGGTGGTCACAAATCATCTCTGAGGATGACGATGAACAGTCTAGCTCTTCTTTCGATGGAACATACTCATCGTCGCCGTCGCTCAGATCTTCGGTAGAATCCTTCTTCTCCATCTGTGCAAGTGGCAAGTCTTTGAGCGTTGTAGTTTCAAGATCCATTGCACGGAACGAATCGGCATTCCTAAGGCGAATCCGAAGGCTTTCAAGAGGGATGTCATCTTCTTTTGACCGTCTAAGTTGAATGAGAGGTATTTCTTCATCTTCCTTAAAACGTTTGAGTTGGATAAGGGGAATGTCTTCATCATTATCTTTCGTCTTTTTGAGTGGGATCAGAGGAATGTCTTCATCATCATCGTCGTCCGTCTGTTTGAGGGGCATGTCTTCATCATCATCATCATCGTCTGACTGTGAAAGAGTGTAGTGGGGTCATTGTCACAATTATTTAACACCCTTCCCTCATGCTTTTCAGCAGTCGTTCCCGTCATCTCAACACAAGCACGGATATTCGCTACCTCAAACATAATCGTACAGGTGTCCATCCCAAGGGACAAACACAGAGCATGGACGTATGTCATCAAGTCATGCACGCCATTATGCTTTGTTACACAAAAAAGGCCGTCTGGGTGGCACAACCCAATCTCATCCCTGCAATGCGAATCAAAAATGTAAAAGGTTGACATGACTTTTATGATGGCAATAGTAGAAATGTAGAGAAAATATCGAATACATTAGTCGTATGTGAAGAGCAAAAGCAATGGATCTGTCCAGATTCGCAATACAAAAGTCGTAAGTCGAGATACGACACTTGTATTTGCGACGCTACTAGCAAAAATCCCGATACAATCGTCGTAACTCGACTTACGACAGTTGTATTTCCGCATAATATTTAGTGGGTTGACTTACTGCTAATGTATTTTTTGTAATAACGGTCACATTTGGAGGAGATGGGGTCTAAGATTCTCACAGAACATGCGCCTTGGCCCCCCGATGCTGCATGCAAAAAATCTCAAAAACGCCAAAAATCGAGTTACGACACTTGTATTTCCGGACGACGACATGTAAGATCTTAGTTCTAACAGCGCGTCTGCTGCTGTTGTCTGTGGGAAAGGAAGGGGGCAGTTTTGAGTTTGAAGTTAGGGAGCATTGTCAGGACTGTCGGCCCCATCAAGGACAATTTTCTTCGTCCGAAGTTAAGGGTTAATATTGTTGCTGTCTGTCTGTCTCTCTGTCTGTGGCTGTTTTTTGTTTTTGTTTTTGCTCCTGTGCGAAGAGGTCCCCTGTTTCTTTTTTGTCTTTTTGTCTGGACCCCTCCCTCTCACCCCTTTCTCTCTCTTAAAGTCAGTGTGAGCAATTTATTTTCCCAACTTTTACATTACAAATATTTGTATCTCTTAGCGTTAATAGGCCTTTTATAATCGTTTTCGTAGTCTCTGTACGGGCTTTAAACTCACTTTAACACACATCCATTTCTCTCTCTCTCTCTCTCTCTCTCTCTCTCTCTCTCTCTCTCTCTCTCTCTCTCTCTCTCTCTCTCTCTCCCTTTCTCTCTCGGTTAGTTGGTTCGCGTCTAACTCTTTATATTAATTTTATTTGCCTTTTTATCTCTCTCTCCTCTTCTCGCCTGCTTCTTCTCTTTCTCATACTCTTTCTTTCTTTCCTTCATCCTTTTCATGTCTTTAGTCAGTCTAGTCGTGGGACTATCAGAACTCGACCGATTCAAAGAAAAACACCGGGCACTCACTGACTGCATAGAGAACTGTAAAACTATGGATAAGGGGTACAACCTTCCCCTTCTCTCTCTCTCTCTCTCTCTCTCTCTCTCTCTCTCTCTCTCTCTCTCTCTCTCTTTCTCTCGTTCTGTCTCCTTTGTACGACGCTTCCCTCGAGAGTTTTCGTATCGCTGTATGCAGAGAGGGGGAGGGGTTATTTTGGGAGCGCGCGTGCACCGCTCGCGCAGGCCACGGGCGGGCGCAACCATTCTGCTCGTAGTAGGGGTAGGAACGTAGCGTGACTGAGAGAACTAGGGCCAAGACTACTCGGGGCTTTTTCACTGAGAGAGAGAAAAAGAGAGAAGGGGGTGTTGCTTCGGAAAATTCAACAGTGCGTTTAGTGAAGGTCCTTTTTCCAAGAGTTGTGAAAAGTTACCAGGAGATTTACAGAGCGAGAAGAAGGACAGAGTAATTACCTGCCTGTACCTCTTTCTGTGTGATTCACCTCAGGTTGTGAGCACCAATACAACAGATTGTGGTGCGGGATGCTAGCAGAACTTATCTGTGTTGTGTGAGACGCTGCTGTTTTTGTTCCAGACTTGCAGCAACTAGACTACTAAAGGTAGAAGGTGAGATTTGGGTAAAGCACGTTGTAAACAAGAGAATTTGCTCTTTTTGTACAACTTAATTTTCTTCTTCTCGTCGTACAAAACTATTTTCATCACGTTGCGTTATTTCGGTCGCAGACGTCTTGTGTATATTGCGGGACGGGTACGGAAGCTGAATCATTTATCGGCTTCGGTGTTGTACGAAGTTTGAATGCAACAGTTTGGAGGTGTGTAGTAGTGATTTACTGGCTGTTTTGACGTGCGCATCACTCCTGTGTTTGGTTGAAGGTTTTGATGTTTAAAACTGATGTAGAGTGTATCGCGCAATCCGGGAGTTTCAAAAACTTGGTCTTTTTGAAGTTTTCGTACTTTGATTTTCTTGGCTGAATGGCTGTTGATAAATCATAGCCAAGTGTTGGTATTGCCTGGACTGTTTCAGCACTGAAGGTTTTAAACAACAATCTTTGTAGCAATTAGGTTTTTTGGGTACGTCTTCAGTATTCTTTGCTATTAGGCTACTGCCTACTTTCTGAATCCGTGTACTAAAATATATGTGTGTGGAGTGGAGTGTAGTTACAGACATATTTTGCAGTCCTTGTTTGTCTGTATCAATGGTTGAAGGTAAAAACTCGTGGGTGGGTCAGTATGAAAATATGTCAACCGTAGCTAACTAGTTTGTTATTCTTCACTATTAGTTTTAAGTCTCGCAACTCGTTTTTATCGTTTTATGTAGTGTGCTTCTCTAGCTCAACAGTTGAGCACAAGGGACTATTGAATACTTTACACGCATGTGAAGTTTTGTGTCGATGCACAGCTTTTATAGCGGTCCTTTTATGTGGGTTGTATCTGATGTATCACATTAAAGTATACATTGTTGCCGTTATTTCTGGAATTTTACGTTTTAGCTTTAAATAATTCTTCTGTCCAAGATCGCGAATGGATAGAAATTGTGGAGTTATAGCTGACCTGGGCATACAATTATATAAATCATTTTAATTTCAAACTTGGACGGTTCGACTACATACATGTGTGCATACATGTTGATGTTTTTTCTTCCATGTTTGTTTTCTTTGCGTCTCAGAATGGAATGAGAGTTGACTAAAGTGTTTTAGGGCGCATTGTCTTTGGCCTGCGTTGTACGAGTGCTTAGCAACAGTGTAAAAGCCAACTGCGAATAGACCACGTGACCACAGTGTAACTACCGTGATGCTGATGCATTTCGTGGATTTATGTCTTACATAGCTGAACTTCAATCAATTATTTCCTCTCTCTGCGGTTCTGGATGTGTATGTGTCCAAGGTGTGTAGACGCGCTCTCGTGTGCAATTTTCAAATATATTTTTAAAGGTTTTATTGAACGTGAGCGCGTATACGAAATATGTGTGCACGTGTTTATCATGCAGCTATGACGAATAGCCAGCAAAGATATAATATCATATGTATGATGAAGTGAAGATATAATTTTAAAGTGAAGTGAAGATATAATTTTTATGATGAAGTGAAGATATAATATTTGTGATGAAGTGAAGATATGATATTTATGATGAAGTGAAGATATAATATTTATAATGGAGTGAAGATATAATATTTATGTGTTCATAAACAGCTCAAGTGTTTGCTGTTTGTTTGTTTGTGTGTGTGTGTGTGTGTGTCTGTGTGTGCGAGAAAGAAAGTTTGTGTGTGAGAGAGAGAGAGAGAGAGCAAAAGAGAGAAAAAAAGAGAAAAAAAGAGTGAGAAAGCGCGCGCGATGTGAGTGTGTGTGTGTGATTGTGTATGTACATCCCGATCGATGTGTTTGTGTGTGTGTGCGCGCTTTAGTGCGTGTATTAAAAGATTTATGAAAAAAAGGTTTTCGTCATTCAAATTGTGTAATTATGTCGATGGTGGAAGTACTGCTGATTGATGTGATCTGTTCAGTTATTTATTTAGCATTTCTCCCACTGAATAGTGAGAAGAGAAGAATTTAATTCATTAATTATTTTAATTATTTTCTTTTTGCGTATTAAGTTATTTTTTGAAGTATTCTTTTCGTTTCGTTTCATTTTAAATAAGAAATATACTATGTTGTTTTTTTTCTCAGCAGCTTTTGCAACAGTTTTATTTCTAATTTGATGTTGTTGTTTTTTAACCTTTCTTTTTCTTTCTTCTTTCTTCTTTTTTGCTTTCTTTCTGCACTATCTATAGACGAAAGACTTGGTTTCTCAATTTATGTGGGCGATTGCAGTCTGGTACGATTCCACAACTAACCTATTAATGCAAATGATTCTTCATCCCACTTCCACTCTTCATCCCTTACTCTCCCTCCCCCCTTTCTCTCTCTACCTCTCTCCCTTTCTCTCGCTCTTTTTCCCTCTCTCTTTCTCCCCCCCCCCTTCCCCGACTTCTTTCACCCCCACCTCTCCCAAACACCTCTCCTCCCCCCCTCTTACCTCCGCTCCCTCCCATGCAGACGCCCTTGAGACGTCTATCCGTTTTGATAGGGTCTGCTTTTGATCTTGCGAGCAGTTGATAGATTTATTAGCCGTAGCGAAACCCTTTCAACGACGAGTTAGGCGCTTTCAATCCTTGGACGAAACGAGTGTTCATTAATTGTTTAATCATTTCTTCTTCTTCTTCTTTTCCTTCTTCTTCTTCTTCTTCTTCTTCTTCTTCTTCTTCTTCTTCTTCTTCTTCTTCTTCTTCTTCTTCTTCTTAGTAGTAGTAGTAGTAGTGGTAGTGGTAGTAGTAGTAGTAGTAGTAGTAGTAGTAGTAGTAGTAGTAGTAGTAGCAGTAGTAGTAGTAGTAGTAGCAGTAGTAGTAGTAGTAGTAGTATAGTAGTAGTAGTAGCAGCAGCAAATAATAACTTGTTGGCCAACACTTAGGCTTGTGAAAGTAAGCGGTATTTCACGGTAGTGGACTCCATGGTAGAGCGTTTGCCAGGTACAGTGATGACCCAGGTTCCAGTCCCGTGGTGGGCAAAATAGAAGTGACCGTTTGCCATTGTCCATTTTAGCAGTATGATTGCTCTGATGGTTCAGTGTTGAGTTAGGTCCCTGCCCCTTCTTTCCTGGGATGGTTATCCCCGCCTGCCATGTCGCCAATGGTGGGCGTAGATGTTAAACTTCCGTGTTCTTTCTCTGTTGACGATACCATACGTTATGTTGTGAGTGGACAGCGTCAAGAAGCAGCGTTATTAAGGGTAGTAGTCTTTGGGAAGTGAAGTCAAGGTAATTGTAGTTGCTGTTTACTGCCTTTGATTGGGTACAGTAAAGAAGTTGTTTATTATTATTATTATTATTATTATTATTATTATTATTATTATTATTATTATTATTATTATTATTATTATTATTATTATTGCTGTTGTTATTAGTAGTAGCAGTAATAGCATTTTAATTTTTTAAGAATTATTGTTACTACTACTACTACTACTACTACTACTACTACTACTACTACTACTACTACTACTACTACTACTACTACTACTATTTCATTATTATTGTTATTATTTGTTAAAAATTGATTTTTTTTAAATTAATTTGTTTGTTTTACTTCTTTAATGAAAATAATTTTAGGGCGCTGTTGCTTGTTCTCTCATGTAGTAGGTGTGCTCAGTTTTAAGGGACACTCCGTGTACATGACTTTATGAGACTCAGAGTTCATAGCAATCACTCTTAAGTTGTTCATATCATAGTGATTTTTAAAGCACCAAGTGCTTTCTATCTAAATTAGGTTGAAAGAAAATAGGTGTCTAGTTCATTTAGCGGATTATTGTAGAATGCTTGAAGGGTTTTTAAGAAGTTTCAAGATATTACCGCTGTACTTCAGTTCAATCAAATGGCTGTTTTACATTAGTCTTTTCTCTTCTAAGTTTTTTTTTTTAAAACAAGACTACTGTACTTGTTATAGGAGATTACTATTAGGTTGATCAGCTACATACGTTGTAAAGATTGTTTGAACTGTTTTAAGAAGTTTCAGGATAGTTCCGCTGCAAATCATCGCTCTTCTGTTGAATCAAAATGACTCTTTGATGGGAGTATTCTATCTTAGCGCTTTCGTCTTTGATTGGTAAAGAGTACGTTCTTATCTTTCAGTTACACCCTCGTTGAGATGCCGCGCGGGCCTTTCTGTATTATTTTTTGTATAAATAGCATACGCACTTTGTGCAAGTTTAGTGCTTTAAATTACCACTGTTTCTGTCATTCTCATTTGTTCTTTCTCGTTCCTAATCTGTTCTACCAATCAATGTTCTTCTTCGCCAGTCGCCTACCTTTTTCCTTCAAAACTCTCCCAAAGCTCCCCAGCTGTGTATGGGGTCTGTTGGGTCAGCTTGGAGGTATTAGGCGCTTTCTACCAAATGGTCACTGGGGTTTTGTATGGTATTATTATTTAGCAGTTAAGGCAGTTTATGTGCACGTGTTTTGTTAATATTTTATAATGATGTTTTTAGTCTGTTTTGTTTTTGTAAACGGGGGTTCCATAAATTATAGTACAGCCTCAGGGTCCCCTGCATGGGATGCCTTTATTGTAAAGTGACAGGTTGGTGGAGAGTCTTCAGTGTTAATATTGGGTTGTTTTAGCAGATCTTTTAAACAGATCGTGGGTGAATCCTCTTTCAAACAAGTTGTGGTCCTGATTTGGCTCTTTGCAGTCCGCTGGACTCTATAAACCAAGGCTAACTAATTAATATTTTATTTATATTTTAAATGGAGTAAAACTAGACGTTTGAAGTACAGCCATTTTAACCTTTTGTCATGGAGTGTTAGGATCGAGATGAAAACTGCAATAAAATAAAGTTAAATGTTTAGTTCGCGTCTTTTGAACCTAAACGTCATATACGAGTGTTCAAATGCTCGTCTGGTAATGATTTTTTAAAAGCTATTTACACGCCTATAGGAAAGCTTTTCATTCTCAGTAATGCACTTCTATAATAAAAAATAATGTCTTATGCTAATACTTCTAGTGAGAAAGGGTGCTTTACAAATCTCATTATTATTATTATTATTATTATTATTATTATTATTATTATTATTATTATTATTATTATTATATGGTGTCAAAGCGCGGAAAAGACCCCAGGATCAGTTTAAGAATAAAAATAATAATAAAACATGATGCAATCACGCTCCTTTTCTTCAATGGAATTCAAAGAGATCTGTTCTGACAAATACTTAACAAATACAGTTACAGGAATACACAAAAGGCAAAGCTTAAGTGAGTGGACAGAAATTAACTGAATAAACCATTGTTTAAACCAATTCAAAGAGATCGGAAGAGATCGCTGTTACAAAAGTCGGAATGGAAATCAATTAAAAATTTTGAATTTTTTATATTGTCTGCATCCAACACCAGTATTGAAGGGAGGGAGAAAGGAAACTGGAGTACCGGAGAAAACCCTCGGTTTCTGGAAAAGTCTCGTACCTAAATCACGTAAGTTCGTCCCACGCGGGGTTCGAACTGGCGACTTTCGGCCTAGGAAACCATCTCACTATCCGCGGAGCTGCTAGGCCACCCCAGAGTTCTATGTCTGACCAGTCCATGGGATTTAAATAATTAAATAAAACAATTCTACAAACGTGTTTATGTATTCGCGTGCGCATTTTCTCCGAATGGGATTTATAATTTATTTAATTTTTATTTTTATTACATTTACCTTTTGTGTGTGGTGGTGGTGAGGGGGGAGAGAGAATGGTTGGTTGGGAGCGGGGGTGGGGTGAGGGTGTGGGGGTGTTTATATTCGTTAAGGGTTTTAAAAAGCTTTGAAGAATCTTGTATTTGACTGATTATTAGTGCTAATTTTTCACTATATTGCTGTATTTTTTAAGACAGCCGAGTCAGCATTAATCTTTTGAGGGAAAGTACTTGTTAGGTAAACGTTCTTAAAAACCTTTCATATGCCTAGGTGTTTTTGGAGTACGCTGGCTGTAAATGAGAGAGAGAGAGAGAGAGAGAGAGAGAGAGAGAGAGAGAGAGAGAGAGAGAGAGAGAGAGAGAGAGAAAGAAACAAAGAAAGGGAGTGTGTGTGTGTGTGCTTCTTCTTCTTCTTCGTCTTCTTCTTCTTAGTTTTAAGAATTGCCAATCCTTATGAACCTAATTGGCGGAACCAATCTTGTGATGTTGGAATGAAGAATTTCTACAGTTTCTTAGACAAGGAAATTGAGCGTAACTCGCAAGCATTTTTATGTCTTCAATTTTTGTTGATAGCTGGGATTGCGAAGCGGTGAGAGACAAGTTGAATGTCAGTGATGATTAGATTAACTTTTAATTTTTTTGCCTGTAAGTCTGTGAGCATTTTAGTTAATCGTTTTTATATAGCGCACTTCTAACTCAAAAGCTGTTCAAGGCGCAAGACGATACAGGATCTAAATTCTTAAGTCGCTTGGGGCAGGATGGAGCAAGAGACCAGGGAGGTTTAGATTTAAAATAGCGGTTGCCTGTGGATAAGGCTGGGGGTGGAGGCACGTGATAGCGGTGTCCCTGTGATGTTGGATGGGTCATGTATAACGGTCCAAACCTTTGAACTGTACTCTCACTTCCAACATCGCTGCTCACTCTATCCCATTCCCTGCCGCACCCCTTTCAGACTGCAGACCTCTGTTACGTTGAAACGCGCACGATAGTTCGTGTGTGACGCGCGCGATAGATCATATCGTTTCATTTTGCAAAGCATGCAATAATAGAGTGCATTTACCTTTGATTTGATTTTGCGTTGTTGTTAGAAGAAGCTTTGTATAACGTTGATAATTTTAGTTGGTCGATATTATTTGAGAATTTTCTAGAGTTGGTTGTTTACTATCGATCGAAGCGTATGGATAATTCTAGTGGTAACTAGAGAAGCTTCCATCCCAAATAAGGTTGTATGACGACAGACAGTGATGACGAAGTTGGTTCTGATTGGTTGTGGTGTGTCGCGCTGGGGTATTCTCACCCTTTCTGGAGTGTAGAGAGACTATATATAGTGCCGCACTGTTTCAAAAGGTGGTTGATAGTTGAGAATTGTATTGTAAAGTGGAAAGTTGAGAGTGGAAAAAACGATTGTATACAGTTGTTGATGTTCGCTAAATAAAGTTGGAAAACTACATACGACGACTTTGCCTTGTTGCTGAGTGAGCAGGCTGCGTGGATAAACGAATCTGAGTTACACTTTATCAGGTTTCAAGCATCGGGGCTGAATCAACTGATAAAAAAACAACATCGAGTGTAACAACCTCACATGCAGTGCAGCGGCGACTGGACGAGACCTGCTCTATCACGACATGGAAGATCTCGTCTAGTCCGGCCACAATGGATATATATATACTGGAGAGAGAGAAGAGAGAGAGAGAGAGAGAGAGAGAGAGAGAGACTCAGACTGAGGCTCAGGCTCAGGCATAGATATAATATAGACATCTTATTCCCAACAAGGATACAGATATTAAGCAAAAACCTAATCTTACAATCGTTCCTCGTATCATTCACACTCACATTCTGCCATTTTCAGTCAGGCAAGACAAATAACAATAATAGCACGACAAAACAACTATAAAAACCATTATGAAGCATGCAAAATACATATATGACAAGCAATATTGGTGTTGCAATTACACAATACATAACAAACAATCTAATGCATATATGAAATAATCAGGAGGTACAATTACACATACATTTTAATAGGCATCAAATGCACATCAAATAATGAAGCAGCACATTGCAAAACAGTTAAATAATAAATAACCTTAATTAAAAACATTGTGGTTAGCTCATATATGTTGCCTTAATGTACCTTTGAATGAAGGAAGAGTGGTACACGATCTAATGTTTAAAGGGAAGAAAGTTCCAGATTTGAGGTCCTGAGAATGCAAAACTATTCTTAAACGGGCCAATTCCAAGGCAGTATGTATTTGTTGGCCCCGTAACGCTCTGTGGCAGTAGTTAATAGATGCCCTAAAGAAGGCGGTGTAAGGCCGTGTTGCACGTTAAACAAGAGGGTCACAATGTTCAATGAAAAACTGGTGGTATAGGGACATTAGGTTTGTTGCTTTAAGTTTTTCAGATGGTGAAAGACTGGAGTCATCAGTGATAATCTTCCCTAGCCCTGCTCTACGGTGCAAGGACTTTAGTTTATTGATATATATGTACTTCTCCTGATGATGCATAGTTAAGATGTGAAAGGCAGTTGGACGTTAAAAAAAAGTTCTTCACGCATCAGGACCGACATTTTGTTTCTGAATTTATCTAAGATGTACAGATTTATGTGGAGGATGTGGGGGAGAGAGAGAGAGAGAGAGAGAGAGAGAGAGAGAGAGAGAGAGAGAGAGAGAGAGAGAGAGAGAGAGAGAGAGAGAGAGAGAGAGATTCAATGTTATATTAGAAAGTAAGAAATTATTTTAGCATTTATTTTGATTATTTTAGAGAGAGAGAGAGAGAGAAAGAGACAGACAGACAGACACAGACGCACAGAGAACAGACACTGACTCAGCTGGAGAGACAAAGAGGTAGCGATGGATCAGACCAGAGAATGCAGTGGGCTTGCAACGGAAGAAAGAATGTTGTTTTCAAGCTGAAGTATGCATTCCTCTCTGGCATAGGAACGACTATGTACATCCAGAGTGTCTAGAATTATCACGTCGTCCTCAACAAAGTCTAATTCAAACATATATATATGCCTCAGCACCCGTGCTCGGGGTGGAATGTCTTGGGTATTCAGAGTATCTGGGTTTGTGATAGAGGTGTAGGCCTCAGTTTGAGACAATGGCTCTTTGAAGGTTGCGTCCTCTGCAGGCTCAGAATTACCAGGCACGACGTGTATCTTGTGCTGTGATTCGGAACTGCTTTTTGCGTCTGTGTCATCCGTTAGGAATGGACGGACTGGAGTCTGAAGGCTGGCAAGACGGATGCTTATTTTGACAGACTGACTGAGGAGAAGAAAAACTGCGATGGACAAAGACAGGAAGCTTCAATGAAACTTTAGGGTAGGTTACTGCCAAATAATTATTCCTCTTACCAGTTAAAGACAACGGATCTCTCTGCCCTATCGTGAGTGTAGACGATGAAGTACAGTGTTTATTTTTAAACACATCAAGGCAATCATATTAACATAAATAATTAATTGTCCTCCTTTACAACCATAGATTTCGGCACAATACTACTCTTACTGGCAGTACAATAGTGAAATTAATGCAATGGAAATACATGCATTATTTAACTGTATGTGTACAGTGAGAAGCTGGCATATATTCCCTGTGATGAATGCTGGATAGGCTGGAACCAATTAGGTTATCCCTTAAACCCCTACCCCCCCCCCCTTACACGGAGCCGTCTCTGGATAGCTAATCAGTAATTGGCTGGACCAGCTGACGTAATAGTGGTCGCTACAACCACCGCTCTGGCCGGCTTGTTTGTACAAGCATGGGTAGACGCTGAAGCGCAGGTTGGATAGGGTACTGCACAGTGAGTAGTCAATAGGGGGAGACGATCCGCAAGCCCAGCACATTTTCTTTATTGTTTTTAAATCTCTTTTTCTTTCGTTTTCTTTTTTTTTCCTTATTTTTATTTTATTATTTTTTCTTTTTATTTATTTATTTACTGAAAACCGTACAAAGATTTTCCTGTTTCTTTAAAGTGGAATAAAGGCTTGTTGACTTGACTGGCCTTTCTATATAATGCTCAAGATTAAGTAGCGGCAGGTGTGATGTGTAAGCGTATTGGTAACATGGTAATGACGCTCTCTCAGCGCAGTGCCTCGACTCATTTTGGATGACAGTATGAACCGAAGTTTTGGCTGTGCTGCGTGGACTTTAAAGTTACTGATGATGATAATGGTGTTGATGATGATAAAAATACTACTACTACTACTACTACTACTACTACTACTACTACTACTACTACTACTACTACTACTACTACTACTACTACTACTACTACTACTACTACTACTACTACAACAACAACTACTACAACTACTACTACTTATAATACAAAACTGAATGCTATATACGCGCTTTTCCCTCAAAATTACCAGTTAGGCTCAAAGAGCGGCGATCTGTACCAAAACTAATGTACTAATTTTCTATAGTCTGCTAGTGAGAACCTAGTAAATAAGCACACGGAGTAAGAGTTAAGTCAGATTCTACCCCTCCCTCACCCCCCAACCCCCCTCCCTTTCACGCTCGTTTTGCGTTATGCTTCACCGCGGCTGCTGCGCTTTCGGTGAGAAAGTAACCCACCCGAAGTGGCCCGCATGGGTGACGTAGTCAAAATCCAAGTTCATCCCAAACTCCAAAGCAAAACAAGATGATGGGGGTGTTGGAGTAGGGAGAGTGTGGGTGGGGGAGGGGAGAGGTTACAGTAGGTGGGCTTGAGGGTGGGAGGGGAGCTTGCCTGGTGGTGGTTGGGAAGAACCGTTAACTTTACCTTTGACAGTGCGAGCTGTCACGTTGTATTTATTCATCGATTCGTGAAACCTGTTACGTACAGTGTGTGGGTGTGTGTGTGTGTTTTGGTCCTTTGGACCTACACCAGTTTTCCTTTGTACTGCATGGCCTATTACTGCTGTTAGTTAACTAAAGTTAGTAAGACTAAAGTTATTGCTAAATATGAACGTCCAACTATCGGTCCGCTACGGTATGAGTGGAAGTAGCAAGACCAATTATGTGTAGTTTATTTCTTGACCGTTGTCATAACCCTATATTCGTGCTTGTTTTACTGGTCCTCTGCACTTCTATCTCTCTGTCTCTCTCTCTGTCTCTCCCTCTCTCTCTCTGTTTATATCATATCCTATCCCGTAACTCGTAGGTCGTTGGGGCACCACAGATGATTGTTTAACTAGCTTACTCCATCTTTCTCGGTCCTCAGAAACCCTCATGGCTTCGCTCAGTGTCAAGCCAGTCCATTCTCAAATGTTGTCCTCCCAGCTCTTTTAATTTCTCCCTCTTCTTCTGCCTCCTTGCACAGTGCTTTGCAGATGATCTTTGCAAGGCTTGATGCTCTGGTGACGTGGCCATATCATCGGAGTTTCCGTTTCTTCATCATTGTGAGCGTGTCATCGTGTTGTCCAATCGCCTGTGTAATGGTCTGTCGGACTTCGACGTTGGTGATGTGCCAAGAATAAGGAAATGTCCAGAAGTCTTCTGTAGCACCTCATCTCCATTTATATTCTTCGTTGTAGGTCTCCTGTGAGGGTCCATATTTCGCAAGCGTATAGGAAGATGTTTTTATGTAGATTGAAAATCAACCATCTGTATGTGTGACACATACAGTGGATACACACACTATTGTTGTCCATATTTCATTAATTAGTTTATTGATTATTGGTCCATGAATAAAGCATACCCCCCTCAAGCATACAAAAAAAGGCACAGAATACTATAGCATTAATATGGCATACCATGTGATAGCAAAGCATAGCATTATTGACAATACGTCATGTTTGTTTTGTGGTCCTCACACTGTCAAACTAATTGTACGGCGGTTAATGTGGTATTGTTATTATTATTATTATTATTATTATTATTATTATTATTATTATTATTATTATTATTATTATTATTATTAAATCGCGCGTATATAGAGCTTTTCCAGCTGTAAGAGGTGCACAAGACGCTGTGCAGTTGTACATGTTGCCTGTGTCCTGTACCATCGAACCAATATGTGATATTTTAAGTACTGCAGGTATCGTTATGTTAAGGCATTGTCTGTCTGGATTGTCTTGTTAATTTGCTTGTGCTAATCAGACATGTAATGTGAAGAAGAAACAAAATGGAGCTTTGCTATCATTTCCTAATTCCTAGGAGTATAACCTCTACTAAGGATTATTATCCAACAAGCTGCCATTTACTCCAGTCTCTTGTTTTGGCTAGACGACTACAGTACGTGTGTTTTGCACCAACGTTTTGGGTTGTTGTCGCCATTGTATTTCTTTGTTTGAAAGTAGGGGAGTGGGGGGGTATAATAAAATATAGATGTGTCGGACATAGAAAATAATCGGTTAAACGTATCAGTACTATTTCACTAATATTATATTGTTGTGATTTATGTTTCAGATGCTGACACAGTGACGGTAAACTGCGGAGGAAGTGAAGTCACCGTATCAAGGACTCGGAGTGGTTCGGCCAACATACCCATTTTGGATACCATCTTCATTGGTAGTGCAGCTGCACTGGACTAACGGAATCTGCGCTGTGCGACTGATTTGGAATACCATTTTGGACTGATGGATTTTGCGAATTGCAACTGCTTTGGGATTCCAATTTGAAATTAGGAATGTGTGCTATGTAACTGATGTGGGTACCAAGTTGAACCTGCGTTTTATATTTAACTTGGATTTTGATTACCATTGTGAACTGATGGTGCCTGGGGTTATAAAAACAGGTCTATGATAACCTTTTGGACTACCGGAATCTGCTGTCAGAAAGTAGTTTTGGAATGCTATTTTGCGTTTTACTAAAACTGATTTGAGATGCCTTTTTGGATTTTAAGAAACTGGGCTGTGCAACTGATTAGTTGTTGGAATACCGTCTTCGCCTACACATGCACGTTATTCAAACTTTAGTCTGATTAAAAATATTGTGACAGAAACACTTCTTCGTATATTTGAAACACCGCCATCGTATGACCATTTTCACAGAAATCAAAACAGCGAAATGCCAGTCTCTGGACGTCGTGATTTTGCGTCTGGGATCCTAGCTTGGGGTTTTGAGGTATAGGATACCAAAACAAGTTGTTTCAAGCTTGTGCGGTGTTAACTTACTTACGTCATCTTGAATGTGACGTTTCGTCCAGAACGTCTTCACGGTCTTGTCAGTGACAGTAAAGACAGCGGCTGTTGCAACGTCGACGGTATATTATCCATAAGGAGTGGAACAGCTATAGTGTTTGACGTCTTATACTTTTATATTTCACTTCATGTTTGTGGCCAGTGGAGTTTTAGCTGAGAGTGTTTTTCTTTGAACAGGTAAGCTTAGAAGTTTAGGTTTTCTGTACTTTCTCACTCTGTCTGTTCTTTGTCTGTCCACACTGTTCATGCTTTGGTTGGTTGTTTTATTGGGTGGTGTGTGTGTGTGTATGTGCGTGTGTGTGTTTGTGTTTGTGTATGTGACTGTTTTCATCTTGACTGGGTGACAGTTAAACATGAGTTGTGCTCACTTCACACTTCAAAAACCATCCTTCAGTTCAGTTGTCAGTGACGTAGTGTAGCTATGTTGTCCGTGTCTATACAATGCATATTTGCGTGCATGTTGTTCTGTGTCCACCTTTAATGCTTATTTGATTTTTCTTTACATTTACATTTTATCTTGCTCCTGAAAAAGGGGAGAGGATGTACACAATTATTGGGTATTATATCTGAGAACCTCTGTCTGTCTATGTGCATGTCTGTCTGTATCTCTGTGCATGTCTGTCTCTCTCTCCGTCTGTCACCTATTCTATATTCTCTTGTTTCTTTTGTCTTTCTCACTGTTTCTTCTCTTCTATTCTCTTCTATTTGTCTTCTCTTTGTCTTCTCTTTGTCTTCCTCTTCTTCTCTTCCTCTTTATTCATTTTCTCTTCTTTTTTTTCCCCTCTCCTTCGATTTGCACCCTAATAAAGTAAAGTAGGCTTGTATAGCGCGGTACCCCCGCTCACCGCTCTTAACATAGGATTAGATAAGATAGTACACCGATCAGAACAGACATATGAACAATAAAAACAAAGTGTGCAAGCAACCGTACTCGCAAAAGCATACAAGGGAACAACATCGTATACAATACACTTTACATGCATAATACAAAATATTAATTTTAAAATGTAAATGGCATATTAGATAATATTACTATAATAAAATCTGAAATCTTGGTTGTTATTAGAATTCTCTACTTTTTAATGCGCTTTTTGTCGTATTTTCACCGCTTGCCATTCGATTCAAACAAAAATAAACAAACAACAGCAACAACGAAACAAGAAAAAAAAACGCCTTGTATTTTTTTTTTGCCCAGCCTTTCAAATGCAGACATAATTAGGCTTATCCGTGACATATGTTTTTTCTGTGGGTTTTCGATTTGACATTTGTAAGCCAGGGATCAATTATGTGCAAGGTGAATGAATACATGATAGTAAAAGTAAAAGGAACACGAGACAGTCAGGCAAGGCAGACAGGCAGACTTAACGTAAAGAAAGAAGGCAGAGGGTACCAGAAAAATAATGGTCTTGACAGGGAGACACGTTAATTATAAAGACAGACAGAAATTTTCTTTGAAAAAAAAAAAAACAACTAAAAAAATCAGCGAAAGTAAGCATTCACGATAAAACAGAGAGGCAGACAACATCATCATCTTTGTCGTCGTCATCATCATCATCGTCTTCGTCGTATTTATTATCATCGTTGTCGTTGTCATCATCAACATCGTCATTTTCAAAGAATAACAACCTCCCCTTTTTTGCGTGTATCCTTTCCTTCTGATCCTCTTTCCTCTCTTCATCGTCCTCCACATTCTTCTTCTCTTTTGGTCCTCCTCGTCGTCGTCGTCGATGTTGTTTTTGCTGTTGGTCCTCCTCTTCCTCGTCGTCGTTGTTGTTATTGTTGTGTTTCTTCTTCTTCTTCTTCTTCTTCTTCTTCTTCTTCTTCTTCTTCTTCTTTGGACTTGCGAAGTAAGATGGAATGGGCGTATGGGAGGAAAGATGTGTGTTAATTGAAGTTATACTTTATTTATTTAGTAGTCGTAGAAGTAGTATTTAATAGCGCTTAAGAGGTCATCTATATCATACAACGTAGGAGAGATTAAACGAGGCTGCTCCTTCACTCAAAGGGAAAAGACCATGCCTAGTGTGTCTCAGAAACGCAGAAGTAACAACACATGTAGTATTAAGCACACAGCGTAGCTGAGGCTCGCATAGTACCTCACACTAAAGTGGCGAGACCAACGCAAGTCTTAGCAACTCAGCGTGAAACTCCATACTAAAACGTACAACTAGTCTCATACTCAGAATAATCTGTGAGAAATACCTACAGCACCAACAACATCTATATCATGTGTTCATAGACTTCAAGAAGGCGTTTGACCGAGTCTGGCATGCAGCTCTATGGGCAACAATGAAAGTGTACAACATCAGCCCAAAAATTATTGAAGTCATCAAAAGCCTGTATGACAAGGCTACCAGTGCAGTCCTCCACAACAGAGCCATCGGGAATTGGTTCAGAACAACAATCGGTGTGCGTCAAGGATGCCTACTCTCTCCAACACTCTTCAACATCTTCCAAGAGCGCATCATGTCGGATGCTCTTGCAGACCATGAAGGCACAGTCAGCATAGGGGGTAGAGCAATCTCCAATCTTCGTTTTGCAGATGACATTGATGGATTGGCTGGAGAGGAACAAGAACTTGAACAGCTGGTACAGAGGCTTGACACCACCTCCAAAGCCTATGGAATGGAAATAAGTGCAGAGAAGACCAAAATGATGACCAACAACACCAATGGCATCAATACGGACATCAAAGTCCAAGGCCAATCCCTCGACACAGTGCATAGCTTCAAATATTTAGGAGCCATTGTATCAGACAATGGGTCCCGACAGGAAGTCCTCTCCAGGATCGCACAAACAACTGCTGCCCTGACAAGGTTGAAGCCCATTTGGAAAGACAGGACCATCAGTCTACATTCCAAAGTAAGACTGCTGCGCTCCCTTGTCATCTCCATCTTCCTATATGCTTGCGAAGCATGGACCCTCACAGCAGATCTCCAACGAAGAATACAAAGCATGGAGATGAGGTGCTACAGAAGACTTCTGGGCATTTCCTATACCCAACACATCACCAACGACAAAGTCCGACAGACCATCACACAAGCTATTGGACAACATGATGACCTGCTAACAGTGATGAAGAAACGGAAACTTCGGTGGTATGGCCACGTCACCAGATCATCAGGCCTTGCAAAGACTATTCTGCAAGGCACAGTGCAAGGAGGTAGAAGAAAAGGGAGACCGAAAAAGAGGTGGGAGGACAACATTCGAGAATGGACTGGTTTGACACTGAGCGAAGCCATCAGGGCTGCTGAGGACAGAGAAAGATGGAGTATGCTGGTTAAACGATCATCTGTGGTGCCCCTACGACCTTCGGGTTACGGGACAGGATAGGATAGGATAGTCTCATACGTCTCAATGGTAACAGTAACTAACTAGTTATGTCATAAGTGTAGGACTCCAGTCGTAATAAGTAGTAGAGGGCGTGCTTCATCTGGTCGTGTCTATTAGGCAATCTCTCACTCTCTCTCTCTCTCTCTCTCTCTCTCTCTCTCTCTCTCTCTCTCTCTCTCCAGCGTGCCTTTAAGTTTACGGTGCTAGGAACAAAGGAGTAGTAGTAATAGAGTAAGCTATTGAAATATGCTTGTGGTTTATTACTAAGAGTAAGAGACACATCCCCGCACACGGAATTAACAGCAAGTTTTGGTAACAAATCCCAGTGAATTGAAACAAAAGGATTTCAATCACAATCAGAGTGCACCGACATCTCAATCATTGCCTTGATCCCCTTTGCTCTTCACCTATCTTGAAGAAGAATGCCGACACGGTCACAAGATCCGGCAGACATGTGCAAGTCGAACTCAAGTCTTGAGCTGTTTGAAATGTTTGACTATTTGCTGTACCCGAGTACAGCTACAAGTTGCCGTCCTCAGCAGCTTGAAGTTAGATCCTATTTTTTGCCTAGCGCCTTGAGTAGCTGTTGGAGCAGTAAGCGCACTATAACAGACAGTTCTTTAGGTTTGTAGTCTTCATAAATGTTTCTGCAGTTCAAATCCTCGTGTTGGCTGTATGCATGTCTTTCTGACGCGTGAAAAGTGAAATTTGGGTAACAACCCGTTTGAGATTGAGCAGACTGTTACGTTGAAACGCCAATGGTAGTATGTCTGAAACGCGCACGATAGATCTAATCGTTTCGTTTTGCAAAGTATTCAATAATGGAGTTTATTTACCTTTGATTTGAGTTTGCATTGTTGTTAGGAGAGGCTTTGTATAACGTTGATAATTTTAGTTGGTCGATATTGTTGGAGAATTCTCTAGAATTTGAGTATTTACTATCGATGGAAACTTCCCGATGGATATCGAAGTATGAGAATGCTCCCGGAAGGAGAAGAAATAGGTATGACGTAAGACAGTAATGACGAAGTTAGAAGCGATTGGTTAAATTGCGTCATACGAGATTGATCCAGGGTGTTCGGGAGTATCAAGAGACTATTTAAGTGCCGCAATGTTTCAAAAGAGGAGTGAAAGTTGTTAGTGAGTTGGAAAGTAAAACTTGAGAGTGAAAAGGCGATTGTATGCAGTTGTTGATGTGTGCTGAATAAAAGTGGAAAACTTCATACGTCGACTTTGTGACTTGTATGCTGATTGAGCGGGTTGCGTGAATAAACGAATCTGAGCTACACTCATCAGTACTTCAGCATTGGGGCTGAATCCACTACTGATAGAAAACACCAACATCAAATCGAGTGTAACACAGACGTTTAATAATAATAATAATAATAATAATAATAATAATAATAATAATAATAATAATAATAATAATAATAATAATAATAATAATAATATTTATATAGCGCTTTTTCCCCATGAACAGTATCAGTTCAAAGCGCAGTACTCACGCATTCATTTTAAACATCCGGCTTCATACAAAATAAAATCAGACACTTGCTAACGAATAAGAGACGAGGGAGGGAGGGAGGGAGTAGGTGACGACTGTTCCGATTTTACCCGCACTGGAGAGCGGGAGAGCGCGCGTCAAGGGAAGGAACTGTGCAGGCAGGAAGGAAGTGAACCAATCCCATGACAGCTTCCACCTGAGGTTTCTCACCTCAGACCCAACACAGAGTGAAGTAGTTTCCTGTGTATAGTGCACTTTTCCTGGCATAGTCTCTCCAGAGCCAACCCTCAGCATTAATCACCTGGCTATCAAGTATAACCTTGCACATAGGTAGGTAGAGACTACTCATTCTATCTAATCCCTCAGTCTGTCAGGTCGTTGGGGAGACGTTGAACGACGCTGTTCATTCAGCCTTTTGGTGATATATCAACATTTAACGTATTTATGGATTTATTTTTATCCGTTCCTATATAGATAGGTTTTCAAGAGCGGCTCAAAGCGCTGGCCGTTACAAGACCTATCTCAAGCCTACCGAAGCGCCCACTTGCAGCCTTTGAGCGCACAGTCAGACGCCCTGACAATTGTGCACAATCCTGGGCGACCGAGTTAGGGGAGAGAAGAGATCTAGTGGTTGCTGGGTGAAAGTTCATTGTGTACAGAACTCGGCGCATTGAACACTGGTAAGAGTCAAGCGCGCGGCTGAGGTCCCTAGATTATAACGGATGTTTATGTCGTAATAAGAAACGGAGAGGGGGCGAAAGAAAGAGAGAGAGAGAGGAGGAGGAGGAGGAAGAGGAGGAGGATGAGGAGAGAATCCATACAGAATACAGAATCTTTTATTGTCTCCACAAACACCTGCAAGGAAATTCTTGGTGCAGTATCCATCTGCATATCAAATCTTAAAGCAATGAACCCGTTCATTCAGTTCATTCATTCATTCAGTCATTGTATCGGTTCATCTGTTTCTGCCCTAGACCGCAAAGACAGCAAACCTTTCTGGCGCTTTGTCAAAGCGAGGAAACAGGACAATACCGGTGTGGCTCCCCTGAAAATTAATGGCAAACTCCACAGTGACAGCCAATCTAAAGCCACCATTCTTCTTAATGAGTTCCGATCTGTCTTCACCAAGAAATCCACCAAACCACTCCCCCGCCTGACCCCAGTACCATCCACCATCCCACCCCTCCACATTACAGTCCCAGGCGTCACTAACCTGCTACAAAAACTACAACCCAACAAGGCCCCCGGACCCGATAACATTCCCAACATTGTCCTCAAAACCCTGGCTGATAACATCGCCCCCTCCCTCACTGCCATCTTTCAAGCCTCAGTGGACTCAGGTCGCCCCCCCCTAGACTGGCTTTCTGCAAACATCTCCTGCGCCTTTAAGAAAGGAGACAGACACCTTGCCAGTAACTACCGCCCCATCTCCCTAACATCAGTCCCGTGTAAACTCCTGGAGCACATCATCTACCGCCACATCATGACCCACCTCCAAACCAACAACATCCTCACCCATTTTAACCACGGTTTTCGATCTGGCTTCTCCACTGAAACTCAGCTCATCACCACCACCCAAGACCTCCTGACCTCCTACGACCAAGGCACCCAAGTGGACATGGCAATCCTTGATTTCTCTAAAGCATTTGACACGGCCCCCCACGACAGGCTCCTCCACAAACTGACGAACTACGGAATCACAGGCTCCCTGCACAACTGGCTCCAGTGCTTCTTAACAGAACGCAGCATGCAAGTTGTGATCGAAGGCACAGCATCCGCCTCAACGCCAGTCGAGTCTGGAGTCCCACAAGGCACCGTACTAGGCCCACTCCTCTTTCTAGTCCACATCAACGACCTACCAGAGGCAGTCAAATCCCAAGTTAGGCTCTTCGCCGATGACTGCCTCATCTACAGGGAGATCAAGTCCTTCAACGACCACTTCACCCTACAAGAGGACTTGAAGAGTCTTGAAGACTGGGCTGAAAGATGGGGCATGCGCTTTAACGCGACCAAGTGCTACGTCATGTCCCTTGCGCGCTCACCCAACTCCAGCTTCATGTACACCCTAAATAAAACCATCCTCCAGAATGTTTCCACCAACCCCTACCTCGGTATCCTCTTCTCCAAAGACCTAAAGTGGAGCAGCCACATTAGCAACATCACCAAAAAAGCGAACTCCACTCTTGGATTTATCCGCAGAAACCTCCGTCACTGCCCAACCCCATGCAAGAAAACAGCCTACCTAGCCCTAGTCCGCCCACTATTGGAATACGGAGCCATCATCTGGGACCCATACCAGAAGCAGGACATCGACAAGTTGGAGCGAGTACAGCGGAACGCAGCACGCTTCATATCGAGAGACTACAGGTCGACAACTCCTGGTTTTGTTACGGGTCTCCTGAAGAAGCACAACCTCCCTACACTCCAAGAACGACGCGAACAGCTGAGGCTGACAGTCTTCTACAAGGTGGTAGAGGGGCTGGTGCCGGCAATCCCTGCTGACCAATTCCTTACCCCACTAAAACCCGGACGCAAAATACGTCCTAGTAACTACCAAAAGGACTATATAACTAACAACCCAATAGATAACCATATCAGGAACAACGATCGCTGCTTCGTCGTCCCAAGCTGCAACACAGAACAATACCGCCACTCATTCTTTCCAAGAACAATAATAGCCTGGAACAAACTGGACAACTCAACTGTCCACTCAACATCAGTGGACTCTTTTAAATCCGCGCTGACGGCAGCCCAGCGCCATTAACAACACCGTGCTGCGCACCCCTCACCGTCGTACCAACGCCAGATTTCTGGATGATAAACGACGTATTAATCAGAATCAGAATCAGAATCTCTCTCTCTCTCTCTCTCTCTCTCTCTCTCTCTCTCTCTCTCTCTCTCTCTCTCTCTCTCTCTCTCTCTCTCTCTCTCTCTCTCTCTCTCTCTCTCTCTCTCCATTTTGCGCACTAACAGCATGTCAGTAGGAGTGATTGATTCTCATTTGGGAATGATCTGACATCGTGTTCGCAGGGAATGCAACCCATCGAAAGTGGACCGTCTACACAGTTTGTAATATATAATTATGTGAAAACGTTCGACAGCACCGTGAAGCTTTATTTATTATTTTATTTATTCCATCGTTTGTATTTAACGCTTTTCTAGCTCAAGAGCTGCTCAAGGTGCTGGCCGATACAGGACCTAACTCCAGCGGACGGAGGCGCCCACTTGCAGCGCATTGTGACGCCTAGTCCACTGAGCACCATCCTGGGTGACTGGATATGGGGAGAAAGGACGCAGCGCGTGCTGGGTGTGTTTGTGTGGCCGGCGCTTACTCATTTAGGACATGAGAGTCAGGATCTTTAAAGTCTTTAAACGTAGAATGCCTGCGCGGACAGACTAGACCTCGGTTTATACTCTCATCCGAAACTTCAATCACTGTAACGGCCAAACATGTGCACATTATAAATCAATGCTTATTATTATAATTGTTGTTGTTGTTGCTCGAGTTTGCTCGAGTTTTCAAAGACAAAGAACAATCCAGACCACATAGCAAGTTTGAAATAAACTGGTAATAAAAAAAAAAGAGAACACAAATTATTCCATCTCTTCTATAGCATCGTTAAGGCTGCAGGTATGATCTATAGATAGATAGAGAGAGAGAGAGAGAGAGAGAGAGAGAGAGAGAGAGAGAGAGAGAGAGAGAGAGAGAGAGAGAGAGAGAGAGAGAGAGAGAGAGATAGTTGAAATAAAGTCAAATTTTCTCTAGTTCAAGAGGAAAGACAATAGACTCCAGCTGTATTTTGTATGCCCTTTACTTTTCAAATTTTCGCAATAAGCTTCTTTCGGAAGAAATCATCAATGGCAAATGGAACACACACCTATATATAATATAAAATAAAGTATTAATACGAGTGATGGACCCTCACGGGTGCAGATTTCCATCGCGTGACGTCTCTCGATATACATAAGTTTTGACTAAAGCTCAGGGCATCCGTACACCCTCATTACATACAAAGTTTAAAGGAAATTTTTTTTAAAGGTGACCACATCATGATTACGTCTCTCGGCTTGCATACATTTTGTTTTATATTGGAGGTATAGTAAAAGTCTAAGTATTTATCAAACTTGAAATCCCTCCAGTAGTTTGGGAGAAAATACGATTAGAAATAAAAAAAAATGACGTCCAGTCTCATGATGACGTTATTCACTATATGAAAATTTCATTTAAGGTTCAAGACATCTTAGATTTTTTTAAATTTAAAATAATTTTAAAATGTCTTTTAAAAAAAAAAGCTTTATGACGTCACCCGATCTGTATACTTTTTCGTCATCTTGTAGGGTTCACTATTTTCTAAATAAAATACCCAGTTTCAAAGAAATTCATCCATTAGTTTCAGAGAAAAATGCTCACATTTTACGTACGGACGCCAAACGCGGATACTGGCGGACGGACAAAGCCAAAAACAATAGCTCCCGCGCTGAGCTTAAAGCTCGGGAACTAATTTATCTAATGTTATTCTTTCTGTACTAATCTGTACTATTATTAAGGTTATTTATGGCTGTATGATCTCATTCCTTAGTACGTAATGGAACATCAAAGTATTCCTTTGAAAATGCTAACAGTGGTTTAATTAGCGCAATCAGGCGTCCGATAGGTAAATGGTCGGTCACGCTTCCCCATTAATTAGCCAGACTCATCACACTAATTACCAATTCTTGTCTCCGTGATCTGCCTTTGTCTATACGGCCGGCCTATGGTTACGTGTGTGTTAATAGGATCATTTGCTGAGTAGGTTGGATTGTCTTTATGCGTACGTAGAGTACGGAATGTTTGAAGGTCGCTGGCTGTAAAAACTGCTTGAATCATTTATTAGTGAAACGATCAATCTGTCAATGAGTGAATTGATCGGTAATCTCTATTTGTTTTGCTGTCTGTATGTCTGTCAGTCTGCCTGCCTGTCTGTGTGTGTGTGTGTGTGTGTGTGTGTGTGTGTGTGTGTGTGTGGCTCTCTCTCTCTCTCTCTCTCTCTTTCTTTCTCTCTCTCTCTCTCTCTCTCTCTCTCTCTCTCTCTCTCTCTCTCTCTCTCTTCTTGTCTTTCACGCAGGCACATGCACCCACAACTATGCCGAATCATTATATTACAACACATCGTCCTCTGATAATAATGAAATGTAAGCATCGAAACCAACAGGCGCACGAAAACAAGAACAACAAAAGTCACAATCAGTCTTTCAGAAGGCACACAATCACCTCTCACTGGCACAGTAGACAAGCCGCACTAGGCATTTATCAGTTCTCTCTCTCTCTCTCTCTCTCTCTCTCTCTCTCTCTCTCTCTCTCTCTCTCTCTCTCTCTCTCTCTCTCTCTCTCTCTCTCTCTCTCTCTCTCTCTCTCTCTCTCTCTAGCCAATTAAATGTTGTTCCTCAATATTTGAGTATGCCTCTTGACAGTCATCTGAAATTCATTATGACAAAATTCCGATTTGGTGTTTCAGATTTGTTGGTCCACTTTTATCGATATCGGCAATGTAAGCCAGATGATCTAATTTGTCCGCTATGTAAAAACGGTGTGGAGAATGAAATTCATTTCTTACTTTTTTGTCCTTTTCTAATAAATCTCAGAAAGAAGCTAATACCTATAAAATTCCATAGAAATCCAAGTTTATTCCGTTTTCAGTTGCTAATGTCATCAAAACAACCTCATATTGTTAAAAATGTATGTGTTTACTTGTATCATGCTTTTAAAATTCGGGAAATTGTGTTATCCTGATTGTTATATATATTTAGCCTAGTTATATGTTTCTGCTAATGTATTGATTATTTATATATTTATAATTATGTTACTATGCGCTTTGTATAATGTTGTTATGGTAATTTACCCCCTTTCTAATGGGGCTTTGGCCTTATCGAAATAAATCAATTTCAATTTCAATTTCAATTTCTCTCTCTCTCTCTCTCGCTCTCTCTCGCTCTCTCTCTCACTCTCTCTCTCTCTCACACACACACACACATGCGTGTACGAGGTGTAAAATGGGGTAATTTGACCTACTTCGCGCTCCTTAAGCGGCGAATTAGGTCAAATTTGTTAAAAAACACAGCTAGGATAAGGAATTTTCCTCGACGATTAGGGGTAAGGCAGTGCCTCGACGATTAGGGTAAGGCACCCCTTCAAGAAAAGGGTTAGGGTCAGGGCTAGTTGTGGAACGGGTGCCTTACCCTAATCGTCGAGGCACTGCCTTACCCCTAATCGTCGAGGAAAGTTCAAAACTTGACCTAGATCCTCTCTTATAGGCGCCGAATTAGGTCAAACTTTTTGAGAAAACGGTGCTCTAAAACCTACTTTTTTTTAGCAAATCTTGACCTACTTCGCGCTCTATAGCAGAGGAAATTCGAAAACGGGATGGAAGTTCTCCGTCCCGGATAGAGCACTCCCTTGCACTAAAAACACTCCCATGCACTACAACTGCACTCCCATGCACTAAAAGAGCACTCCCGTGTACTTAGAACAAATGAGGAACGGCAGACAAACGGGGAACGACAAAATTACCTCATTTAGTACTAAAAAAGGCAAATTTCGTTCCTCATTCGTGCCGTTTTACAGGTACACACACACACACACACACACACACACACACACACACACACCTTCTCTCTCTCCTTCTTAAGGATTGAAGAATGTGGTGAATTAAATGTGAAGTCCTTGTACTGTCGGGTGCCGAGTTTTGTGATCTAAACTCTAAACCGTATAGTTTGCCTCTCTGTTCGGGTGGTCAACTACTCACAATGGTTGCACCATACAATCAGTTCGTTGGGTCTTTAGATAGTTAGCTAGCTAACTTATTTCATTTATTTGTTAAACTTTAGTTTAAAAATTGGTCAGCAATATTAGCTCGCAGCCAATCACCGGCACCATCGCACCCTCACCCCGCACTCCTCCTTACGCCGACCTCACCCCACACACACATACATATACACGGTGGTCTAATGGTAGTGCTTTGGCATGCGGATCTGAACGCCCGGGTTCGAGCCCTGTCCGGGCCATTGTGTTGTGTCCCTGGGAAAGACACTTTACTCCCGTTTCCTACTCCTTCGGATGAGAGTATAAACCGGGGTCTAGTCTGTGTGTCGCATACATTCCATCATAACGGACTTTAAAGATCCTGACGCTCATGTCCTAGACGGGTGAGTGCCGGTAACAAGAACACACCCAGCATGCACTTGGTCCTTCTCCCCCACCCCTGTCTGGCCAGGATAGGGCTCAGTTGTCCGGGCGTCAGACCATGCGCCCAAAGGCTGCGGGTGGGCGTCTCGGGCGCTTTGAGTTAGATCCTGTATCGGCCAGCGCCTAGAGTCTGGTCAAGTACGGCGAGATAATTGCGATATAAAAATCCTCAATAATATTAATAAATAATATTTCATTCTTGGTGGTCCGTTCATCCACATATGGCTGACTGGCTAAATTTATCAGACTGACTGACAGATCAGTTTTCATAAAGTCGTGGAATTGCCTTTGTGAGTCGAATGGTGCTGGGCAGAAAGGAGCGGCGGAACCTGTGGCATGGCAGCTGATAAGTCTGCCGGATCTGTAGGAGCTCGTCACACAGCGGATGGGTGGGGTCACGCTGAATGGTCCCCAGGCGCTTCACTGATTTCGCCTCGAATTGAGCTTGAAGGTCTGCCAATCAGCTTGCCGGTAGTCTTTGTAACCTTTGCCAGCCTGGCCTTGTCCTGCGGCTACGGCGGGTGGTCAGAGCAAAAGATGTAAACTTATTGTACAAACTGTGAGTGTTCCTGTACAAAGGTGTAGGTTTCTACATGTTTGTGTTTCCGTCATTCAGTTACCTTAATCTATGCTTCGCAAACCTGTACGTTGGCGTTGTAATGCGTGCAGAAGAGTTGAATGTTATTCCAGTCACGATTCTTTAGTTGTGTTCTGAACTATAGTTTATCTTCGTGTTAAATTGATTTGTCATTGATTTCTTGGCTTACATCGTCATGGGTTTTAATCATTATTCCCCAGTCAAACGTAGCTCAGGGTGGGTGTGGGGGTATTTTGGAATCGATTTGTTCCTCCTTTTGTGTGTCTGTCAGGTTGCCCGCGCTTTTTGTCCGAGTTGGGAGTACGGATTTTTTTGTTTGTTTGTTTTGTTTGTTACGGATATATTTGTTGTAGCTGAGCAAGCAGAGCTTAAAGGTAAAGGTGTCCCTATAACCATTGGATCGTTGAGGAGGGAACCGTTAGGGACCACCCTTTTGTCTGGGCAAGTTCAATGAGAACGGGTCATATCTCCTCTCCGTTCCAGCTTCATTGTTCCGGGTTGTAAACAGACCCAGGCATGCGCGGCTGTGTAAAGGGGGCATGGGGTGAGTGGTGCACTAGTTTCTTTTTGTATCGTTTGATGCTAACCTTCCATGCACGGTCACCCATCCAAGTACTAACCCTTCCCGACATGAAACATTGTTAGCGTGTGCCCAAACCACTGCGCTACCGCGGCACCAAGCAGAGCTAACCTGGATTATTATGTCAGTAATGTCCATTCTGTCATTTGCATGGCACAATCAACCTTCGAACGTAGCAATCGTTTCCTTTGTTGGAATAACCATTACATTTCAAATTTGTTTGTCTGCTTTAGCCAGAACACATATAGAGGCTATCATTGCGTTGTATTGTATATTTATTGTGACTTCATTTTTAATGAAAGGTTTGATTTGTACAGAGAGAGATGGGGAGTGGATGGCGGATTGGGGGGTAGAGTAGGGTGATGTTGATGGAAGGAGGGTTGGGATGATGTACAGTGATGGAGATCACGTACAATCGTACGTGTTTCGATTACTGAGTTGGGAAATCACGTAACGAAAATGTAATGAAAGGGTATAAACACGCACAAAGTCAGTGCCAAAGGGGTATGAAAACGTAAAGCTAAGTTGCTGGGAGGTATCATCAGGTACAACTATTTCGGTCGTGCATACAGCTTTCGCTCGATTTGGATCGTGTGCCTGTGCGTCCTGCGCGACCGCCTACCACCCTCTCTCCCCCTCCTATTCATTCTGTCGCTTCCGAGAAACAGCCAATCATATGCACGATAATATTCACTATTTTTTCTCGACGCTTTTGATTGGCTATATAAGACTGCCAATAACTCAACATTAAACATGGCCGACAAGCAGCGATCTGAGGGCAAGCCGAAGAAAAGGAAAAATAAAGCAGACAAAACTGATTGCTCAAAAAAATTAAGACAAGATGAAGGAAAAGAAAAACAAACTTTTTTGTCAGTCTTTGACTTTGAGTGCTCGGTAAGAAAAGAAAAAGGTGAGCCGCAACCGGGCCCGGCTGAAGAAACTCAAACTGATGAAAATACTTTCCACGCAAAGTTTTTATTACCTATGTTGGTGTAGCCCCCTAAAAAACTGAAAGGGGGTATAAAAACCCCTTTATGTTTGCAGTGAGGGTATGAAAACCCCCACATGTTTTGGTTGAGGGTATAAATACCCCTAGCTTAAAAACTTTCTCCATCACTGAATGTAGAGATGAACTTTATGCTGCAGGCCAAATCAAGCCAATTTTGTCTTTCGCAGAACTACTTCCATATTAAATACGAAGCAATACGTTTTCCCATCCCGATCCAACTTCTCATAATACTTGATGAGTTCTTATTGCGTAGATGAGGAAAGAGAGAGAGAGAGAGAGAGAGAGAGAGAGGGGGGGGGGAGACGGACTTTTAGAGATATGGGGAAGAGACAAAGAGAGAGACAGACAGTCAGAGACAGAGAGGCGCATAGTTGCAGCCTGATCGTATTTACGGTACGGTTTTATCTTTCTGCTTATACAGATCTTTCTTTTTTCTATAGCGGTTAAGGAGAAGGGGGGGGGAGGCAGGGAGGTTGGAGAGGGAGGAGAAGGGAGAGAGAGAGGGAGATTTTAAAAAAACACAAAACTGGAATCTTGACGGAGACACCAGAACTAGTTAACGCATTTCCGACCGATGAGAGTTGGAAGTGTGGGACATTTTCACCGCAATGAATAGACCTAACGAATGCGACATTCCCTGTCGCTGGCAGACCTCACATCCAGGAACCAGTGTGTGCAGAGTTTATTCTGTATCAGTGCAGGGATGTCAGTTATAAATGGGCAGATCTGTTGAATAGTGTTAAGTTGGTAGTTCAGCTGAAGAGAGGTCGAAGAAGAAAAAGGTATTGACAACATGCTTGCAGACTCGCACACACACACACACACACACACACACACACACACACACACACACACACATCCCCCCCACACACACACACATCCACCCTCCTCCCCACACACACACACGCACACAAACATACACACCTAAACATACAGTGATACGCACACACGCACTACGTTGATTTAACCTTCAATAAAACCAGTGCAAAAGTAACATAAGTTTGGATACCTACATACAATACAGTAAATGGATAATTTCCAAAGAAAGTGTGATTACTTTCTGTCTTGTAATACCATGCCTTTACACCACATGTTCGAGTTACAAATGTGTGTATGTAAGTGAGTGTATGTTAATAATAATAATAATAATAATAATAATAATAATAATAATAATAATAATAATAATAATAATAATAATAATAATAATAATAACAGGCAATTTATACAGCGCTTTCCAAAATCATAAAGCGCTTTACACAAACAAATGTAAACACAACATGCGTACATAGTTTGGTATAGATCGCCGCGCTTTGAGCCTGGTTTAAGGAAAGCATTGATTATTATTATTATTATTATTATTATTATTATTATTATTATTATTATTATTATTATTGTGGTTGTTGTTATTATTATGATGTCATGGGTTGCCGCCCAGTCTCCAGTAGACTCATTACCATCCCTCTGAGAGCAGCCCCTTTCAATATCATCATCATCCAGACCTATGTCCCAACATCAGGCTATGACGACAGCGAAGTGGAGGATTTTTATGAAAATCTACAGGCTGTCCTTGACCAAGTGCCGAAAAAGGACATAGTCATAGTGGAAGGCGACTGGAATGCCAAGGTTGGCCAAGATGCGCACCACAACTGGGGAGACACATGTAGACCCCACTGCAACTACGAGACAAATGACAGGGGTTTGAGACTCTTGGAGTTTGCCAGATACAACAATCTGGTACTGGCAAACACGCTTGGTCTCCACAAAAACTCCAGACGATGGACATGGCATAGTCCCGGCGGGGAGCATCACAACCAGATAGACTATATCATGGTCAGGAAACGCTTCAGATCAAGCATCAACATTGGCAGGACACACTTTTCCAGGAGCAGACATAGGAAGTGACCACGATCTCGTGATGATATCTTTCCGGCTTCACTTGAAGAGAGTAAGTACAGCGAAGTGCACTAGACTGAAGTTCGACCTGGACAAACTGCAAGACCCGAAGGTGGCAGAATTATTTCAGGCCACAATTGGAGGGAAATTTGCACCACTGCTCATTTTGGGGGCTGGTGAAGTAGATGTCAACACCATGACCACCACCTTCAACTCAGCTGCGACAGATGCCGCCACTGAGATCCTTGGCAAACACCGACCAAAGAAGAAGCCGTTAGCCTACAGCCCAGACCAAAACACCCAAAACTAATTGCAACAGAAATGAATGGTTATGTAAATGGTAGAATGGTATAATAAGAATATATCCTAGGAGTTATAAGTCGTTTACTTCACAAACGAGTTAATTATTAATTATTAAAAATTTCCCCCGCTGGCGCTTTAACGTTTTTGACGCGAACAGCCTTCCCTAGTAAAACGCCTTTGTTTTGATACTGTATCCTGCTCTCGTGCCCTATGACCCTGCTCTAGCAGACAGTCTTGTGTGAGTCATCGCTAAACTTTCCTACGGTAAGTCTTGTGTTTTTCGCTTGTTTCATCGTTTTTCATCACTATTTTGATTGCATTGACTTTGCATTAGCTTCAGAATGGTTGTGGACCGCTAATTAATAAGTATGCACTGCGCTAAAAATGTTTATTAAAAAATAAAAAAAAGATCGCTGTGACACTCACTGCAAGTGCAACCCATCGTCTGCTACAGTTGTCAATGAAGATCCATTTTCGTAATTCAAATACAGGTCATGTTTTTATACAACAAATACTATAATCAGCCTTGTTTGCTTTTAATTGTTTTTATTTATTAAGCGCAAATAATGTTTGTCATTGCCATTTTAAAGATACAGATAAATCGGTTCTGAACTACATCAATCCAGGTACAGCTTGGTCGGAAACTTAAAATTATGGAAAGCGAAAATTGTCAAAACCAAAGTCACACCAATTTTATTTCGCTTAACAAACATCATGTTTTGGTACTCCTCTGATTCCATCTACCAGTAGAGTTGTTACCAATAGTTTCACCTTGTGTGTATTGTTTCTTTTTTTCATTTTATCCCCCTTAGTACTGATTAGAGAGAGAGAGTGAGAGAGGGAGAAAGAGAGAAAGAGCAAGCGAGAGAGAGAGAGAGGTTGGTTAATGGCTTTATGCCCATCAACAAAACAGGGTGAGAGAAAAATTTTGTGTTTATCTTTTGCCCACTCACTGCTAAATAAAGAAAAAAATAATTAAAATGTCATTATATTTTTCAAATGGTTGTGGTGGGTTCCAGATTATGGAGCAGTGTATTATCTGTGGCAAGAATCTTGATTCTGGAGAGAAGTCAGTAGTCCCTCAACAGTGTGGTAGAGAATCCATCAACAGTGCAAGTGCACAGCGAGGTGATGATATATATTTAAATGAAGGTGAGGCAGTGCATGAACAATGTCGTCGGATCTACACCAATAAGCACAACATAAGCAGCTATTTAAGGAAAAAGCAAGCTGAAACTGTTATAAAATCTGGCCAGGGGTTGCGGTCACAAAAACCTCCATTTGATTTCAGAAGATGTTGCCTGTTCTGTAGTAAAGACGCAGAACCTGATGGCAAAACCGTGTGGCCTGTCAGAACACTTGACTTTCAAAAGTCCATCATTAACAGCTGCTCGTAGCGTGCTGATGAATGGGCTGATAAAGTGAAAGGTAGACTGGAATTTGTATCTGACCTTCCAGCAGCTGATGCTGTGTACCACCAAATATGTAGTACAAATTTTAGAACAAAGAGGAAAATACCACAATGCTTTTCTTCAGAAAATGACAACAAAAGGGGGAAGTATGGGAGACCCACAGATGAGAAGAGACTCGATGCTTTTAAAAAAGTTGTCTCCTTTCTCCAGGAAAACTATACAGAGCAGGTTACAATTCACGACTTGATCACCATGATGAAAGAGCATTCAGGTGGCGATGCATACTCTTTTCCAAAGATGAAGAAAGAGTTAGTTAAATATTTTGGGGAAGAACTGGTCATTGCAGAAGTTGATGGCAAGTCAAACGTTGTCACATTTAGAAGAACTGCATCATCAATTCTCCAATCGTTCTTTTCTACACCTGATGTTGATGATGAGGATGCCCAGAAGAGGAAGGTCATCAAAGCAGCTGCTGAGCTGATAAAGAGTGACATAAAAACATTGTCTGTGTCCCAGAAAACATATCCTTCGCCAGATGATGTTGCCTCTTTATCAGCTAACTTGAACTTTGTGCCCACATCTCTCCAACTTTTCCTCAGTAACATTTTCAGTGGACAAGATAATAATCTCAAAATTGCTTCCATAGGTCAAGCAATTATGCAAGCAGCTCGTCCACGTTTATTGATTGCCCCACTGCAGATTGGATTAGGTGTGCAAGTCCACCACAGTTTTGAGTCAGAATTTTTGGTGAACATTCTGTATTCCCTTGGATACAGCTCATCTTATAAAGAAGTTAGAACATATGAGCTAAGCGCAGCTGCTAATCAGGAACTGCAGATTCCAACAAATGACCACCACTTTATGCAGTACATAGCTGACAATGTAGACCATAATGCGGCAACCCTCGATGGACTGAAAACATTCCATGGGATGGGAATGATTGCGTCCATCACACCATCTGTCCAAGACAGAGCACCCATACCCAGGAAAACTGACGTCAAACTGGAAGAGGTGATCAAAAAGGCAAGAATTGACATACAATATTGTAGAGAAGAGTGCAAAGGTCTGCTTAAATTAAAGTTTGACAGGCTGAATACAGAACTCTATGAAGATCCGACAAAGGAAATAGAAATCCTGTGGAAAACATCTTGGCTGCTTCATCCCCAAAGACCCTCTTGGTCAGGAACAATGCAAACTGTGCATTATGGTGAGTTTCCTGGACAGTCATCAGTTATTTTTCTGCCCATGATTGATCTCAATCCAAGCGACAAAACATGTATATGATGCTGTCTCAAAAGGTGACCAAAAGGAAGCATGCAGTCTTTGAACCATAAAAAAAAATATTTCGGTCATGTATTAAAGCTTTTTCTTTGCATTTATAAAAAAGCAATATAACTAGGTACTAACATATATCAACATTACACACACAAAGGTTGAAAGAAGTTTTTTATTGCTATTTTTCCACTAAAAATTGACAAAATTTTGTTGGAGCGAATGTGACATTCTGTGTGACCTGAAAAAACTCCATCTCCTTTTCAATAAAATTGAGTGAAACAAATGAACTTTTTATGTTTGATGTGTTGCATTAATGTTAATTTTTTACTTTAAATGTCTTTCAGCTTTGCAAAACATTTTTATTTATGTTTAGGGGGTTTGTAAAAATGACGTGATCGGTCGTGACGTACTTTGTCTCAACGTTGCTTGCCTTTCTTCTTAGATAGCTAAACATCCATGCTGATTAAATAAGAAAAAAATCATTGACAGATTAAACATTACTTATCCTCACTAATTTATGTTTTTTGTATGAAAATAATAATTCTTTCATAGTAAATTTATCGTAAATTGAACGTAAGTAATTCCTTTGTCTTTCGGTAACCATCATTTCCAATCCGAAAATTTAACAAATTGATGACGATTAGTACCTTTTCACACGGAAATAGTTACAGCGAAAGTCTCTTGAGATTTCTGATCCAAAGTTTTCATTCCAAGATGGATGCTTTGAAAAGACCAGGTTGGTGTTTCTCTATCGATTTTGTTTTTTCCTTGTCACAACCGACCACATGTTACGACCAATCAAAGAGTCTATCAATATTGTAAGAAAATATTTTTATCTTAACATAAACTGGTTTATTCTATGTTAAAAATTAAATTACAGATGCTATTTTTCATTTTTCGCACTTGATGCACTGATGAAAACTCGTGCTTTTAAATTTGCTTTCGTTTTTTACTTTTAGTGATAAAAGACGAAGTGATTCCTTGACTGCTTTGTTTTGCAGAGTTTATTTAAATCTTTCTTGTGCTATATGCAAATGAGTAAATATGCCATTCACCTTTTTTTGTGTTCTACTCAAATTTACTTTTTTAAAATTCTACTAGTTAATCATGATTTCAGTGTTCATTGGATGTGACATGTCGGTTGTGACAACTTTGTCTTTACTAAAGACAAAGTTGTCACAACCGACTTTAGACAAAAAAAAGAGTATATGGATGGTAAATGCTTATTAAAATAGATTTTATTCATTTATAGTAAAATATCTTATTTCTTGAGATGTAAACTGGCAAATAAACTATGGATGGTATTTATTAAAGTTGTTTTGATTGTTTTCTTGAAAAAATATACTTCATGGTTTGGTCGTGTGCGACAGGACAACATTTTCACTTTACCCTTTTATACTGATAATGATGTACTTGAAATAAATTTATACATTTTCTTTAAAAGCATTGTCCTTTTTTGTTTACTTTTTTATGCTGCAATTACTTTTTTCTTCCATGACCATCTTTTTACAAGTAAATTCATGATTTCAGTGTTCATTGGTTGTGACGTGTCGGTTGTGACAAAGACAAAATATATAAATATAGGGATGGTACATGCTTATTAAAATAGAACTTAGTAATTTATAGTAAAATATCTTATTTCTTGAGATGTAAACTGGCAAATAAACTATGGATGGTATTTATTAAAGTTGTTTTGATTGTTTTCTTGAAAAAATAAACTTCATGGTTTGGTCGCGTGTGACAGGACAAAGTTATCATTTCAAAATTTTGTACTGGTAAATGCTTTATACTAAAAGTAAATTAATACTTTTTCTTCAATAGTAATATGCTTACTTGGGCTGTGTTTGGAAATTGCTTAGCTGTTATTTTATTTAATTTATTAAAAATTTTCTTTTGTCCGCTGTCACACGCGACACATGCCACCTTCACCCCTATTACCAAGCATATCTCTGTAAACAGAAAAGACATTTTGTTTAAAATGTTATTTTTATGAAATTTAAGCTTAAGACCACACATTAACATCAAAACTGCAAGTCTCAGTCACTTTTCAATTTTTTGCTGCAATGTCACATTTCTAGGTTGACCTTTTGAGACAGCATCATATACTCAACTCTGCTGTTCATCTGTGGTGAAGCAAAGCGCTATAACAAGACTCCCATTGTGACATTTGATCAACCACTGTGGTGGAAGGCACTCGGCATCATTATGAGTCAACCAGATGCAAGTGAACTGCACGCCATTGTCATCCGGCTTGGCCCATTCCACATGGAAATGAGCTTTCTTGCCTGCATAGGGCATCTTATGGCAAACACAGGTCTTCACGAAGCCCTCTCCGTGGCCTACGCTCCAAATGCAGTCAATGCCATGCTGCAGGGAAAGTCCGTGACGCGCGCAGTTCGAGGACATTTACTCATCGACGCTGCCTTAAATACGTTACATGCATCAGCAATGTTTCATGCACCATTGCCACAAGAACAGGGGTCAAGTGAAGAAATGTCGAATGAACTACAGAAATCTGCAAAAGGCGACCAGCCTTTAGAACAGTATCAATATGACTCAGACACATATGGATGAAGAAAGAATCATTAACTTGGATAACCCACTACCTGAAGGTGGATTAGAACAGATTCAAGTTTCAATGAAGGAGGTTCCTCCTGTTATCGAAATTGCTGCTAAGCCCAGTCATAAAGCATGGTATTCTGTGTTCACCTGGATGTGGTGAATGCCATGGTGTTAGCTGTTTTAATTCTCCTCCAGTAATCTTGGACTAGCTAGTGACACCAAGATGTATAGTGGTATTCCCAATGTGAACTGAAACGTACAGAGCTATAATATTGTGCAATTCCTGGACACTGTAAACACTGTATGCCATTTTCGAACCCGCACACACGTATTTCTGGTAAGGTTGCTTCATTTTTTAAATTATCATGTTCAGATCTTCAAAACGAGGTGCTACATGTTGCAGCTTTCTGTGTAAGTAATGTAGTCCTTTCTTTTTTTTCTTGATTTCTTTCATTATGACGTCATTAATATTCCTGGACATTGTAAACATTGTTTGCCATTTTCTAACCCACACACATGTATTTCCAGTAAAGTCGCTTCATTTTTAAAACTATCATGATCATACCTTCAAAATGAGGTGCTACATATTAGAGTTTTCAGTATAAGTAACTTAGTCCTTTTCTTTTTTTCATTATGACGTCATTAATATTCCGGGACATTGCAAACATTGTTTGCTATTTTCTAACCCACACATATGTATTTTAAGTAAAGTTGCTTCATTTTTAAAACTATCATGTTAATATCTTCAAAATGAGGTGCTATATGTTAGAGTTTTCTGTGTAAGTAATGAAGTCATTCTTTTCCCTGTATTTTTTATTATGACGTCATTAATATGCAGATTACTAAATTATCCGAGGTCCTAGAACATTATAACTTTCGGTGGTGGTTACAAGGGTTGCTATGACTAAGATACAGCAAAAAAAAATTCTGTTGCAATTTGTTTTGGGTCAAGCTGTTTATTTTGATAGGGTCAGTAGACAGATGCCGCCACTGAGATCCTTGGCAAACACCGACCAAAGAAGAAGCCGTGGATCACACCTGAACTTTTGGATCTGTGTGATAACCGAAGAAGGAGAAGGAGAAAGAAGGAGAAGAAGAAGAAAAAGGAGAAGGAGGAGAAGAAGAAGGAGAAGGAAGAAGGAGAAGAAGGAGGAGAAGAAGAAGAAGGAGAATGAGAAAAAGAAGAAGAAGGGGGAGGGGTAATTGTATAATATATAATATAGTCACACACACCGGAGGGTATAGACAACTACTGGTGACATTATTTTGACACCAGCGAAAGAAGTTGAAGGTAAGGGGGAAAATAATATGGTCACACATTGGCTAATCCTTGATTCGAACTTAAAAACCTTTCAGTTACTAGTAAGCCGCTCTACCAACTGAGCTGCCCGGCCCCTAAAGAAGGAGGAGGTGAAGGAGATGGAGAAGGTGAAGAAGAAAGAAAGAAAATTAAACCCGTTAGAACTATCCAGGATGATCACATTCAGTCTCATGGTGCCTAGCGGTGCTCATCACTCATCCACACTGACCTTAAGTCTGGGACAACCAAGACTGAAAATAATAAAAGGGTCTCTGACCTTCACAATTTAGACCACCATCCATTTTTAACTGAAATCTTTTGTGGATGCATTTATTATATCTTAATCGTAAGATTTTTGGTGCGAACTGGGTTATAAATCTAAACGTTTGTAGAAAGTACAATATTTTATACTTGTCTTTATTGTTTATTGAGGTTAATAATAATAATAATAATAATAATAATAATAATAATAATAATAATAATAATAATAATAATAACGGATTTTTATATAGCGGGTACTCCAGCCTATGACCAGACTCACCACGCTTTACATAATCATTACATATAAATACATGCACTCGATAAAAACATTGCTTTTGCTACAATACACCAAAAGACAGAACAGTAAGGGTACAACTATTTACAACTATGTACACAAATTACAAAAAAGACAGAAATAGACTATTTACAACTATGTACACAAATGACAGAAAAGACAGAAATAGAATAGCAAAACAACCTATTCACAGCTATTTATATGCCCGGTTAGGCCCACGAGGAAAAACAGTATAAATATGTACAGCCGTGTATACACTTACGGATCAGACAGAGACAAAAGAGGAGAGAATGGCAGCGGGATACAAATCAGTCTGAATAATGCAGTTTGAAGAGGTGGGTTTTGAGGGCCTTTTTGAATGCTTGTGTTGATTGTATGTTGCGGATATGGGAGGGAAGGGAATTCCACTGCTTAGGTGCGGCATAGGCGAATGCACGTTGGCCGTATGTCTTAGTGCGGGTGACGGGAACCTTGAGTGTGCGAGTTTCAGCAGAAGATCTTAAAGTGCGTGAAGGGGAGTAGACAGACAGCAGGTCAGCAAGGTAGGAGGGACAAGAATCAGTGAAGAAGTTGTGACAGAGAACAGAGAGTTTGTACTCTATGCGTGCTTGCACAGGAAGCCAGTGAAGGGAATGTAGTAGAGGTGTGATGTGATCGCGTTTCTTAGCTCGGAATACTCGTCTAGCTGCTGAGTTCTGAACCTTTTGTAGCTTGTCAATGATGTGTTTTGGGGAGCCAGCGAGGAGAGAGTTGCAATAGTCAAGACGAGAAAGGACGAGAGCGCAGACTATGGTTTTGGTGGCTGTGAGTGTAAGATAGTGGCGAAAGGAGCTGATTTGGCGTATGGCCGTGTATGCAGAGCGACAGACGTTGGAGCTGTGGTTGTTGAGGGACAGGTCATCGGAGAGAATGTAGCCGAGATTTCTTGCTGAGGATGAGAACTGAATGTTTGTTGTCCCTACTGTAAGCGATGTTGGGAGAGGCGGGAGTGAGGAGGAGGTACCAGGAGTACGCTGGTTAAACGGTCATCTATGGTGCCCCTACGACCTCAGAGTTACGGGATAGGATAGGATAGGAGGTTAAAACTGTATGGGTTTTAAATAGTTTTAGTTAACTGTTACTTTGGTTTATAAAATAAATTCTTATGAGTTGCATAGTGCTTTTGAATATTGTTGTGTATTACTGTCATTTTAATTTCGTTCACCGTGTCACTAAGTGGTACTTTTAGTTTGAGGTATTTTAAATTATTGCTTCATTATTTATTCTTAATGCTGATGTACTCCTTTGTGTTTGTCCGTTTGTGTGTTTCTGATCTTGCCTTCCATCATCATCGTCGTCATTCCTCCATTTGTTTTGTTTAGTTTTTTTGTTTTGATTCAGACCACCGCCACCACCCACCCATCCTTAACTCTCCCCTCCTCCCTCCCTCCCTCGTCTCATATTCGTTAGCAAGTGTCTGATTTTATTTTGGTATGAAGCCGGATGTTTAGAATGAATGCGTGAGTACTGCGCTTTGAACTGATCTTGTTCATTGTTAAAAAGCGCTATATAAATATCCTTTTTCTTATTTTCTTATTATTATTGTGCGTTTGTTTGTATGTAGTTGCGCCTCTCGTTAAACATGCCTTTTTTATACTAAGATGCGATGTTTGTATTATTTCTTACATTTTAAAAAAAACTGTTTTATTTCATAATGTTTTACCACATTGTCTAGACATTTATCATTGCGCGCGAATGTGTGTACGCATGCGTGGGCTTAGAGCAAGCTTTAAGTTTGGTTTTGCGATATATATTAATAATAATAATAATAATAATAATAATAATAATAATAATAATAATAATTGTTATTATTATTATTATTATTATTATTATTATTATTATTATTATTATTATTATTATTATTTGTCATTATTATTATTAGTATTAGTATTAGTATTATTTGTCTTATTATTATTATTATTATTATTATTATTATTATTATTATTATTATTATTATTATTATTATTATTATGTTAAATGTTAGGAGTAGAATGTAACTGTTGGATGGAAAACGTTGTAATACATTTTGTAATTTGAGTGACGTATTCCATTCCTGTTTTCTTATTTATTTCCCTTGGTTTAGGCTTTGATTGGTTGTTCTTTGTTTATCGTTGACAATGACAAGAACTAACCCGACTTTAATGTTCTGGCCAACATTTCAGCACTAGTGCGACGAATTATTTTAACATGTAGTGGAAATAGACCAGTTCAACCTAACAACGTGTAGATGAGAGTGATTAACAAGCAAGATAAGGAACGACCACTCTTACAAGCAAGGACAGTCATCCAAAGGAAAGAAGAGTCACGTCCCTTAGTGTATTGTTCTCCTCGTGTCAGACAGTGTCTGGTACCGGTTACCTCCCCTTGTGATCAAGCATCGTTGTAGGGATTCACTCTCCTTTGTGATGGAGCTTTGTGGTTGTCGTTCTTGCAATTTTTCATTTCTTCCACGAACAATGCACCAACCATCTCGGCACATTTTCACAATGCTATAAATCTTTGCCAGCTGTCTTCTTGTCGCCTTAGGCACACGTTACAGAACCCAGCCAGTACTCATCAACGTAAAATGTTCACAGTGTTTAACATCCTTTTGACTTGAGTTATTAGAAAACACGGCCAGAAATCAATCAATGATCACATTGGGTACAGTGTCAACATGCTATGTGTCGTTATAGCGACACGTTACAGAAACCGACCAACATTTGTAAAAGTATGAGAGGTCGGGATCAGAAAGACACTTACACACGTCGATCACAATGGCTCAGGGGTTTCGTGGCGTTGAACACGGTGTACACGTTTGCAGCAAGTGCAGTTTAAAGCGGTCCAGCGCCTTGAGTGGGTATTTTTAGCTGGTAGGTGCGCTATATAATAATAATATTAAATAATAGATAACGCGCACGCGTCTCACAAGATATATAGTCCATGAGTTACATCAATACTTTTGTATCCTGCGTCACCTCACCCAAACTGGTTGATTTGACTGTGGTTTCCGAAAAGAACGCCATCCAGACCAGAACAGATCAACATAACTATAACATCTTATCGCCTAATCCTGACAAACTCAGCATTGCTGTCTACGATCATAAGATCAGGCATAGCCGGCTTTTGACCCAGTCCCGACCTCTCTGGCGTAAGAGAACCCTGCATAATCTATTCGCTCAAATGAGTTTTGTGGTGATAAAGACGGACGGGATTTGGGGTTCCCGGGACAGGTAGAATTTGTAGAAGAGAGAGAGAGAGAGAGAGAGAGAGAGAGAGAGGGGGAGGTGGAAGGTAGGGGGGTGGGGTGAGAGGTCCGAGATATCAATGCAACGATGAAACTAATGTTGAGAATCACATATACTTGAGCTGATTGAGTCGGATTGTTAATATGTTATCGGGCTGGAGGTGTTGGGGAGGGGGTGGGGGAGAGGGAGGACCCACTTTGACCACGGCCCTCCCCTTCCCCCTTCAACCCCTCCTCCCCCTTCTCCCATTCTCCCGACAATACTTTTAACACTCTTTTTTTCCCATAGAAAAAAATTAAACTTACAAGAAAAAATAACTCTTTCGAAAGAATATTTATTTTAAAAATGAATTCCGTAATTTTTGTGCCTATTAATAGCAAGCGAAACATTCATGAGCTAAAAATAGCATCTAGCAAACCCGGTACAAGACAAAACCCGTAAACAAACATTGGTAGGTACGGATTTTTCGATTTAGGTTGATAAAATAGACTTTACCCTACACAAGACACAAATGCGCCCTCTGGAAACCGCATAGTTCACCCAGAAATAGGGTTAAAGGTCACACAACTTTGGCATTGATGTACTGTTAAAACAAGGGAAGGCACTCCCTATCAGAACAGACATGAACAAATCAAACTGTAGCGATTGGTTGGAACTTCATCATTGCGTAATGTAATAACAATGCGAAGTTTAGTGTAAACCCGTGTTCGCCATAAGTAAACGAAGCCCTGGAATTGCGGAGTTTTAAAATGGTAGGTCTGCCCTGTTGGACGGTTTTACCATAGTTTTCAGGCAGAGTTAGCAAAACAACAAAAAATTGCCATCGTTGAAAATGTTCTAATTCTCTTATACATTGGGGAACAAGAGAAGAACTTTTCTTCCCAAGAAAAGAAGTAATAGACTATTTTCTAACTGAAGGGTAATGGGGGCGAGAGAACAAGAACTTAGAAAAGGCTGTGTTTTTTATGATGAATTAGAAGAGAAGAAAAGAAAACGCACTTGACTTGAAAAAGGTCCTGTTTTTTTGTTGTTACAGATTAGGAGAGAAAAGAAGAAATGTCATTGGAAAAGGTTAGGAATCTTATGAATAATCATAGTTCTGCCAGATTATGATCGCAGGGTCTGTTTTCATGGATCACGCCAATGAAGTTTGGCTTTGCTGGGATTGCAGGAGTCTGTAACAGGGCTTTGCAGCTGTGGCTAACCGGATATTACATAAAGATTAGGGATGTTGCCTCAGCTTGGCTGATGAGGGGTATGATGTCTTTGATGGTGATGACCATAATGATGATGATGATGATGATAATGGTGAGGGTCATAAAGAATAAAGATGATGTTGATGATGATGATGATGATGACGATGATGATGGAGGAGGAGGAGGAAGAAGAGAATGAGGATGATGCAGGATGATGTAGGATAATGATGCTTGTCTTTTGCCGTTGTTGCTGTTGTTGATTATGACGAGGTGCATGATGCAATGCGCATAATATTACCATATTGATAAACCTCTGTTGTTTGGCGTCGTGTCCACCTCACCCCAACAACTCCCACTCCCTGCCCTCGTCCTTACACATCCAACTCACTCAACCGGCCCTGCCGTTGTTGCTGTCATTGTTGATAATGAGACGCTTTCGGAAAATAAATTTAGTGTTCATACATATGAGCCCTCCGTTGCCTTTCGCTTGTTAGAGCTTCTCCTTCCTATCTCCACTAGCGTTTGGTTCTTAATCTCCTTCCTATGTCGGGGGTGTCGGATAGTGCAGTGGTTGGAGCACTCGCTACTGTGTCGAAAGTGAAGCACCGTCCGGTGCGGTTAGCACTTGGATGGGTGACCGCTAAGGTGTGAAGCGACAAACAACAACGCCCCCAGTTGACTCAACTGTGATTGAGTACCTACTCTCTTGAGGGTGGGGAAGGTAAAGCAGCGAGGGAGAGAGTTGGGCATCACCCTCATTACGCTGGCCCAAGATAAGTGTGATCTCCAACATCACGCTCCCCTACGGCCACAAGGCTATGGGACTACCTTTACCTTTTTTTTTTTTTACCTCCTTCCTATCTCCACTAGCGTTTGCTTCTTCTTCTTCTTCTTCTTCTTCTTCTTCTTCTTCTTCTTCTTCTTCTTCTTCTTCTTCTTCTTCTTCGTTGTCTACTTGTTATTCTTGTTGTTGTTGTTCCTGTTCTTGTTGTTGTTGTTCTTCTTCCGCTTCCTTCTTCTTCTTCTTCTTCTTCTTCTTCTTCTTCTTGCGGTTGTTGGTGTTGTTGTTGTTGTTGTTGTTGTTGTTGTTGTTGTTGTTGTTGTTCTTCTTCTTCTTCTTCTTCTTCTTCTTCTTCTTCTTCTTCTTCTTCTTCTTCTTCTTCTTCTTCTTCTTCTTCTTCTTCTTATTCTTGTTGTTGTTCCTGTTCTTGTTGTTGTTGTTCTTCTTCCTCCTAATTCTTCTTCTTCTTCTTGCGTTTGCTCTTCTTCTTCTTCTTCTTCTTCTTCTTCTTCTTCTTCTTCTTCTTCTTCTTCTTCTTCTTCTTCTTCTTCTCTTTCTCCTCTTCCTTCTTCTGCTTTACCTTCTTTCTTCTTCTTGACAGGCTGCTGGAGGGCTTTCAGTGTTATCATTAGTGTTGTTCCAGCACATCTTTTATAGGGATCAGGGTTGAGCCCGCACTCAACCAAGCGGTGATCCTGATTCGGCTCTTTGCAGTCCGCTGGACCCTTAGAAATAATGATTAACTACCTAAGCAACTTTCTACTTCTAATGCTCTCGTTCTCTCTCTCGTTCTCTCTCTCTCTTCCTCTCCCTCCCTTTCTCTCTCTCCCTCTTCCATCCACCCGATACTTCACTTCGGCCACCCCACTTTTCCAGCTCTTCCTGTGTGCTTCGTAGCAGCCTGTAACTGGATCTCGTGTCTTGAAAGGGGCAGCAGCTTCACTTCTGGATTAAATTGGGATTATGAGTTCTGTTACGAGCGCTTATCGTGATGCAATTATTTGCCCTTTGTGACAGAGTTGCGTCCCCTGTAGGTGGCAGTGGATTGACCTGTCTGGCTTTCCTGCAAAGTGATCTCCTTAAACAACTCACCCTTCCATCCCATCGCAACCCTCTTCCATACATCCCTTAAGACTATTTACTCTGTCAATCATTTAGTCAGTCAGTTGTTTGTTTACCGTAGTGATACGGCTGCTGCTTGGCTGAAGGCATAAGGTTTGGGAATCAGGATCAGGAGATAATTGCCAATGAAGTTGTCTAAAATCTCCGCAGTTAAAAAATACATCTAAACGCATGTGGTAAAATAGTAAATGTTCCAACGTCTTGTTAGTTCCCTTACCGGAGCTCTGGAACTATAATGTTTTCGGCGTTGTCCGTCCGACGTAAGGCGTTTGTCGGGAGGTGACATTTCTCGAAAGTAATGGAGGGATTTGTTTGAAACTCGGTACTTAGGAAATAGTGAATCATACCAGATAACAAAAGAAGAAGTCATATTGGGTGATGACAGCATGATGACGCCGATTTTTGTTGTTGTTGTTATGATCACAGACTATACCCAGACGGAAAACTTCCGTCATTTTGCGGTGCCTTTTACAAGAGTTACGTCCCTTGGAAATGAGTTGTGATAGTGGCGGCTGTGAAAGTGAAGCGCAGAGCAGGAGAGAATCACTGCGTGGCACCGCAACAATGTGCACACTTTCAGTTGCAAACAGAACTCTTTATTTCCTTATCGGCTCGACGAATCAAGTTATGTGTAATAATTACGTATAATTGCAAGCTATTTGCAAACTATTTTATCTGTGCAAAAAGCCCCCGCGCACAGAAACAAATGTGGATTAACTCCTTTGACAGTTTTTTAAATTCCTTTTTGCAGTAATTTGTTAAACCAAAAATTACCAAATGTGTTTAACAGACAAATAAATAAAAATTGAGGCATTGCTACTTCATGCAGCTTTCCGAAAACCATAAAAGGATGGTGTTTGATATCCAAAATTTAACAAAGTAAATATTCATACAAAGGTATCTTAAAAAATGTAAATTTTATGTTTACTCATTGTATGTAAGCCTAAAACATCTTAGTTTGACACCATGTGAATGAAATTTTATGTTATATAATGCATAATTATTAAGTACTTTGCTTTTGTTGATAACTATATAAAAATTCACCTTGCCACATTTATTCCACAGTGGGTTGTACTTTGCTGTGTACATTTATATTGATTATGATGCTAAGAACCTCACTCTCCAACATTCTCTACTTTTGTCCCACTTTTTCCCGTTTTTCTCATCACATTCTCTGCCATCATTTTAACATAGTGATTTTTATAGTGTTTAAATCTCTATTAATGTGAATGTATGTGTGGGTGTATTCGTGTGAGCGCTTAAAACAGACGTTAGTTTGATTTTGCGTTTTATCTCTCTTTCTCTGTATATGTTTGTGTGGGCGTGGTTTCTTGTGTTGTTGAAATACAATTGTTGATTTTGATTGAATATGCCCGCTCACACACATACCAACATTACAACAAGAATTAAAAAACAAATACAAATACAAATAAATTCAAGTAAAAGGCAGGAATATAAAAATAATGAGAACTAAATTCAGTCATTAAAAATTGCAATAACAAAAAACGTCCAAAGTTAAGTTGAATTTATTGGCAAGTGTCACATTATGAATACTGGGAGTATGTTTTGGTGCAATGGCCCATTGAACATACGTACAACATTACACGCCCAAACACGCACACTTAATGATTAGATATCAAATAAAAGAGGTGAATAATATACGTGGGTGTGTGTGAGAGAGCGCGCGTTCGTGTGTTTGTGTGTGTGAGTGTGTTCCCGAAATTTTGTTTTCGTCTTTTATATTTTTATTATTACGTCATTGGTTATCATTCTTTTCGTCTTTGTTTCATTCCGGGCCCGTGAGAGAGGTGGAAGGTTTCGTGTAGTTGTATCTACCCTGTTATTCGTGTAGTTGTATCTACCCTGTTATTGGTGTAGTTGTATATACCCTGTTATTCGTGTAGTTGTGTCTACCCTGTTATTCGTGTAGTTGTATATACCCTGTTATTCGTGTAGTTGTATATACCCTGTTATTCGTGTAGTTGTGTCTACCCTGTTATTTGTGTAGTTGTATCTATCCTGTTATTCGTGTAGTTGTATCTATCCTGTTACTCGTGTAGTTGTATCTACCCTGTTATTCGTGTAGTTGTATCTACCCTGTTATTCGTGTAGTTGTATCTAGCCTGTTATTCGTGCAGTTGTAGCTGTCCTGTTATTCGTGTAGTTGTAACCCCCGTTGGGGTGCCGGGGGTTTCAGTATAAATAGTATCCCCACTTTCTGGAAATTTAGTGCTTTAAATTCCCACTGTCGCTGTCTTTCTCATTTGCTCTTTCTCAGTCCTGCTCCGTTCTATCAATCTGCTATACTATCTTCTTCTTCGCTAGACCAGTCACCTACCTTTTTTCTTGAAAACTCTTCCGGGACAAGACTCCTTGTTTGTGTATGAGGTCTGTTGGATCATCTTGGGAATATTGGACGCTTTCTGCCAGGTGGTCACTAGGGCTTCCTATGATGTTATTATTTAGCAATGTAGGCATTTTATATGTATATGTGTTGTTGATAATTTATAATGATATTTGTATTCTATTTTGTTTTTGTAAACGGGGGTTCGATAAATTAGAGTGCAGCCTCAGCGTCCCATGCGTGGGATGTCTTTATTGTAAGGTGAGTGGCTGGTGGAGGGCATTCAGTTTTCCCACTAGGGTTGTTTCAGCAGATCTTTTATGCGGATTGAGGGTTGTCCGGTCCTGATTTGGCTCGGAAGAGTCCGCTGGACCTAAAGCAACAATTATGTAATGTAATGTGTAGTTGTATCTACCCTGTTATTCGTGTTGCTGTATCTACACTGTTATTCGTGTACTTGTATCTACCCTGTTATTGGTGTAGTTGTATCTACCCTGTTATTCGTGTAGTTGTATCTACCCTGTTATTACTATTTAAGCCTTTTTTTCTATCTACCCTTTCTGCTTTTATTTCCCTTTTATTCCTTTTTTTTCTTTCATTTTTTTTCCTTTTCCTTTCTCTTTTTTTTCTTTCTTTCGTTATTTTTCTTTCTTTCCTTCTTTTTCTTTTTTGTTAATTCTTCTCACCTTACCTTTTCCGTTGCGTTATTAGACAAAATGGCGGGTAGGGGTACGCTGTGTCCAGTAGGCCTAATCGGTGTGGACGGCATAAAGAGGCAAAAACCAACACAGGCATTTCAAACCAGAGGACAAACGATAGCGAAGGTCCATAACAATGGCTGTTATGATCTGTGTTTTTGTTTTTTATTCGATGGATATCCAATTGTGTTCAAGAAGAAGAAGAAGAAGAAGAAGAAGAAGAAGAAGAAGAAGAAGAAGAAGAAGAAGAAGAAGAAGAAGAAAAAGAAAAGGAGAAGAAGAGAAGAAAGAAGATAGAAAGAGAATGAATGAACATTGACGTTTAACGTCCACAGCCACCATTTGCGATACGGCAGACGAGGAAGACCATCCCAGGAAAGAAAGATAGCGACCTAAATTCAGTTCAGTTCAAGAAATTGTATTTCCTCATCAAGGAATCAACATTTAACCACCCCAGCAATCGTACTGCTACGATGGACAGTCAAACATGTCCACTTGTAACTTTCCTGTCGGTGGCAGGGATAAATACGTGGTTCATGGCGCAAACCTTGCGGACGTGCGTCATGGGCGACGTGGGTTCTATTCCTGACGTCAGCAAACTGTGTTGAGTGCATGCTGGATATCAATGACCTGCGCTTTGAGAAGTTCTCACCACTTGTAAGTGCGCTTTAGTTAAGCCCCGCAGGATTCGCACCTGGGTCGTCGATGTGCCAGGCTAACGCTTTAACCATTGAGCTAGGTCGTTAGGTCTTTCCTCTCACGAACATTGTCTAATCTCTTCCTAGAAGTAGTATTTGATTACATCTGAACCCAAGAGGAAGAAGACCTTGTGTCACTCACAACATCCTACTCAGTCAATGCAAACTAAATAATTCACCAGCTTTTTAACCGTGTCTGTGGTACATGTGGTTAGGAAGGATTATTTTTTAAAAAAAAAACTGTGTGTGCGTAGAAGGGTGAGGGGAGGGGGTGAGGAGGACGTATCGAGGGAAGAAGAGGAGAAAAGGAATGTGGATGAGAAATAAAGGAAAAGTATGTGTCCATGGGGAAAAGGACGGAAGAAGTGGGGGGTGGGGGTGATAGAAGAGTGTTGGACCGTCGCAAATGGCCGCCGTTTTCATGTATTTTACTGTCTTTTCTTTACTAATTGAAATCGTATGGAGCAGTACTGAGGGAATGTGATTGTAGTCATTTATTTTATTGGATCGTCCTCATACCTTCCATCTCAAGAGCTGCCCAAGTCGCTGGCCGATACAAGGATCTAACTCAAGCCATCCCAGGCGCGCACTTGCTGCTGCAGGCGCATTGTTTCACGTCTCAGACCACTGAGCACAACCCTGGACGACTGGGGTTGGGGGACAAAGAACACATTGCGTACTGGGTGCAGTTGGGAAGCCGGCCTATAGGCCCTAGGAATAGGGCGTCGGGATCGAAGTCCATGCGTTGGAATGCGTTGTTGCCCAGGCTAGTCCTTCGTTTATACCCCCCATCCGGAGGCACAGCAGTCATCAACATTGGCAACAGCAGCACTGATGACAGCGTGTAACACGTATCAATAAGCCGTAGAGAAAAGGTCAACTGTCGTCTGGCAAGAAATGGCGCGCCGGGTGGTCCTACCCGTCATAATTCCTGCCTTTGACGTATCATTAAAATTAAACGAGAGAGAGAGAGAGAGAGAGAGAGAGAGAGAGAGAGAGAGAGAGAGAGAGAGAGAGAAAGAAAGAAAGAAAGAAAGAATGTGTGTGTGTGTCTGTGTCTGTGTCTGTAAGGGGAAGGGCGGGGACTATACGTTGAAGTTTCATTAATATTACAGTCCTGTCTATTTATATATCCTATCCTATCCCGTAACTCGAAGATCGTCGGGGCACCACAGGTGATCGTTTAACCAGCGTACTCCATCTTTCTCTGTTCTCAGCAACCCTCATGGCTCCGCTCAGTGTCAAGCCAGTCCATTCTCGAATGTTGCCCCGAGCAGCAAAGCGCACAATTAACCTGTAAAACGAACAGCATATACCGATCGATGCATGATACACTAAAATGATTATTTTTGAAGTTGGCCGTGAAGGTAAGAACTAGAAAGTTCTTTATAAAGTGACCACAGATGTACCAGAATATGGCGGAGCACGAGCCAAGATATGTGACTTATGTCTTGAAATTGACCTTGAAGCCAGAAACAGGTTTACTAAGAATATCTGTAAAGGCGGCGGAAAATGCGTGAGCACGAACCTCGGAAGACTGGCAGGGAACAGCTCATCAGTTTGGCTGAAGGGCGCATCACTCTAGTCGCTCTTCTTTGCCAAGGGGCATAACCGTGGCCTGAAGATCGGGCTAATCAGGGCAAGGGGCAGACTAATTGGAAAGAATGGTCTACATCGCTGAAGTTGTCTGTCACTCGGTGTGCTGCAGTGACTAATAGCGAGTGGGGAGTGAGAGAGTGAATAGTTTGGGTGGTAATTACAAAGCCAGTATTGCATGTTCAGTGCGTGTAAAAGATTAATATTGCGCTGAATCAATTGTCCTGGTTCTATTTCATAATTTTAGCTTTGTTTTATTTTTTTTCACTTGTAAGTTTGGGAGTGCAAATGTCGGCGATTTGTAACCAGCATACATATTTTTACACTCACTAACAACACACTCTTCCATACATATCAAACACACAAACTTCGCTCAAACTTTTGGTGTAAAGGCAAGGAGATCGTTATGAGAAGACGGAAAGGATCTTTTATGTCGGGGTGGCCTCGTGGCGCAGTTGATAAGTCGCCGGTTTCCTATGCCGAAGATCGCGGGTTCGATTCCCGCAAGGGGCGAACGTATGTGACTTAGGTACGAGACTATTGAGGTCACCGAGGGTTTTCTCCGGGCACTCCGGTTTCCTCCCTCCCTTCAATAATGGTACAGGACGCAGTCAATATAAAAAAATCAAAAATAAAAATTCGATTTTCTTTCCGTCTTCTAATAGCGATCTCACTGCCTTTACACCACCTGTTTGAATGTGAATTTGGTGTGTGTGTGAGGGTGGATGTTGGTATAGATCGTCGCGCTTTGAGCCTGATTGATTTTGGGAAAGGCGCGTATATAGCATCCTGTATTAAATGCATTCAATACCATTATTATGTGAGGGAGGAAACCGAAGTACTGGGAGAAAACTCTCGGGTTACCTGAGAAGTCTCATACCTGATTGTTATTGATTGTGACTGAACAAGCCAAGAAGAAGAAGAAGAAGACCTAAGTTAAAATACTATTTACACCTCGGCAGGGATCGAATCCTCGTCCCTCTTTTGGACCCTGGAAACTTAAGCATTAGATACCAACGTTCTATATTTGCGCTACAGGCCACCTCGGGATGGGAAAAACCAATGAGGGGTGGAGGAAAAATCACCTTCAGCATCATCACCGTCATCATCATCATCATCATCATCATCATCATCATCATCATCATCATCATCATCATCGTCATCGTCATCATCATCGTCATCATCATCATCATCATCATCATCATCATCATCATCATAACAACAACCTTATGATTATCATCATCATCGTCATTATCATCATAAGGAGGAAAAAGCATGATAGTATAGAGTTTGTATACAGATTGCCGGAGAGAAGACGAAGAAGAAGAAGAATAAGAAGAAAAAGAAGCAGAAGCAACTTTCACTTTCTTAAATTGTAAGAGTTTTGATAAAATGTTACCTTTCATTTTATCCGTCGACTAAAAATAAATGAATATGATATTGGGCAGGACATAAGAAGACTAAAAAAAGACGTTTATATAAAATGGATGTTAGCTTTAAAAACAAGCTATAATAGGATTGCTCCGAGGCCATCTATTTTGACATCTTAGGCCTATGTTCTTCATATTATTGACATCTATCATGTAATAGTTTCAGTAGTTCTGTAAAGTATATAAATAGAATACAAATCTTATATTACTTCAGCGTCTTCCTCCACAGCTTTTTCTTCTTCTTCTTCTTTTTCTTCTTCTTCTCATCATTAAAATCGCCATTACTCTTCGAGAAATAAGTGGCCATTGTTCTTTTATTGACGTCTTCTACGAAATAGAAGAAGAAACAACAGGGGGAAAATTGGCCATTAAAACTATGCGAAAGAGACCCTTTTAGCTGTAATTGGCACGTGAAAATCGTCTACATCACTCGCTAGACAGACGGACGACGGTACACCATGGGGACTAGATTAAAATAAATCAGCTTCATTAAAATAAGATAATATGTAATGCAAATTATTTTAATTGATTAATGAATGAATGAATAATTGAATGGATGAAGAGAATATAAACCAAGGAGTAGTCTGTGCAAGCACGCCTTCCTTCGCATGGACTTTAAAGATCCTGACGCCCGGGTCCTAGACGGCTGAGTGAGTGCCAGCTGAATAAATTCACACATCACACACACAATCCCTTTCCCCTTATCCCTGGTTGCCCAGGATGGTGCCCAGTGGTCTGAGCGTCGAACGAGGCACCTAAGGAAACAAGTGGACGGTTTGAGTTAGATCCTGTATTAATCAGCGCCTTCAGTAGTTCTTGAGCTGGGTCAATGCGCTATATAAGAAGAAATATTAGAACAAGAGCGAATTGATGTGTTTGGCTAGCATGTAACTGGTTGTCTGGATGCATGGAAAACATTTCGCTGACAAACATAACTACGCTACTGATCTGGTTGTGTAAGTGTTGGTCTGTTCATTGTCTGTCTATATCTTCCCTTCTCGTTTTCTTTCCGTGTGTCTGTCTGTCTGTCTGTCTGTCTGTCTGTCTGTCTCGACTCCTAGCTCCCTCTCGCCTCCCTCTCCTCCCTTCCGCAATTTCTCATACTTCCCTTCTTGGTTTTTCTTCCCTAACGTGCACTGGAATAAACCCCGTTTGAACAGTCAACAACACAACTTATCAAATGGCAGTACATTTATCTTGTTCTTGTTCTTCTGGTTCTTGTTCTTGTTTTTGTTCTTGTTCTTGTTCTTCTTGTTATTGTTCTTCTTGTTCTTCTTCTTCTTCTTCTTCTTCTTCTTCTTCTTCTTCTTCTTCTTCTTCTTCTTCTTCTTCTTCTTCTTCTTCTTCTTCTTCTTCTTCTTCTTCTTCTTCTGTGGTTGGTATTGCCTTTACTTGGCGACCTCTGAGGCTGACTGAAAGACTGATCGAAGGTACACTTCAATATACACTCACCACAAATCTCTCTCTTTACACCAAACACCGGAATGGGGGATGCCTGCCCCCTACAGGGCCTCCAGGGAATGGAATAGGTCAGAGGGCACTTGATGAAGACTTCAGTCACACCCGGGTCAGATGGCGACCTGGGAGGCCCTGCCGGGATTAATGCGGCTATGTTTGTTCAGACCATCTGCACTTGGCTGTGTGGGAATGGTGCTAGTGCGTGTTGTTGTTGTTGTCGTTGGTGGTGATAGTATTGGTTGTTGTGGTGTTGTATTTTAGTCTAAACTTAAGTTGTGTAGTATTTTTTTTTAAATATTTCGATGACCAGCTGCCCGAGGTCTGCAAATAATCTTCCAGGCGCCCGAGGTCACAAACTTTTACAAATCACATGGTTCATTATGGTCGTAATCCAGAGTCGGGTGTGTGTGTGTTTAGGTGCTAAAAGGTGTTGTTGACGTATCGGCTGATGGGGATGGGGTGCCAGCTGGTGCAGTGTCGACGGACGTGTACAAGCTGACCCTCTGAAGAACTCCCCGCCCCATAAGGAAGAAAATGAGGGAGAGAGAGAGAGAGAGAGAGGGAGGGAGGGAGAGAGTGGATGGGGGAGAAGAAGAGAGGAGAGGGGAGGTTAGTAGGCAGAAGGATGGGAGAAGAGGTTTGGAAGGGTACGGAAGGGAGGTTGTGTACAGTTCATGTAGGTCAATCAATCTTTGTGTAACCTATGATTATAATGTGGTCATCACATTCTGATGTACACTGTGTGTGCGTGCGTGCATGCATGTGTGTGTGTGTTGGAGGTTTGGGATTCGCGTGTAGTCATTGTATATTTGCGAATGCGTAAGCGTTTGTATGTATGTATCATTTGTGTGTGCATGGTTGGTTAGTTAGTTATTCATTATTAATAGGGTCCAGCCGACTGCAATCAGGACCACAAAATCAGGACCAACAATGGGTTGAAAGAGGATTCATCACTGATCTGTATTAACCATTTGCTGAAACAACTCTAACGGTAGCACTCAAGGCACTCCACTACCGGTCGCTTCACAAATAAAGGCATCCCATGCAGAAGACGCTGAGGATTTACTCTAATTTATCGAACCCCCGTTAACAAAAACAGAATCATTATAAAATAACAAAACACACACACACACACACACACACACACACACACACACACATATATATATATATATATATATATATATATATATATATATATATATATATATATATATATATATATATATATATATAATGCCTAGATTGCTAAATAATAATATCATAGAAAGCCCTAGTGACCATTTGGCAGAAAGCGTCCAATATTCCCAATATGACCCAACAGACCAACAGAAATAAAGAGTTGTGGGGAAGTTTTCAAGAAAAAAGGTAGGTGACTGGTCTAACAAAGAAGAAGATAGTATAGCAGATTGATAGAACAGAGTAGGAATGAGAAAGAACAAAGGAGGAAGACAGCGACAGTGGGAATTTAAAGCACTAAAATTCCAGAAAGTGGGGATACTATTTATATAGAAACTCCCGGCACCGCCACGAAGAAATGTGTGCAAGGTATATTACTGGAACTGTAGTCTTTTTGTGTTACATCTGACCTTTCACATAACAATATAGATCCGCTTCCAGAGAAAGGCTACCGCCCACTGTATAGCAATATTGTGATCCTAAATAATGTGACTAGTCAAAAGTGTTCCAAAGTCGGTGAAATCTATAACATCTATGCTAGTGTAATTATGCAATGTAGGCCGTGCACTTTCGCCAATGTTTAAGAAAAACAAATGTTGAGGGATATATTTTTAAAGGTTCTCTTAAGTCGGGCAATCGTTGAAATCAATAGTAAATTGCGTTGTCTTAGTTTTATCGTTCGGTATTGAGCTAGCTGGTTTTTTTGTTTTAAAATTCCAGAGGTAAAAATGCACTTGTAGGAAAAATATTATTTGAGAAATATGAGCAATACAGAAAGTTTCGGCTAGGCCGATTAAATGTTTAGAAATTGCTTTTTGTTGCAATGTATTAGATGTATGAGATAGGAGGGGGCGGGCGAGGTGGGGGTGGGGTGAGAGGGAGAGGAAGCCTATGGAGAAGAAGGGAAAAGGGAAGAAGAGTGAGAGATGAAACAGCTAGAGAAGAAAAATATAAATTACTGTTACCTTTGAGACGCGCATGATAGATCCCATCATTTTGTTTTGCAAAGCATGCAATAACAGAGTGTATTTACCTTTGAGTTGATTTTGCATTGTTGCTAGAAGCTTCTTTGTGTGAGAATTTTCTAGTGTTACTTGTTTACTATCGACCGAAGCTTCTCGATAAATATAGTGATAGCTAAGAGATTCTTCTAACCGAAATAAGGTTATATGACGTAAGACAGTGCATAGTTCCGGTGACGAGTTTTATTTTGATTGGGTGTTATTGTGTCGTGCTGGAATGTTCGAACTTTTTCTTGATTGCATAGAGGCTATATAAGTAATGCACCGTGTCTTCTTGAGTAGTGAAAGAGTGATTGATTTATGGAGATTTTTGATGATGACCTTTGAAGTCATTGTAGGGAAGCGATCTTGTGTGCAGTTGTTGATGTAAGCTGAATAAAATTGGAAAACTTCACACGACGACTCTTGCCTTGTTGCTGAGTGAACAGGTTGCGTGGATAAACGAATGTGAGTTACACTTATGAAGATTAAAACATCGGGGCTGAATCAACCATTGATAAAACTAACAACCGTGGAACAATGACAAAATGCAGAAGACCAATGAGGAGAAGACCGCAATCCAAGGAGGAGAAAGAGAAGAAGAGAAGCGAGTTTGATATCGTTGCGAAGATGACCCTGTGGATTTTTATATCTGAACGGGCAATCTTACAAATTAAGAAAGAAGACAGATAATAAAAAAGCGAGAAAAAGAACGGAAGGAAAAAAAGTGTAATTTAAAAAAAAGGCTAACTCGATAGCGCTGTTGTGCGGGATGGGTTACCAGAACCAACTCTGGAACAATGCTTATCCGACGTCTCATGCAGTGTGAATTTCTTGCCCAAACAGACGTACCATCCCGCGGTACTGGGGGGAAGAAATGGAGGGGTAGGGAGAGGGGGGGGGGAGAAGAAGAAATAGAGCGAAAGAGGGAAAAGCACAAAGAGAGAGAGAGAGAGAGAGAGAGAGAGAGAGAGAGAGAGAGAGAGAGAGAGAGACAGACAGACAGACAGACAGACAGACAGACAGACAGACAGACAGACAGACAGACAGACAGACAGACAGACAGACAGACAGACAGACAGACAGACAGACAGACAGACAGACAGACAGACAGACAGACAGACAGACATACAGACAGACAGACAGACAGACAGGCAGACAGGTGAAAGTAAGAAGGCAGAATGCTAAATGCTGCAACGTGTAAAAATATAGAACAGAGTTTGATTTCAGCGTGAAGGGTGTCGATAGGTGTAACAGTACAGCCATTGCAGGAGCAACAATCATTGCACAGTGCACTTAACGTCTACCTTTCTGATGCTGGGGCTGGGTGGGGAAGACAAGGTGCTGATGAGGGAGAGGGTGGAGATAGGGGTTAAATAACTTGTGTAAAACACGAGTGGCTGGGTGAGGTGGGGTGGGGTAGAGTGCTAATAGCTTTTGTAACCCATATGCCAATGGGCACCTTCGACTCCAGATACAGGGAATGTGATAGCAAAAACATCTACAAATGCCGATGCTGTTTTGTTAAACATATTTTATATATGAGAATGAGTAGTCTCGCCCCCGACAAACAGGGACTGTGATAGTAAAATAGAATCTAGGAATGCCGATGCCGCTTTGTAAAAGATATATATTCGAATGAGTAGTCTCGCCTCCAAGAAACGGGGTATGTGGGTAACATTTATTTTTTATTTTATTTAATCGTTCTTATATAGCGCTTTTCCAGCTCAAGAGCTGCTCAAGGCGCTGGCCGATACAGGATCTAACTCAAGCCGCCCGAGACGCCCACCCGCAGCCTTTGGGCGCATGGTCTGACGCACGGACAACTGAGCACAATCCTGGGCAGCCAGGGATGGGGGAAAAGGACCTAGGTGAATGCTGGGTGTTTTCTTGTCACCGGCACTCACCCGTCTAGGACATGAGCGTCAGGATCTTTAAAGTCCGTTATGATGGAATGTATGCGACACAGACTAGACCTCGGTTTATACTCTCATCCGAAGGAGTAACACACACAAAATTACAGGTACGATGCTTCTGATGACGCTATTTCACTGCCCACAAATGTGATTGAAGTTGCATTGACGTGTGTGGTGACTGCACTGTACATACAGTGTTCTGGCTGGCTTGTGTGAGGTGCAGACACTGGCAGGGACAAACCAGTCAAGGTTACGCTACCTATTTGGCTGGGTAGTTTTCATATTGTTTCTTTGCTCTCAGATAACGTTGGTACGAGGCATCCTCCTGTGTTTTTTTATAGTATAGACGCTGCAAACAGTCCTTAACGCTACACCCGTGCTATCCTACACCCGTGCTATCCTACACCCGTGCTGTCGTCAGTGAACGGTAACAGCACTCATTAGTGGAGAGGTGAGCGGCGAACTAAGCAGTATGTATGAATCAGTGGGCACATAAACATTTCCACACAAAAGGTATGATCACAGCGCATACATCACGCATTCTCCATGTTTCTGTCTCTCTGTCTTTGTCTCTGTCTTTCTCTCTCTGTCCCTCTCTTTGTGTAGTTTCATGAGAGCCAAGACAGTGATTTTTATTGGTCTTCTACGTTGGTTAGTTGTTTCATAACACAGACTTAAAAGGGAGTCAAATTGGGTCGTTCCTCGAGAAGAAGCAGGATAATTATTCGCGGTGCAGTACCACCAATGACGAAAAGATGTAGGGCCAACTAATATTCCCCTGAGAAACGGCGCCTCTGCTTTTTGCGATAAGAGTATAAGACGAGGTCTAGTCTGTGTCGCATGCATTCCATCATAACGGACTTTAAAGATCCTGACGCTCATATCCTAGACGGGTGAGTGCCGGTGACAAGAACGCACCCAGCATGTTTCTTTGGGTAAAGCGCTTCACTTGAGGCTGCTGTACTTTCGAAAAATTAAAGTGCCCGAATTTCACCTCGGTGAAAATAAAGTTGTAAAAAAAAAGAAAAAAAAAAGGTCTAGTCGCTGAAAGTATGCATTCCATCGCACGGATTTTAAAAGTTTTAAAAGATCCTGACGCTCATGTCCTAGACGGGTAAGTGCCGATACACAAACACACCCAGCAAGCGCTAGGTTTTTCTCTCCCCCCCCCCCCCCCCTTTCCTCTCCCTGCCCTTACCTGGTCGCCCAGGCGTATGCGCAGTTGTCTGGGAGTCAGACAGTGCGCCCAAACGCTGCAAGTGCGTGCCTCGGGCGGCTTGAGATAGATGCGCCGTGAGCAGCTCTTGAGCTTGATAAGAACGATTACAGGAATCAATACAGCAGACACAAATGTTTAACCTGGCTCAGATGTTTGTGGTGTTGTGTGGTCTGTAGTGTGATGTAGGCCTAACTGTCATCAGCATACGTATTTGCATACGTTTGTCGTTGTTACGGGTGGTGCACGTGTGTGTGATGTACACAGGGGTGCTGTGCATGTACAGAGGCGGGATGGAAATTAGCATTGGGAGGCAAAATGCAAACACATTGACGTGATTGGAGCCAGATACCTTTGAGCACCAATCTCTCTCTCTCTCTCTCTCTCTCTCTCTCTCTCTCCCTCTCTCTCTCTCTCTCTCTCTCTCTCTCTCTCTCTCTCTCTTTCTCTCTCTCTTTCTCTCTCTCTCTCTCTCTCTCTCTCTCTCTCTCTCTCTCTCTCTCTCTCTCTCTCTCTCTCTCTCTCTCTCTCTCTCTCTCTCTCTCTCTCTCTTTCTCTATCTATCTCTCCTTGTATGATTTCATTTATTGTTATTATACAGCGGACCCCATTGTTAGGGGCGTAGGCCTAAACAATAAATTGACATGTCTTTGGCATTGTCAAATCTCTCTCTCTCTCTCTCTCTCTCTCTCTCTCTCTCTCTCTCTCTCTCTCTCTCTCTCTCTCTCTCTCTCTCTCTCTCTATCTCTCCTTGTATGATTTCATTTATTGTTATTATACAGCGGACCCCATTGTTAGGGGCATAGGCCTAAACAATAAATTGACATGTCTTTGGCATTAGTGAACTTTAGAAAGCAACGAAACTTAGTTCGTAATACTTTTTCGTAGGGAAACTCCCTTTCTACGTCATCACCTTTGCGCTTTACGAAGGTCACGACCTCCTCATTTGCCTACGCTACAAACTTCGTATCGCGAAAAAGCGGAATTTTCATCATTTTGACGAATCGTGATTCGTAGGTATGTTTCTGGTATTTTGTACATAGATCGGGTCAATTGCTGTAAACATAAGCTTGTACAAATGTAATAACTGTATTCTCACACCCTTTGTTGTTGATTTGATGCACTAACATTGGTGTAGTTTGCTCTTCAAAAAGGGTGCTGTTTTCGCCTGCTTTTGCTCTCATCTATAAAATGGCGGAGGAGTTGTGGTTCCGATAAATATTTTCAACATAAGTTTTGCAATATTTCTAGGTTTCAAGTGACTCTTACGAGCGTGGTAAAGATGTAAAATCACTTTACTGGTGTATTCGTATGGATGTGCACGAACACTGTCCATGTTTTAATGTTTTAGCCCTTGGATGAGCACCAGTTCTAGGTTTGTAGATCTAAACGGACAAGTTACTAGGCTAGCGTAGCAAACAGAAGTTGAGGCCATAGAATTTGTGTTAAAAAAAAATCCCAGTGCCCTTGATCCTAAACTTCAGCTGAATTTCGTCTGCTGCTAAAGGCGCTACCGCCTCGGCACGAAGAAAAGTTCGCAAGGGTTTCCCGACAGCATCATCGGAAACGAAAGTGATCGCTACGAACCAAGTTTCGTTGGTCAATCTAAAGCTCGCTATTGTCAAATCTCTCTCTCTCTCTCTCTCTCTCTCTCTCTCTCTCTCTCTCTCTCTCTCTCTCTCTCTCTCTCTCTCTCTCTCTCTGTGCCTCCTTTCTCTCTCTCTCTCTCTCTCTCTCTCTCTCTCTCTCTCTCTCTCTCTCTCTCTCTCTCTGTGCCTCCTTTCTCTCTCTCCCTTTCCATCTCTGTCTCTCTCTCATTTTCTCTCTCTGTCTTTGCCTCTGTCTCTTTTTTTTCCTGTGTGCGTCTCTATCTGTGCGTGTGTGTGTCTGTGTTTCTCTCTCCCTCACTCTATCTTGGACCCTATAAACATTGGTTTTCTATTTCCCCATATCTCTCACCCCCCCCCCCCCCCCCCCTCTCTCGTTTTCATTCTCTTTGTCTCTCTGTCTCTTTTTTTTCTCTCTCTGTTTCTCTCTCTCTCTGTTTCTCTCTCTCTGTTTCTCTTTCTCGCTCTCTTTCACTCTATTCACACAAATTTCTGTATGTGATGAACATCGTTCAAGTTCCTGGGTTCCCTCATCTCCGACGACCTCAGCTGGGGTGCCAACATTAACACCATCGTGAAGCGGGCCCATCAACGACTGTACTTCCTCAGACAGCTGAGGAAGTTTGGCCTTTCCAAAGACATTCTCCTCCAGTTCTACCGGGCCGTGGTGGAGAGCGTCCTAACATTTTCCATCACTGTCTGGTTCGGAACAGCAACGCAGCTCGACAAAGACCGGCTGGAGCGGGTTGTGCGCACGGCAGGCAGGATTGTCGGCTGTGAGCTCCCCTCTCTGGCCTCCATCTACTCGACCCGCTCTCTCAACAGAGCCGACAAGATCCTCTCTGACCCTTCCCACCCTGCCCACCCCCTGTTCGAACTTCTCCCCTCTGGCCGCCGCTTTCGATCCTTCAGATCCCATACTTCCCGCTTTAAAGATTCCTTTTACCCTCAAACTGTAAGATCTCTAAACGCCGCATCCTCCTCCAACCGCTGATCCCCCTGCCGTGTGCACGCCCTGCTTCTCCCTACATGCTCGTACATCTATATCTATATACTACAGTGACTACTATAATTTAGAATGCTTTTGTGATCACTTTAGACTAGTCATTTGTGTTTTACTATATCTTTCTGTTTATCTGTTATTGTTGGGTATGCTGTGCGAGTGCGTGTGGTTGTGCATACATATGTGTATTTGTGTATGTAGGTATGTGTGCGTGTGTGTAAGAGAGAGAGAGAAAGAGTAAGAGAGAGAAAGAGAGAGAGATGTTAAATCTAAAACATTCTGCCATTGTCCAACACCAAATAATATTCCGATTGTTGTATCTATTACATGTCAATTGGCGAAATAAATTCCTGTTATCCTGTTATCCTGTTATCCATCAGACACAAAAGTTTTATTGTATTGTATTATTGTATTTTATCTACCACCCCCATCCCTTTCTCCATCCTCCTCTTTATTCCTTCCAGTTTGACTTGGCGGGTGGAACACACCACTCGCTACACATCATCTGGCTATTGTAACAACCCTCTCTGTGTTGCACAATGATACCCGAAGAATGCCCCATTGTCCCCATTGCTAGTATCAATAGTAATAGAATCCCTAGGTGATGGAATCAATAAACATTCAGCCTTAACAGCGCTTCAGTCACTCAGACGATGAACGAATCAAGCAATCATTTAATGGTTTATTCATTTTTCGTAATGATACCCTTTACGTTATGGATATACGTTTGAATGTCTTGCAGTCTTGTTCCTAATCAAGATGTACACTGTACTTTAGGTGACGCAACAGTGGAAGGTTAGGTAGGACGCAAACTAGTGGTTCTGAAGAGTTAAGCAGGAAACAGCCTTGTTAGTACTGGGATTGATTGAATCGAAGCAAATTGGTAATGGTCAAAACCGGAGAGTCACGAAACGACGTACCACAATCACCCCATATCCACCCAGAGGTGAGTGAATGGGTACTTGGCCCTCTTTGAGAACCGTGGAAGGTATATCGGCGAAGAAGAGGAGATGGACACCGCCTTTACTAAAGGTGCCATGAGGACAGGGAATCGCCTGATGCCTTTAATGATCCTCTCTTCTTTACATTGTAAACCTTTTACCAGTCAACATCTCAGGGGTTTTCTCCGCAGGACAGTGTTTTATCTCCCTTAATAATAATAATAATAATAATAATAATAATAATAATAATAATAATAATAATAATAATAATAATAATAATAATAATAATAATAATAATAATAACAACAACAACAGCAACAACAACGCATGGTTTTCTGGTTCTGAGCAGTATGGGGAGGGACAGCTTTATGCAGGGTTGGAGAGTTCCATTCCACAATAACGCTAATGGTGCGTTGTAAGTTGTCGTATTAAGGACATTGTCTTATGTGGAAGGTTTGTGGAGGCTCAAAAACATTTTTCCAGGTACTCTGATCCCAAACCTAGGTCGCTGAACCTTTTAGACACACAAAGAAAGGTTCAGGAACTTAGGTTCGGGATCTGTGAACCTCGAGAAAAAGTGTTTGAACTTAAAAACTCTGCGTAAAGTTGTCTCTCCCTATGCTGCACAATGTCAGCACCGTAACGCTGGAGAGAGGAAAACAAAATACCGCAAAATCCCTACCAAACCTACCCCACAGTATGCATGCAGAATGGCTGCGATACGGGGTGCCTGTGTCAACAGTCTCTTTTCTCCGCTTTTTTGCTTTGTTTTGTTAACGCTCGCGCCTGCTCCGCACGTGTGCGCGCGCTCATTTGCATAATGACATTCAGGTGCGGGGTATATGGAGATTAGGTAAAGTTAGGTCGGTGGTTTGGTACGAAAAATAAGGTTGAGTCTGGGATATCGAGGACTTAGTTGACTGGCGTCTGAGTAAGCCAGTATGTTAGAACTGTCTCCACTGCAGAGAGTTGCATTTGCAGTTCTATTAAAGCATTGTCGTACTATTGCATCACAATAATTTTATCAGTGTTGATGTAAGCCAGGTGTTACGCCCAGCCTGTGAGTCTGACCGTGGCCTTCGGTCTGACACCTAATTCTAGTTAATTGTGTTTCAAGCGTCCGCATTGTGTCTAGATCTCTTTAATATACATTCAAAATCCCTTAACTTATAGTCCAAATCTCTTAACATAATCGTCCGAATGTTAGCACAACTGTGCCAGTTTTAACCGTATTTTCGTAGTGACTTCTATAATTCTGTACTGCCATGAATGGACTATAAAACAACACACGCCTGGGACTGTACTTGAGACAGACAAACCCCTTTTTTAAAACCCGTTTTGACCTGGGTGAAGCGGCTACTACAGAAGACTATTGTACGTTTTTTTTTAAGTTATTTAATTGTAAATATAATTTTAATTTGTTTATAATAATAATAATAATAATAATAATAATAATAATAATAATAATAATAATAATAATAATAATAATAATAATAATGATATCACTTTTTCTTCAGTCGAACTTAAAGCGCGGAGATCTAAAGTGAACGCTATTACCGAGTGATTTTGAGCGGTGATCTCTGCGCCTGCCCAAATTATTTATTAAGAGGTAATGCAAATGTGTTTACATGAATTGAATTGAGAACCGTTCCATATTCATATTTATTGTATTATGCAGCAAGGTAGATATCGGAACACCGTAAAACAACAGATAAACAATCCTCCCGTCACACCTGTAGAACTTGCTCCGTAAAATTAGGTCATTTGGTCCTAAATTCCTTGTTCACATTCTCCGTAAATCTTATCACTTACTCCGTGTGCTCGCCATACGAGAGGGTTGTACCGACTGAACCTTTCATTCTGCTGCCCCTGGATGATGATGATGATGATGATGATGATGATGATGATGATGATGATGAACCAACTATCCCGGCCTCGCACTCAGCTAATAAGCCTATCCCGGCGTACCATATCGTCAGTATTGCATGCAGGTGGGGGCGCAGTGGAATATATCCGAGGGCTCAGGGACTTCACATCTCTCGTCTCTCACCACGCTCCTGCAATTAACAGTAGGACAAATTAGGCACACCTGCCTTCACCGGTAAACTCCGTGTGCCTACGTGGCTGTACAGCAGTTTGGATGCGTTGGCCTTACAAGGCGGGTGCAGAAGTTTGAATGTGGGTCAGTGTGTTACACTACCTCCTTCTCCCCCCGTGGTGGTGCCGGAGGTCGTGGTGTAAATAGTATCCCCACTTTCTGGAAATTTAGTGCTTTAAATTCCTACTGTCGCTGTCTTTCTCATTTGTTCTTTCTTATTCCTTATTTGTTCTATCAATCTAATATTATATCTTCTTCGCTAGACCAGTCACCTACCTTTTTTCTTGGAAACCCTTCCAAATCTTCTCATTTGTATATGAGGTCTGTTGGGTCGAGAATATTGGACGCTTTGTGCCACATGGTCACTATGGCTTACTATGATATTATTATTTAGCAATGTAGGCATTTTATATGTATGTGTTTTGTTGATATTTTATAAAGATGTTTATATTCTATTTTGTTTTAGTAAACGGAGGTTCGATAAATTAGAGTATAGCCTCAGCGTCCCCTGCGTAGGATGTCTTTATTGTAAAGTGAACGGCTGGCGGGGTGCCTTCAGTCTTACCTCTAGGTTGTTTCAGCAGGACTTTTTTATACGGATCAGGTGCAAGTCCTCTTTCAACCAAGTTATGGTCCTGATTTTGTGGTCCTGATTCTGCTTTTTGCAGTCCGCTGGACTCTGTAAGCAATGACTAACTAACTGACTGCCTCTTTTACGCTGTCACACAGACATACACACGCGCGTTCGTGCCCATTCTGCAGTAAGCACCATTGTTCAACAATTCTTGCAGGGGAGACACAAACGTTTCTGTAGAACACAAGTAGTGGGTGTCTGGCCTAACCAGATGGATTGGAGTTTGTTGATAGCATCTTCCATACAATCCTTATTTTCTGCTATGCTCGGTGGAATGAGGCAGTGATAGCAAAGATCCCCTTCTCCTCGGCCAATGCTTTGCTTTTGTGCATTTGGGCCATAGATACAGCTGGCCATTTCGCTGTGCTCGGAGTCCGCCAATGTATCAGCTTTTTCTTACACGAGTTTTGGTGCCCTTCCCACACACACCAAACCTGGAAGGAAACGTGGGATTGGGAAGTAGAGGGAAGGATAGAAAGAGGGGGAAAGAGAGAGAGAGAGAGAGAGAGAGAGAGAGAGAGAGAGAGAGAGAGAGAGGGAGGGAGGGCGTAGGGAGATGTACTGTCTTGCTACTTTGGATGAAAGTATAAACTGAGCTATAGTCTGTGCACACACGCATCCATCAATGACACAGACTTTTAAAGATCCTCACGCTCGTGTCCTAGCCGGGTGAGTGCCGGCCACATAAATAGGCCCAGCAAGCTCTACGTCATTCAGGATTGTGCTCAGTTGTCAGACCGTGCGCCTGAGGCAGCAGGTGGACGTCTGGAGTGGCTTGAGTCAGCGCCTTACGCCTCTCTTGAGCTTGAAGAAGCGCTCTGTTTAAAACGATAACATAAATAAAATCAATACACATAAACATACGCGTGTGCTTGTTTAACAGGCAAATTACTGTTTCATTTTCAAGCAAGCCTTTTAAAATAGGGAAGTCGTTGAACCGTCAAATTAGCAAGGAAATGGAAACGCTTTAAGAACGTCATGAGATAGTTTTCTATCCATTTTTGTGTTGAATTGAAATGGTCTCTTTTGGTTGGCGTTGAAAAAAGAGGACCCATTTGGGCACCCAGTATCTTGTCATGAGATGGAAATGTGCGCTATATAATACGAGCGGACATTGCATTGGATTAAAAAGGAACAAACTGAAGTCAAGTCAAGTCAAATTGAAGTCAAGTCAAACAAAGTTGACGTGGGTTGAAGCAGCGTAAAACAGCGAGTGTAGACAAATTGGCGTCACAACCAACTGGACGTTGCGTCGCAAGAAGATCATTTCTATGCACGATGTTGTTTGGACGAGGTCTTAGTTCAAATTGACATTGTGTGTTTAAAAACATGACGCCTTTTTCTCCACCCCTTAGCATCATCGCCACCCCATACCCCTCATCTCCATCACACCTTCAACTCTCCCCACCCAACTACTACTCTCTTCTGACCCCTCTTCCTCCCCATCAGTCTCAAGCTTCGCCGTCTTTCTCAGGACCCTCATCCTCCTCTCTCTCTCTCTCTCTCTCTCTCTCTCTCTCTCTCTCTCTCTCTCTCTCTCTCTCTCTCTCTCTCTCTGTTTCTCTTCTCTCTCTCTCTCTCGCTCTCCCTTCCCTCTCCCTCTCTCATTCATATCAGGCATTTGGGATGCAAAGATAAAGGTTATGACCAATGTTATGCTTTTTCCGGTGTACCAGATTTCCGCCTCCAGAACAAAAAGATCTCAAACCGTAACTTCCTCTAGCTGTTCTTTGTATGTAAGGTAGCCAGCTCTTTTACGAGGTTACGATATTTTCTGTGGTTCAAAGCTTGCTGTTGGTATCGTACTGGTGGGGGAGGGGGGGGTGTCAGTGGTGTTTGGGGGAGTGGTGGGTGGTAGGGGTAGGGCAGATGGGGGGGAGGCGGGGGAGATTGGAGGCGAAATGATGTTGCGTGGAAAGGCAAGAATGGTGGAGGTTTGACGGAAGTCAAGGGCAGGAGGTTGGTATGGATGGGAATGCTAGTGTTAGGCTTTGATGTGTATGGTGTTTACAGCTTCCCTTCCTTCTTTCCGTCTTGTATAGTGCACCACTTTACATCCACCAGCCAAACTTGCTTCCTACTGATCCTTTTCGTTTCCGGCTATGCAATCGGGAAATCCTCACGAACGTTTCTTCGTGCCTGCTGTTGTAAACGAAATGTTGGGCGTCCTTATCCAGGGGAGGTAACTGCCATCATAACTCTCTAATTTGCGAGGTGTTTTTTCTCAAAAACACGAGTCTTTAGATTGGGTTCATCACTGAGTAAAACAGACACTTTTCCCAACAAAAGTTTAGTTGAAGTTTAGGATAGAGCATTGATACTTTTTTCTTTTCTTTAAACAAAAAAACAACAAAAAAACACAAATTAGCTTCTATAGCCCCAACTTGCGTTCATTGCCTACGCTTGCCTACTAACGAACCCGTTTAGGCCTACGAACCTAGTAGTATAGGGCTCATCTGAACCACAGGCTGTGAGGTATTCTCTTTCGTAGGCCTCAAATTACATACTATACCTAGGAGGCCTACGAGTTTACAAAGACGAAAGAAGAGACTTCAGAGCCTGTGATCCAAACCAAGGGCTGTTGGTGCACATTCATACGAATACACCAGAAATGTGATTTTACATCTTTACCATGCCCATAGGAGACACTTGAAACCTAGACATAATGCAAAACGTATGTTGAAAATCTCAATCGGAACCACAAACTCCTCCGCCATTTTACATCTGAAAGCAAAAGCAGCGCAAAAACAGCAAATCTTTTCGGAGCCAAATACGCCAATTTCAATGAATCAACAACAACAACACATGGTGAGAGAATACAGTGACATTCAAGCTTACGTTTATAGCAATTGACCCAATAATTGCAAACAAATACGAGAAACTCACATGAGATTCACGATTCGTCAAAGTGATGAAAATTCCGTATTTTCTCTCTGCGAAGTTTTCTTCATAATGCAAATGAGGAGGTCGTGACCTACCGGAAGCGCAAAAGTTATGACGTAGACGGGGGGTTTTCCCACCAAAAAGAACTACGAACCAACTTTCTTTACTTCCTTAAGCTCTCTAGTGTCTTCTCTTTCGTTCGTGGTCGTCATCTTTTGTCTTCGTCTTCCTGTTCACCTGTTTCTTCCTCGCACCTTCTGTTTTCCTGTGGTCATGTTTACCATTTTCTTTGTCGTTGTCGTGTTCATCATCATCATCATCATCATCATCATCATCATCATCATCATCATCATCATCATCATCATCATCATCTGCATCATCATCATCTGCATCATCATCATCTGCATCATCATCATCATCATCATCATCATCTGCATCATCATCATCATCTGCATCATCATCATCATCATCTGCATCTGCATCATCATCATCATTATCATCATCATCATCATCATCCTACTCCTCTTCCTCCTCCTCCTTCTTTTCATGCATGGTGATCATGTAGTGAAAATAAAATATGGCGAAAGCAGAGGTTTGCCCAACAAATGAAACATTAACAGTACTGTTAAACAGGGAAGCACTGGACTCAGAATATGATAACATTAACTTTATTTTAAGTTAAGTGTGCATTTTAACTTTACCTTAACTTTTATTTCAGTTATGTAAGACATTGAGTTAAGTAAAGTGTGCAGTTTAACTTTACCTTAAGCAAAGTGTGCAGTTATTTCTGTTATGTCAGACATTAACTTTACCTTAAGTAAAGTGTCAAGTTATTTGAGTTATGTCAGATATTAACTTTACCTTAAGTAAAGTGTGCAGTTATTTTACTTATGTCAGACATTAACTTTACCTTAAGTAATGTGTGCAGTTATGTCAGTTATGTCAGACATTAACTTTACCTTAAGTAAAGTGTCAAGTTATTTGAGTTATGTCAGATATTAACTTTACCTTAAGTAAAGTGTCAAGTTATTTGAGTTATGTCAGATATTAACTTTACCTTAAGTAAAGTGTGCAGTTATTTTACTTATGTCAGACATTAACTTTACCTTAAGTAATGTGTGCAGTTATGTCAGTTATGTCAGACATTAACTTTACCTTAAGTAATGTGTGCAGTTATGTCAGTTATGTCAGACATTAACTTTACCTTAGGTAAAGTGTGCAATTATTTCAGTTATGTCAGACAGTAACTTTACCTTAAGTAACATGTACAGTTATTTCCGTTATGTCAGACATTAACTTAACCTTAAGTAACCTGTACAGTTATTTCAGTTATGTCAGACATTAACTTTACCTTAAGTAACATGTACAGTTATTTCAGTTATGTCAGACATTAACTTTACCTTAGGTAAAGTGTGCAATTATTTCAGTTATGTCGGACAGTAACTTTACCTTAAGTAACATGTACAGTTATTTCAGTTATGTCAGACATTAACTTTACCTTAAGTAACATGTACAGTTATTTCAGTTATGTCAGACAGTAAAAACTCGGTCCTCTCCACATTTATTTATTTTATTTTATGGTTTTTCTATAGCGCTTTTCCAGCTCAAGAGCCGCTCAAGGCGCTCGGTCCAAACAAGATCTAAATCAAACCGCAGGACTCCCATTGTACCTTTTTGTAGTGACTGTTTCTCCAGCGCCTTGAGCAGGTCGTCTTGACACGAAATTATGCGCTATACAAGTGGAGACTGGAATGATTTGGCTTCGGAAGTGTCGTCTAAAAACCACTGCTCTTAACAATAAAAGCGGGCGGTGATATCTGGTAGTATTGTTAGGACAACCTCTAAGCCTCCTGCACCAACACAAACGGGAAAGGATGGGGTTAGTGTTAGAACGTGGATTGCAACTTTTCCAACAACTTGGCCAGTTGTCTGCCTCTTGTTCATACATTCTGATTGATTTGATTTGCATAGACATCAATACAAGTTTTTCATTTGGTTGTTGTTGTTGCATGTGTATTATGTATTAGTTTGTACGCTGAGCTGCGCTCCCTTGTCATATCCATCTTCCTATACGCTCGCGAAACATGGACCCTCACAGCAGATCTACAGCTAAGAATTAAAGCATGGAGATGAGGTGCTACAGAAGACTTCTGGGCATTTACTGTACCCAGCACATCACCATCAACGAAGTCCGACAGACCATCACATATGCCATTGGACAACATGATGACATGCTCACAGTGGTGAAGAAACGGAAACTCCGATGGTACGGCCACGTCATCAGAGCATCAGGCCTTCCAAAAACCATCCTGCAAGGCACGGTGCAAGGAGGCAGAAGAAGAGGGAGACAGAAAAAGAGGTGGGGGTACTACATTCGAGAATGGACTGGTTTGACACTGAGCGAAGCCATGAGGGTTGCTGAGAACAGAAACAGATGAAGTACGCTGGTTAAACGATCATCTGTGGTGCCCCAACGACCTTTGAGTTATGGGATAGGTTAGGATAGGATAGGATTGTATGGACGGACGTTCCTTGTGTTCAGATTCAGAAACATCCTAAGGTGATTCGGACACATCCCATAGTGATCGACAAGAGAGAGACAGACATACTATCTAGAGAGATGTCATTGCACTCTGTAGCGTAGTAGGATTTTGTTTCCATCACATCAGATGTTTTCATTTAATATTTCTCTTGCTAGTCAGACGAAGATAATTTATTTTATCAAGGAACCAATAAGGGCAGCATTTTGATAATTTCTCTTCCAAAGCATGACCAGTTCTCTTTAACTCAGTAGACCTCGTTCTACAAAAGACCCTGCGGACAGGATAAATGGAATCCTGACAAACTTCACGCATATTTGCAAATGTTGCTTTTTTGTTGTGCGAGCTTCACGTTTGCATGCAAATGTAACGGTCTGTTGCACACGGAACTCTCAGATCAAAAGAGTTGTCGCCAGTTCAGTGTCCATTGTTTGTTTGAGTTGTCCTTGTATTGTGTCATTTCTGGATATTCTGAATTGGTCTTCTGTTATTTATATGATGAAGATGTTTATAGAGGTTTATAGAGGTTTATATGCCCGCTGCCGTGGCTCGGCGGTAGAGCGTTCATTACATTACATTACATGGTTATTGCTTTAGGTCCAGCGGACTCTTCCGAGCCAAATCAGGACCAGAGAAGTGAAAGAGGACTCACCCCTGATCCGCATAAAAGATCTGCCGAAACAACCCTAGTGGTAACACTGAAGGCAATCTACCAGCCGGTCACTTTACAATAAAGACATCCCACGCAGGGGACGCTGAGGCTATATTTTAATTTATCGAACCCCAGTTTACAAAAACAAAATAGAATACAAACATCATTATACAATATCAACAAAACACATACATATAAAATGCCTACATTGCTAGATTAAATAATAACATCATTGGAAGCCCCAGTGGCCATTTGGCAGAAAGCGCCCAATATTCCCAAGCTGATCCAACATACCTCATACACAAATGAGGAGTTTTGTCCCGGAAGAGTTTTCAAGAAAAGTAGGTGACTGGTCTAGCGAAGAAGAATATAGTATAATATATTGATGGAACAGAGTAGGAATGAGAAAGAACAAAGGAGAAAGACAGCAACAGTGGGAATTTAAAGCACTAAATTTCCAGAAAGTGGGGATACTATTTATACTGAAACCCCCGGCACCTCCACGTGGGAGGGTAGGGGGGGGGTAGAGTAGAGCGTTCGCCAGGTTCGGGTTCTGTGGTGGGTCAAGACTAAGGTAACCTTTTTTCACTGTCCGTCTTAGTAGTATAATTGCTCTGGTGGTTCAGTGGTTCTCTGGATGTGGTAATACCCGTCTGCCCTGTCCCCAGTGTTGGGTGTGGTAATACCCGTCTGCCCTGTCCCCAGTGTTGGGTTTGGTAATACCCGTCTGCCCTGTCCCCAGTGTTGGGTGTGGTAATACCCGTCTGCCCTGTCCCCAGTGTTGTGTGTGGTAATGCCCGTCTGCACTGTCCCCAGTGTTGTGTGTGGTAATACCCGTCTGTCCTGTCCCCAGTGTTGGGTGTGGTAATACCCGTCTGCACTGTCCCCAGTGTTGGGTGTGTTAATACCCGTCTGCCCTGTCCCCAGTGTTGGGTGCGGAAGTTAAACTTCAACATGTTAATTCGTTCCTTCTGTTGTCCTTTTGGGGTATTCCCAACTGGTCTTGTGTCGTTTATATGCTGATGTGTTGAGGTCGGATGGGTAGGAGAGGTGTGGGGAGGGGGGAAGGTAAGATATAAAAGGCACAGAATGTCGGGCAGATAGAAAAACAAGGAGGATTGGGGATTTGTAGGGTGATGTTAGAAAAGAAAAGTGCAGGAGCAGCCCGAAAACGCAATGACGAAAGATCATCGGCGTTTTCTGAAAAGATTGGTTTTGTGTGTGCGTGTGCGTGCGTGCCTGTGTGTGTGTGATAGAGCGAGAGAGCGAGCTTGAAGTGTGGGGGTTGGGGGGGGAGGAGAGATTGTGAAAGGAAGGAAAAGCGAGAAATGTCATTGCTTAAAGTGAGATTGTGCAATCTAAACGTTATTTAAATGTAATCGCTGAAGGGGAAAAGTTGCATTCTGTTTACATTTCTTTTTCGTACATTGTCAACCTTACTTCTGCCTACTTCCGTGGTTTGTGTGTGTGTGTGTGTGTGTATGTGTGTGTGTGTGTGTGTGTTTGTGTGTGTGTGAAGGAAGGGGGGTTGTGTGTGTGTGTTTCGCATTCTCGCTTTCTCTCTCTGTTTTTCCCAAAGTAAATGAAACATATAATGTTCTCTTTCTCCCTCTGCCTCTCTCTCTCCTCTCTCTCTCTCTCTCTCTCTCTCTCTCTCTCTCTCTCTCTCTCTCTCTCTCTCTCTCTCTCTCTTTCTTTCTCTCGCTCTCTCTCTCCATGAGTGCGGGAGGTGGTTGTTCTTCTATCTGTTTTCCTGATGGTGCGCGTGAGGCATGGCATCTTCGCTAGTTCTTCCTCAAACTAAACATTGTAGATAAAAGTGTTGCAGCAGAGATAAGATGGTGGAAAAAACCCATGTCATTTCTCTGTTGAAATCCACCAAGTGAGCGCGAGTTTTGTTCGAGACTTTGGAGTAGAGCGTTTCAGGGAAGACAACTGTTTATTCTTAACAGTCACACATTAATGGTTTGGGCTGTGGCTGGTTCATTTTGCTTCACTTCGTCACAATTTAATGGCTTCCTCGTGTTGTTGTTGTTGTTGTTATTGTTATTACATAAATAGCATTTGCATACACAATACATGTGATTGTCTTATTTCCGTCGCCACTTACATTGCTTAAAGGACGCCCACCCGACAGATCCGTTTAACATACACAGTACATTTCGCCCAACTAAAAACATTAGCTTACAGCAAAAACGCAATCTTTCCAAAGTGTATTTATTTTGTTTAATTTTTACAAAATACATATTTTGTGTGCCTATTAATAGTAATTGCTCTAGCACTAAACATATCATGTAGTTGATCTTAGAGCTTAGTGGTGTACCGGTAAACAGAGGAAACCACTCCCTCCACTCAGAACAGAAATGGACATTTTAAACTGTAGCGGTTTGGTCTGAGCAACGAAATCTCATTTTTCATTGTTTAGTGTTCTATTAACGCTGACTGTAGGGTAATCACGCTTTCGCCATTTAAAAACAAACAAACTAGTTATTCGATTTGGGGCCAGTTAAAGCCACTTGAAGGACATGTAGGAAACGCGAAGAATGCTGGCGAATACGCACAAGAAGGCAAGAAGAAAAAAGGCGCTATAGATGAAAGCATTGTCAGTATCGACATATGACAGCACACGGAGCAGGGAATCAGATTCACAACAGGACAATGCTTATCTGGGACTTGCCAAGGCGTGGGTTGTTCTTTCCACTAGTAGGCTACTAGTGAGAGGTACTCGGCGAATTTCAGCTATGCTGTGTGTACCCATTCTTGGCCCAAGCCATGCAGCGTGCCGGAGACCAGACGATGAGGTCTCCTCCTTCTCTCAAGGGAGAAAGAGGTCCAAGCACGCTGCGTAGCTGAGTACAAACCGAGGTTTACGTTCGTCTCTCCTGCTTGTGCGAGGTACTCGGTCGCTCTGTGTTATGTTGTGGAAGGTTGAAGAAGACCTTAATGTCTGGTCTCGGCTTTCCACTGCTTGGGCCCAAACCTGTTGCATGCATCTTGTGAAATTGCCAGTATCAGTAAAGTAAAGTTATTTCTTCATCATTATGCTAGGTAGGTGTCTGAGACAGTTTGAGATAGAGCCAAGAGTTAGAAAACGGTCAATGTTTAGGAGGGAGAGTCTGCGATGCTGAGCGGATTGGGTCTTTGGTTACGTTGCATGCTTGTATCCAGAGAAGCATAAACGAACAAGGAGAAAAGTCGCATTGTTGACCCTCCTCGTTCCAGTTTTAGTCTCATTTGATAAAGTCATGTCTTGTGAATGTGAATGTACGCTTTTTAATAGTCTACAAGGACGTCCTATTTTAAGTACCATACAATATCAGTTTTAACTCCCAATGTTTGAATCAAAGTTCAGATCTTTAAAGATCCTTCAATAATGGTTGTGGTATAGTATACATTATAATAGAAGTGTTGGCATCATAGGCTATCAGCCTTTTGTTTCACTTATTACGTGTCACACTGGCAAGCAATGCAATCGATGCAGTCCATATACAACTTTAAAAAAGGATATTTCCTTTTCGTCTTCTAATAGCGATCTCCCTGCCTTGACACCACATGCTTGAGTGATAGATTTGTGTTTGTTGTGTATGTGGGTGTGCGTGAAACATGTGGACGTATATGTTGGTACAGATCGCCGCTCTCTCAGCCTGATTGGTGATTTGAGGCAAAGCTCGCAGATAGCATCCAGTATTTAGTTTATTTGCCATTATCTGCGTTCTTCTTTATCTTCTACGACGATTAAGTACAACTTCAAATTTCCCCCAACAACCTATGTTTCACGCTGAGTAGTTTTTAAATGATATATTAACCGTCCCATACTTACAACTTCGATGCTGCCTACCGCATCTAGCAGACATATCCTATCCTATCCTATCCCGTAACTCGGAGGTCCTAGGAGCACCACAGATGATCGTTTAACCAGCATACTCCATCTTTCTCTGTCCTCAGCAACCCTGATGGTTTCGCTTAATGTCAAACCAGTCGAGTCCAATCTCAAATGTTGTCCTCACACCTCTTTTTCGGTCTCCCTCTTCTTCTACCTCATTGCTCTGTGCCTTGCAGGATGGTCTTTGCAAGACCTGATGATCTGGTGACGTGGCCAAACCATCGGAGTTTCCATTTTTTTCACCACTGGTGAGCATGTCATCGTGTTGTCCAATGGCTTGTGTGATGGTCTGTCGGACTTCGTCGTTGGTGATGTGCTGGGTATAGGAAATGCCCAGAAGTCTTCATATCAATTCCAGAAATTCTCGATGACTGTTGACACGTCAATGGGGGAATTTTCAGCCAGAGAAGAGGAGCTAATTTGGGACGTTACTCCAAGCACTTGGCATTTTCAAATCTTGTGCATCGCGTCTCGTGCGCAAAGTCATGCATCTACCAGTACAGGCAACTTGTTCTTCTTCGTTCCTCTTGTCTTCCTATCTCGTTCCCGCTTCTCTTTTAGTGCCCCGAGCCCTATCATTGCTTTTATCGTCTGGAAACTTTTTGGTAGCGCAGTTATCATATGATCTACTGAGACCTGTATTTTCCCTCTCTAAGTATGTGTGTGTGTGTGTGTGTCTGTGTGTGTGTGTGTGTGTGTGTTTGTGTGTGGCAGAGAGAGTTAATGGTCTGCCAAGCTTGTTATTTTGTGAGCATAGGTGGTTTTGGTAGCGCGGATATAATATTCTGTTTTATTCTTTATTCCGAGGCTATTGTATTTTTTGCCCAATGTGACTTTACAATGGGCTACAGTTGATTGGGTTTTGTTTTTAAAGTTTGTAGTTATTTGCTGTGTTCGAGTATGTGAACACAGAATATGTGAGGGATGTGCGGTGTATGTAGGGGGGGGGGGGGGGGAAGAAGGGATAGACGGAGGTTGACTCATAAGTACACGTGCATACACTCACATTCAACATAAACTCTTGCGTATGCCCACAGGCACGTGAACCAACAGAAGCACGGTATGATAAACAGCACTCATACTGACATGAAAGGATACTTTCCATTTCCCGTCCCTTCCCAGCGCGCGCACACACACATACACACGTGCGCGCGCCCGTACACATACTCAATGCTTTATTGAAAATACTGTACATCTTACTAAATGCAGTACACCACGTACACACACACACACAGCAATTAATATGCATACCATTCCCCGCTGATTACAGAGAGAGATAGAGAGAGAGAGAGAGAGAGAGAGAGAGAGAGAGAGAGAGAGAGTAAGGACCTATATCAGAGTAATCGTAGTGCTAAGATGAACAGTGAAAAAGGCCGCTTTTGCATAGCCCAACACGGGATTCCAATCTGTATAAGTAAACTCTTTTGTGACATCCATTTTTTTTTTACTTTGCCTTGTCCTGTCTGTTATAACTTGGGCATAATTAGCGAGGTAGATGACTGACGTAGTAGCTTCTATATATGTATATATATATATATATATATATATATATATATATATATATATATATATATATATATATATATATATATATATATAATATATATATATATATATATATATATATATATATATATATATATATATATATATATATATATATATATAACTAGATACCTGAACCTTTCATTCGCTTTCTGCTGTGTCTCCGTAAATGATACAGTGAAGACCGGAATGGTTTTATGACACCGAAATAGATGAAGACTAGGAGATGACGTAATTAGAAATCCATCACACCGGTACCAACCATGTATAGTTGCAGACGTATTGTATTGGACTCTTTTCTTTCTCCAAAGTACCCCAAGCACTTCGCATCTCGCTGACACTCTTCAGCTGCCTGCCATCCGTTCCACCCAAGCCCCATTCACAAGTGGATGGAGGAGCAAGCTGGTTAACTATTCCCCTCCTTACGACGATTTTGATGGGCAAGCCAAGTCAAGAAATCTGGATTCACAATGAACAGTAGGTGTGTCGCGTGATAACAGAAAATAAGAAAAGATATCATATTCAGTTACAACATATATACACGCACGCACACACACACACATACACCCACACGCGCGCACACACACATACATACACACACATTGCGTAGCGACGTTGCTGTAGCCGTCAGGATGGCTACACTTGGCGAGAAGGGCCTATGCGGAATTTTGGGCTAACGTGGTTAGCTGGAGACTAGCTCCTTTACCGGCTAACGACTTTAGCCGGGTCTTGATGGGCAGGGAGACAAAATGTGCCCCTAACTGCTCAAGATCTCCCCTTATCCCCAGTAAGTGGACAAATGGATTTGTGCAGCCAACGCCCCGTGGTGAGTGTGAGTCTTCCTTAAGACTGTAAGCGATGGTGATGGTTGAAGCTTTAAGACTGTAGGCGATGGTGATGGTGGAAGCCTTAAGACTAGGCGATGGTGATGGTGGAAGCCTTAAGACTCTAGGCGATGGTGATGGTGGAAGCCTTAAGACTAAGTGATGGTGATGGTTGAAGAGAAAAGAAAGACGAAGAGCGCATGTGACGTTTTTGTTTATTTGTGTGACGCATTTTATAGGATGGTGGTTGAAGTCAGTGATTGAATGATTGATCGATTGACTGAGTAGTGAGTGATTTGGTTACTAATGTATTTACTGTATCGTTCTTATATAGCGCTTTTCAATTCCCATGTCCAGAACTGCTCAAGGCGCTGGCCGTACGTATCAGGGTCTAACTCCAGCCGCCAGATCTACCCACTTGTTGCCCTAGGTGCGCATTGTCTTAACGCCTCAGACAACTGAGCACAGTACTAGGCCACCGGGGGTGGGGGAGAAGTGACCTAGTGCTTATTGAGTGTAGTTACGTAGCTTGACACTCATACCCGTTTAGGACATGAGCGTCGGGATCTTTAAACTCCGAGCGATGTTTCTGGCGATTCGGGTACTGGCGCATATGTCTGCGTCTCTCACCTCCGTACGTGAAGGTCGAAGAAGAGGAACATGAAGAAATCGTTTGTCGTTTAGTTGTAAAACAATGGTGGTTTAGAATGTGGGTGTTTGATTGGTTTGTGGTTTACTGGTTGATTGTAGCGGGAATGTCTGTTTGTAAATATAGTTTACAATTGTGAGGTTGAATCAATAAGGAATATAAGAAACGGATTGTAGCTGTTGGTTGATTTGCCAAGCAGTGGTTGATTCACTTATCGATTAGACATTGTACGGCAGCTGTTTGACTGTCCATACCTGCTAGGCTTGACTGCATTGTGAAGTACGTGAATTGTACAGACTGACGTTGTGCAAGTCACCATACAACACTACACTTTGTACAGACTGGCGTTGTGCAAGTCACCATACAACCATACACTTTTTACAGACTGGCGTTGTGCAAGTCACCATACAACCATACACTTTATACAGACTGGCGTTGGTGACTTGTACAGACTGGCGTTGAGCAAGTCACTATACAACCATACACTTTTTACAGACTGACGTTGTGCAAGTCACCATACAACACTACACATTGTACAGACTGACGTTAAGCAAGTCACCATACAACCATACACTTTGTACAGACGTAGAGTGACATTTAAATGGCATAATACACAAAAATGGAGTATTGCTATTCTAATGGAGAAAGGGCACAGATTTAGATGAAAGTCATTTCCACTTCCTCTCAATCCGTTTCTTTGTGCGCCTTGAGCTTGTGCAGAAATAGGGAACGGTACTACTCAAGTTACCATGAAGCCTAGACTTTGGCGGAGATGCGCAGTTAATGATAATTGTAGAGTCAACGACGGTGTACTCCAGTAGAGAAAGAGAAGTAATCCTTAGAGACTGTCTATTCCAGAACTGCGGTCCGTTTTCTGACGCTAATTCTCACTAGGTAAATATCCTTGGTGGAAAGGGAAAGCTTAGGCTTACACCAAAGAGCACCAGACTGAGCAATCCATGCAGCCTCTAGCGCGTAAGAATCTTGTTTTCACAACGTCTGTTCATAACCCTGGCTTTCGGTTTGCAAGATAATATTTTTAAAAAGGCCTTTTACTTCCATTACTATCCTCGCCCTTCCTTTTGTTGTTGTTTTATTCCATTTAAAGTGCAGGAGGCTTGCGCCTATTTACACCTCCTTACTTTCATTACTGCAAAAGAATTGTTCACACTAGCGAGGTGCTAGCCTAGGCAACGGCGTTTTATTTTACTTCTTCCAGAATCACTAATGTTTGCAGGGACGGGAATTCTAGGGAAGGAACTGTGTTGGACGCCAGGATTACGTTGTCGGCGCTGACCAAGACTGATTGGCGGTCAAATGGACAGGGTCGTTGGCTGGGTCAGCCTCTCTGTCCACTTGTCTTGACCACTTGATGTCTTTATCGTTTTGTCCGTGCTCATAGCCCCATCCCAGCTTTTCTTCCACTTCGTTTTATTTCTGTCACTTAATAGCCCAGACCCACGCCCCGTCTTTTTTGTCATTATTGGGATTCGTTGTGATTGCCATTAGTTTGCTTTATTACAGCGTGCAACTCTGTTCGATAGTCTTTAGGTCTGAAGAGTTCATCTACTTTAGACACAAATAGTCATTGGAAGTAACCATTTCTTTTAGACACGCTCAAAGAGGATGAAATAATTTAAAACTTTCTCCTTAAGTTGGTTCCTGTGGAGAAAGATGTCTTAAGGGAAAAAAACAAAATCGTGAAAACGTGTCACGGTATGATATCAGATTAAAAGTTGCCAAAATAAGCAATATGCAACTCTTCTGGCCATTCCTAGAAGGACTGGGATCAATACTAATACTTTATGATACAGTTTTTCACATGCAATAAAGTCACAAGTAAATTCTCTCGATATAGTGTAGTGATGAACAGAAAGGTTCGCTACCTACTAGTACTAACCACTGCTACTAGTACTAACCACTGCTACTAGTACTAACCACTGCTACTAGTACTAACCACTGCTACTAGTACTAACCACTGCTACTAGTACTAACCACTGCTACTAGTACTAACCACTACCTACTAGTACTAACCACTACCTACTAGTACTAACCATTGCTACTAGTACTAACCACTGCTACTAGTACTAACCACTGCTACTAGTACTAACCACTGCTACTAGTACTAACCATTGCTACTAGTACTAACCACTGCTACTAGTACTAACCACTGCTACTAGTACTAACCACTACCTACTAGTACTAACCACTACCTACTAGTACTAACCATTGCTACTAGTACTAACCACTACCTACTAGTACTAACCACTACCTACTAGTACTAACCACTACCTACTAGTACTAACCACTGCTACTAGTACTAACCACTGCTACTAGTACTAACCACTGCTACTAGTACTAACCACTGCTACTAGTACTAACCACTGCTACTAGTACTAACCACTGCTACTAGTACTAACCACTACCTACTAGTACTAACCATTGCTACTAGTACTAACCACTACCTACTAGTACTAACCACTGCTACTAGTACTAACCACTGCTACTAGTACTAACCATTGCTACTAGTACTAACCACTACCTACTAGTACTAACCACTGCTACTAGTACTAACCACTGCTACTAGTACTAACCACTGCTACTAGTACTAACCACTACCTACTAGTACTAACCACTACCTACTAGTACTAACCACTACCTACTAGTACTAACCACTACCTACTAGTACTAACCACTACCTACTAGTACTAACCACTACCTACTAGTACTAACCACTACCTACTAGTACTAACCACTACCTACTAGTACTAACCACTGCTACTAGTACTAACCACTACCTACTAGTACTAACCACTACCTACTAGTACTAACCACTGCTACTAGTACTAACCACTGCTACTAGTACTAACCACTACCTACTAGTACTAACCACTGCTACTAGTACTAACCACTACCTACTAGTACTAACCACTACCTACTAGTAATAACCACTACCTACTAGTACTAACCACTGCTACTAGTACTAACCACTACCTACTAGTACTAACCACTACCTACTAGTACTAACCACTGCTACTAGTACTAACCATTGCTACTAGTACTAACCACTACCTACTAGTACTAACCACTGCTACTAGTACTAACCACTGCTACTAGTACTAACCACTGTTACTAGTACTAACCACTGCTACTAGTACTAACCACTACCTACTAGTACTAACCATTGCTACTAGTACTAACCACTGCTACTAGTACTAACCACTGCTACTAGTACTAACCACTGCTACTAGTACTAACCATTGCTACTAGTACTAACCACTGCTACTAGTACTAACCACTGCTACTAGTACTAACCACTGCTACTAGTACTAACCACTGCTACTAGTACTAACCATTGCTACTAGTACTAACCACTGCTACTAGTACTAACCACTGCTACTAGTACTAACCACTACCTACTAGTACTAACCACTACCTACTAGTACTAACCATTGCTACTAGTACTAACCACTACCTACTAGTACTAACCACTACCTACTAGTACTAACCACTACCTACTAGTACTAACCACTGCTACTAGTACTAACCACTGCTACTAGTACTAACCACTGCTACTAGTACTAACCACTGCTACTAGTACTAACCACTGCTACTAGTACTAACCACTACCTACTAGTACTAACCACTACCTACTAGTACTAACCATTGCTACTAGTACTAACCACTACCTACTAGTACTAACCACTGCTACTAGTACTAACCACTGCTACTAGTACTAACCATTGCTACTAGTACTAACCACTACCTACTAGTACTAACCACTGCTACTAGTACTAACCACTGCTACTAGTACTAACCACTGCTAATAGTACTAACCACTACCTACTAGTACTAACCACTACCTACTAGTACTAACCACTACCTACTAGTACTAACCACTGCTACTAGTACTAACCACTACCTACTAGTACTAACCACTACCTACTAGTACTAACCACTACCTACTAGTACTAACCACTACCGACTAGTACTAACCACTACCTACTAGTACTAACCACTACCTACTAGTACTAACCACTGCTACTAGTACTAACCACTACCTACTAGTACTAACCACTACCTACTAGTACTAACCACTGCTACTAGTACTAACCACTGCTACTAGTACTAACCACTACCTACTAGTACTAACCACTGCTACTAGTACTAACCACTACCTACTAGTACTAACCACTACCTACTAGTAATAACCACTACCTACTAGTACTAACCACTGCTACTAGTACTAACCACTACCTACTAGTACTAACCACTACCTACTAGTACTAACCACTGCTACTAGTACTAACCATTGCTACTAGTACTAACCACTACCTACTAGTACTAACCACTGCTACTAGTACTAACCACTGCTACTAGTACTAACCACTGTTACTAGTACTAACCACTGCTACTAGTACCACTGCTACTAGTACTAACCACTGCTACTAGTACTAACCACTACCTACTAGTACTAACCACTACCTACTAGTACTAACCACTACCTACTAGTACTAACCACTACCTACTAGTACTAACCACTGCTACTAGTACTAACCACTACCTACTAGTACTAACCACTACCTACTAGTACTAACCACTGCTACTAGTACTAACCACTACCTACTAGTACTAACCACTGCTACTAGTACTAACCAATACCTACTAGTACTAACCACTACCTACTAGTACTAACCACTACCTACTAGTACTAACCACTACCTACTAGTACTAACCACTACCTACTAGTACTAACCACTGCTACTAGTACTAACCACTACCTACTAGTACTAACCACTACCTACTAGTACTAACCACTACCTACTAGTACTAACCACTGCTACTAGTACTAACCACTACCTACTAGTACTAACCACTGCTACTAGTACTAACCACTACCTACTAGTACTAACCACTGCTACTAGTACTAACCACTACCTACTAGTACTAACCACTGCTACTAGTACTAACCACTACCTACTAGTACTAACCACTGCTACTAGTACTAACCACTACCTACTAGTACTAACCACTGCTACTAGTACTAACCACTACCTACTAGTACTAACCACTACCTACTAGTACTAACCACTACCTACTAGTACTAACCACTGCTATTAGTACTAACCACTGCTACTAGTACTAACCACTGCTACTAGTACTAACCACTGCTACTAGTACTAACCACTACCTACTAGTACTAACCACTACCTACTAGTACTAACCACTACCTACTAGTACTAACCACTGCTACTAGTACTAACCACTACCTACTAGTACTAACCACTGCTACTAGTACTAACCACTACCTACTAGTACTAACCACTGCTACTAGTACTAACCACTACCTACTAGTACTAACCACTGCTACTAGTACTAACCACTACCTACTAGTACTAACCACTACCTACTAGTACTAACCACTGCTACTAGTACTAACCACTACCTACTAGTACTAACCACTGCTACTAGTACTAACCACTACCTACTAGTACTAACCACTGCTACTAGTACTAACCACTACCTACTAGTACTAACCACTGCTACTAGTACTAACCACTACCTACTAGTACTAACCACTGCTACTAGTACTAACCACTACCTACTAGTACTAACCACTACCTACTAGTACTAACCACTACCTACTAGTACTAACCACTACCTACTAGTACTAACCACTACCTACTAGTACTAACCACTACCTACTAGTACTAACCACTACCTACTAGTACTAACCACTACCTACTAGTACTAACCACTACCTACTAGTACTAACCACTACTACTAGTACTAACCACTACCTACTAGTACTAACCACTGCTACTAGTACTAACCACTACCTACTAGTACTAACCACTGCTACTAGTACTAACCACTACCTACTAGTACTAACCACTACCTACTAGTACTAACCACTACCTACTAGTACTAACCACTGCTATTAGTACTAACCACTGCTACTAGTTACTAACCACTGCTACTAGTACTAACCACTACCTACTAGTACTAACCACTACCTACTAGTACTAACCACTACTAATAGTACTAACCACTGCTTTAGTACTAACCACTGCTACTAGTACTAACCACTGCTACTAGTACTAACCACTGCTTTAGTACTAACCACTACCTATAGTACTAACCACTACCTACTAGTACTAACCACTACCTAATGTACTAACCACTACCTACTAGTACTAACCACTACCTACTAGTACTAACCACTACCTACTAGTACTAACCACTACCTACTAGTACTAACCACTACCTACTAGTACTAACCACTACCTACTAGTACTAACCACTGCTACTAGTACTAACCACTACCTACTAGTACTAACCACTGCTACTAGTACTAACCACTACCTACTAGTACTAACCACTACCTACTAGTACTAACCACTACCTACTAGTACTAACCACTGCTATTAGTACTAACCACTGCTACTAGTACTAACCACTGCTACTAGTACTAACCACTGCTACTAGTACTAACCACTACCTACTAGTACTAACCACTACCTACTAGTACTAACCACTGCTACTAGTACTAACCACTGCTACTAGTACTAACCACTACCTACTAGTACTAACCACTACCTACTAGTACTAACCACTACCTACTAGTACTAACCACTACCTACTAGTACTAACCACTGCTACTAGTACTAACCACTGCTACTAGTACTAACCACTACCTACTAGTACTAACCACTGCTACTAGTACTAACCACTACCTACTAGTACTAACCACTGCTACTAGTACTAACCACTACCTACTAGTACTAACCACTGCTACTAGTACTAACCACTACCTACTAGTACTAACCACTACCTACTAGTACTAACCACTGCTGCACACCAACACCAGAATGGCTAGTTCACGGCCCTCGTCCAGTCCCCAGATCCAACTCGGGGCGACCATGTTTGCTCTCCGACGTCGAGCCTCTGACCAACAGACCACTACCTCTCTTAATGAGATGGAAGCCCAAATGGACAAGAGCAATGGAGGGGTCAGGCAAGCGTCCACTTGTTTGTCCACTCCGTAGTTTTAATTTACCTCCTTCCCCCCATCCCCTCACTCCTATCCCCATCCTCAGCTCACCTCACCCTTCTTCTACTACTCTCTCGTGCCAGATCGTCCTTTCTTCTCCACTTCCCCCGTTGGGGTGCCGGGGGTTTCAGTATAAATGGTATCCCCACTTTCTGGAAATTTAGTGCTTTAAATTCCCACTGTCGCTGTCTTTCTCATTTGCTCTTTCTCATTCCTGCTCTGTTCTATCAATCTGCTATACTATCTTCTTCTTCGCTAGACCAGTCACATACCTTTTTTCTTGAAAACTCTTCCGGGACAAGACTCCTTATTTGTGTGTGAGATCTGTTGGATCAGCTTGGGAATATTGGACGCTTTCTGCCAGGTGGTCACTAGTGCTTCCTATGTTACTTAAAAATGTAGGCATTTTATATGTATGTGTTTTGTTCATAATTTATAATGATGTTTGTATTCTAATTTCTATTTTGTTTTTGTAAACGGGGATTCGATAAATTAGAGTATAGCCTCAGCGTCCCCTGCGTGGGATGTCTTTATTGTAAAGCGACTGGCTGGTGGAGAGCTTTCAGTTTTACCACTAGGGTTGTTTCAGCAGATCTTTTATGCGGATCATGGGTTGTCCGGTCCTGATTTGGCTCGGAAGAGTCCGCTGGACCTAAAGCAATAATCATGTAATGTAATTCTTCTCCACTGTGTCACTGTAAGTTCTGTTGTTCGTCGTTCACCTTTGGCCATTGAGTGAGTACCGTTAGAAATGTTGATTGTTATAGCTTAAAACGCCCCCTTCCCCTCCTTCGCCTGATGGGTCGAAGCTGAAATAAAACAGTCAGTCTGCTTCTGTTATTTCTGGTTCTTCAGATTGTTGTTTTGCTGTTTAACTGCTTCCTTATTACTTTGTTAGTGTTTTGGTTATTGTTACTGCTCCTCCTCCTCCTCCTCCTCCTTCTTCTTCTTCTTCTTCTTCGTCGTCGTCCTCTCCTGCGCAAAACTATGGAAATAATAATCTATGAGCGTTTGATGTGGCAATTAGAATCCATCAACGCTCTTGGTATCTCTCAATGTGTTTTCCGCAAAAGCAGGAGCACTTCAGACCATCTCGTTCGTTTCGAGTAGTTCATCAGTATCACACTCCTGCGATCAAACCTTTGCAATACGAAATTGCATAATAACAAAAACGTCCCGAAGACACTAGAGCATGAACTCGCTCAACGCAGGAGTGAAATGTATATATATGTCCCGGGAACACAGTAGGCAAATAAACTAAAAATTGTCAATGCACTAGATGTAATCGATAAATGCATACACCTCGAATGTCACTGGGACTGTAGCTGCTACGATTAGATGCATCCGCCGTGGTCATCCAATATTTCAAAGTCTGTGGTGAAGAAGCGAAGGCAAAAAGTCTATTATAATACAATCGGTGAAAAAGTGATGGTAAAACCAAAAACAAAGTCGAAGTTAAAGTTGAAGTTGAAGGTAAAATCGAAGTTGAAGATGAAACCAAAGGCAAAAAGCGAAAGGTACACTGCAACATAACCCATACAAAATCTTCTAAGAATTTGAGTAACAATTTATACATGCTTCCTGATGCAATTGAAAACTCAACCATTTTCCTTAATAATAATAATCGCTAACTCTTGTATTGTAACAATCACAAATGTAAATCTAACGCATGTATGAATGAATGACTGCAACCTTGAATGTTTTGTATGCTTGGAAGAATAATGATTGTAATAAATATGGTATCACTTATACGAATATAATACTTCCCCATAATATTTTAGCCCCACAACATAATGATAACCAACAATGACACGACAAAATACGGACCACAGAAATAAATGACAACAAAGAGACACCCGACTAGCCAGTGAAAACACCCAAGTCCACACTTACTCAACTACCCGTGGATACGGTGATGCGGCTAAGGTCGGATACGTCTCTTCATCCGCAGCATTCCTTTTGGTACAGGTAGGTCAACGGTCAGGTCTACTAGTCGTCTCGATCTTCATTGACTAAAACAAACAGTCGAACTTGCACCAGTTTCAAGGTCGAACTCTTTCTCCCTCATCGTTCTCAAACGACTTCTGGTGAAAACTCAAGTTCTTGTCGTAGGGCACCGCTACGTGAGGATATCACGTACGTATTTCCTTAAGCGTACAGTTGACGGATAAAGGATTAGCAGGGACGAAAAACGATTCAACACACTGCTCCTAGATTCACTGTTCCTGAGACCTCCATGTAACGACCAAAATACCTGTCTTCTTTCTCTTTCGTCATTTCCTCTTTTCTACGACAATAAGTTACGTCACACTTTTCATTTACTTTTGTCCCGGCTTATTCAAAGGCACACAAAACGATGATTCATAGGCACTTGCGAGAAGACCACCTATCTACAAACAACAATATAAAGTTCAAACTGAGTGTGGGTCGTGACATACCCCCCCCTCAAGACAAAACCTTGGTTTTGTTCAAACTCAAAGTTCACGACTTACACGTTTCTGCTCAAAAAGTCTGCAGTGACGTTTTCCTTTCCAGGAATACTTTCAATAACCAGTGGAAACGACTGCATCAACAGCGCCCATCTCATCAACCTGCTGCTGGTAGTTTTCGATTTCTGAAGGTATTTCAGCGGTTGGTGATCAGTTTGTACGATGACTGTCCGATCGTACACATATTGCTGAAATCGTTGAAGTCCCCAAATCAACGCTAAACATTCCTTCTCAATCGTTGAGTAGTTCTTTTCTGCGGCAACTAACTTCCGGCTGACACAAGCCACTGGTTGGAGTCCGTGACCCTGATCTTGGCATAGTACTGCTCCAATACCTGTGTCTGACGCGTCTGTTTGCAAAACAAACGGTTTTTCGCCATCTGGCAGACAACATACAGGACTAGAGCACAACCTTTCTTTCAAAGTGTTGAAAGCTCTTTCGCATGCTTCCGTCCATGCGACTGGTCCTGTTTTTCCTCCCTTCGTCAGATCGGATAGAGGTGCGGCTATGGCTGCAAAGTTTGGTACAAACCTCCTGTAGTAGCTCGCTAACCCCAAAAACGACCTCACTTGTTTCTTTGTAGTTGGTTGTGACGTTCTTCTCCGATGCGATCCATTTTCTGACGGTCTGGTTGAATCTTACCTCGCCCTACCATGTGTCCCAGATACTCCAAACTCTGAAATCCTAGGAAACATTTTGACGGTCTTGCAGCTAACTGCACTTCGCGGAGTCTCTGACACAACGCTCTTAGACATTCCAAATGCCTTTCTTTTGTTTGTGTAGCTATCATCAAATCATCCATGAAGTTGTCTATTTCAGTCATGTGAAGGGGTGCCAATAACTTCCGCATCATTCGGGAAAATATAGCTCCGGCAGTCTTCAATCCAAAAGGCATCACGCACCACTGGAACTGACCTTCAGGAGTGGTGAACGCTGTCTTTTCTTTGTCCTCTTTTTTCATTGGAATTTGCCAATACCCTTTTGACAAATCTATTTTGCTCAGGTATTTCGCTTTTGCGAGCTTCGCGAACAAAAAATCGATATCAGGTAGAGGCTCAGCGTCGAAGACGATGTTACGATTCATTTTGCGAAAATCAACGCAAAATCGTATTTGTCCATTTTTTTTTTTCACTAGCACAATCGGTGAGCTATACGGTGACGTTGCTCTCTCAATGACCCGTAATTTCATCATCGTTTCTACTTCATCCTTCACCACCTGCATTTGCGAATGAGGTAAAGGGTATTGTCTTGTACGGACTGGCTCTTCATTGATCATCTTTATCTCGCACGTATCCAAGGTGCATCGTAAAGGGAAATCAGTGAAAATGTCTGCATAGTCTGACACTATGTTTAGGATGTCCTCATGAATTTCTGGACATTCTGGGTCAACGTGTACATCTTTCGGACCCTCGGTCGCCACTAACGGACACATTGGAATGTCGTTGCCCACTTGTTCTTCTTTCCATTGATCGTCTTCTGTCACTACTGCATCGACTGTCACTCTTTGGAATGGTTCGTCCATCAAAGGCATCTTTTGTAGGGGTACCTTGCTGACTCGACCCCTTGGTGTCACTCTCTGGCATTCAATGCATGATGCACAGTACCTGCGAACGTCTGCGCACATACCTGGCCAGAAAAACGTATTCCATATACGTTCGCGAGTTCGTTTTCCTCCTAGGTGTCCTGCCATGGGAGGATCATGAGCTAGCCTCATGACTTCTTTTCGTAGTTTCTTGGGAACTACTAGCTGCGATGTCTCCACTCCTCGCAACTGATGCAACCTGTATAGTAACCCTTTCTTTCGCGTGAATTTTACTGTAGCATTTCCTGACTTCAGTTCGCTCTGGGCATCAGCCAACGCTCGAACTTTTTTAAGACTATCGTCTTCTTCTTGCAATGCAGCCAACTCTGTCGGTGTGACTTCCACTCCTAGAGTTTTCGATACCTGCAAAGGTACTGTCGCTCGTTTTTCACGTTCTATTTGTCCTCTTGTTTCGACTGCTGCTGCCACGGCACATTCACTACCATCAATGGTAACTGGGCTTCGGTAACCAGATGAAAATGTAACCCAGTTACCCAGAAGAATGTCAGGTCCCATGTGGTCAAGGATGAACAGTTCAACAGTCCCTGTCACAAAGCCTGATTCAAGTTTCACCCATGCTGTAGGGTACTTTCCTGTTTTTGTCTGGTCTGCTAAGTACACTTCAACACTCCTCCCAGTGTAATCTTCAGGTTTGACCCATTTTGAAGCAACTGCTCCCATCTCTGCTCCAGTATCACGCATGATGCGTACTGTATTTTCGTTGATCCGACCCTCACTCCACGGGTTATAGGGTTTAATAGATCGGACGTCTATTGGCGGAGTATAGATCGGTAGGGTGTCGGTCGCAATTGTAACCTGACTGACTGCATGCGTTTTCATGCATTGCCTGGCGAAGTGCCCCTTACCCCTACACTTATAGCACTCGTCTGAATTCCTCCTGTCTCTTTCATCTCTACCGACAACTGGTCTCCTAATAGGTTCCCTCAATCTCGTTTGTGACTCGTTCGGTCTACGCTCGGGTTGACTGCTCGGTGTTCGTGGACTCGCTCTTTGGAAAACAGGTCCTCGGGATACGGCTCGTTTTACGTCCAAATGCAGTTGAGCATATTCGGCTGCTTGTGCGGCGTCTGTCGGCAATCGTTCACGCGCGAACATCTCGAGCTCAGGATTCATTACTGAATATATCTGTTCAGCCAAAAACATGTCTAACACAGACTTCGCGTCATCGATGTCTTTGTCTGCCAAGGAAAACCATCTTTCTACATATGTCTGCAACCGGATGAGAAATTGCGGAAAAGTTTCATTTTGTTCTTTCTTGGTCTCTCGGAACTGTCGGCGATACCATTCCGCATCGCGGCGAAAACGACGTAACAGCGCGTTGCGTACTTCTTCAAAATCTTGAGCCTGTTCGGGGTGTCAGACGCAAATACGTATCGCGCGCTTCTCCTGACAATAGTGGAGACAACCTTGCTGCCCAGCAATCTCTATTCCATCCTTGTGATTCAGCTATGAGTTCAAAATGACGCAGATAAGCTTCGATGTCTTCTCTACCATCGAAAGGGTGAATTTTCAGTCGGTAACCATCATGATGTTCTCTACGAGTTGAACGGTCAGCGAAAACTTCGCGTTCTTCTCTGATCACCTCCATCTGCATTTTCATCCGTTCTTTCTCTGCCTCCATTCTGATTTCTAATGATCTTCGTTCTTCTTCTTTGTCTTCCTCGCGTCGGCGACGTTCCTCTTCTTTCTCTTCCTCTCGTCGGCGACGTTCTTCTTCCATTTTCCTCTCCATCAGACGTCTGTCTTCTTCTTTTTCCTCTTCTCGTCGGCGACGTTCTTCTTCCATTTTTCTCTCCATTAGACGTCTGTCTTCCTTTTCTTCTTCTCGTCGGCGACGTTCTTCTTCTTTTTCTTCTTCGCGTCGGCGACGTTCTTCTTCTTTTTCCTCTTCGCGTCGGCGACGTTCTTCTTCTTTTTCCTCTTCGCGTCGGCGACGTTCTTCTTCTTTTTCCTTTCGCTCTTCTTCCATTTTCCTCTCCATTAGACGTCTGTCTTCTTCTATTTTTCTTTCCATTAGCCGTCTGTCTTCTTCGCGCTCTCTTCGCTCTTCTTCGCGCTCTCTTCGCTCTTCTTCTATTTTTCTTCGCTCTTCTTCCATTTTCCTCTCTACTAAACGTCTGTCTTCTTCTCGCTCTCTTCGTTCTTCTTCCTTTTGGATGCCATCCACGACAAATCTCGCTAGCGCCTCTTCTCGCAGGCCTAGGCTCATACCTAATTCTCTATACTTCACGGATACGTCAATCATTTCGGACGTCTCTTGGTTCCTTGACGGTTCTACGGCTACCGCCATGCGAGGGAAACCTAAGACAGACGTACTCAGAGTCTCTTCTCTCGTCAAACTGGACATGGTCGCTTCTCCCGATGCTCCCAGTACAATATCGGCTGAGTCGCTGCTAGGGGTGATCGATGTCCCTTCCCCACCAATCGTTTTCTTGGCTCCAGCACGTTTTGTACCTTTCCGGGTGGCGGACATTTTGCTAGCCGACCACCTTTTCTTGTATAATTGGTAAACAACAAATCTATTTACCAACTATATATCTCAGAGTTCAAATAACTCAACAGTTATACCACGGTTTGGCTCAGATGACACTAAGTTGTATTATAGTAAAGTGTGGGCTTGGTTGCTTACCTTATTACTGTCGGGTGCTCTAAGTGCGCCCACGCGATTCAAAACGCTCCAGCACCCGCCAACCACCCACGTCACTTACTCTGATTGTATGGTATAACACAACAATGTCAACGTAATTCTATCTCCTCCATTCATCCGTTCGATCCCACCGCTGCCACCAAATATGTCAAAGCCCCCCCTTATGGTCCTTCGTTTCTCTTACCATAAAGGGGAACTCTGAGCAGTGTATGCAACCATACGTGAACAACGGATGAACAGATAGAGACAAGTATTACGTTGGCAAAATAAAACAACAATTTATTCACATGAACATAACATGGAATCGTAAATGAATAACTAAAATTTATAAAAGTGATAGAATCAAACGACAGAATGAAATGTTCTTTGTTTTAAATAAATTAAATGGTTCTACACAGTATTCTCGTTCAGTCTCTTTGTTTTCCTTTTCTACTGTTCACTCATTGTTCGCACACAACCTATGCACTGTTTACAAATTTGTTGCTACTACTGTTATAACGATTTCAGTTCACAAGTCCCGTTTTACAAAAAGTCCCGTTTTACAAATACATATCACACTCCTGCGATCAAACCTTTGCAATACGAAATTGCATAATAACAAAAACGTCCCGAAGACACTAGAGCATGAACTCGCTCAACGCAGGAGTGAAATGTATATATATGTCCCGGGAACACAGTAGGCAAATAAACTAAAAATTGTCAATGCACTAGATGTAATCGATAAATGCATACACCTCGAATGTCACTGGGACTGTAGCTGCTACGATTAGATGCATCCGCCGTGGTCATCCAATATTTCAAAGTCTGTGGTGAAGAAGCGAAGGCAAAAAGTCTATTATAATACAATCGGTGAAAAAGTGATGGTAAAACCAAAAACAAAGTCGAAGTTAAAGTTGAAGTTGAAGGTAAAATCGAAGTTGAAGATGAAACCAAAGGCAAAAAGCGAAAGGTACACTGCAACATAACCCATACAAAATCTTCTAAGAATTTGAGTAACAATTTATACATGCTTCCTGATGCAATTGAAAACTCAACCATTTTCCTTAATAATAATAATCGCTAACTCTTGTATTGTAACAATCACAAATGTAAATCTAACGCATGTATGAATGAATGACTGCAACCTTGAATGTTTTGTATGCTTGGAAGAATAATGATTGTAATAAATATGGTATCACTTATACGAATATAATACTTCCCCATAATATTTTAGCCCCACAACATAATGATAACCAACAATGACACGACAAAATACGGACCACAGAAATAAATGACAACAAAGAGACACCCGACTAGCCAGTGAAAACACCCAAGTCCACACTTACTCAACTACCCGTGGATACGGTGATGCGGCTAAGGTCGGATACGTCTCTTCATCCGCAGCATTCCTTTTGGTACAGGTAGGTCAACGGTCAGGTCTACTAGTCGTCTCGATCTTCATTGACTAAAACAAACAGTCGAACTTGCACCAGTTTCAAGGTCGAACTCTTTCTCCCTCATCGTTCTCAAACGACTTCTGGTGAAAACTCAAGTTCTTGTCGTAGGGCACCGCTACGTGAGGATATCACGTACGTATTTCCTTAAGCGTACAGTTGACGGATAAAGGATTAGCAGGGACGAAAAACGATTCAACACACTGCTCCTAGATTCACTGTTCCTGAGACCTCCATGTAACGACCAAAATACCTGTCTTCTTTCTCTTTCGTCATTTCCTCTTTTCTACGACAATAAGTTACGTCACACTTTTCATTTACTTTTGTCCCGGCTTATTCAAAGGCACACAAAACGATGATTCATAGGCACTTGCGAGAAGACCACCTATCTACAAACAACAATATAAAGTTCAAACTGAGTGTGGGTCGTGACAATCAGAGACGCGTTGGTTAACGGTGAACTTGTTGTTTCTGTGATCTAGAAAAGGTGAATGACACGACTTGGAAGTTCGGGATTCTAAAAGATCTAGAACTCATGGGTTTCTGTGGGAACTTACCCAGTTTTATAGAATTTGTTTAACCGATAGAAAGTTTCATATCCGACTTGACTCCACTTTATCAGATCCTTTTGAACAGGAGATGGGTGTCTTTCAGGGTAGCAATTTTTCTCCTATTTAGTTTAACATTAAGATCAACAACATAGTTAAAAACGCCAAATCTGGCATAGATAAATCCTTGTTTGTTGATGATTTCTCCATCTCGGCTAAGGGTAAAACCTTGGCAGGAGTTGGAGCGTCAACTTGCATAGATAACATTCAAGGGTGGGTAGGAATTTTCGCTTTCTAAAACCGAATGCTTTTATTTTCATCGCAAACAGAACCAGGTTTTGAACCATTCTCTCCATGTTTATGACAAACCCATCAAAGTTTCTAAACAAGTTAAATTTTTGGGTAATATTTTTGACAGCAAATTTACTTTTCTGCCGCATATTAAATACCCGAGGGAAAGCTACCAGAAAGGTCTTAATATTTTGAAAGTTATCAGCCGCCCAGACTGGGTAGCAGGCAAGCAAACTCTGCTTCTCCTTTATCGTTCTTCTTTGGTAAGCACTAAATTGGATTATGGTAGCATCGTACATGTATATGTTCCACTAGGAAAGCCTATTTGAAAGCCTTGGATCCAATCCATCATCAAGGTCTTCGGATCTGCCTGAGAGGGGGGGGGGGAGGAGGAGGAGGAAGTTTCGCATTTTCCCAAAGGAAAGTCTCTACGCTGAGGCTTTGGAGATCCGTAGGCTTCAGCTCGCCATGAACTATTTTCTCAAACTGAGAGCAAACCCTGAAAATCCCGCTTATGATTGTGTTGTAAAACCCGTTATTTACGCTTAAATACTCCAACAAACCAACAGAAGTTCATCCTTTTGATATCAGAATACGTCCTCACTTTGACACTGCAGGCATAGATGTTGACTCTGTTAATAATGACCAATTGCTAAATGTGTCTTATGAAACCCATTATCAACTTCAACCTCACATCCTTCCAAAAGACCGAAACTTCCGAAGTTGGTTTATAAACAACTTTACCTGGAAAAATGTTCATTGTATAAAGGATATGAACAACTATTTACTGACGGGTCGAAGAAAGGAGACTCATTTGCTGCTGAGTCGGTCTCTAGGAAACACATCGACCAGCCTTTGCAACAGCGTATACCTGAATACAGCTGAGCTCAAGGCAATTCATTTAGCTCTGAAACAGGTCTATCAATTCAAAAGATCCTCATTTTTAATCATGTCTGATTCACTGTCAGCACTTCAGGCTCTTTCCACGAGAAAGATATCGCACCCTTTTCTGGCAGAGATATATAACCTCCGCACACAACTTGTTTCTGAGAGTAAAAAGATAATTTTTATGTGGGTGCCTGGTCACATAGTCATCCGCGGCAATATTGCAGTGGACAAAGCGGCTAAAGCTCTGCATCTAGATTTCCCGTCCAATGTGTTCCATACCCTGACCTGCGTTGCATGGCTGGCTCTTATTGTAAACGGCTCTGGCAGACCGAATGGTCTAATCAAATCAGTTACAAATTATTTCAAATTCTTCCAGATTTGTTTGCTTCTTTGCTTAACTTTACGTCCACCCGCAAAGAAAAAACTGTTTTGGCTCGCCTTTTTTATATTGGGCATACGTATGTCACCCATAGTTTCGTTTTCAAAGGAGAGTAAACACCGTGGTGATTTGCATGTGACAAACCCTTTTCCGTCCGCCGTTCTATGTCTTTTTATTCGAAAATTTTTCCGCGACAAAACTCCTCATTTGCGTTTGAGGCCTGTTGTGTCAGCTTGGGAATATTGGACGCTTTCTGCCAAATGGTTACTAGGGCTTCCTATGATATTATTATTTAGCAATGTAAGCATTTTACATGTATGTGTTTTGTTGATACATGTATTGTATAATGATGTTTGTATTCTATTTAGTTTTTGTAAACGAGCGTTCGATAAATTAGAGTATAGCCTCAGAGTCCCCTGCGTGGGATGACTTTATTGTACAATGACCGGCTGGTGGAGTGCCTTCAGTGTTACCACTGGGATTGTTTCAGCAGATTTTGTATGCGGATCAGGGGTGAATCCTCTTTCAGCCAAGTTGTGATCTTGATTTTGTGGTCCTGATTCGGCTCTTTGCAGTCCACTGGACCCTGTAAGCAATGAATACTAACTAACCATCCTTCCTCCCCCTCTTTCTTCCCTCCACTCCCCTCCTCCCGCACTCCACCCCCTCTCCCCATCTCCTTCACAAAAGAAATACAAAAAAATCGGTGGCTGGAGACTTCGTCATATCGTGCATCATCGACCCACAGAAATGTCGATTACAACAAAAATCCCACAATGATTAAAAAATAATCGTCTTACCTCCACCGCTGACATGATGAGCAGAGTATGTCAATATCACAATCTATCCCTTGTCTACTAAGAAAGCTCTGTTAACTCTCGTCGTACCTGACCTAGCGCTGGCCTTTCGAGGTTTGTTTTTATAGTTCCCGAGCTGTAAAGGTCGGAAGCTACTCTTTGGCTTTGGGCGTCGGGCGTCCGTCCGTCGGCGTCCGGAGGTGACGTTGCGCACTTTTCTCTGTAACTAATGAACGGATTTCTTTGAAACTTGGATTTAGGTAGGAAACATTGAACCCTATCAGTTGACCCCCCCCCCCCCCCCCCAAAAAAAAAAAAAAAAAAAAATCATGTTGGGTGACGTCATCATGGTGATTTCACAATTTGTTGTTGTTTTCTTTCTAATCCTATTTTCTCCCAAACTACTAAAGGGAGTTGTTTCAAGTTTGGTATGTACTTAGATTTTTTTTTTTTTAATCTTCGTGTATAATTAGCGTACAGATGCCGTAAGCCTGACCTTAAACGAAACTGGTATTGAGTGACGTCATCGTGTTACGTCATCATGGTGATGTCATATATTGGTGTGTTTTTTCCCTAACCTAATCCTATTTTTCCCAAACTAATGGATGGATTTGGTTCAAGTTTGGCATAATTAATGGACGGGTGTAATTGAAACTTATAATTTAGTGTGTGTGTGTGTGTGTGTGAGAGAGAGAGAGAGAGAGAGAGAGAGAGAGAGAGAGAGAGAGAGAGAGAGAGAGAGAGAGAGAGAGAGAGAGAGAGAGAGAGAGAGAAAGCACGCGAGGGAACTCGGCACCCATTATGTCCAGCACTTGTTTTAAATAAATCCTGCGTGCGTGTGTGTGTGTGTGTGTACATGTTAACTGCGACTTCTGTCGACGAACTCAGGTAAAAGTCACACGTTCTGTCGACCGCTAATTTGTGACGACGTCGTCAGTTTTTGTGACGACGGTCGCCAGATTTTTTTTGGTCAAAATAGCGTTTTTCACCCCTGTTTAGCCGACCGTCGTTGAAATCATGCAAAAAAACAGTGGTGTCGTCTAAAAGCATAATCTGGCACGTTGGTTTGTGTATAACTTACACACTTTGAGCCTGGACTTTTACACTCCTGCTTGACTCCAGGGCCCCTCTCTCTTCGTGTGTATATGTCGTGACCAATCAGATTGCATCGTGACGTGATTAGCCTACGAGACAACGAATTGTCACGAGATATGTCAGTGCGCCATTGTAAACAAATGCCAACACTTGGCAACAGTGTGGTAAGTAAAACTTCTTCTTGTTGGGACTTTAATTTCTTCATAAGTTATCAGTTTTCAGCTTAGGTTTTTTAGGATTCATTAAATATTAAACTGAAAATGACTATATGTAGCACCTGACGAATCGAAGTGAAGAAGATTAATTGGTGCAGACCCGAGACCGACTTGGCAAAAGAAAACCCAAACTGTGGTGGATTAGTAGTCTTGTACCTTCACTTTTACCGTCAATTTGCCGTCAATAATATGAAATTTGCAGAGCAAGTAAGTACTTTTAGCTAGGAACAAGAGTGTAGGAGATTCTGGCAAATGTTTTGATTGACAACATTGCAAGTTGCAACACTTCCACGTAAATGCATAAAACGGCAAAGAATAGACTTACATGTAGGCCTGTTCAGCACAATTTTTTACTGGAGTGGTGAAGATAATTTTATAGAAAATTCTGCAATAATATTGACCAACAAAATTATTAACATCATACAAAGCTTCTAACAACAACGCAAAATCAAATCAAAGGTAAATACACTGTTATTGCATAAAACAAAACGATCGGATCTATCGTGCGCGTCTCTGACGTAACAGAGCTGAGAGTGGGGTTGAGAAATATGCTTGACCTAATTCCACGTAGCAATATCATTATTTATTGCAAATGCTTAATCAGACTATTACTTTGGATAAAAATATAATGACTTTTCATTGTTCAGTGGTCCATCCATGTTCACGGTCTGTGTGTGTTCTTTAAGTCCGTGGAGACATTACAACAAAAGGATATAAGAATGTTGCCTTTGTTTATTTTGGCATCATTCTGCACATTTTTTTTTATGTCACATTTATGTCATAAGAAAACAGGGAAAAATGTATCTATATCTCTCTTTCTCCCCCCCCCCCCCCTCTCTCTCTCTCTCTCTCTCTCTCTCTCTCTCTCTCTCTCTCTCTGTATTCCTAAATAGGTAGTTTGATCTTAAAAAGGATCATGTTTCAGACTCTGCACCATCGAAGGCAGCAACAGCAGAGGTACTAGGGTCAGCAGCACCTGCCCCAGCCTCCGCCTCAGCCCTCTCCTAACCCATTTCAGCAGCAACAGCAACTACATCCACCTCCACAGCTGTCCTCATCGTCGTTGTCTAACCCCCAGAGACCTCCACCGTCTTCTTTTCACCGGGGAGCTTCACCCAGGCATCTGTCGCTCGGATCGTGTGCCATGCCTGATAAGGGCTCAGATCATGTGAGTAATGTACTTGTTAGAGTGTAGCGCTACAAGGCAAATGAACTTTGACATGGATCGATTTAGCTCAAGATGGAAAACAGTGCCAAGCTATGAAGTTTCAGGTTAGCCCCAGGTAGTTTAAGATAATGACACACCAGTCCTACGAAAGTGCACTCCGAAAGCAAAATGTGAAGTATAAGCTGTGTACATCAATTTTGTTAGGCTTTTATTGATTAGGATTACTTTTTATAGTGTTTACATACACCACCAACCCAAGCTCCATTACCCACACCTGACCCCCACAGATAGAAAAGTTAACAAGGACGTCGTCACGGGTAGAAAGACATAATATGCATGCGTTCAGTATAAGTGGATGTTTCAGGCATATGTCGAACATCTGTAGGCCTAGACAGTGCTTGTCGCAGTAGGAGTTGTCGATATTGGATCTCGAGACATGTCGTCTGCTTCCAGCACACAGTCATGTGCGTCAAGAATGACTCCCCACTTTGCGTCATTTCTTTATTTTGGGGTCAAATACGCACTGCAGTGCGCAATCGGAAACACGGAATGGGTATACTACATTTAGCAGACATAGGCGCGTTTGCAACAAAAATAAAAGACAACCCTTATTGGATTTCCTTGTCTGCTACTCGAACCAAGCGAGCAATGAAATGGTGGATCGTAATCTTCCATCATATTGGTATTTTTCTAAAGGGATAACAAACATACTGGCCGCAAAAACCAAACAACTAAATCTATACGTCCCTTGGATTCAGGGTTGGATTTTTATTCGCCATTTCGGGCATTGTGCATGTATTTTGCGTGCTACAATGGGATACATTGCATTTATTGTCATTGTAATAAATTGATAAATATTCACATAGTTATATTTTGATTTAAAGCATAATTGTATTTGTTCTGTTGGTTTGTTGTTGATTTAGATAAATGTATTTAAATGAAAGTAGCCTTTTGATTTAGATATGCATTTTAATGAAAATAGCCGTTAATTGTAGTTGTTAGATCTGTCAATCGGACGGGTGAAATTATTGATTTAATTAACCTGCTATAATTTCTCATCGCTAATAGTCATGTTTCAAAATAATAATGTACAGTAACACAGTATTATAATCTGTTGACAGGAATCTGACAACCTAGTGGACCTGCCAAATACTCCCAACACTGAGCACTGCCGCAGCGGATATAACAGTGATCATGATGATTTGTTTGATGACGTCTGTGACAGCACAATCACTCTAAATCGCATTGTGACTTTATTCCATCCAATGATTCAAGTGGCACTGAATCAAATGACAGCTTAGCCATGGTTTACGAAAATGAACCTGATTCCAGCTACAGTCAAGCCAGGCTTTACAGAATGGGAGCCACCGTGTTCACTGAAACTAGTGATGAGTCCCTGTGCATAGACTTTACTGACACTGCAAAAAAGACTGGCAACAAGCAAATTGGGGCAGGCACTCTGTTGCCTCAAACTTCCTTTCTGCTTCTCTGTCCATACATTCAATGGCCTGCGCTATCAGCTGTCCTTTTTGTTTTTTCAAAACATCAAGATTGTATAGATAATTGCCCATGTTCCACATTCTCAGGAGGAGCAACTCTCTTTTTACCATCCATACAAGAAACCCCCTCCTGGACATTTTCATTCCCATGTACTTCGCAAATGTCTAGGAAAGACAGTTTGTCCTATTTGATAATGTAAGCAGTACCCCTTCTTACACAGGCAATGAAACATTCATGATTTGGTGAGAAATAGACCAGTGTTTAGACTCGTTTTGTGTGAATATTCTGATTTGGCTCTGTGTAGTCCGCTGGACCCTGTAAGGAATGAATAGCTAACTTACTAATTGTTATGCAGAGAAGTTTAAAGTCTAACAGGACACTACAGTCAATGATTGTAGGTACCCAAATCTTTTGTGGCATGCGACTGACCTCATATTTTTGTGCTCCAGATTTCTTTATTTTAGGTTGAAGTTAATAATGTCTAACATCAACAAATTCTGTGTTTTTTGCTGTCTCATTTCATTTGCATTTTTTTTAATTTAGCAAGAATGGTTATTTTTTAATATTTTGTTTGTTAAAGTGAACGATAATTAATGACGCACTACGCAAGATTTGTGAAGCATAGTGCTCTATTCATTTTAGCTGAGTGATCGCGGCAATTCCCAAAAGCTCTAAAAATAGTATGCAGATGAAAAGCAGAGTGCATTCTGTTACATGAACAAATTCTGTGTTTCTTGCTGTTTCATTTTATGTTCATTGTATTTTCTTAGCAAGAATGCTTTTTTTTCATTATTATTTTTTTATCCCCCGTGGGGATAGCAATGAATAACTATTTTGTTTTTGTAAACGGGGGTTTGATACTGGCAAACACGCTTGGTCTCCACAAAAACTCCAGACGATGGACATGGCACAGTCCTGGCGGGGAGCATCACAACCAAATAGACTACATCATGGTCAAGAAACGCTTCAGATCAAGCATCAACATTGGCAGGACACGCACTTTTCCAGGAGCAGACATCGGAAGTGACCACGATCTCGTGATGATGTCTTTCCGGCTCCACTTGAAGAGAGTAAATACAGCAAAGTGCACTAGACTGAAGTTCGACCTGGACAAACTGCAAGACCCGGAGGTGGCAGAACTATTTCAGGCCACAATTGGAGGGAAATTTGCACCACTGCTCATTTTGGGGGCTGGTGAAGTAGATGTCAACACCATGACCACCACCTTCAACTCAGCTGTGACAGATGCCGCCACTGAGATCCTTGGCAAGCACCGACCAAAGAAGAAGCCGTGGATCACACCTGAACTTTTGGATCTGTGTGATAAACGAAGAGAGATGAAAAAGAAAAAGAACACCTCACAGGGAGCTGATGTCTACCGAAAAATCAACAATGACATCCGAAAAGGCATGCGCACAGCAAAGGAGAACTGGATAGAAGATCAATGCCAGGAAATAGAGAACAGTCTGAACAAGAACAACAGCAAGAAGGCCTACCAGACAGTGAAGCGGCTGACAAGTGTCAAACAGCCCAAAGTCTCCACGATCCAAAGCAAGTCTGGCATATGCCTTACAGAAGAACAAGAAGTCTTGGACAGATGGACAGAGTACTGCTCTGACCTTTACAACCATACACCAAATGGAGACCCATCAGTTCTAGCATGTCCCGAGAACAGAGAAGAAGAAGAAGAAATCCTCCCAATTCTCCGGGAAGAAGTTGAGGCAGCAGTGCAAGCGCTAAAGAAAGGGAAGTCAGCGGGAGTGGACAACATACCCGCGGAACTGCTACAAGCAGGAGGAGAAGCGATGATTGATGCCCTCACCATTATCTGTAACAAGATCTGGCAGAGTGGGGAGTGGCCTATACCATGGACCCAGTCGCTTGTCATCACTCTTCCCAAAAAAGGTAACCTTCAGGAGTGTGAAAATTACCGGACCATCAGCCTCATCAGCCATCCCAGCAAGGTCCTCCTGAAAATAATACTCAACAGGTTGAAACCCCAAGCTGAACAGATCATAGCTGAAGAACAAGCAGGATTCAGGGCAGGGCGAAGTACCACTGAGCAGATTTTCAACCTCAGAATAATCTGTGAGAAATACCTACAGCACCAACAACATCTATATCATGTGTTCATAGACTTCAAGAAGGCGTTTGACCGAGTCTGGCATGCAGCTCTATGGGCAACAATGAAAGTGTACAACATCAGCCCTAAAATTATTGAAGTCATCAAAAGCCTGTATGACAAGGCTACCAGTGCAGTCCTCCACAACAGCGCCATCGGGAACTGGTTCAGAACAACAATCGGTGTGCGTCAAGGATGCCTACTCTCTCCAACACTCTTCAACATCTTCCTAGAGCGCATCATGTCAGATGCTCTTGCAGACCATGAAGGCACAGTCAGCATAGGGGGTAGAGCAATCTCCAATCTTCGTTTTGCAGATGACATTGATGGATTGGCTGGAGAGGAACAAGAACTTGAACAGCTGGTACAGAGGCTTGACACCACCTCCAGAGCCTATGGAATGGAAATAAGTGCAGAGAAGACCAAAATGATGACCAACAACACCAATGGCATCAATACGGACATCAAAGTCCAAGGCCAATCCCTCAACACAGTGCATAGCTTCAAATATTTAGGAGCCATTGTATCAGACAATGGGTCCCGACAGGAAGTCCTCTCCAGGATCGCACAAACAACTGCTGCCCTGACAAGGTTGAAGCCCATTTGGAAAGACAGGACCATCAGTCTACATTCCAAAGTAAGACTGCTGCGCTCCCTTGTCATCTCCATCTTCCTATATGCTTGCGAAGCATGGACCCTCACAGCAGATCTCCAACGAAGAATACAAAGCATGGAGATGAGGTGCTACAGAAGACTTCTGGGCATTTCCTATACCCAACACATCACCAACGACGAAGTCCGACAGACCATCACACAAGCCATTGGACAACACGATGACCTGCTAACAGTGGTGAAGAAACGGAAACTCCGATGGTATGGCCACGTCACCAGATCATCAGGCCTTGCAAAGACTATTCTGCAAGGCACAGTGCAAGGAGGTAGAAGAAGAGGGAGACCGAAAAAGAGGTGGGAGGACAACATTCGAGAATGGACTGGTTTGACACTGAGCGAAGCCATCAGGGCTGCTGAGGACAGAGAAAGATGGAGTATGCTGGTTAAACGATCATCTGTGGTGCCCCTACGACCTTCGGGTTACGGGACAGGATAGGATAGGTGGGGTTGCCGAGGTATTCTGTATAAATAGTATCTCCACTTTCTGGAAATCTAGTGTTTTAAATTCCCACTTCCGCTGTCCTTCTCCTTTGTTTTTTTCATTCCTACTCTGTTCTATCTACTATCTTATTTGCTAGAACCCCCCCCCCCCCCCCCCCCCCCCCCCCCCCCCGTTGGGATGCCAGGAGTTTCTGTATATATAGTATCCCCACTTTCTGGAAATTTAGTGCTTTACATTCCCACTGTCGCAGTCTTTCTCCTTTGTTTTTTTCATTCCTGCTCTGTGTTCTCTAAATCTACTATCTTCCTTCTTCGCTAGACTAGTCACCTACCTTTTTTCTTGAAAACACTTCCGGGACAAAACTCTTCATTTGTGTGTGAGCTTGGGAATATTGGACGCTTTCTGCCAGGTGGTCACTGGGGCTTTTATGATATTATTATTTGGCAGTGCAGGCATTTTATATGTATTTGTTTTGTTGATATTTTATAATGATGTTTGTATTCTATTTTATTTTTGTAAATTAGAGTATAGACTCAACGTCCCCTGCGTGGGATGTCTTTATTGTAAAGTGACTGGCTGGTGGATTGCCTTCAGTGTTACCACTAGGGTTATTTCGGCAGATCTTTTATGCTGATTAGGGGCGAGTCCTCTTTCAGCCAAGTTGTGGTCTTGATTTTGTGGTCCTGATTCGGCTCTTTGCAGTCCCCTGGACCCTTTAAGCAATGAATAACTATTTTTGTTTTTGTAAACGGGGGTTTGATAAATTAGAGTATAGTCTCAGTGTCCCCTGCGTGGGTTGCCTTTATTGTACAGTGACCCGCCCGGTGGAGTGCCTGAAATGTTACCATTACGTTGAGTAGATTACCGTCCCCGGACACGGAAGCGTATAGGGGAGGCCTGTTACCATTAGGGTTGTTTCAGATCTTTTATACGGATCAGGGGTGAGCCCTCTGTCAACCAAGTTGTGGTCCTGATTCAGTTCTTTTCAGTCCTCTGGACCCTTTAAACAATGACTAACTCACTCATTCATTGGGGATAGGGTGGTCATATAATTGTGAATTTGTACTTGTATATGTGTTTTATATGTATATTTATGATTTTGTGAGCGATAGACCAATGTTTAGACCTGCTTTGTGTGTCCTGCTTGGCTTTATGTAGCCCGCTAGACCCTGTAATAAGGAATAAGTAGCTAACTAACAAACTTGCTGTTATGCAGAGAAGTATGAGGAATGATTAAAGTCTAACAGGGGACTACAATCAATGATTGTAGGTACCCAAAACCTTTGTGGCATGCGACTGATCTCATGTTTTGTCTATTTATAGCAGCTCCAGATTTCTTTATGTTAGGTTGAAAATAATAATAATCAACAAAGTCTGGAATGAATAGGTAACTAACATATCTCTTTTTCATGTAGAATGTTGTCAATTGGTTTCTCAAGTCATATGCGAGTCATATGGGCTTTGCCTTCAAGTTTGTTATTGCTTTATTTCACAATTTGAGGAAATAAATGGATCCATGATCAAGAATATTTTACTTCAGTATTATATGTGAAAATCGTGTATGTGTGTGTGCGCATATAAATGGATCCATGATCAAGAATATTTTACTTCAGTATTATATGTGAAAATCGTGTGTGTGTGTGTATGTGTATCTCTCTCTCTCTCTCTCTCTCTCTCTCTCTCTCTCTCTCTCTCTCTCTCTCTCTCTCTCTCTCTCTCTCTCTATATAAAGAGGGATAGAAAACCAGAGGAAAGGATGAATTCCTGCGTCATGCACACAGTTCCTCACCCCGCACCACCCGCCCCCACAAACAAAATTTCCCGCGAACAAACGTAAGTTCCTAAAATCAATATATTTATTCATTATACCTCCAATCAGTCAAAACACAACAGCAAGGTGTCCAGTATTTCTCAGTTCAAATCTTCAATATGGTTTAAATAAAAATCCACCCCGCCCTGTAACAGTCACATTCCTTTTATGTTTTTCAAAGCTCAGTACAGCTCAAGATATTTCTGTACCTTTACTTAGAAAATAAATAGATAAAACAAATTATATAATTATGAATCAATTGAAACGGATTAATATTAACATTATTTTGGAAATAAATAGTTGTAGCTTTACATAAAGCACAAGATACTAAAAATGACTACATCAACAAACAAAACGCCCCCACAAAAAGAATGAACTGGGTTGTTTCCTATTGGAAAGACGGGGTTACATTACCAACCAAGACAAACCCCTAAATATTCATACATATTCACGTACAAAAGCACAACAAGAAGTATACATGTGTTGCCTGTGCCAACCACCTCATTGAGTAACCTTAGCTTTAAAAGTAAGGTATATGAGAAACTAATAACAATAATAATTAAAGTTTATTGTCGTTTTTACGTTTTGAAGACATCAAAACTTAGTTTCATAATGTGCCCATGTGTCTCCAGATTGACAGTCAATTTATGATATTTGACACAAAAAGGAGTTAAAACCGGATCTAATTTGGTTTATATTATTTCTCAGTCTGTTTATTTTTTGAGTCTTCAAATGTACAGCAATAAAAAAAAAAAAGCTGTCTTCAGATGTACTACAAACATTTATGTTTTAAATCTTCAGAAGTCGGGCGCCAGTTTTCAGTTGTTTTTTTTAGCACATATGATGACCACACCATGACTTATTCTCAGCTTCTTTGTTGAAACTGGCGCCAAAAAGTTTCAGATGAAGTTACCGTATTTCTAACGTTTTGCCGACTGTCTCCAAAATAGCTAAAATACAGGGAGTCAGTTGTCAGAAGTGCTAAAATTCCCGTTTTTAATTTTTTTCTGTAATATTACATAATGTTAACTTTTTTGTGTAAAAACGTTTTAATGAGTGCATTTGTAAGCTACATGTGCGATTTGGTTTCTATATCTCTTCATTTGAAAGAGTCGCCAAAAGTGGGGTGTAAAGTACCAGTCGCCAAAACTACCAGAAGACATGAATGTTTGTGTGTGTGTGTGTGTGTGTGTGTGTGTGGGTGTGTGTGTGTGTGTGTGTGCGCGTGTTTTTTTTTTAATGTACTCGTATAAACGTAACACTTCTCTGTCGCTGAAGCTTTATTAACTCATTAAGGACGAGAAGGCCGTTCGATATCCAAATCACAGGATGGTAATGAAACTGAATGTTATCTAGTACGTGTACAGTTTATAAGAAGTCCCGGCGAACTGAAGTAGAAATACAACATGAACCTAAAGTGAGCGAGATTTGTTAACTTTTTACACCGTTCAATTTTTGTAAACTTTTACACCGTACGATTTGTTTAAATTTTACAACGTACGATTTTTTTTATTTTATTTTACAGCGTACGATTTTTTTTAACATTTTACACAGTACGATTTTTAAAAACATTTTACACCGTACGATTTTTTCCATGTCAAAGTTGGAGGATAGCAGTGGAGATTTTTCTTCTTTTATTTTCTTCTTTTTCTTCCTTTTCTTCTTCTTCCTCGTCCTTTCTTCTTCTCCTTCTTTTCCCTTTCTTTTCCTTTACCTCCTTGTTTTTCTTCTTCAGGTGTGTATATATTTGTTTCAAAGATTTCCACACAGGCCAACAGAACTACATATATTATGACAATGTTTCGGTAGTGAGGAAGATGGAGGCGATGGTGGTTTAAGAGTTGACGGGTTGCGATTTCCTCTACACCCCGACACCCCACCCCGTTTCTTCTTTTGTTAGTAGTGTTGGTGGTGATGATGATGATGATGATGATGATGATGATGATGATGATGATGATGTCGCATATAGCGGAGGTCTTAAAAAAACACAACATTCATGGTCATTGCAACTACTTTCTTCGGTTTCTGTGTGCCTGTCTTTATCTGTCTGTCGGTCTGTCTGTCTCTCTCTCTCAATACTAATCTTAATTCCTATTTTTTGATATAAAAAAAGGTCAAACATTTGTTATACGTCTTTACCCCTTTCGCCCTCTCCCATCCCCCCCCCTCTCTCTCTCCCTCTTTTCCTCTCTCTCTCCCTCCCCTCTCTCATTCTTCTACTCCCGCTCTCCACCATCCCTTCTCCCCACGGGCTACGTTAGGAAATGGTTAATAACATGTAACTAAAGATTCCTTCAGTTTCCCACTACTACAACAACCTCGCGGTTAAAATAAAATTAAATATCATTAGTCTACGTGTGCCTCAAATATCCAATTGTTGGAAATTTCCTGTAGTCAACTTTCGCAATATTCCATTTCTACGCCTTTAAAATTAAATGGTCTGTTCAATTCTTTCTGGAATGAGATTTTCCTGAAGTAGTAAACTACCGAGCTTTAGGGTTGTATTTTTTTTTTGGATGCAGCTGACACGGCTGGCTGACGTCATAGGCTGACGTCATAGGCTGATGTCATATGAGGGTATGTGAGGTCAGGGTCATTGGCTGCGGTCATCGCTGCTGTGGTATATTATATCACTGGTGCGGCATTTTGTTTGTGGGTAATGGCGGCATTTGTTTGTTTTTTGTTGTTGCGGTGTTTTATTTAATGGCGGGGTGCGGAGCGAGCAGCCGGCAGCGGTCTGGTGTGCGCGGGGCGTGCGCGGGGCGTGCGCGGGTGGGGCAGGCGCGTGCGTGCGCGGGCGGACCACTACATCTATTTATATCACGTGTGGTCTTGGTAGGGGGTCTGTTTTGTTTATACTCAACAATGAATAAGTTATTGGTCAACAAATACAATTTTTTTCTTCAGTATAATTGTTTTTTATAGTTTTAGTGTTGATTTAGCCAAAAACGTATACAGCTATAGGCTGCCTTGTATATAAAGATAAAAGAGAGTCTCATAGCCTTGTGAATGTGGGGGAAGTGTGATGTTAAAAAAGAGTATACTGATCTTGGGCCAGTATAATGATGGTGATGCCCCTCTCTCTCTTCTCTCTCTCTTTGGCAAATCTTTATAAGCATGCCACAGACGCGGTAACCTCTCTCTCTCTCTCTCTCTCTCTCTCTCTCTCTCTCTCTCTCTCTCTCTCTCTCTCTCTGGCAAATCTGTATAAGCATAGATACCTGAACACTATCGAGATATGGGCAGCGCAATATAAATGCGATGACCTCTCTCTCTCTCTCTCTCTCTCTCTCTCGCTATCTCACTCTACATGCTTAGGTAACTAAACACTAGTGAAATGCGGGCAACACACCATGGATGCGGTCACCTCGCTCTCTCTCTCTCTCTCTCTCTCTCTCTCTCTCTCTCTCTCTCTCTCCCTCTCTTTCTCTCTCTCTCTCTCTCTCTCTCTCTCTCTCTCTCTCTCTCTCTCTCTCTCTCTCTCTCTCTCTCTTTCTAACAGAATTCTACGAGCATGCTACTTTATCATAAATTTAAATGTAATTATATTAAGTTTACAAAACTATGTAATATTTATGAATCACATGATCCACAACTTTACCTTTCTATGGGCTGGTGGCCCGAAGATTGTGTGAAATGTATGTATGTAATATTTTTTGGGAAGTAAAAGGACGATGTCCAAATGTCAAATGTCTCTCTCTCTCTCTCTCTCTCTCTCTCTCTCTTTTAGTAGATAATAATTGACTTTTTATATTGGAGGGTATGCGAGAGATGTTAGAGTCTAGACATACTAACCACAGCTGATGCTCTGACAGCATGTTTGAACTTGTCGACCATGATATTTGATCATCCGGGAAATATGCATGACAGATATTTTAAGGAAGACGACCCAACTGGATGATGTCCACTGAAGCGTGGTTGGGAAACAACATGCGCACATCTGGGGGGCATCGGTCGCTAGATGAAGTGTTTAAGATATTAATATTAGGATGTCAGTATATCGGAAAAACTACACACACACAATATTAAACATATCACTTTTGGAGTGGATATTGGATACCTAACTCACACACACACACACACACACACACACACACACACACACACACCCACACCCACACACGCACCCACACACACACACACACACACACACACAGACATACGCACAGACATATGCACATATGGACACATAAATATATATTTTTAACAATGCTTATATTAGCTGAATGAACCACAGATTATATGGATAGAGTGCCGAACCCTATGTTTATACAGACAGAGCGTGACCAGTCTGGCGAGAAGGTCGGATGTCATAGGGTTGTCTGCTTGGAATGTTAATTGGTTTTAAAGCTGGGGAGGGTACAAATTATGCCCAACACCATCTCTCTCTCTTTTTCTCTCTCTCTCTATCTTGCACTCTCGCTCTCTCTCTCTCTCTCTCTCTCTCTCTCTCTCTCTCTCTCTCTCTCGCTCTCTCTCTCTCTCTCTCTCTCTCTCTCTCTCTCCCTATCTCTCTCTTTTAGTAGATACCAATTGCCTTTTTTTTTAATACCAGATGGTGTGTGTGTGAGAGTCTTTTTTTATAGCAAAGGCTAGAGTGGCTTCGCGGAGTCTATAACATGTTTGAACATGTCGGCCGATGCCGGCATACCTCGCACAAACAAGTTTAAACATGAATTTTACAAAAACGGGAAATCCCACCAAACGGCTGAAGCAGTCATGGGGGTATATAAAGAGAGGTCGTAATGACGATGATGTTCATTATTGTCAGGGTGGCGACGTGGTGATCATCTTTACCCGCTGATACAATAGAACGTTAAGCATCATTTTTTGAGAAAACGTATAGGAGAGTTTTGTGGCAGCATTTTTTTTCTGAAAAGAATTCTGAAATAGCAAATCTTTTAAAATGGATGATTTTGAAGATAGCGACTTGGATCAAGTGCTTGTAAATAATAGTTCAGACGCTGTTATTAACAGTCTTTTAGAAGAAGTACATTTTATTGGAGACCACGACCCAATTCTTCAGTGCTATGTGAATAATAGCCGATATATAAACAATTATATTTACCGTGGATCTGTGCTAGAACGATATAATTTTGGTTTTGAAGGCGGTTTGTTGACCCACGAACAATTAAATAATTCAATTTATCAGAACCAGACCTTTTGTTTTAAAATTAATGCCAGCTTAGGAGTGATTTTAAAAAATCAACGCTCAGGAGAAATAAAGTACCACTATGCGTGTGTGAACAATGCTGCACTCTTTGAAAATCCCATTTCTATAAACAATCGTGAAGACTGGGAACAGTTCCTAAGCGACCTTGACAACATCGACTACCAGAACCTCGCTACCATACAAAGAGAAAACACGTAAGTAAACCATTAAATATTTATGATAGGAAAATTTGTTTGTTTGTTTGTTTGTTTGTTTGTTTTGTTTGTTTGTTTGTTTGAGATAAAGAAAAAAGTACTTATAGTTTTTTTTTATTTTGCAGAGAATGGACTCTGGAGTGGATCACCAATATTGAATTTTTTGTATTTAAACGTCAACATCGTCTTTTGGGAGCTCCACCCGCCGATTTTCCATTATTTTTAACAGAAAATCGAGGACTTATTTCTCTCGTGAAACGTAATGGTCGGCATCTTATCAAAGACAACTTGTGTTTATTTCGCTGCTTAGCGATAAAAAGAGGGGCGAATCAAGAAAATTGTGAACGAAGTGCAAAGACATTATTTAAAAGTTTTTTACCTCAGGGTGATCCCAAAACATTTGACGGGATAAACCTAGAAGACCTAGACCGATTTGAGAAACATTTTGAAGTCAATGTGACTATCTTTAGTCTGCAAAAAGAAGAAGAATCCGAATTACCTACAGCACAATTAGTGAGACGCTCGTTAACCAGATACTCCGAGACACTATATATTAACCAGTTTCAAAATCATTTTTCATATATTAAGAACTTAAATATATATGCAAAGACTTACAGCTGCAGCAAATGCGATCGCCATTTTAGGGCATCCAATAAATTATGTTCTCATTTTATGCAATGTAAAGGGGCTCAAACCCGTGAAAAATTTCCGGGAGGAATCTATAAACTACCACCCACACTAAGACAGAGATTAGATGATGAAAATATAAAATTGCCACTACAACTGCAGTTTCATCCCTATAGAATTGTATATGATATAGAGACGTATTTTCCCAATACACCACATATCGAGGATAATCCTACACAATTAACATTTTTAGAAGAGCATGTACCGCTTTCCATCAGTATATGTAGCAATGTACCTGGATTTACAGAACCACAATGTTTCATCACCACAGGCAACCCAGAAGAGTTGGTGCGTGAAACCATAGAGGCACTATACACCATCCAAAAAGCCTCACATTCCATTCTAAAAGAGGTAGCCAAACCAGTTTTTAAAAAAATCAAGAAGCGTTTAGAAGTGATCGCCGAAACTGATGAACATGTTGAATTTCACCCACTCAATGATCTTAAAGATCGATTATCCACATTTATTGAAAGCATTCCTGTGATTGGGTTTTCCAGCGGGAAATACGACTTAAATGTTTTGAAACCTTATTTGGCTAAACATTTTTGTGAAACTGAGCCCGACCCTGGCGTGAATCTAAATAAGGAGAAAGAGGATGATGCTGAAGATGAGGATGAAGATGAGGATGAGGAGGAAACAGAAGAAGAGGATGATGAAGAAGAAGAAGAAGAAATAACACCTGAAGCTAGAAAGAGAAAAAAGGCTAGTTTGTGGAAAAAACAAAAGAAGAAAGCAAAAACAACCTCTAAAAATCGGATGATCAAAAAAGGCAAACAATTTTTGGTCCTTTCGAACGCCAAATTAAGGTTTTTAGACATAACCAATTATTTGGCGCCTGGTTTTTCTTATCGCCAATATTTAGCAGCCTACAAGTGCTCACTACAGAAATCATTTTTTCCTTATCAGTATATCACATCACTGGACAAATTAGATGAGCCACAGCTACCTCCCAGAGAGGCCTTTTTTAGTGATCTAACCAAAAGTACCATCACGGAAGAGGAGTATCAAAGCTGTCAAGTGGAATGGGATGCCCAAAAGATGCGCACATTAAGAGATTGGCTGATATATTACAATAACATGGACTGTGTGCCATTTTTAGAAGCTATTGAAAAGCAGACGCATTTTTTTCAAGACTTGGGTTTAGACATGTTCTATGACGGCGTGACACTACCAGGGCTAACAGATCGATTTTTGCACTCAAGTTGCCACAATTTTTTTGCGCTTTGTGATGAGCAGGATAAAGATATGTATTATACAATGCGGGATTCGGTGTGTGGTGGTCCAGCCATTGTTTTTCATAGATACCATGAAAAAGATGTCACCTACATCAGATCGGCGGACCCCAACATCGTTTCTCCAAAACTCTGCAAGACCATTGAGGGATATGACGCAAATAGCCTATATCTAAAATGTATGTCAGAACCTATGCCGGTAGGGTTTTATTTGAGAAGAAAGGCAGAAGAGGGATTTTATTTAGATTGGAAGAAAAATCGACAGAGTAAGATTTGTTTAGAATGGTTAGAATATATAGCAGCTAAAGAAAAGAGAGACATCCAACATCAATATAATAGGGGAGTAGAAAAAAGGCTAGGAGGAAGAAAGCTTCCCGTGGATGGTTGGGACCAGAAATCAAACATGGCATTTCAATTTCACGGCTGTTATTGGCATGGGCATGATTGCCGCCTAACACAAAATTTGGACCCCGACCTAAAAAAGAAGAGAGCCGACGACACACAAGAAAAAGATGCGTATCTACAAAAAATCGGCATCAATCTACGCATCATGCGAGAGTGCCAATGGCAAGATTACAGAAAGAAAAACAAGAAAGAAGTGGCACATTGGGCGCCTCGAGTTGAGTCTGGACCCGCCTTCTATAGTGGGGGCATGACCGAAACGGAGATCTTGGAGCATGTGAGGACTGGTGCCATGTTTGGATTCGTGGAAGTTGATATTGAGGTTCCAGATCAACTCAAACCTCGATTTGAAGAATTTCCACCAATCTTCAAAAACACCAACGTCGGCCGAAATGACATCGGTCCTCACATGAAGGCGTTTGCGGAGGCGCATGGCTTCTTAAAACAACCACAACGCTCCCTCATTTCCAGTTTTCGTGGAGAAAAAATATTGCTTATCACCCCCCTACTCCAGTGGTATTTGCAACAAGGGCTACGAGTCACCAAAATCCATCAGGTGATACAATACAACCAACAGCCCTGCTTCCAGAAATTTACAGACAAGGTGACCAGCGCCCGACGAGAGGCAGACTTGGATGATGACAAGGCCATCATTGCAGCAGCGTACAAACTCGTGGTGAGTCCTTTTTTTTATCATGTGTACGCATTTTTAATACTATGCACGCCCAAATTTAAAACAATGCACGTCAAAATATAATAAAATGCATTGGAAACAAAACACACAACCCGTGCATCGATGGTATCATGTCCGTGCAATGATAAAATCATGCGCATGCACGTGTGCGCGCATGTGCGAATGACTAAACAGACATTTTTAATACTCTGTACGCGCAAATTTGAATCACTGCACGCCCAAATTTAAAACAATGCACGTCAAAATACAATAAAATGCATTGGAAACAAAACACGCAACCCGTGCATCGACGATATCATGTCCGTGCAACGATAATATCATGCGCATGCACGTGTGCGCGCATGTGTGAATGACTAAACGCACATGCACGGCCAAATTTGAATCACTGGCCCCACTCAAATTTGAAAAGACTGCACGCCAAAATACAATAAAATGCATTGGAAACAAAACACGGACCCCATGCACCACCAATGGCGTGGGTGCGTACGCGCGTTTGTGTGCGCGTGCGTGCGCGCGGGTGTGCGTGCGTGCGCGCGTGTGTGCGCGCGCATGTTTTTTTATATTTTATTTTGAGGAACTCATGTTTGGTTTTTGTTTTTGTTTGATCTAGGGCAACAGCTCCTATGGCTGAACCTTAATGAGGCGTGATCGTCACACTAAGGCGTTCATCACGGATGCCAAGGGCGCCACCAAAGCGATCCACGATCCACGATTTAAAAGATGCGTACCCGTGCAAAATGATTATTACGAGGTAGAGTGCCGATTGACCACCATCCACCAAAATCTACCTCTACACATCGGATTATTTGTGTACGGGTACGCAAAACTCAAGCTTCTGCAATTTTATTACAACTTTATCGACTTTTACATTGAGCGGTGCGATTATCAACTGATCACCTGCGACACTGACTCGTTGTATTTGGCATTGAGTGGGGACACTTTAGAAGACGTCATTCGTCCCGATCGTAGGGATCACTTCAACAAACATCGGGACGAATGGTTGCCTACTCAATATTGCCAAATACATAAAAACAACACTAATCTACCACCATCACCTCTACCGCCACCATCGCCTCCACTATCGACATCATCTCTGCCGGGACCATCATCGGAACCATCGTCGAGACCACCGTCGGGGCCATCATCATCAGCATCTTCATCATCAACGTCGCCATCTCTATCGCCTGCCGCCGGACCCCCTGCCGGCCGCCTCTTATCTTCTTTGCCGCTCGCTGCAACCCACACGCTACCGTCGCCGTCGCCGCCGCTGCTGCTGCCGGGACAACCATCACCACCACTATTATCATCACCACCCCCGTGCTGTGTTGCAGCACATAGACACCAAACCCGAGAGCCCGGTTTATGGAAGCTGGAAGCCAAAGCCGATAAAATTATCTCTTTGGCACCTAAAAGCTACGCATGTAGCACGCATACAACCACCAAGGTGTCTTGTAAAGGCGTACAAAAAAGGTGCAATCCTTTAACTATAAATAACTTTCAAACCGTGCTAACGGCCCAAACTTTGCATCATGTGGTTAATCGTGGATTTCGTCTTGACTCACAAAATGTGATGCGAACTTATATCCAACCCAAAAGAGGTTTATCTTATCTCTACACTAAAAGAAAAGTACTGTCAGACGGTGTCTCTACCGTACCACTTGATCTCTAACTTTTTTTTGTTTTTTTTGTTTGAAATTGATAGAGTGACTTATCATGGATGTGCGTTTTTTACAACATCCTTTTTCGATCCTTCTCGCGGGTCCTTCAGGCTGTGGTAAAACATTTTTTATTGTACAATTGATTGAACATTGTAAAACTCACATTCAACCGCCTATTGAAAAAGTGGTGTATGTCTATCATCAATATCAAGACTTGTTTAGACAGCTACGAGAGACAAGTCCCGTATCTATTGATTTTGTCGAAAGTTTAGATGGAGTGGACTTTGATTGGACTATTGCAACCTTATTGGTGGTCGACGACCATATGGATAATCCTGTGATGGAACAGCGTGTGGCGGAATTTTTTATTAAAAAATGTCATCACGGAAATATAAGTATGGCTTATATGGTGCAAAATATATTTCATACTAGCAAACATCATCGGACGATTTCATTAAATGCACATTATCTGTGGTTGGGTAAAAATCCACGATCTGCGGATCAAATTTTACACTTGGCTATGCAAACTTTTCCTAAACGACATCATTTTTTATGTGAGGCCTATCAAGATGCAACCCGAGAGGCGTATGGATATCTCTTTTTAGATTTTAAACAACAAACTCCTGAAACCTATCGTGTGCGCACTCATGTTTTTGATCTACATCCGATCGCAACAATCATGAGCAAACTCATTCATCAAAACTTGTGTCTTTGTTTAAAATCAGAGTTGGATTTATTTTTTTATTCTGTTCGATGATTGGGGGGATAGCCTTGTTGCTATTTTAAATTATTTTATATATCTCATCTGATGTTTATGGCCCCTATGGTCTAGCACGTTGCAAACATAAATAGCCCTGGAGCTGTATGCTCACACACTTGGTGGTCACCACCTATTGGATAGCCATGTTGCTGCCACTTTAGTGGGACCAGTCATAGCCGTATGCTGCTGTTGGTCATATACTGGTGGATTTTATATAGCTAGCTATGTGCTGTTTTATGCATTATTTTTATTTTAACTTCTCACTTGATGTTTTATGGCCCCATGACCCACCGTGGTAAGCCCATGTATAGCCATGCTGCTGTATGGATTCTTGCCCGGTGATCATTACCTATTGGATAGCCATGTTGCTGCCACTTTAGTGGGACCAGTCATAGCCGTATGCTGCTGTTGATCATATACTGGTGGATTTTATATAGTTAGCTATGTGCTGTCTTATGCATTATTTTTATTTTAACTTCTCACTTGATGTTTTATGATCCCATGACCCACCGTGGTAAGCCCATATATAGCCATGCTGCTGTATGGATTCTTGCCCGGTGGTCATTACCTATTGGATAGCCATGTTGCTGCCACTTTAGTACACCCGATTATGGTCATGATGCTATTTGGGCATATACTGATGGATAATTCTCAACATTTTAATTTTTGATTGCAGCCGATTAAATTTGTTTTATAATTTAATATCTTTTAATGTTATACAGATTATCCTACAACGTGTGACATATGCTATACCTTGTCTGGTTACTCCTATAATTTTATACTCGAATTAAGATTTTAGTTATATTATAGGATAAATCTTTAAACTAGTATGTTGCATGCTATCTGTGTTGATTTTATCACTTTTATGGGATCTTGTGGTTTTATTTTAAATTTGTTTATTTGTCTCTGTGTTTGGGGCAGTGCGCCCCACTGAACTGGTATCTAAGACCTTGTGGCCTCTGACGGCGATGCGTCCTCTCCCTTAGCCAGCGCCGAGCGAGTTTGGCCCATCCTTTTACTTTTATGCAGCCTTAAATTGTCTAATATTTTATAATGCTTTACATTGTTTGCATCCACGGTGGTCTATAAATTTTGTCGATCACAATAATTATCTGAATTTTATCATCAACTTTGATATATGCGCATGTGTCTGGGCTAGTTAATATAATATACAATACAATACAATTTCAACTACCACCGACTCAAACAGCCATTATAAAATCTCAAGATATAGAACACAGACCACTATCCACGATCACTGACGTCGGTCCCATCAAATTTTATGTATCTGGTGGTGATTCAGACTATATTGATCTCAGCAATTCTTATCTTTATGTCAAACTCCGTGTGCTTAATGGGGATGGCACTAATATTGCTGATAATGCTGCTGTGGGTCCAAAAAAAATTTATTGCTACACTCGTTATGGAGTCAAATAGATCTATCGCTCAATGATCAACAGGTGACATCATCCAGCAACACCTACGCCTATCGAGCTTATTTAGAAACACTGTTGTCTCACGGTAGCGATGCTAAACAAACCCATCTTCAATTATCGATGTGAGACAAGGACACCTCGGGACACATGGATGCGGCAGCCAATAACAATCATGGCTTACAAAGACGTGCTACAGCGATGGCCGCCAGTCGCTCCACAGAGTTAATTGGCCGATTACATCTAGACGTGTGTCAGCAAGAAAAACTCCTTATGAATGGTGTTAGCTTAAAACTACGGCTCATCCGAAACTCAGATCAATTTTGTCTTCATGCCGGGGCAGCGGCTGGGTTTAAAATTAATCTACAAGATGTTAGTTTTTGTGAGGAAAGTTAAAATTAATCCAAACATTCAGATGGCACATCTTCAAACGCTCCAAAAAGAAAATGTCAAATATCCTCTAAAGAGAGGTGTTACCAAAATATTTGCCATACCCCAGGGAAACATACAAGTCAATTGCCCACCCGCATTATAATAGGGCTCATCAGTAATGGCGCTTTTCATGGTCGATATGCGCTAAACCCCTTTAACTTTCAACACTTTTCATATGAATTATATATGCTTACATGTGGGCGGCCGGAGTATACCGGCTAAGCCGCTAAAGCCTGATTTTGATGGAAGGCGCTATGCTCGTTCTTATCTCTCTATGTTTCAAGGTTTGGGGAAAGCATGGCAAGATGAAGCAAATGATATCAGCTATGATGAATTTGGCAACGGGTATACGCTGTTTGTATTTGATCTGACGCCTGATCAGGCTGCTGACTCTGAACACAGCCAACTCATAAAACACGGTACAATGAGATTGGAAATTCAGTTTGCTCAAGCACTGGCAGACACTATCAATATCGTGGCTCATGCTGAATTTCATAACTTGCTAGAAATTGATAAGCATCGTAATGTTATGGTCGATTTTTCTACGTAATGGATATACTGCAGATTAATCAACTATTGACGTTTGATATGTTTACACGTGATATCTTTAAAGGGGTGTATGCCCGTGATCAAATTGTTACACAAAAGTGTTTATGGACTAAATCTGGTGCTTTTGTGGTTAATTTAGATCCGTCTTTACTTCCTGGTTCTCATTGGGTATCCATGTATATAGACCCCAAACACAATACAGCAGAATATTTTGATTCTTATGGTTTGAGCCCTTTTCCTGAATGTCAACAATTTTTAAAGACTTATGCCAGTACATTTACATATAATGATATTGTTTTACAAGATGATACGCTCGTTTGTGGACAATTTTGTGTGGTATATTTGCTGTTACGATGTAGAGGCGTTTTGTTTGAAGATATTATTCATCATCTTTGTACTCCTTTTAATGATGCACTTGTATATAGTATTGTACAAAACTATTTTCCCAGGCTTCCGTTTGCGATTTGATTGTATCTTATAAAGCATGCGTTTGATTTTGTGCTGTATTCATTTGATTGTTGTAGGCTATCCATATCGGATGTTTTTATAATTATGTCTCAAGAAGATGTAACCATGCGCGTCACTCCTCGCAATTTGCGATGGTGGCAGTTGTTTGGTCGTGAAGTACCTAGGGGTGAGATTGTATTTGGATGTCAAATGGTGATCATTTTTATGGTCGTCATCACTTCTATATATAATCTCACTGTGGGTCACAAAGACACCAATTTATGGATTGCCTTATTGGGTTCTTGTCTAGGATATATTTTACCTAACCCATCTATCGCACCCGCTGAAAAAATAACTTGATTTTTTTGTGTATATATCTTTTTTTTTTAAAATCATATTTAAACTTGTATACGGTATGCAGGCTGATACAATGTGGATGCATGTTTAGACATGTTTGTATGCGGACCTCGGCTGATATAATGTTTCTTGATAAAACGTGTTTAGACTTGTATGAGGTATGCAGACCTCGGCTGATATAATGTTTCTTGATAAAACGTATTTAGACTTGTATGAGGTATGTTGGCTGATGTAATGCTTCTTGTGAAAAATATCATGGACAATAGATTTAAACGTGTTTAGACTTGCTTTTTCGTAGACTCCGCGAAGTGACTCTAGCATTGTATATAAAAGGCTCTCTGACATACCCTCCAGTATAAAAAGCCACTGGTTACTCACTTTGCTACCATGTCTTCAGCTATTCAAAGATCTGTTAGTGGTGAAAAATTATTTCCTTTGGGAAATAGTCTCTTTGCTTGTGTTACTACGTTTAATGAACAGGTGTTTATTCATATCCGTGCTTTTGTGCCCGGACTCAAAACCGAATCCTCTTTAAAACAAGACGAAAAAGAAGAAAAAACTTCAGACTTACCTCTTTATCCAACTAGACGGGGAATCACTTTGACGCCTGCTGCTTTCGACGAATTGTTGATTCACACCTCTGAACTCTTAAATATAATTCATGAAAAAGAAACAACAAAAACTTCCACTGTGCTTAATAATCAACAGCATCAGCGAATGAACTCTGCTCTTCAAAAGCCTATGTATTCACCCTCTACATCCAAGAGATTGCCGTTGGATAGCCAATATCCGTTCCAAAAGTTGTCTGAATACAACTAAACAAAAGTGACATTTTTCGATTTATGTGAAAAGCTGTTGCAACTTTTTAAAAAAAGTGACATTTTCATCAAAAGTTGTCTGAATACAACTAAACAAAAAAGTGACATTTTTCGATTTATGTGAAAAAAGTGACATTTTCATATTGTGTATATTGTATATATTGTGTATATATTTAAGTGTGTGCGGTTGGTATAATACATTTTCTTTCATTATCAATATGGATAGTGATGCTGTCAAAACTTTTTTTGATAAAATATGTCAAAAAGTTGATGAATATGCTTTGTCTAAATGTCATGGATGCAGAATTAACCATCCATCGCAGCGCCAACATTCGTGTTGTATGTATACACAACAAGAAGCTATAATAAATTTTACTCATAAGATTTTGTCTACATGTTTAAAGCAAGAGTTGGTTGATGTTTTCACCCCAATTATCATTACACATTTGCTTAAAACTAGCTGGCAAAAAAAAAAGAGAGAGCGAGAAAGAAAGAGAGTTTAGCGAGAGAGGGGAGAGAAGAAACAGGATAGACTCCAAATAGCCAGGCCATCATGGGTGCTGAGAGCGAGAAAAAAAAGAGAGAGAGAGAGAGAGAGAGAGAGAGAGAGAGAGAGAGAGAGAGAGAGAGAGAGAGAGAGAAAAGAAAAAGTGAGCGAGAAAGAGAGAGCGAGAAAGAAAGAGAGAGAGAGAGAGAGAGAGAGAGAGAGAGAGAGAGAGAGAAAAGAAAAAGAGAGAGAGTGATAAAAAGTATACATTACATAGTACAAAGTCGGTTTATTGTTTGCTTGTTTTTTGCCTGTAACAAAAACAAAAACATTTTTATTATAAAATTGTATAACAATGTATATATATTGTCATAATAACATGTTAATGTATAATAAAAGCATTTTTTATCATAAAATTGTATTATCAATGTGTATATAGTTAAAATTGGTATAAAATATTCATTTACTTACTTTTTATTTTTTATGCATAACATTGGGGTGTGTGAGCGCACTGAAACAAAAAAAAAACAATAATGCATTATTATTTTTAATTTTTAAAGATGTTGTTCATTAATAAACTATTTTATACCTTATTTCTGGTGTTGTCGTTTTTTACTTTTTTGTTGTTGTTGGTCTTTTATTTAAAAAAAAATTTTTTTTTTACCTACTTGTAGCATCTTTATGCTGTGGGGGCTGTGGGTCTTCCGTCTTGTGGGTGTCCATCATCTCCCGGTTCAAGCAACGGGTACACATCCACCTCGTGGATGTTATATGACGGGTTCCTATAAAAAAAAAATTACAAAAAGATAAAATAAATATAATAAAACTAAAATAAATAAAAAAATAAAAATAAAATAAAATATTTGTTCAGTATATAATAACATGGTCTTTTTTTTTTTTTATATAAACCAAAATAAAAAAATTAAATAAAAAAAAAATAAAAATAATTTTAAAAAAAATTAATAATAATATAAAAAAAATAAACAAAAAATAATAATATAGTATTAAAATAATCTGCACCTCTAAGATTTTTTTATTTTTAAAAATATATAAATTAAATCTTTATATCTTATTATCCTTTCATTTTTTTTTCATCACTATACAATAAAATCAATTAAAAAAATTGTTGTACTTACTCAGTGATGTACCACCATACTGCCTCGAGTATATCTGCTATATCCACATTGAGTGATTCCCCTCTTAATGTGGGATTTTCAGGGCAGGAAATCCAAAATACAAGTAACACGCGCATCTTTGCTGTAAGGCTGATCTTTTGGAATGAAGTCTTTGCAATGATGCCGGTCTTTTAAACTATCGCCACTGAAAGGGCTGTAAAAATCTGTTCCTTCCGTCTACAAGTCTTAATTAACTATCTATAATTACAACCATCTCCCTCTCACCGACCTCCTATAGACAATATAACAATCCGATAGCGCTTGCCCCACAAGATACAATTAACCCCCCCCCCCCCCCACACATTGCGTATGTATATGTAACCATCTGTTTGCCATTTTCGCGTCCCAACATCCCGCGTCTTAGTCCAGCATCTCTCTGTCTTCTATAAACAGTGTCAAACACGGTTTTACTAACATCTTCGTCTCTAGGGACCCTTGTCCTGGCTCATTTGTTGGTCAAATACCTTCACTCATTTTCATTCACACTTTAATCATATCCGTCAGCAGGCCTATATTGCCGGCAGGCCTTTTCCGCCTTGCAGGACAAATATTTGTATGTCCTTCTTATGAGGGATAAATAAAAATAAAAGTTCGGGTTGGGTCGATAGGCGGGAGTCAAATACTCCGCTCGGCAACACTAAAAAAGAGATTTTTTTTTTACTTTATCTTCAATATGTTTTAGGTATCAATTGTCCACACTAAAATTCACCGTTCGTGGACTATCATCCAAAAACGTTTACCAAAATAGTTTAAGACAGATTTCATCTCATAACTAAAGGGAAAATGACTGACCGTCAGCTAGTGCCATCACCAACCCTTTGTTCATTCAGACCCTTGCTTTCATTAAAAACAATCTACCATTAACTGAAACACATCCTTCAAACAAATATTTATAATTTAATTAATGTGTGAATTCCTCATAAATCATTGTTAAAGATTTATATTTGCATGCATGTGTGTGTGTGTGTGTGTGTGTTGGGGTGTGCGTGTACGTGTGTGTGTGTGTGTGTGTGTGTGTGTGTGTGTGTGTGTGTGTGTGTGAATTGCTCATTGCTAGAGAGGGAGAGAGAGAGAGAGAGAGAGAGAGAGAGAGAGAGAGAGAGAGAGAAAGAGTGAGAGAAAGAGTGAGAGAGAGAGAGAAAGATAGAGAGAAAAAGAGTGAGAGAGAGAGAGAGGAGAACGAGAGAGAGAGAGAGAGAGAGAGAGAGAGAGAGAGAGAGAGAGAGGAGTATCACCGCCATTATGCTGATCCCAAGATCAGTATACTCTTTTTTAACATCACACTTCCCCGTGATGTAAATAGATGCCGTGGACCGCCCGTGCACGCACGCGCCTGCCCCAGCGCACGCCCCGCGCACGCCCCGCGCACGCCCCGCGCACGCCCCGCGCACACCAGACCGCTGCCGGCTGCTCGCTCCGCACCCCGCCATTAAATAAAACACCGCAACAACAAAAAACAAACAAATGCCGCCATTACCCACAAACAAAATGCCGCACCAGTGATATAATATACCACAGCAGCGATGACCGCAGCCAATGACCCTGACCTCACATACCCTCATATGACATCAGCCTATGACGTCAGCCTATGACGTCAGCCAGCCGTGTCAGCTGCATCCAAAAAAAAAATACAACCCTAAAGCTCGGTAGTTTACTACTTCCTGGGGTGTTGGTTGTGGGGTAGGGTGTTTTTACGTGAGTGGGCGTGTATGTGTTTGCATGGGTGGGTGTGGGTGCGTGTGTGTTTGTGTGTGTGTGTGTGTGTGTGTGTGTGTGTGAGAGAGCGTGTTCCTATTTGGGTTTGTGTGGGTATGGCGGTTTTTTTTTTAATTTTGCTTTGGAACAGCGTAAGTGTCTTTTAATTTTCTTCAATTTTGCAATACAGAGTTTCATGCTTAAAAGTACGGTTTCTCTAAAATATTTATTTTATATGTAGACAATGCGATGGAAAATTCCCAATCTTACAGTTTGATTTTTACAATTGCAGACCTGGGATTAATTAATTATTTATTTTGGCGCGTTTAATTTATTAATCTAGACAAAGATAGCCCATGGTGATGGTGGCGATGACAATACTGATGATGATGGTGATGGTACTGATTGGGATGATGATGATGATGATGATGATGATGATGATGATGATGATGACGACGACGACGACAACTTCTGTATACTACTGCAACAATGGGATACAGACATGAATTTATCTAGACGAAACGAAACATGCTGACAATGACAAGGACTACTTTAAACAGTAATGCACTACTGGGCCAATGACGACCATTACAACAGCGTAACAAGTAGGACGCAACATATATATATATTTTATATATAAATTTTATTTTATTTATTTATTTTTTTTTTACCTTGGAGCAGATTGTTCACAGACTGTCTACTGTTCGCCAGCCTGGCGGGGGAAGATTTCCAGTGGCTCCCTGTGCACAAGCGGATTGGGAGCAAAGCTGGGCGGCTTAATACTTTAGCGGTTTTTATCACCCCTTGTGGCAGGACTTGCGGTCCCTTCTGCATGTTTGTCTGGGTCGCGCGTTTGCGCAATTTGAATTCTTCTTAACTACTGTCCTTTCTCCGCTCTCTCTTTCTGTGATTTTGTTCCCCTCCCTCCCCTTCTTCCTGCCCTGTTTCCCAACTTTCATCTGAATTGTTCTAGTTCAGCCTTCAGGCTGTGTTGTTTGGCACCTGGTCTCTCCTTACCCACATCCTCCCACCCCGTCTCTCCCTCTCCCCACCCCATCTCCCTCTCCCTCCCTCTCTCTCTCTCTCTCAGCTAGAATTAGTTATAGGGGAGGTGTGGAATGCGATTGTATAGTGTACCAAGGGTTGAGGTTTATTGGTACAAATACAGTTTGAAGTCTTCAATTCCCTGCTCCAATGTTAACCGTGTTCATTTTCTATTTCCAAGTGCTTTTACCTCACTTATTTTGTGTGTTTCACTCTCTCTCCCTGCCCTTCCTTCTTCCTTCCTCCCCCCCCCCATCTTTACCGATCTCACTTTTCTTCTGTTTCATTGTCTGCTGTACTGTCTTATTTCTATTCCCTGCTCGGTCTGTCTGTCTGTCTGGTACCATTGGATTTCCCGTCTCGACCTACGGTATCATGTAGGGTGTATTTTGAACCTCTTCGCTGAAAGATTGATATACAGGGTGTTCCAAAAGTCTTGGGCACATTTGAAGTCCCCATATCTCAATAACTATGAATGGTAGTAAGATAACAGTTGTGCCATTTTAAAGCTAATTACATTAAGTTTTTTGTAAAGCTGTTGATTTTTTTTATTTCTTTTCAGACCCATTAATGGCGTTCACTCAAACAGAAAATGTAGGGACGCGTTTGGCAAGAATTTGACTATCGGCTTGATGTGTGTCGTGTGACCAATGGTGCTCACATTGAACATCTTTGAACATTCCATGTAAAACTTGTGATTACAAGCTTTCTGAATTTACCAGATGCGTTTTTATATCCTTTATATTTTCGGAAATATTCAATGTCAAAATGTGCCCAAGACTTTTGGAACACCCTATTCTTGGTAGGTCTCATTCAAATGTTACCGCTAACCTTCCCCACACCCTTGGTTCACAACAGTCCACCTTCCTCTCTTGAACTTTAATCTCATTCATGTCCAATTCGCAGAATCTCTGTCTGTCTATCTCTCTGACTCCTGTCTCTGTTTCCCCCTATTTCTATCTCTGTCTCTCTGTCTCTCCCCCCCCCCCAACCCCTCTTTATCTCTCTTTCTTTCCCTCCTGGCGCGTTATATTTGTTTTGTTCCTCGATACCATTTCTCCTTCTCCTCTTCCTGTTGAAAGGTGTCCACGATCGGGCTGTTGAATTCAATTGTGTCACAGAACTGAACAGAATAGCTTTATAGCCTAGTGTCAGCAAATCAGGTAAGACTGTTCACGCTGACTGCAAAAATACAACAGTGAGACCGTTGGGGGTTTTGAGACTGTACTTGTAGGCGAGGAGCAGACTTAACTGTTTGAACCTCTACGAACATTGAGTTGAACAATCAGTTGAACGTTGAGAAGTTATGTCTTCTCCCTTGTTTACCCCCATACCTACATCCTGTGGGGTAGCCTGGAAGCTCAGTTGATAGTGACTTATTTCTCTATGCCGATGGTCACTGGTTCGAACCCCACGTAGGACGAACTCACATGACTTAGGTAGGAGACTGTTCAGGACTCCGGGTACTGCGGTTTCCTCTCTCCCTTCAGTAAAGCTAATGGGGAAAGTCAATCCAAAATTTCAACAACAACACAATTTTTATTTCTATTTCGACTTCTGTACTAGGGACATGTTCGGTTTGCCGCGCATTTAGTTCGATTGAAGAAAAAGCGCGTGCTAGCATCCGGTCTTCTTCTTCTTCTTCTTCGTCTTGTTGTTGTCATTGTTGTTGTTGTTGTTGTTGTTGTTGTTGTTGTTGTTGTTGTTGTTATTATTATTAGGGTCTAACTTTGTTTCCCGTTCAAAAGTTGCTCATTGGGTTGTAGTAAGCCTAAAAAGGAAATGCCGATATTTAACACACTTAACGCTCAGAGAGCTTTTCAAGGCGCTGGCCCTTAATGTCCAGCATGCACCCAAAACACTTTGAATTTTCCATTTCCGACTAATAACAGTTTAAACGATACAGTTGTGACCTTTGACCCCTGTTGCTGAGTGCACCGCGCGGTTTAAAGAACAGCTCTTCAGTGTCTGGGGTACAGTCGGGTCTGTATTATATAAAGGAAAACCAAAAACCTTGCGAGCAATGTTTTTTTTAAGGTTCCGTTTCTTACCGACTTTGGTATATGCTATTTTTAGCTCAAGAATGTTGGCTAGCTGCTGCTATTAAAAGACACAAAAGCTACGGAATTTATTTATTAAAAAAACCCGACTACTATACTTTGAAAAGAGTTTCTCTTTTTTACTGTAAGCTTTTTTTTTCAGTGGAGCGACACTCACTGTGAATATTGAAAGGATCTGTGGAGAGGGCGTGTCAAAGTGGGTTCCTATACATTAGATGCAATACAATACAATACAATACAATACGATAACAGCAGAGCACAACGACACTACGTTTGTCTAGAAAAAAATAGTTGCACAGCGTTTTGTGATAAATAGCTTTTGTTACATTTCGGTGTGCGGGGTGGTCAAACGAAATAAGGTTTTTGTGAGAGCGGCCGACTGGAAAAGCGATGTGATGTAAAGTTAAGGCTGTTGCAACGTGACACTCACAAACCTACCAGAAAAATAAAAAGGGAAAAACGAAAGACCTCTTCTGGGTGGCCCCTGGCACACTCTTGTGCATCTCTGTGCAGAGAGAGAAAGACAAAGAGATACAGAAACGGATTAATTTATTGAATCGTTCTTATATAGCGCTTTTCCAGCTCAAGAGCTGCTCAAGGCGCTGGCCGCAAGCTGATGTAACTCCAGCCGTCCGTGTCGCTCAATGGCAGCCTTGGGGTGCAAACTGTGACCACCACACCACGGAGCACCGTCCTGGGCGACCGAGTATGGGGGATACGGGACCTTGTGCTTGCTGGCTGTATTTGGGGAGCCGTCACTCACCCCTTTAGGACATGGGAGTCAGGATCTCGATGGAATGCGTGCACAGACTAGGCCTCGTTTTATACTCTCATCCGAAGGACAGAGAGAGGGAGAGAGAGAGAGAGAAGAAGAAGAAGAAGAGCAAGATTATTATTATTATTATTATTATTATTATTATTATTATTATTATTATTATTATTATTGTTGTTGTTGTAGCTGCTGTTGTTGTTGCTGTTGTGGTTGTTGCTGCTGCTTTTATTGGAGAGGAAGAGAGAGAAGAAGAAGGAGAAGGAAAAGAAGAAGTGCAAAATTATTATTATTGTTATTATTATTATTATTATTATTATTATTATTATTATTATTATTATTATTATTATTATTATTATTATTATTGCTATTGTTGTAGTTGTTGTTTTTGTTGATCAAAGAAAGCAACACAGAATTATGAAGAGCATAAAAAAGGACATCACGAAAACATGCAGGAAGAGGCATGTTATGTATGACAGTGAGAATTCCATTGCAGTTGTTTGAAAGAGAATACGGATTCCATGCTTCTTATTATGCTCAGTTTGGGCGTCAGGTGATGTGCCCCATAGGCTGCAAGTGAGCTACTACTACTACTACTACTACTACTACTACTACTACTACTACTACTACTACTACTACTACTACTACTACTACTACTGCTGCTACTTCTACTACTACTACTACTCTGCAAAAATAATTTACTTAACCGAATTGTTCTTACCAGTTTAAAGAGCTTCTTAAGGCAAGCATCCTGCAAAATGACTCCCTCTTCTGTTGAGGAAACTGACAATACTACCACCACACCTACACTGTTCTTTGGAGTCGTCTTGCCTATTCCAAACTCGTGAAGGTGATGGAACTATGACAATGAAATCGATGACATCCTGAAGCTGACTACCGAGTCTCTTTTGACACTGAGACTGACAAGTATAATGTACAACTGCTCCCTCTCTCCGTGAAAAGGACAAGTTCCCCAAAGTACCAGATTTCCCCCCCCCTTTCTTTTTTATTGAAAAGAAGAAGGTGCCCCGGTTCTGAAATAATAATTCCCTGTAGGATGTGACGGTGATAAGGTCCTAGACGTCTTCAGTTCTTTCTCCGCGGGAGGAAATTGAACTTCGGAGCTATATGGCTGAGAAAAGATGAAAATGGACATGTCAGAGACTGGCGTCAAAGCAGTTTGGAAAAGAGAGATGAATACAGAAGGGAAGAACAAAATGAAGGTTGGGTGGTTTGGGACATCAGCGGGTGTGAGGGTTGGGGCTCGTGGTTTGAATTGTTTTTTACACAGCGCTTTCCATACTTAAAGATCGGCTCAATGCCCTACAAGAAAACAGGGTCTTATTCCTGCTGCCCAAGGTGCCAACTTGATGCTTGATGCGCACAATTTTGACACCTCAGACAACTGAGTGCTACAGAAGGACTGAGGTGGGGTAGGGCTGGGTGTGTTTATGTATCGTGCACTCGCCCGTCTAGGGTATGTGCTTCCGGATCTTTAAATGTGATGTGATGGAATGCCATGTGCTGGCTTCGGCATGTTTGGGAGGGTGGGGGAGATATGGAGAGAGAGAGAAAAATCTCTCTCTCTCCTCTCTTTCTCTCTCTCTCTCTCCCCCTCTCTCTCTCCCCCTCTCTCTCTCACTTTCTCTATCTCTCTCTCCATCTCTCCCTCTCAAGATTGGATGAAATACAAAAATAAGTCAGAAAGATAAAGAGAAGGAAAGAAAAAGCTACAATAAAATGAAGGGCGCTGTATTTTCTTTCCACGACAGTGGAATTGAACAAAAACAGGACAAGACAAGGGAAAGAGGAAAAGACCACAGGGGGAAAAAAAAGGTAAAAAACCGGGAAGATGAGGAAAAAGCAAAAACTAGTGACGTCCTATTACAATAGTTATTCACAGCTGTTAAAAACACACGTGCATGCACGCACTCCACACGCGCACATATATACATACATACACACTACAGGACGCATTTCAGCACCTCCCAAACGCGCGCGCGCACACACACCCACACCCTCTCGCTTCCCCTCCCCACACATACTTACACACATTGACACTCACTGACAATCGTTGGCTGGTGTCAAACTGCCCATACCCGTCCATATACGTTTCAACCCTACCAACTTAGTTACAGCCAGCCACCCAGGGGCACCTTATATAAATATATTATAGAGCCTCCAACTCCACCCCAACCTTAAACGCCACTTCTTCTTCTTCTTCTTCTTCTTCTTCTTCTTCTTCTTCTTCTTCTTCTTCTTCTTCTTCATCTTCTTCTTCTTATTATTATTATTATTATTTTTTTTTTCTTCCTCTTCTTCTTCTTCTCCTTCTTTTTTATGTCTTCTTCTTTATGTCTTGTTGTTGTTGTTGTTGTTGTTGTTGTTGTTGTTGTTCTTCTTCTTCTTCTTCTTCTTCTTCTTCTTCTTCTTCTTCTTCTTCTTCTTCTTCTTCTTCTTGACATCCTGCTCCTCCACCCGGTACACATTGGTCGAAGGCTACCAGAAGCATGCTTTACTAGTCGCCTCAACAGGCAATAAAGCATGCTCTCGTGCTTCAGAGCACTGCTTCCTATACTTTTCAAGATCTATAGTGACGGAAAACGCGCAATTTCACTGTAAATATATACAGCATGTTTCTCGACAACATTCCGCTCTTTCCGTCTCAAAAACCCATGTGCCTTCTTGGATTCTTAAATTGTATGAAACCAAGTGAGAACATTATCCGGCGTCAACAAATGGTTCAAAAACATTCTCAAACGGTTCGTAAAAACAGTTGACCTAGAAACAAATACAGTTTGACCTAATTCGTCCCCTAGAGGAGACGAAACTTACATTTTCTAGTTTCATGAGTTCATTGGTCAATGCTCCTATGGCTTGAAGCGTATAGGAAGGAAGCAGTGCTCTGAAGCATGAGAGCATGCTTTATGGCCTGTTGAGGCGACTATCACAGCATGCTTCTAGTAGCCTTCGACCAATGTGTATCGGGTGGCTCCTCCTGCTTCTTCTCCTCCTTTTTCCTCTTCTGGAAGCCATCAGCTGTGATCTGCAATCTTCCCCCCCCCCCCCCCCCGCACACTGCAACCTCTAAACTCCTGCACTCACCAAGGGGACATCACAAGCACTTGTAAATGACTATACTTTATTATAGATCTTCCCTTTCCTCTGCTGCTATCAAAGGATGTTGGCTGATGCCGCTGCTGCTGTGATCTTGTTTTATCGTCATAATTATGTGAATAGTATCGTCTCCAGTGGACAACGACTTGATTGATGCCTGTTCTTAGTAGTGTTATTCGTGTTTTATTGGCATCGATGATGATGTTGGATTGTTGTCATTGCCATGATGCAGGAGAAGGAGGAGGGGGAAGGATGAGGAAGAGGAGGACGTTGATGATGAGGAATGATGATGGTGATGGTGATGATGATGGTGGTGGTGGTCACTGCGATGATGGAGGAGAAGGGGGCGGGGAAGGATGATGACGAGAAGGAGGAAGAGAAGGACGTTAATGATGATATGATGATGAGGATGAGAAGGTAGAGGAGGAGGTCCCAGGCTTCTCACCTTCGGAGGGGAATAGTCTTACTGGACAACTATCGATGAACACCTTTTCTTACTATTGGTTTTAGTAATCTTCTGACAGTGATGATGGTGATATTGGATTGTTTTTGCTGCTGCTGCTGCTGATGATCATGATGATGATTTATTTCATGACATAATTATATTATACACATAATTATTTTCTGCCCTATTCGCTTGTTAATTTTTTGTATTGTTATTTTCTTCATCTTCTGTCTTCGTGATAGTTTTTTGATTCCCTTGCGCTCTATTTCCCGTTTTATTGTTGTTGTTTTTTTTAAATTACCTCTTTCATTTCTTCCATCTTTTTTAATTTCCCTTGGTGTTGTTTTTTTCCTTATTTGATCTATTTCTTCGTTTTCTCTCTTCTTTACAGTTCAAGTCCACTTTAATTCTGTCTTTGTTACTTCTGTCATTCTCTCAATCCTTTCTGTATTCCTCTTTATTCTTGTTCCTCCTTTAATTCTTCTTTCCTTTCTATCTCAATTGTCCCACACGTAAAGGGTTTCGGCAGCAGCCATTGGAATGCAAACTTCCAATGTCCAGTCCTTTTTGTTCGTTTTTCTTGCATCATGGCTTATTTGTCCCTTTGAGTTAGATTTCATTTCACCCTTTGTTCTTCTGTTTGTCAGTCTGTTCTCTTGTTTGTTTAATCTTCTGATGTCATTCCGTTTGTCAGTCTGTTGTTGTTGATGTTGTCTTCTTCTTCTTCTTGTCTCGGGCAAAGTGGGTTCGAATCCTGACTTCAGCAAACTATTTTATGATTGCTGGATAGTAGTTGCCAGCGCTTTAAGAAGCTCTATGAGCTTATAAGTGCCCTATATAAGAATAATCTCTTTCTTTCTTTATTTCTTTCTTTCTTTCTTCCTTCCTTCCTTCCTTCCTTCCTTCCTTCTTCTTCTTCTTCTACCCCTTGGGGTCATGAGCAATCTTGCCACTGTAGATTGTTCTAACCTATAAAGGGAAAAGTGAAAGCCCCAGTTGAAAACCTGTCTTGCCTTTGTAGGCATGACAGATTCACTGCGGCAACAGTACCCCCGTTGGAGTGCCGGGGGTTTCAGTATAAATAGTATCCCCACTTTATGGAAATTTAGTGCTTTAAATTCCCGCTGTTGCTATCTTCCTCATTTACTCTTTCCCATTCTTGCTCTGTCCTATCACTCTGCTATACTATCTTCTTCTTCGCTAGATCAATGACCTACCTTTTTTCTTGAAAACTCTTCCTGGACAAGACTCCTTGTTTGTGTATGAGGTCTGTTGGATCAGCTTGGGAGTGTTGGACGCTTTCTGCTGGGTGGTCACTAGGGCTTAATAATAATAATAATAATACAGGATGCTATATACGCGCCTTTTCCCAAATCAATCAGGCTCAAAGCGCGGCGATCTATACCAACATACACGCTCACCTGTCTCATCCACCCTCACACACACCAAATACACATCCGTCACTCAAACAGGTGGTGTAAAGGCAGGGAGATCGCTATTAGAAGACGGAAAGAAAATTGAGTTTTTATTTTTTGAAATTTTTATATTGACTGCGTCCTGTACTATTATTGAAGGGAAGGAGGAAACCGGAGTGCCCGGAGAAAACCCTCGGTGACCTCAATAGTCTCGTACCTAAGTCACAAACGTTCGCCCCTTGCGGGAATCGAACCCGCGACCTTCGGCATAGGAAACCGGCGACTTATCCACTGCGCCACGAGGCCACCCCCTATGATGTTAGTATTTAGCAATATAGGCATTTTATATGTATGTGTTTTGTTGATGATTTGTAATGATGGTTGTATTCTATTTTGTTTTTGTAACCGGGGGTTCGCGTAGTTGAGGTAAACCCTCAGCCGTCCCCCGCGTGGGATGTCTTTATTGTAAAGTGACTGGCCGGTGGAGGGCATTCAATTTTCCCACTAGGGTTTTTTCAGCAGATCTTTTATGCGGATCGGGGGTTGTCCGGTCCTGATTTGGCTCGGAAGAGTCCGTTGGACCTAAAGCAACAATGAATCAATCAATCAATCTTCTTCTTCTTCTTCTTCTTCTTCTTAAAATGTTTTTACAGTAGAATTGTGTGACGTTTTGGTATTAAGTCAACTGTTAATAATAATAATAATAATAATAATAATAATAATAATAATAATAATAATAATAATAATAATAATAATAATAATAATAACAACAACAACAAGAACAACAAGAAGAACAAGAACAAGAAGAAGAACAAGAACAACAACAAGAAGAAGAACAAGAACAAGAAGAAGAACAACAACAACAACAATAACAACAATAACTATAACAACAATAACAACAACAACAATAACAATAATAATAATAATAATAATAATAATAATAATAATAATAATAATAATAATAATAATAATAATAATAATAATAATAATAATAAAAATAATAATAATGGGTGCTATAAGCGCGCTATTTCCCAAATCACCAGCCAGGCTCAAAACGCGGCGATCTGTAGCAACATACACGCTCACATGTCCCACCTGTGTGTTTGAGTGAGAGAGAGGGAGAATTACTGAGTGTGCAGGAGCTAGGGGAGGCAAGATTGGGGGCCGTGTGTAGGGTAATGAAGCTTGACGCTCGTTGGACAGTGACAACAACACGGCAACGACTCTCGCCAAAATCCTACAAACACATTAAGACGCATAATCATGAAAACATGCAGGGTCAACAAGACGAACGCTCGAACACACGCACACACACAAACCACACAGCCACGCTCACACACACACACACACACACACACACGCACACAGACACACTCTCTCTCTCTCTCTCTCTCTCTCTCTCTCTCTCTCGCTCTCTCATACTCAACTGGACAAGGACGGCAGCGGTAATGTTCACGGTTGGTTTGCTTCCTTCATCATTACCATATTTCGTGCCATCCTGCTTCCTGTTCCTGTCTTTAATGTTTGAAAGGAAGCTCAGTAAAGCGAACACGAAATCATGAAGACGAACAACAAGAAAAAGAAGATTGAAAAGCGGAAGAAGAAGAAAAACAAGAAAGAACAAGACGACGATAATGATGATGGTTTTGTCGATGACGACGACGACAATGATGCTGCTGCTGCTGATGATGATGAAGATGATGATGACGAGAAGCAGGTGGAGGATAAGAGGAAGAATGAGAGAGATAAGAGAGAGGACGGGAGTTTTGAACAGAAGAAGAAAGAGGGGGGGGGGGAAGAAGAGGAAAGAGAATGGTTAGAATAGATCAAGGGAATGAATTAACATTGAAGTGCCTGAAGATGTTTATTCCATGAGGAAGTATGATTTGCAAGAATTGTTTTGAAATGCAGATATTAGCAACGCCTTAACGTTTTGTCCTCTAGAAAAGTTAAAACAATCCGAAAATCTCGTTATAAGAAAAAAAAAACTACTAATAGGTTGCTCTGAAGAAAACAGATGAGGTACTTAAAACATAGGTTTTGAAAGCAATCCAACATCTCTCTCTCTCTCTCTCTCTCTCTCTCTCTCTCTCTCTCTCTCTCTCTCTCTCTCTCTCTCTCTCTCTCTCTCTCTCTCTCTCTCTCTCTCTCTCTCTGTGTTATGTCCATTCGTCCTGTTACCTCTGTTTGGGAGATGTCATGTTTTGTTTTGTTTTGTTTTGTCACATTTGTTGCAAATGAATATTTTGTTTTTGCTGTGTTGCAGTTTCTTCAGGATACCTTGGATTTAAGCTGTTTTTCCAATCAGCTTTGAGTCGTCCACATCCGTGATTGTGCGATGCTTTAGTGAGGAGAATCGGTAAGTGGATTTTAAGCTTTCTGTTTTAACTGGATTTCTGTTTATGGTAATTCTTCTGATGTTTCGTCCCTTCCTTTGGTTTTGAGTTGTAAGTTTTTTTTGTTGTTTCTGTTTTTGTTTTGGTAGCAATGGTGTGCTTTTGTTCTTTGTTACACTGATGATCTTTCTCTCTGTCTCTGTCTGTCTGTCTGTCTCTCTCTCTCTCTCTCTCTCTCTCTCTCTCTCTCTCTCTCTCCCCTCCACTGATGAACTATTTCTTCTGTTCCTCTTCATACTCTTATCGCTTATTCTCTGTTTGCTTGCGATAATTTGTACCTGTTCACTGGATCTTGAATTGTTTTTTTTTGTTTTTTTTTTTTTTTTTTTTTTATTTTTTTTTTTTTTTTTTTTTTGTTTTTTTTTTTTGTTTTTTTTTTTTTTTTTTTTTTTTTTTTTTATTTTTTTGTTTTGTTTTTTTTTTTTTTTTTTTTGTTTTTTTTTTTCTTGTTCATATCCACCTCTCCCCGCTTCTTCTTTTTCCTCCTCCTTCTCATTCTTCATCATCCTTTATTTTTTTTTTTTTTTTTTTTTATTTTTTTTTTTTTTTTTTTTTTCTTTGATTGTCTTTTTTTTTTTTTTTTTTTTTCTTTTTTTTTTTTTTTTTTTTTTTTTTTTTTTTTTTTTTTAGTTTGTGATTTTTTTCCTTCTTCTTCTTCCTCTTCCTTCTTCTTCTTGTTCTTCCTCTTCCTCTTTCTTCTTCCTCTTCCTTCTTCTTCCTCTTCCTTCTTCTTCCTCTTCCTCCTCCTTATTCTTTTGCTTCCCCACCTCTTTTCCCCTTCTTCTCCGTCGTCTTCTTTATGTGCGATAAGTACCAGTTCACTTTAAAGTTATCAAGAGTTTCACAATCTGGACTGAAGAGATTACCCTGCCATGAATTACACTGTTGTGTTTTGATGTAGAGTTGCACTACTTCTGTTCGGATGTTTATTTGTCTACTTCAAAAGTTGTTGAATAGTACTCGGTGACAGTTACCTGCCTACTACATCTTTACAAAGATAGGCCGAGTTGTAAACACATGCTCACCGTGTACAAAGGGTTCTTTGTGTAAACATTGTTCTCTACGGTTAGTTCGGAAAAATTAGTTTTACAAAGCACCTTTGTCAGTATGATGAGTACTTATCGTTGTAAAGTTAACGGGTGGGTGAGAGAGAGAGAGAGAGAGAGAGAGAGAGAGAGAGAGAGAGAGAGAGAGAGAGAGAGAGAGAGAGAGTGTATGTGTGTGTGTGTGAACTGTTGTGAAGAGAGGAAAAGTGAGAGAGTGTGTGTGAAAGCTGTTGTCAAATGAGTGAGAGAGAGAGAGAGAGAGAGAGAGAGAGAGAGAGAGAGAGAGAGAGAGAGAGAGAGAGAGAGAGAGAGAAAGAGACAGACAGACAGACAGACAGAAAGACAGATGGGGATGGAGTTAGTGAGTGTATGTGCGTGTGTGTGCGTATGCCTATGCGTATGCTTTTGTATGTGTGCATATGCTTATGCGTGTGTGCGTGCGTTCGTAGGCGTGTGTATGTGTGCGCGCGTGTTTGTGCGTGTGCGGTGAACGGTTCCTGTTATCGCAACAAATAGCCTATCTACTAGGCATAAACATATTATTTTTGGTATGTTCGCGAGATACATAGGTCCTTCTGAGGTCCAAGGTCATCTTTCACAAACTGCTATATCTTCGCTTGGATCTAGCTGCGAGGATAGAAATGTGATTGCCTGGGGAAGAGGTGGTAATAATTAGTTAACGTAATTGGCATTCTGCCCGTCTTGAAACCAAACGCCAATTGTTCATTGCTTCGGCAGTACTCAACTATTACAGTCCAACGACATTCATCTCATTTTCGCTCCCTACCTATCGTTTAGGCATGTTTTACTGCTCATTAACAGACCAACCCCCTTATAGAAACACCCGTTTAATAGCATTGAAGAGGTTGATCGTTGATGCTGCGCACTTTTGAGAGAGGCTTTAGGCGCCCACTCACGGTTATCTCGACCCAAAGTGTTTTAAGATGAAACGTTTATTAAGTGCTTTGCGCTCATTTGTTGTTGTTTTTTTTGTTGTCAGTGTCATTCCTACGCATTTCAGTGTGGAATGATTGAATACATCAGTGATAACTAATAATCCAAACCTTCCACATCCGGAGGCGTGCCCACAGCCCTTTATCAGTTTGGTAAACGCAGTGTGTAACACGGGCCACTTTACTGCACTGCTTCCACCAGTCTGGAGATTTAAGGGCGTTATGAAGTGTACTTTATTATTATTATTATTTTATTATTATTATTATTATTATTATTATTATTATTATTATTATTATTATTATTATTGTTGTTGTTGTTGTTGTTGTTGTTTGTGGTTGTTGGTTGTTGTTGTTGTTGTTATTATTATTATTATTATTATTATTATTATTATTATTATTATTATTATTATTATTATTATTGAGGATTTTTATAGCGCACTTATCTCGCCGTACTTGACCAGACTCTAGGCGCTGGCCGATACAGGATCTAACTCAAAACGCCCGAGACGCCCACCCGCAGCCTTTGGGCGCATGGTCTGACGCCCGGACAACTGAGCACTATCCTGGCCAGCCAGGGATGGGGGAGAAGGACCAAGTGCATGCTGGGTGTGTTCTTGTTACCGGCACTCACCCGTCTAAACTTTAAAGTTGTTTACTGTATGTATTACCTTAAGGCCTGGTTAGCGCAGTGGATAATGAGCTGGTTTCCTAGGCCCAAGGTCGCGAGTTTAAACCCCCGCATGGGACGAACTTGCCTGACGTAAGGCCCCGCCACACATACCGGTTTGAAGGCCGATTCTAGATCGGGTTTCGGATCCGTTTGCGATCGGGCCGGACTCCAAAACCGATAGCACTGCCACACGTTTCCGATCAGGTCGACCCGAAACTTCCACACAATGTGCATTGTTTATATTCACTTTCACTAGTGTCAGTGTACACGATCCCCAACCCCATCCAACAGTTTACCATCCCCATCCAACAGCTCACCCACCATCTTGTCTGAAATCACAGCAGAAATAATGTCTCTACATGCTACAAAAACTATTTAAAAATAAAAACGTAATGGAAAACTAAATCAAAACCATACAAAACATCGCGGGTTACATCACAGGCTCGGAAGTCTTTATTAATTTCGTCTTTGTAAACTCGTGGGCCCCCTACATAGGTACGTAGTATAGTATATAGTATGTAATTGAGGCCTACGAAAGACGAGACTTTCCAGCCTGTCACCTGTCATCAGCTTCGTTTGTGCCGCCAAGTTGACAATGAACACGGGACGCATTCTGATTGGTTGGAAGTTTACAATCGGGGCCGATTTTGCACAGCAGAATAGAACATGCTCTAATCGCACGATACCGAGCCGATTGTCATCGGACCGCAGGGCAAGTAGTAGTTCTGACGTCATCACGTAGCAATCGGGATCGGATCGCAAACAAAATCGTTGCACAATCGGCATGTGTGGCGGGGCCTTTAGGTACCAGACGTTTCAGGACACCGAGGTTTTTTCTGCGTACTCCGGTTTTCTCCCTCCCTTCAAGGCGTATTGTCCAAGTAAAAGAAGGCAAAGGAGCTGAAGGTGGTGGGCGAGAGAGGGGAGTGAAAGGGGTGGGGGCGACAGTGTGGCTGAGGCTGGACAAGACCTTGTGGTCTCCGCTACACCGTGCGTGACCACATTCAAGGTTTGCAATGTGTGAGAGCAGCAGTTCAGTGGTCTTGTCACACACGCTAGCCATGTTTGGTGTTACTTTGGGTGAGGTTGGTACTTCAATGAATGACCATACATGGAAGGCAACTACGAGATACAAGATACACAATGATTTCTTGTCCCCATGTTTACACAAGGAAACAAAAGAAACACGAAATCAGGGAAATAATGAAACAAGCGCACCGCAAACCCCAGTCCGCGCAACTGTGAATGGGTACCTGAATCTTTTTAGAACCGGGGAAGATAGAGCAGAAAGGGAGAGTGGGGGACATTGGCACCGCCCTCATTTAGCTGGTCTAGAGAAAAGAGAGGTTCCAAACGCCTCTCTTCTCAACGACCGAAAGTTTACGGGAAAACCTTCTACCTTACTTCTGAGAAAAGGAGGACCCGGGACTATTTTCGGGTTGAGAAAGGGAGTTCCACAGCGAACGTCTGAGACTGCCAGAATCCTGGAGAAAATAGGATCAAGGGGTATTTGCAGACTAGAATGAAAGGGCCTTAGACAGTCCACGTTGTCTGCCCCGAAGTTCCCAACAGTCGTCCGTCTTGTCAAGGGAGGTTACGCACGCTGTTTTCTCTTGTCAATCACATCGCTTCTCTCTCCTTTCCGCGTCATCTTGCTGACGACTTTCGAAAACTTTTTTTTCTTTTTTCCCCTCCTGCTCCACATTCTCCTTTTATCATAAGCAATTTAAAAATAACATACGCTTAATTTTAAAATATAACGAATGTTGCAAGTTACTCCGAGATTTTTCAGAGACATGCACACCATTTGGGTCTAATTTGCGTCCTTTTTTTATTATTCGAGATTTATCACATTACGTTCACTCCCTTACCGTCCACCCCCGTTGGGGTAAATGCGTAACTGTAGATTATAGTCACACGACACCGACGCGTATAGGCGACTACTGGTCACATTATTCTGACACCAGCGAACCAGTTGATGGTAAGGGGAAAATAATATGGTCACACATTGGCCAATCCGGGATTCGAACCAGTTACCTTTCGGTTACTAGTAAGACGCTCTACCAACTGAGCTACCCGGCCCCACACTCCCGTTGGGGTGCCTGGGTTTTCTGTATAGATAGTATACCCACTTTGTGGAAATTTAGTGCTTTAAATGACCACTGTTTCTGTCATTCTCATTTGTTCTTCGTCGTTCCTAATCTGTTCTATCAATCTACTATCTTCTTCGCTAGACCAGTCACCTACCTTCCTTTTCTTGAAAACTCTCCCAAAACTCCTCATTAGTGTGTGGGGTCTGTTGGGTCATCTTGGGAATATTAGACGCTTTGTGCCAAATGGTCTCTAGGGCTTTCTGTAGTATTATTATTTAGCAATGTAAGCATTGTACATGTATGTGTTTCGTTAATATTGTATAATGATGTTTTAATTCTATTTTGTTTTGTTTGTTTTTTTAAAACGGGGGTTGGATAAATTAGTGTACAGCCTCTGCGTCCTCTGATTGGGATGCCTTTTTTGTTAAGTGACCGGCCGGTGGAGTGCCTTCGGTGTTACCGTTAGGGTTGTTAAAGCAGATCTTTTATACGGATCAGGGGTGAGCACGCTTTCAACCAAAATGTGGTCCTGATTCGGCTCTATGCAATCCGTTGGACCCTATATACAATGACTAACTAACTAACCTTCCAGTCCTCATCTCAGTAAATACATTGTAATTAATGTCTCTCTCTCTCACTCTCACTCTCACTCTCTCACTCTCTTCTGCTACAATTGACAGGTGATAGTGCAAACCTCTACAAGGATATTTAGCGATATTTATTTGATTGAGACAACTTTGATGGCTTATTATTTTTTTTCGAATGATTGCTTTCCTACCTAATGTTGCAAGAGACTACAGGACCGGAAGGATATTTTGTTGGAGATTTGTCAGAAGAGTTTGCTGTTCGGTCTGGCATTCTCGTTTCTTGTTTGTCTTCGTCACACTGTCTGTCGCTCGGTCTAGTGCGCTCTCTCTCTCTCTCTCTCTCTCTCTCTCTCTCTCTCTCTCTCTCTCTCTCTCTCTCTCTCTCTCTCTCTCTCTCTCTCACTCTCTCCCTCTCTCTCTCTCTCCTCTCTCTCTCTCTCTCTCTCTCTCTCTCTATCTCTCTCTCTCTCTCTCTCTCTCTCTCTCTGTGTTCTTTCAGTCTGCCATAGTGTGAACTTGCCTGCTGTGATTGTTCGTGGGAGTGTGACAGTGTGACTGTTTCTAGTCTTCGTCGTCATCATCATCATCATCATCATCATCATCATCATCATCATCATCATCATCATCATCATCATCATCATCATCATCATCATCTTCGTCATCATCTTCATCTTCACTATCATCATCTGTTTCCTCTTTTCCTTCTTGTCCTATGTCTTCGTCTTCCTCGTCCCCGCTGTCGTAAATGTTTCTTCGTCCAACCAAGTCGACCCTTCATATTGTTCGTCTTCTTATTCACTGCCCGACCCTCCCTCTCCCCATCCTCTCTCTCTCTCTCTCTCTCTCTGGCTCTCTCTCTCTCTCTCTCTCTCCTTTTTTTTCTTCGCCACACCTCTCTTCTTTCCTCACCCCCTCTCTCTCTCTCACTCTCTCAAACTCTCTCTCTCTCACTATTACTCCCACTCTCTCCCTCACCCTCCTTGCCCTTCCCCCCTCCCTACTCTTCTTCCCTCACCTCTCCTTCTCCTTCTCGATCTTTTTTTTTCTTTTTCCCCTGGACGGTTATTTCACTGCGGGCGGGAATAAGTTTAAGCCATCGGGGTAAGTTTATCAATTACCCAGGGGTCAGTTTAATCTCGGCGGCAGGCAATCGCAGTGTGAGGACAGACAAGCGGGGCTTTCTGTCACTGTCCAACACTTGACGGACTGACTGTAGCCTGCCACACGCCTGACCACCACACCCACACTCACCTCCACAAACACACGGATAGAGAGAGGGAGAGTGAGAGAGAGAGAGAGTAAGAGAGAGAGAGAGAGGAAGAGAGAGAGGCATATTGAGATTCAGACATTTTTATTTCCAAAATGGCTGGAGATTTTAGGCTGTAAGCCTTATTTTACAATCTGTCCTTGCCTGCTTCATTCGCTCCCTCACTCATGATGATAAATTGTACATGTGTATACAATTATTGTGAATAGAAATTCCAGCATTTCTACACAAGTTAGAATGTACTCGAATGATATAATATAGGTTTCAAATAACAATAACATGTAACGACAGACAGAGAGAGATAGACAGATAGACAAACAGACAGAGACAGACACACAGACAAAAAGAGCTTATATACTGCTGTCGGTTTCTGTGGCCCCATTGTGTGAAATTCCTTGCCATCCTACCACAGAAATTGTGAACATTAACATATCAGCTTTTAAATATCAACTAAAGACCCACCTGTTGACGTTTCACACACACACACACCCCACCCCTCCCTCAATGAATACCTATTGTGCCATTGTTATTTGTTCCTCATTACGCTGCCATTGCACCTTGTTGTACGATGTGGTGGTGCATGTCGTTAAAATCGATGCGCATTTGAAGCAATGTGCATGTAAAGTTAAACATAAATCGACAAACACATGAATATATAAATAAATGAAACATGAAGAGTATCGCAGACTATCTTATCTAGCGTCCATACAATGTCTCCCTTCATCCCGGGTTCTCTGACTGCAGCAGCTTGATTACCCTCTCTCTCTCTCTCTCTCTCTCTCTCTCTCTCTCTCTCTCTCTCTCTCTCTCTCTCTCTCTCTCTCTCTCCACAAGTTGACAGTCCACTCAAGTCATCACACAGTCATCTCTCTTTCTGCTTCAGGGGACAGAACTCCTGATGGAAAGATAAGATTCCTGCAAGAGTGGCTTCCCCTTTGAATGGAGAACTTTTTTTCTTGGCTGGAAGACTTGTCAAGTTGGCCAAGAGGAAGATGAGAATTCCATGACTTAGTGAAAAACAACTTGTTGAGACTTGGGTACAAAGTTTGTCGGGCTTGTCCCTAATTTCATAATCGACCTCGGTCTTTTTATTTGTTGATCTTCATGGTTGTCGTCAACGTCATCGTAATCGCCAACCTTCTTCTTCTACTTCTCGTCCTCATCATATTGTCGTCGTCTCCAGCATCATTATGGTTCAAGTTTTATCTCACTTTAATTTCTGTCAATTCTGCTTCCTTTTCTCTTAAAGCTTCTGTGGATTTTCATGCAGTATGTCTGCGAAGCATTCACAATGGACTTTTGAAATTGGTGTGCTTGAATGTAGAGAGATAAACAAATTGAAAGGGGGGGAGAAAGGGGTGGGGGGGGGGGGGGGTGGGGTGGGGTGGGGTGGGGGGTGGGGGTGGGGGGTGGGGGGGGGGTGGGGGAGGGGGAAAGGAAGAAAAAGAAAGTGGAGTAGTAGAAGGCACCTATCACCTATTACACGTGCTTACCACACTAACTGACGTCAACCAAATATTACATCATGAATTCTGTGAATGTCCGCCAGTTATGGCCACGCAACAACTGAACTTGTTCCTAAAACCGATGATATTCTCGTGAAACTTCAGGAGAGGGATAGATCTAGAAGAGCTAGTTCACTAGAATAAAAAGAAGAGGAACCAGACGGAAACCAGAAGAAGTAGAATAAGAAGAAGCAGAACAAGAAGGCAGGTGTTAGAGTGAGAGGCAGATCTGGAGGGCCATGTTGGACAGTGATCGTCGTAAATGAGCAAACAGAGATGGCCAGTTACCTACCTAGCGGCTTCAAAGAAAATATTTTTTTGGTTTTAAAAAGGAAACATATCTCAGAAATAGATGATCAAGTTAGCGGTCATAGAGGAGAAGAGAAAAGAAGGAGGAGGAGAACAAGAAAAAACGAAAAGAAGAAGAAAAAAGAAGAAATTAGTTTTAAAACAGAAGGTAGCAGCTGTCGGAAGTAGATGGCCAGAGGTCATGAAGAAGAAGTAGAAGAAGATGGTTACAAAAAAATACAGTCGACAACCTCAGAGAAAGAATGAATCAAGTTAGCCAGAGGTCCGGAGAAGGGAAGAAGACAGGTCAAAGAATGCGAGGCAGATTGGGAAAGCATGAGGGAAACACAAGACAGAGGACAGGACGGCAGGGTGACATGTGATTAGGGACGATTGAAGACCCCAAAACTGCTTCAAAATTACCCACTCTCTCTCTCTCTCTCTCTCTCTCTCTCTCTCTCTCTTCTCTCTTCTTCTCTCTCTCTCTCTCTCTAATGCCAGTGACGCTCAAATTAAACATAAATAGTCTTCATAAAAGAGCAATCAAGATACTTTATAAAAATCTTATAATAATATAAATACAGATGCTACAACTAATAAAAAATATCAAGAACTCCGAATATTACCACTTCAAAAACAATTTATATTTAATACAGCTATCCTTATGTTCAAAATCACACACGGAGAAACACCTGCATATCTTGATACATTTTTTATTAAGCCAGTTGATGGGCATAGACTGTATAATTATAAACTACCCCTCCCTCGCATTGATTTATACAAAAATAGCCTATCGTTTAATGGAGCTAGTGTATGGAACTCTCTCCCTCTGGAGTGTAAACATTGCGACACACTGTTTTCTTTCAAATGTAAAATATGTAGGCATCTGCAAAATTAATTATAAAAGTGATGTATAATAATATATATGACAACACAGTCATTATTTATTATTATTTATTTATTATTTATTATTATTATTATTATTATTATTATTATTATTATTATTATTATTATTATTATTATTATTATTATTATTATTATTATTATTTGCTGTGGAACTTGACTTGTTATTATTATTATTATTATTATTATTATTATTATTATTATTATTATTATTATTATTATTATTATTATTATTATTATTATTATTATTATAAGGGTGAAGGATATGGGGAAAAGGGTAGTTGCCTAAAATTGTTTAAAGATAATGATGAAGATGTTAGTGTGATTGTGTGTGCATGTGTGTTTGTGAGTGATGTGATTTCCAAGTTAAAGTTAAAGGTTAATTATTATTATGTTAATTTCTTAAGGGACAGATTGGAAGATTAGACTGTATCATTAGTCTAAAATCTTTATCCCTAATAAAAAAGTTTTTAAGTTTCAAGTTTCTCTCTCTCTCTCTCTCTCTCTCTCTCTCTCTCTCTCTCTCTCTCTCTCTCTCTCTCTCTCTCTCTCTCTCTCTCTCTCTCTCTCTCTCTCTCTCTCTCTCTCTCTCTCTCTCTCTCTCTCTCTCTCTCTCATCCTTCTCTCTCTTCTCTCTCTCTCTCTCTCTCTCTCTCTCTCTCTCTCTCCTTCTCTCTATCGCTCTCCGTATTCTTCTTTTCCTTTCGCAACGACAGCCACGCAGCCAGCCCGATCCTGAGAATAAGGAGGAGGAGGAGGCGGGAGAAAGAGGAGGAAAGTGTAGAGAAGAAAGTAAGGGAAGCAGACAGACTCCTTTGAGTGAGAGCATAAACCGAGGTCTAACCCCTGCACGCACACACTTTAAAGATCCTGACGCCCATGTCCTAGAGGGGGTGAGTGCCGGCTACACAAATACACCCGGCACTCACTAGGTTCCTTCTTTCCATCCCCGATCACCCAGGATTATGCTCAGTCGTCTGGGCGTCAGGTCATGCGCCCAAAAGTTGCAAGTGGGAGCCTGGAGTTAGACCCTATATTGGCTCACGCCTTTAGCAGCTCTTGAGCGGAGAAAAAGCCCTATGTAATAGAGAATAAATAATGAAATAAATAATGAGAAAATGGAGGTGAAAAAGGAGAGGGAAGAAGAAGTTGAGGAAGAGAGTAGAAGGAGTCGGCGAAACAAGATGGGAAACAACAAAAACAAAAGAAAGGAGGAAGAAGAAGAATGAAGAGGAGGAAGAAGAAGAAGGAAAGAAGAAGATGCAGGAAGAGGAGAAATAACATCTCGGTTCAATCATCCATTTTCTCACTCAAGTTCCCTCACTCTGTCCGCTGCTGTCAGGGCGATGAATTGCTGAATTAAAGGTTGAACTACGATGCACCGATCAGGCGAGGATCAATGGTGAACAGTCCCCGTCAACATTGACTCCTGTAAGCCGTCAACAAATAAAAGAGCGTTCTAATTCAACACTAGCATCCTCCGGGCGGCGATCATCTTTGACGATTATTGTTTGACATACCTTTTGAAAGAGGGATTGAGCACCCGATGTTGACACGTGTACGCGGGTGCAACAAGAAAAAAGAATGTAAGCACTAAAATGTAACGTCTACACCCACCATTGGGCAATATGGCAGACGGGGACAATCATCCCAGGAAAGATGGGTTGGGGACCTAAATCAGCACTGAACCGCCAGAGCGAACATACTGTTAAGATGGAAAGTCTTTATCACTGGATCGGAACCTGGGTCATCTGTGTACCAGGCCAACGCTCGACCACTGAGCCACGGAGGTTTATCACTCGAAAAAAAAATGAACAAAGGGTTGAACAGCTATAAAAGAAAGCTTAAAGTTTAAGACTGTAAAATGTCTCCTATATGCCACGGTGTCCGGGGACGTTAAATGTATCTAAAGTAAAGTAAAGACTGTAAACAAACAAAAAATAACACGTTACCAGAGTAGATCATTGATGAGAAAAAAAAGAGCAGTTAGAAAATGGGGCAGTAATGGTTGTAAAGAGAGAACGTCGAAAAAGCAAAATAAACACGAGATCTTATAAGCAAAAATCTTGTTCCGATCCCAGTTAGACAGTTGGGTAATGGGATGAAAAAAGACCAAGAAAACCAAGCTACTAAGATCCACTGACATGTAATGGGTTGGATGGAGAGAAGGTTTCATAGCCCACAAGTATGGATGGTTCTGTCTTTTTCCCCCGGAAGAAGAAGAAAAGAAGAAGAAGAAGAAGAAGAAGAAGAAGAAGAAGAAGAAGAAGAAGAAGAAGAAGAAAAATTAAAAGGATCATTTAACAAGAACAATTAAAGTAAAAAATACCGAACTGGATTGGATAGAAAACACTTTAATGTTGGAAAGAACACGAGCTTTCATTGCCAAAATTATGAAAGGTTGTTTCAGAAGAAGGCGAAGTTGAAATGGATTATTAAACAGAGCAAATTAAAATAGATTAAGAAATTAAAATGGACCATTGAACTGCTAACAGGCGGGCCACTGACATGTAAGCTACTGGGTTGGATAGAAAGCAGATTAAATGGGGAAGGAACAATAGCGTTCATTGCGAGCAAGCGTGGCGGGTTGTCTTGGGCAGCGGTACAAGAAATACAAAACCCAATCTCCTCCCAAATGGGCTCTATGCATGAAGGGGCAGTTGCGATGGAGTCATTGCGCTGTCCTTTGAATGCCCTCCCTTTCTTTAGTTCTTGTCTCAGATGGTGAAGTGCTGTCCCCTTTTCCCTCTCCTCTCGTATTTTGGACTGCATTGAACTAACTTGCGCCCGATATTTCCTCCACCCCACCCCCCTCAACAGTTCTGCTTAAAGAGATAGATGGAAAAGTGTTCTCCCTTAAAGAGATAGATGGTAAAGTGTTCTCCCTTAAAGAGATATATGGTAAAGTGTTCTCCCTTAAAGAGATAGATGGTAAAGTGTTCTCCCTTTAAGAGATAGATGGTAAAGTGTTCTCCCTGAAAGAGATAGATGGTAAAGTGTTCTCCCTTAAAGAGATAGATGGTAAAGTGTTCTCCCTTAAAGAGATAGATGGTAAAGTGTTCTCCCTTAAAGAGATAGATGGTAAAGTGTTCTCCCTTTAAGAGATAGATGGTAAAGTGTTCTCCTGAAAGAGATAGATGGTAAAGTGTTCTCCCTTAAAGAGATAGATGGTAAAGTGTTCTCCCTTAAAGAGATAGATGGTAAAGTGTTCTCCCTTAAAGAGATAGATGGAAAAGTGTTCTCCCTTAAAGAGATAGATGGTAAAGTATTCTTGTAACCTTTGGGTCGTTGGGGAGGGAAGCGTTTGGGACCTCCCTTTTTTCTAGTCCAGCTTCATGAGGGTGGTGCCTATTTCCTCTCCCTCGCTGCTTTACCTTCGGTTGTAAAGTGATGCATGTACCCATTGGCTGCTGGGAGGACAGGGTGTGTCGTGCGCTTGTTTCCATCTGTGTCGTTTTAGTGGTGGCCTTCCAAGCATGGGCACCCATCCAAGTACTAAATACTAATGTTTATGTGTATGTAGTTTTCATGGCAAAGTGGGAGGGGGGGAGGCAGTTAGTAAATTGACCACAGTTATAGGGTACGTTTGGCCAAGTTTTCATTTTCTTCTGTTTCACTTAACAATGCACCACCAACCAACCATAAACACGTTTAATAAACCTGTTAGACATATTTCCAGAGTTAACAAATATGTTTTATTGCTATGAGGAATGACATGTATGGGAAAATTATATGTGCAACAGACTCGCTGGGATAATGCCAAGGTGAGGAAGGAGCATTTAGAAAGGCTTCACGGCCTGTTTTGCCCACTACTACTACTACTACTACTACTACTACTACTACTACTACTACTACTTTTTTTTAAAATTGCTTTTTTATCCCTTTTTATCGGGAAATTCTGGGCCGCCTCCCCTGGGGAAGGCGCAGCCTGTGGCGCGCCCAAACCCAATCTAACTAACATTAGTTGTGTCTTTTTTAAAATTTTGCTGGGGAAGCAAACCGGAGTACCCGGAGAAAACCCCCGAGACGTTGCCCGAGTCGAAAGTAAATAATATTCGGAGAAACATAACGCCCAGATGCTGGCTCGATCCCACACCTGTGAGGCGCCATTGGTTTCTGGCCTGGGGACAAGGCAAGTTAGTCCCGCCTTAGCCCACTTGGCCACTACTACTACTACTACTATACTACTACTACTACTACTACTACTACTACTACTACTACTACTACTACTACTGTTGTACTCTATTACGTATCTTGCGTGGGTAGGTGTTAAGTTGTTCACTTAAGCCTGTTTGGATGGACTGACTTGAGGGTCTTGCATGATAACTTGATGGATTTTGTGGAGGGTCTAGCATGATACTCTGAGTGGACCGGCAGAGATGTATGTCAGTGTACTGTGATGGGCGAGGCAGGCTCAGATAGTGTGGAGATCCCCCTACTATTTCAGTCTAGACCTGTCAGAACCGTTTGACTTCGCTTCCCAAATTTTGGTGGAAGGCAAGGTATGATTTTCTCAGTCTGCTCCGTAGTTTCAGGAGATAGCTCTCACCCTATAAGTCGCTTCCTAGTACTTTCTACCTGGACTCTTCATGCCACAGAGAGAGAGACAGACAGACAGAGAGAGGGAGAGAGAGAGTGAGGGAGAGAGAGAGGGAGAGAGTTATGATTTGGGGTGACCTGGTAGCTCAGTGGATAGTAAGCTGGTTTCCTATGCCGAGGGTCCAGGGTTCGAACCCAGCTTGGGACGAACTTACGACGGTACGAAACTTTTCTGGACATCGAGGGTTTTCTCTGGGTACTCAGGTTTCCTCCAGGTACTACGGTTTTTTTCCGGGAACTCCGGTTTCCTCCCTCATTTCAATAATTAGATGCAGCCAATCAACATTTCATAAATAAAATAAAAAAAATATTTTTCCGACTTCTGTGATAGCTATCTCTTTAGATCGCCGCCCTTTGAGCTCCATTGAAGAGGAAGCGCGTGGTAGCATCCTGTATTAGAGGTAGTAGTAGTAATTATACTTTATGGCATTGGTTCATTGCAAGGCGTGTTGGTTCCAAAAGATAATTGTCGCAGTAAGAGTCGCTTGCTATATCTGACTGATAAACCACCGAGAGATGAAAGTTTGTTATGTCATGTATTTGAGGGTATGAGCGGCTTATAAGGTGTGATGGTACTTTGAGGGAAATGGGTCTTGAGTAATGGATGGCCTTACGATGGTTAGTTTTACGGAGGTTGTGGAAAAAGGCCCAGCCAGTTCTATATTTTCTATGAACTGTACTGAACAGCCGTGAAAGGGCTTTACGGATGAATAAGAACAATTGCATTTATTGACTTTTAATAACTGTAGGAGTACAAAAAATAAGAAACCAAATTGTTTTGTTGCATAAATAGTTATTATGAATGAGATAAATACCATAAACCCTTGTGTTAAGAAAAGTTACGAATTTGTTTGTATTAAATTCTTTTTTCAGTAATACGATGGACGAGTGCGTTTATTAAATGTTGTTTTAAGTAAATGACTTGTTATTATTTTAGACCTCGATCAGTTACCTTCACATCAATACATTTAACCAATTTTCTGTTCTGGAAAATTGCAGTGAAGTATCAACTGAAAGATCCAACTTGTTATATTTCTTCTTCTTCTTCTTCTTCTTCTTCTTCTTCTTCTTCTTCTTCTTCTTCTTCTTCTTCTTCTTCTTCTTATTCTTCTTCTTCTTCTTCTTCTTCTCCTTCTTCTCTTCCTCCTCCTTCTCCTCCTTCTCTTCCTCTTCTTTAAAAGTTAAGAACGATTAGTGGAAGTGGAAGACTCTCTCGTGACCTATTCAATCAAGCATTGCTTTTGTCAATGCTTCGATCTTCTTCTTCTTCTTCTTCTTCTTCTTCTTCTTCTTCTTCTTCTTCTTCTTCTTCTTCTTCTTCTTCTTCTTCTTCTTCTTCTCCTCATCCTTCTCCTTCTTCTTCTCCTCCTCCTTCTGCTTCTCCTCCTTCTCCTTCTTCTCCTCCTCCTCCTCCTCCTCCTCCTCCTCCTCCTCCTCCTCCTCCTCCTCCTCCTTCTTCTTCTTCTTCTTCTTCTTCTTCTTCTTCTTCTTCTTCTTCTTCAATCTCGCTGTTCCTTGTCCACACCACACCACCTCATAGCTATCCCATGGATCTCGCGGACGGTGAGGGGAAGCAACTGTGAGAAGGCAAGGGCCAGAACTCTCCAGGGGAGATGATCCAGAGCTGAAGGCAAATTGGCCGGGGCGAGAAGCCAGGCCTGCGGTAAAGAAAGACAACCTACTTCCGGTCTGGTTACCCGCCCTTGTTCTGGCTAGCCGAGACCGGCAGAGTGGTGCATTGTGGCACTCCATCATGAAAGGAAGTGAACCAGACCGCCAACATCACCGTTTTTCTTCCTTCACGGCCTTGGTGACTTCTTGCCTGGTGAATGAATAACTGAGTATCTCTCTCTCTCTCTCTCTCTCTCTCTCTCTCTCTCTCTCTCTCTCTCTCTCTCTCTCTCTCTCTCTCTCTCTCTCTCTCTCTCTCTTCCCCTCCTCCTTGCTACATCCACTCTACCTTGAATGCAGGGTGTGAGAGCTACAGATAACTGAAGGCCATGTTTTGCTTGGATACCAGTTCTTCTAGTTCTACATTTTTGCACAAATCATGCGCCATTCTTCTGTTCGTTTGTACTTCCTCCTTTTTGGTTGAGTAACAATAGTCAGTTCATTTACAAATGTATTTATTCCTGTGCGTCATCGTCTTCATCCTCCTCTTCCTCCTCCTCCTCTTCCTCTTCTTCTTCACGTTGTCATTGTCCTCTTCATCATCATCATCATCATCATCATCATCATCATCATCATCATCATCATCATCAGCAGCAGCAGCAGCAGCAGCAGCAGCATCGTCGTCATCACCATCATCGTCATCATCATCCTCATCATCATCATCCTCATCATCATCATAGTAACTTATTTTAGGTCAAAGTCTAAAACATGTAAGGTCTATTTCTCCTTGTTTCTAGTTTAAACCGCAGCTCTGAGCTAAGAACTCGTACTGTTACATTATACAGATATTATTCGGGTATTTTCGCAAGACAGGTGGAAACTGCTGCCCAAAGCGGAATCCCTATGAGAAGAAGAATGAGGTGACGAAGACAAGGCAGAGGAGACAGACTACTGTTGCTTTCTGTAGAGGAGAGAAGAAGGAGAAAATGTAGGACGATCTTGGAGTCTGGGATTCGAGCTAAAGTTCAGCAACAGAAAAAATAAGGAGACGATGAGGTGAAAAAGAATAAGAGGATAACGGAGAAAAAAGAATCTAGACGAATCTGGAAACAAGTTAGTTAGTAACTGTTAGTTATTCATTGCTTACATGGTCCAGCGTACTGCAAAGACCCGAAGTAGGACCACAACATCAAGACCACTACTTAAAGAGGACTCCTGGTCCGTACAAAAGATCTGCTGATACAACCCTAGTGTAACACTGAAGACACTCCACCAGTCGGTCACTTTACAATAAAGAAATCCCACGCAGGGGACGCTGAGGCTCTACTCTAATTTATCGAACCCCCTTTTACAAAAGCAAAATAGAATATAAACATCATTACAAACACATACATATAAATTGCCTACATTGGTAAATAATAATATAGGAAACGTCCAATATTCCGAGGTTGACTCGACAGACCTCGTACACAAAATATGAGGAGTTTTGGAAGAGATTTCAAGAAAAAAGGTACAGAAGGTGACTGGTCTAGCGAAGAAGATTAGTATAGTAGATAGAACAGAGTAGAAATGAGAAAGAACAAAGGAGAAAAACAGCGACAGTGGGAATTTAATGCACTAAATTTCCAGAAAATGGGGATACTATTTATACAGAAACCTCCGGCATCTCCGAAGGGGGGGGGGGGGGGGGGGGGGGAAGAGGAGCTAGAAACAAGTATACTGTTTTCAAGTTGGAGAGCAAGTGCGGAATTAGAAAAAGACTAAGAGGAAGAAAACGAAGACAAAACTGATTTTGAGATATGATGGAGAGGGACGAATAGAAGAAGAAGAAGAAAAAATTGAATCTGTAAACAAGTGCTTTTAATTATTGTGTGATGTGAAACAGAAGCTGGAGGGTGGAGTAGAAGAAGAAGAAGCAGAAGAAGAAAAATTAAAAGTAGAAGCAGAAAAATTAAAAGAAGAAGAAGAAGAAGATTGTCAACAATAAGAAGAAGAAGATGGAGAACGAAAGTAGAAACGGGACAAAGCTGTTAGAAACGAGTCCTATGATGAGACTCTGGTCACGTCTATCCGTCTGTCTACCCATTTAGAGGGGAATGGAGCAAGTCACGGCTTGTGTGAGAGGCTGACCAAACTGACCAGACGGGCGAGCGACCGTTGAGTGGACAGAGTGACCGCTTATGACTTGGACGTGACCAGAATCCCGCCCTGGCCATGGTCAGCGAGAAAAGGAGGTGATCTTACAGATGACCAGCGTTTAGTGTTAAAAACGGCTGTTTTTAGTGTTCTCGTTCGTGTTCTAGTGCTTCCTTCTGTCATCATGGTCTTCTCGTTCCTGGCTCATACTCCTGTTCTTCTTCGTTATCTTCTGAAGTACTCAGACCCCGCTCTCTCTCTCTCTCTCTCTCTCTCTCTCTCTCTCTCTCTCTCTCTCTCTCTCTCTCTCTCTCTCTCTCTCTCTCTCTCTCTTTCTCTCACATACCTTTTCTTAATGATTCTTCGTTTTTATATAGCGCGTTTGCAGTTCAAGAGCTGCTCAAGGCGCTGGCCGATACAGGATCTAACTCAAGCCGCCCTAGGCTCCTACTTTGTGTTTGGGTGCATAGTCTGACCGCTGAGCACCCGCAATCCTTGGTGGTCCTGAGTCGCCTCCTAGTAGGCCGCTGAACCCTTTAAGCGTTGATTCCAAATCCATCCGTCATAGAGGCAAGAGAGAGAGAGAGAGAGAGGGAGAGGGAGAGAGAGAGGGAGAGAGAGAGAGAGAAAGAGAGAGGATGAGAGACAGAGAGAAAGGAGATAGAAAGACAGCGAGAGAAAAAGAGAACAAGAAAGACAGATTCATAAAGACAGAGGGAGACAGGAGGGAGAGACAGGGAGAGGGAGAGAGACAGAGAAAGAGAGACAAAGAGAGGGGGAGAGAGACAAAAAGAAAGAGACAGAGAGAGACAGGGAGAGACAGAGAATATAAAGAAATCTCTAGCTATATTATAAAGAATTAAATGAGCTTGGACGTGGAGCGTCTACATCCAAAATCCGCGATACCGCAGATGGGGGATAAACCATCCCGGGAAACAGAGGTCTAAATTAACAGTAAACCACCAGGTCAGAGATAAGGCTAAGATGAAGAGTGAAAATCGCTCACCACGAGGTTTGGAACCTGGTCTTCGGTGCGGCAGGCGAGAAGTAGTACTATGCCTATAACATGGTGCTGTTGCAGTATAAAGTAGTGTAAGGACACAGGTTACAAGTTAACCCAGTGTTGTCTCTGCTTTCTGCTGTCTTCACCATACCTGCTGGGCGCGTGGTTGGTAGAGGGAGAGAGGACGGTGAGGTTGTGAAGATTGTGAATGGTGGAGGTGGGGGGGGAGGGTAAGAGAGAGAAAAAACGTATCCACATTTTGCAAAGAATCTCTAGTTTGAAAGTAATACTAAGTAATTTCAAATTTCACGAGACCTGAGGCTTTGGACAAGATCTTCCTGTCTTTGTCAGTGAGGTTATGAGGTTGATGGTGGTGCGGGAAGGAAGAGGAGGGGTCATGTTGTAGACGAGCTGCCCAACCGTAGTTAGTAAGTTGTACTGGGTCCACTTTGAAATGTGGTTTGTAGTTCAGTTGCTTGATATCTGTTCAATGATATTCCAAGCAGTTTAATTTCAATGCCTTTTAAAACTAGTCTTTTTGTATGCTTTGGTTTCAATATGGTCCTACATATTTTGCACAGATCCTTGAATATTTTGTAAATTAAGGCATTCACGATCACACACACCCTCAATCCTAAGCACCTCGCAATCACATCTTTCTTTTTACATATTCTCTTTCAATGTTATTTTGGAAAGAGAGACAGGCAGACAGATATCCTATCCTATCCCGTTACTAAAAAATCGTTAAGGCACCTCACACGATCGTTTAAAAAGCGTACTCCATCTCTCCCTGTCCTCAGCAACCCTCATGACTTCGCTCAGTGTCAAGCCAGTCCATCATCGACTATTGTGCTCCCACCTCTTTTTCTGTCTCTCTCTTTTTCTGCCTCCTTGTAACGTGCCTTGTAGGACGGTCTTTGCAAGGCCTGATGCTCTGGTGACGTGGCCATATCGTCGGAGTTTCCGTTTCTTCACCACTGTGGGCATGTGATCATGTTGTCCAATGGCTTGTGTGATGGTCTGTCGGACTTTGCCATTGGTGATGTGCTGGGTATAGGACATGCCCAGACGTATTCTGTAGCACCTCCCCTCATGCTTTGTATCCTTCGTTGTAGGTCTGCTGTGAGGGTCCATGTTTCGCAAGCGTATAGAAAGATGGAGATGATAAGTAAGCGCAGCAGCCTTACCTTGAAGTGTAGACTGATGGTCCTTTCTTTCCAAATGGGCTTCAACCTTGTCGGGGCAGCAGTTGTGTGTGCAATCCTGGAGAGAACTTCCTGTGGGGACCCATTGTCTGATACAATGGGTCATAAATATGCACTGTATTGAAGGATTGGCCTTGATGTCCGTGTTGATGCCATTGGTGTTGTTGGCCATCATCTTCTCTGCTCTTATTTCCATTCCATAGGCTCTGGAGGTGGTGTCAAGCCTCTGTACCAGCTGTTCAATTTTTTGTTCGTCTCCAGCCAATCCATCAATGTCATCCGCAAAACGAAGGTTGGAGATTGCTCTACTCCCGATGCTGACTGTGCCTTCGTGATCTGCAAGGGCATCTGACATTATGCGCTCTAGGAAGATGTTGAAGAGTATTGGAGAGAGTAGGCATCCTTGAAGAACGCCGATTTTTGTTCTGAACCAATTCCCGATGGCGCTTTTACAAAGGACTGCATTGATGACTTCAGTGATGTTAGGGCTGATGTTGCACACTCTCATTGTTGCCCACAGGGCTGCATGCCAGACTCAGTCAAACGCTTTCTTGAAGTCTTCAAACACATCATATGGATGTTGTTGGTGCTGTAGGTATTTATCACAGATTATTCTGAGGTTGAAAATCTGTTCAGTGGTACTTCGCCTTGCTTTGAATCCTGCTTATTCTTAAGCTATGATTTGTTCAGCTTGGTGAGTATTATTTTCAGGAGGACCTTGCTGGGATGGTCTGATGGTGCGATAATTTTCACATTCCTGAGAGTTACCTTTTTTGGGCAGAGTAATGACAAGCGACTGGGCCCATGGTGTAGGCCACTTCCCGCTCTGTCAGATCTTTTTTTAAAGATAATGATGAGGGCGTCAATCATCGCATCTCCTCCTGCTTGAATCAATTCTGCGGGTATTTTGTCAACTCCCGCTGACTTCCCCTTCCTCAGCCATTGCACTGCTGGCTCAACTTCTTCTCGGAGAATTGGGAGGATTTCTTCTTCTCTGTTCTGGGTAAATGCTAGAACTGCTGGGTTTCCGTTTGGTGTATGAAAGGTGTATCATAGCACTACTCTGTCCATCTATCCAAAACTTCTTGTTCTTAGGTAGGCATATGCCAGGTTTGCTTTGGATCGTGACCTTGGGCGGCTTAACACTTGTCAGCCGCTTCACAGTCTGGTAGTCTCGCTGTTGTTCTTGTTAAGACTGTTCTCTATTTCCTGACACTGATCTTCTATCCAGTTCTCCTTTGCTGTTCGCATGCCTTTTCGGAAGTCGTTGATTTTTCGGTTGGTATCCAGCTCCCTGTGAGGTTTCTTTTTCTTCTTTTATCTCTCGTCGTTTGTCACACATGTCCAAAAGTTCAGGTGTGATCCACGGTTTCTTTTTTGGGCGGTGTTTGCCAAGGTTATCACTGGCAGCATCTGTCACATGTAAATTGAAGGAGGGTGTTGGTGTTCATATCTAATTCACCAGCTCCCAAAATGAGCAGTGGTGGAAATTTCCCTCTATTTGTGGGTTGGAATATTTCTGCCACCTCTTTTTGTTGCAGTTTGTCCAGGTCGAGCTTCTGGATGGTGCACTTTGTTGTGTTTACTCTCTTCAAGTGGAGCCGGAAAGACACCATGACGAGATCGTGGCCACTTTCGATGTCTGCTCCTGGAAAGGTGCGTGTCTTACCAATGTTGATGCTTGATCTGAAGCGTGTCTTGGCCATGATATAGTCAATCTGGTTGTAATGCTCCACGCCAGGACTGTGCCATGTCCATCGTCTGGATTTTTTTGTGAAGATCAAGCGTGTTTGCCAGTATCAGATTGTTGTATCTGGCAAACTCCAAGAGTCTCAGACCCCTGTCATTTGTCTCGTTGTCGCAGTTTGTCTCCCCAATTGGAGTACGCATCTTGGCCAACCTTGGCATTCCAGTCGCCTTGCACTATGACTATGTCCTTCTTCGGCACTTGGTGAAGGACAGCCTGTAGATTTTCATAGAAATCCTCCACTTCGCTGTCGTCATAGTCTGATGTTGGGACATATACCTGGATGATGATGATGATGATGATGATGATGATGATGATGATGATGATGATGATGATGATGATGATGATGATGAATGGGACTGCTCACATACGGATGGTAATGAGTCTACTGGAGACTTGGCGGCAACCCATGACAGTGGCTAGAATGTCTTTGTGGACCAAGAATCCAACGCCGTGTTCGTGCCTGTCATCTCTTCCGCTGAAAAAAAGCTTCTGGCCTTTGTCGGTCGTTGTTTTACCTAGGCCTGTCCAACGCAGTTCGCTGATACCTAAAATGTTCCATCGATAGTGGTCCAGCTCGTGGGCCAGTTCTTTTAATTTTCCACTCCGCAGTTAGGGTCCGGACATTCCAGGTTCCTATGACGATGTCGTCTCTCGTGCGAATCTTGCTAAGTTGTCCATCAGTAGCACACTTATCACCTCCGTCCTGGTGGCCAACAGAAGGCATGGTCCTTTGTGACCCGGGCGACGACCGATCTGGTATGGAGTGAGTGGTTCTTTTTATCATACAGACAGAGGCAGGCTTTGGTTATTTAAACCAACAAAAGGACGTTCGCGTCCACCCCTTCAATCTACTGACTATGCCAAGTACGTTGTGACGTCTCATTGGTCAATATAGGTCAGTGGTCAGGCTGCAGCTGACAGCATGCTGTTTGCTGACCGTTGTGTGGGCTGAGATGACAGTTCGAGATGTGTGGATTGGTCCATTGAACGAGAGTATTAGAGCCCGCGGCTGAAGAACCACCACTGTTCAGGCGAATAAGACTAACAGAATGATTGGAATATGGAATAATAATAATAATAATAATAATAATAATAATAATAATAATAATAATAATAATAATAATAATAATAATAATGGATGCTATACGCGCCTAATTTCTAAATAACACTCAAAGCGCGGCGAGCTGTAACCAGCAAACGCGCTCACATGTTACAAGCAATCCCCCTCCCCCCCCACACACACACAAAACAAACATACAGTCATCATTGCAAACATGTGCTGTAAAGAAACGTCGCCATTAGAAGACGGAAATGAAATCGAATTTTTAATTTGTGAAAGTTCTGATTAACTGCATTCAATACCATTATTGAAGGGAAGGGAAAACCGGAGTACCCTGAGAAAACCCTCGGTAACCTCGGTGATGATGACGACGACGACGACGACGACGATGATGATGATGATGATGATGATGATGATGATGATGATGATGATGATGATGATGATGAAGTAGACGACGAAGATGGTAGCAGTAGGTGTGGGTAACGATGACGCAAACTTTGATAGTACTCTGCTTGCATCCTTTATATTCAGAGTAATATATTAGGAGTAGTAGATCAGCAGCAGTAGTCTTTTGAAATGGATGCTATCTGTTGGTCACTGTAATAGTGTAGAGGCGTTCTGTAGAGAATTCAATCTAGGTAAATGTGACGGGATAGTGTTAAGTCTGGTCTCTCCGTATTTCTATGGACGTTGCCTAGGACTATGATATTAGAGCCTTGTTGGGAACCACTATTTAAAAAAAAAGAGTGTACATAGAAGATACTATAGGTCGATACCAACATAGATACACTGTATGGACCTCAATCTTGGCTGTACAGCGCAGACATTGACATGATGATATTACCCTGCAGGTTTATTTTCAGTGATTGTATAGGTACCAATATAGTCCCTCTTTTGGCTTCGGTCAGATTACATGGTGTCCATTTCCTGCAATTCTGGGATTCGATTTTCCAGCAGACTGGGCGGTAATATTGATGAGGGGTGGAAAGAAAGAAGAAGGAGCGCGAAGGAGGGAGGGAGAGAGATTAGTAAGGTAAAGTCGTCTTCATGTAACCTTTCGGTGTTTGGGACCTTTCTTTTCTCTGAGCCAGCTTCATTATGGCGGTGCCCATCTCTCTCTCTGCTCTCTCTCTCTCTGCTCTTTCTCTGCTCTCTCTCTCTCTCTGCTCTCTCTCTCTCTCTCTCTCTCTCTCTCTCTCTCTCTCCTCGTTTTTCTTACATTTCCCGGTTCTAAACAGATCCAAGTACCCAATCACAGCTTGGCGGGTTGATGTGCGCACTAACTCCTACACTACTGCACCATCTTATGGGAAACAAAGGGCCCCTTTTGAGGTCACTTTGTACTGTTAGCGTTGCTGTCTTGCTGAAAATAGAAAACGGGTTGAGCGCTATTTGGGTATTTGCAGGAGAGAAGAAACGGGAATTTAAGACTTCATAGTTCATCTAGCCCTAAGTGGTAATTGGTGATGTTACTTTAGTCACAAACGTTAAAGTATCGTTGGTTGATATTTTTACATTATATAACTCCTATCAACAACATTAGCTTTGAGTTACGTGTTGATTTAGCAAAAGCATGAATTATTTATCCGGTTGGACAATTTAAAAAAAATGGATTGTATACATTTTTTGGCTTAGCATTTCGATGGAAAAGACATAAACCAATAATTGAGAAATAAATTACCATCATTAGCTGCGCCTGCACTAAGTCACTAATACAAACTGCATTTAACCGCATCTTGATACCTGTGTTAAGGTGTTGAGCAAGCCTGGGGCTGTGTTTAAGGTGGTGGTTCTGTGTCTTTTACTTGAGGATGTTTGTTGTGCTTGGCACAGGGGATGTTGGGTCTTGCTCGGATGGTGAGGTTCAGCCAGAGAGTGCTGGGAGCTGGTCATGTAAAGGAACTAAGTTATCTGTATTTATAATTTAGTGTTGGTGTGGCTTTGTTTGTGCTTGGTATCTTTTGTAACGCTGCATCAAACTTTCCTCACTGACAGATTGAAGCCATGAAGGGCTTCTGAGGACAGAGAAAGATGGAGTACGCTGATTAAACGATCATCAGTGGTGCTCCAACGACCGTCGATGTACGGGATAGGATAGGATATATTACAATTTCCAATGTCTCTTTTAAATTTTAGCATTACTTATTTTAGCTCAAGTGTTCACGAATGTTATTATATTGAAATTTATTATATTAGACTGTAAAATAGACTCGTATGGTTAGGATTACGCTATTTCTGAACAAGATTCGTTTGAGGACGTTTCTGCGACAACTCACAGGATTGAACGCAAGCCGTCTGAGGCACCCACAGGAGGCATAGTCTGACGCCCACAAAATTGTTTAACCTGAGCGAACGAGGATAGGGAGAAAGGACCTAGTGCTTGCTGGGAGGATTTTCTTTTACCTGCACTCATCCGTCAAGGACATGAGAGTCAGGATCTTTAAAGTCCGTGCGATGGAATATCATGGATAGTCCTAGTGATGACTTGTGTAGATATTAAGGCAGAACAAAAGCAATATTAGGGATGGTCAACAGACTTTTTCCTTTGTTTTATTGTCAACCTTTTTCATATCCAGACGTGCTCGTACTGACTGATGTGGTGTATCGTGTCTTTTGTAAGACATCAACAACTGCATACAATCGCTTTTTCACTTTCTCAACTTTCACAACACAGTGCATCAATTATATAGTGTTTTTTTTTTCTATATTTCAGATAACGTTAGAATGTTCCAGTGTGACGCAATTATAACCAATCAGAATAAACTTCGTCATCAGAACTATCTTACGTCATATAACCTCGCATAGGCCAGAATAATCTCAGCTATTTGTAGATCTATCTAGACGCTTCCATCGATAGTAAACGAGCAATCCCAGAAAAGTCTCCAATAATATCGACCAACGAAAATGATCAACATTATACCAAGCTTCTTCTAACAGCAACGCAAAATCAAATCAAAGGTAACTACACTCTATTATTGCATGCTTTGCAAAGCAAAACGATCGGATCTATCGTGCGCGTCGCACATGTACTATCGTGTGCGTCTCACACGTACTATCGTGCGCGTCTCACGTACTATCGTGCGCATGTTTGTTTTTTTTCAGTAGTTACCCCTTGGGGTCATGAGCAATCTTGCCACTGTAGATTGTTCAAACCTATAAAGGGAAAAGTGAAAGCCACAGTTGAAAACCTGTCTTTCCTTTGTAGGCAAGACAGATTCACTGCGGCAACAGTACCCCCGTTGGAGTGCCGGGGGTTTTCAGTATAAATAGTATCCCCACTTTATGGAAATTTAGTGCTTTAAATTCCCACTGTCGCTGTCTTCCTCATTTACTCTTTCCCATTCCTGCTCTGTCCTATCACTCTGCTATACTATCTTCTTCTTCGCTAGATCAATGACCTACCTTTTTTCTTGAAAACTCTTCCTGGACAAGACTCCTTGTTTGTGTATGAGGTCTGTTGGATCAGCTTGGGAGTGTTGGACGCTTTCTGCCGGGTGGTCACTAGGGCTTCCTATGATTGTATTAGTTAGCAATATAGGCATTTGATATGTATGTGTTTTGTTGATGATTTATAATGATGTTTGTATTCTATTTTGTTTTTGTAACCGGGGGTTCGCGTAGTTGAGGTAAACCCTCAGCCGTCCCCCACGTGGGATGTCTTTATTGTAAAGTGACTGGCCGGTGGAGGGCATTCAATTTTTCCACTGGGGTTGTTTCAGCAGATCTTTTATGCGGATCGGGGGTTGTCCGGTCCTGATTTGGCTCGGAAGAGTCCGCTGGACCTAAAGCAACAATAAATCAATCAATCAATTTTCAGTAGTTGATTCAGCCCTGATGCTTGAATCCTGATAAGTGTAACTCGGATTCGTTTATCCACGCAACCTGTTCACTCAGCAACAAGGCAGGAATCGTCGTTTGAAGTTTTCCAACTTTATTCAGCGTACATCAACAACTGCATACAATCGCTCAAACGCTTTTCCCACTTTCTCTCCTTTTCAGACACAGTGCATCAATTATATAGTTTTTCTATATTCCAGATAACCTTGGAACATTCCAGCGTGACGCAATTATAACCAATCAAAATAAAATTCGTCATCAAGACTATGCGCTGTCTTACATCATATAACTTAGAATCATCTCGCAGCTACTACCAGGTCTATCCACACGCTTCGATCGATAGTAAACAAGCAATTCTAGAAAATTCTCCAATAATATCGACCAACGAAAATTATCAACATTATATCAAGCTTCTTCTAACAACAATGCAAACTCAAATCAAAGGTTAATACACTCTGTTATTGCATGCTTTGGAAAACAACACGATCGGGTCTATCGTGCGCGTCGCAAACGTAACATACGGTCGGCGGTCTCGCAGCCAGCAGTAACTGACTTAAGGATACAATATTCTGCAATGGCAAGTAAAGGCTCAGTCAAGAAATGCATTTTGGTCAAAGCTGCAACTCAATTTGTTTTACGGCACACATAATATAACTTGGTGAACAAATTGACAGCACAAACGCAGTAGGCCTAAAAAGCTAGATGCGAGCACCTGGCCCGTGGTTAACCACTAAGCGATTACGAACGCACCCGACCCATGAGGGGTAGGTTGATGGGTAGGCGGAACAAGGCGGTGAGGGGTAAGGGTAGTACAATTTAGGTGAGACGGGTGGATTGTTATTAATTATGACTGAATTAGACAACTTTCGATCGTTTATGATAATATACTGCCGGATACTGGGTGACGTATTTTGGGCCGGGTCCAGGTAATGGTTGCTAAATTATGAGAGAAATGGCACCTGTTTGCACTGTGCTGACGTTTATGTTTTGTTCGCTGGTGCTGCTAACATACGATACGGCTGGTCCATCTTGGTGGTAATCTTTCCGGTAGACAAATGCCATTATATGCTGCGTTAACTGTAAGGAGTTGGACCTTCCTTCTGAAAGAGATGGGGAGAATAGGCGTTATTATGGATCTAACATAAGTGTATCGGAATGATGGAATCCGGTAAACCTTGATGCAGATGAAAGGGGTGGCTAGACCACTACAATGTTATGTCTTTTTAGTATTTTACCAGATGCAACCCAATACAGTTTTGGGGAGGGGTTGACTGGACGTTATTCAGTTTTGTTGTATTTATTTAGTGCTTTAGATCAATTAGTTTCAACAGAGTGTCTCTCAAAGTTTATAACATACAATGATGCAACGGAAATACTGTGCGGAAGAGGAGTGGACTGGACCATTAGGTGTCTGTAAAATAAAACTTTAAGCTGATCAGATGAAATGACGTAGATGAAATATAGCGTGGAAGAAGGATGGATTGTAGAACTAAGTGCTGGTAAAATGCAATTTTGTTTTTAATGGAACAGATTTAGTGATGCAAGGGAAATATAGCGCGGTACAGGGGTTGCCTGGACGGCTGGGTTGCCAGTAAAATACGGCGTCTGGGGCGGCTGCTGGAAGAATCGAATGGCGACTGGCAGATTAAATTTTCAGCACCGCGGGCAGACGCTGTGGTTTGTTGGTGGGAGGGACAGATTGAGGGACTTGCAATAATCATAAATAACACTCCAGCGTTGACTACATTTTCCCTTGCAGCTTCCCGCATCACCATCCTAAGATGACGTGTCCTACTTCATTCTCTTCACCTCCATTCCCACTATTGCAAGATCCTGTACTCCTTCTTGCCATCGTCTATCACACGAGCAAGAACATCGTTCTATTTTTATCGTCCTTATTTAGCACTTTTCCAGGCTCCAGACCTGCTGAAGGCGCTGAAGGATCTTATTGAAGCACACTTGCTGCCTTAGGCGCATGGTGTGGCGCTCCACACAACTGAGCAACTGAGATCGGGAATGGGGAAGATTAAGCCTGTCCCGAGACTGTGACCGATCCTACATTGGAAGATCGAGGCATATGGGACCGTTTCTGTTTGTCGTCTGCTCTTTCAGTTCGCAAACCGACGGTGCATGGCAAAGCCGTCAAATGCCGCAACGTGGGGTAGATCGATATTGTCGCGTTTAAATCCTACGTGTCGCATTCTTTTGCAGCTCTTTAAATCCTACGTGTCGCATTCTTTTGCAGCTCTTTAAATCCTACGTGTCGCATTCTTTTGCAGCTCTTTAAATCCTACGTGTCGCATTCTTTTGCAGCTCAAACACGTCATCACAGACCATGAATGTAATTTCCATAAATATGCAGACGATACTGAACTGTCCAAGAGTTCTCAGCCATCAGACTTTAAGACTGTGCAGTCAGACATTCAAACTTGCATCCGTGATGTTCTTTCCTGGATGGATAGCAATAAGCTTAAATTGAACACTGAAAAAACTGAAATCATGCCAGTAGGCAAAGCCTCGTGTCTCAGGCAGGTCGGCAGCGACTCCCTAGTTGTAAATGGCAGCAGCATTCCGTACCAAGACTCCGTGCGCTATCTTGGAGTCAAAATTGACCAAACCTTGTCAATGCAAGATCAAATTGGTACTATTTGTCGTGCTACTTTTCTCGAGATGAGGCGCATTGCCTCTATTCGACCGTTTTTAACCGAGTCAGCGTGTGCAGCTCTTGTCAATGCTTTTGTGACATCACGGCTTGACTTCTGCAATTCTGTTCTGGTGGGTCTTCCAACTGAACAAATAAATCGCCTTCAACGCGTACAAAACAACGCAGCGCGTCTTATTTTGAAACGGAAGAAAAGGGATCACACCACTCCCTTACTATGCAAGCTTCACTGGCTGCCGGTGAAGTTTCGCATTCAATTTAAGGTCTGCATTTTGGCATTTCGGTTCTTTGAAGGCACATTACCATCCTACCTAGCCAATGCACTTGTAGCCTATAAACCAACTCGGGCACTGCGTTCCTCGTCTGAACGTCTTTTAACAGCGCCACTCCGAAATATGAAAACTTTCGGAGAACGTGCATTTTCTTTTGCTGCGCCTACTCTCTGGAATTCGCTGCCGGCAAACATGAGAGGCGTATCTGACTTGGCAACATTCAAATCGCAACTGAAAACGTATTTGTTCAAGCTTGCGTTCAAATAATAATTATTATTATTTTTGTTTTTATTTCATTGTAATATTATGCCATATGTGTTGTAATGACAGGATGTACAATGGATGAATGCGAGTGGGTGCGCAATGAGTCACAATGTGAGATTTGCGCGATATAAGTACCATTCATTATTATTATTATTATTTGTTCCGGTGCCGAGGTGACGACAGATTCATACTGCCGTTGTCTACGACAAGTATTGGACGACCACGCTCCATCTGTTACGCGACGCGTCTGTGCGCGTGTGTCCGCTCCTGGATGACGCCCAAGATCAAGCCGGCGAAACTTGACCGCCGCCGTGCCGAACATAGGTGGAAAGAGTCGTGTCTGACGGTCATTGGTACATGCATTAAACGTCATCAGTTGTCCACAGACTCTCTGAACCTATCAAGCAGGAGAATTCCCTTTTCCCAGTCGGTCCCTAATATTGGCGTCCATCTCGATGAATTCCTCGTTATGGACACTCACATCAATAACATGTGCAAAATCACCAATTTCCATCTCTGCATGATTGACAGAAGCAGACACAATAGCTTTCTGCTGAATCTTCAAACAAACTTTATGGCTTTCATTCTTCCTTGTCTTGACCCTTGCAATTCTCTCTTGGCTGGGCTTCCTGACATCAAACTCCTCAGACTGCAAAAACATCCAAAATAACGCTGCCCATCTTATCCTTCGCCAGTCTCGACGCTCTAGTGCTACTTCTTCTCTGAAAACTTTACATTGGCTCCCTTTTAAGGCCCGAATTGAATACACCCGGCCTCCAAAGCCTACATTCTGAAACCACTCCTGCTTACCTTTCAAAGCCCTCCGTAAGGGTGCCGGGGATTTTTGTATAAATAGTATTCCCATTTTCTGGAAAGTTAGTGCTAGTAAACAAGATGCCTCTCTCAAGACAGTTCCTAGATACTCCATCAATTTTTTTACAGGTCTTTCTCTTGCTATGCTCCTGTCCTGTGGAATTCGTTACCCCCTGACCCCGTCATTCTCAGTCGCTTCCATCTTTAAAAAAAGCACTGAAAACGCATCTTTTTACCAAACACCTCTAACCTGAGAGAGAGAGAGAGAGAGAGAGAGAGAGTGAGAGTGTGTGTGTGTGTGTGTGTGTGTGTGTGTGTGTGTGTGCGTGTGTGGTAGTCGGGTGGGACGGTCGGGATGTCATTTTGTAAACTCTGTTAGCTATTTTATTGTATTTACTCTTTATAATACATTATAGTTTTACGCTTTTTTGATGTTTTACAAACATATGTCTATGTGCTAAACATGGACGCTCACAGCAGATCTACAACGAAGAATACAAAGCATGGAGATGAGGTGCTACAGAGGACTTCTGGGCATTTCCTACACCCAACACATCACCAACGACGAAGTCCGACAGACCATCACACAAGCCATTGGACAACACGATGACCTGCTCACAGTGGTGAAGAAACGGAAACTCCGATGGTATGGCCACGTCATTAGATCATCAGGCCTTGCAAAGATCATTCTGCATGGCACGGTGCAAGGAGGTAGAAGAAGAGGGAGACCGAAAAAGAGGTGGGATGACAACATTCGAGAATGGACTGGTTTGACACTGGGGCTGCTGAGGACAGAGAAAGATGGAGTATGCTGGTTAAACGATCATCTGTGCTGCTCCTACGACCTCCGGGTTACGGGACAGGATAGGATAGGATAGAAAGATTTTGAGTTTTGATGATGATGAAGATGATCAATGCTGTTGCTGGTGAAATTGTTGTTGTTGTTGTTTCTAATGATGATGAGGCTGTAGTGTGCGTCCGAAACGGTTCCAAAATACTTGTCATGAAGAATTTTGTTGTTCTCTTTGAGAACGTTCCCTTAAAATGTATTCCGACATCAACTTGTAACTGCATCTTGCACGAAACATTGTCATAGAGGCGCGAAAAGAACATTTGTGATATTGCGTGGTCGTTTTCTTTTTAAATTGTCGCGTTGAGGCGTGCATTTTCCATTAACTTCTTCTTCTTCTTCATCTTCTTCATCTTCTTCTTCTTCTTCTTCTTCTTCTCTTCCTTCTTCTTCTTCTTCTTCTTCTTCTTCTTCTTCTTCTTCTTCTTCTTCTTCTTCTTCTTCTTCTTCTTCTTCTTCTTCTTCTTCTTCTTCTTCTTTTTCTTCTTCTGCTTCTGCTTCTTTAGTTCGCTGTCTCAAATGGTTTGGTTCTTCTTCTTCATCTTAGCGTGCTGTCTGAAACGGTTTGCTTTATTTTGTTTGCAAGTCGAGCGAGTCTTTGCTTATTTTAATTTTTGTATGTGTGTGCTGCATTTAGCAATTTCCACAAGGATTGGATTCTTCAAACATAGTATTTGTTTCTGTTGCTGCTACTGCAGAGGTTGTAGTTTTTTGTGGTTTTTTTAATGGTGTTCCACTCCTTCTCCTCCTTTCTTTCTTTCTTTCTTTCTTTCTTTCTTTCTTTCTTTCTTTCCTCCTCTTCTTCTTATTCTTCTTCTTCTCACCGTATTACATGCTCCCTCCCGGTTCTAAAGTGAACCATGTACTCGTTCACATTCATTTGGCATTGTTTCTATTGGTCAGTTTTGGCATGCAAGTAGGTCTACTAACCATTGTCCATCCTAGTGATAACAGCACTGGACGTTGCGCAACGGAACATTTGTAGCGTGTGAGCCAGACCGCTACGCCATTGTGCCAGCCTGTATCGACAGTGGATCGCTGTTGGGCGGCAAGCAAGCGTTGCCTTGGGTTTTCCTGTTTGACATTGGAGAATCCGTTGTTGTCTTTTCTTACCGTCTTTGACATTTTGGCAAGACTCATTTGTCTCTTTCGCCCAGTGTATTACCCTCGTCTTCACTATTCGTTCTCCTTCTTCTCGTCCACCTCCTCGCTTTAAAGTCCCTGCCAGTCCTAATCTCATAATATTTTTGCGATAGAACAGATCTGTTTCCGCTAATATTGATTGCCCATCTACACACACACAAAAAAAAAGAGAAAGGAGGCCCACGATCGTTGCATGACAGAAATAGAGAGAGCCCCATTCATCTTTGCCAGAATAGCTAGTTGGGTGTTTTTTTCCCAGAATAATTCCCTTTTCGGAACTGTTTCAGAATGTCGATTAGAATTCAGCTTGATTCAGATTACCCAAATGTAGCATCGTTCTTCGCTGCTCCTAGAATTCTATGCCCGAAACTATCTCAAAATGTCGATTAGAGTCCAGCCTGGTTTAAATGGACCAAGTTGCTTGGTTCTGCTTTGTTCTCTATTTCTCTAGAATTGCCTAATCCTCTTGTTCCACAATGTTCTGTTCGGGACTATCGTAGAATATCGCTCAGAGTTCCGTTTGATTTCATATATTCCACGCTTCTTCGTTCTCTCCCTGCAAACAAAATTCTCCGCATTTAGCTGTCCTACAATTCCCGGTTCGGCGCTATCCCAGGATGCCTAGTTCTTATGGCGGCGGCGTCACTTCCAATCATCCAACATGGCGGCGGGCCGGATTGCGCCGGTGTTGCGTTGCCAAGAGAAAGCAACTCTTGCTCTTGATCCACCTGGCTTATCTCCCTTGGTATCGGCAAGGGGAAGCTATCGGGGACAGTGATCTCCCCGTGGTAAAAGTCACAATGCCGACAGACATGTTTGGTGGTTAGGTCGGTTAGTGAATATTTCTGTTCTCGTCTCGTCGTTGATTAAAGATAATGAGCCCACATATTACTAATACTGTATTATACTATGTGGCAGTTTTGCAGCCTGTTCCCCTTTTGCTAGGCGCCGCTCAGTCTTATCTCTCTCACTGTTATCTTCATGTTGTCGACTGGAATAGGGTGCAGGTGAAGGTAAGGGGCAGGAAAGGAAGAGGGGACCACAAGAGTTTAGAATTTATTTCATTTCGGGATTTAATTCGTCACCCTTGCGAGCGAAAGTCTTGTTGCCTTCTCGGCAAAAGCGCTGCAAGTAGAGCGCCACCCCGGACAAGGGGGAAAGGGCCTATCGCGCATGCCGTGTTTGTTGCTTTGTCAGTTTTTTTTAATGTCTAAAATTCCTTTCAATAAAGCGTTCTTGCGTATCCCAATGTGACTTAATTACGAGTCTATTCAGTTCACCGAGGGTTTTCTCCGAGTGCTCTGGTGTCCTCCCTCTTTTCAATAATGGTATTGGATGCAGTCAATCTACAAATAAAATTGTGATTTCCTTTGCGTCTGCTAATAGCGACTTTCCTTTACACCCCGTGCTTGAGTGATGAATGTGTGTTGTGTATGTAGGAGTATGTGTAACATGTGTGGCTGTATGTTGGTTACAGGTCGCCGCGTTTTGAGTCTGATTTAGCACCCATTATTATTATTATTATTATTATTATTATTATTATTATTATTATTATTATTATTATTATTATTATTATTATTATTAATTATTATTATTATTATTATTATTATTATTATTATTATTATTATTATTATTATTATTATTATTATATTTGGAAACTCTTTTGACGATTTGGTTCTCTACTAAAAGGGGTTACAGGGATCCTGCAACGGCCTGGAAGAGAGGGAGAGGTTACCAGTACCAAAACCTGATAGCTTATTTTTAGCTGGTGAAGTTGTCCTACCGTCTTTGTTTTGGGTTTGCCAATGTTTAAACGGTCGTTTGCTGGGTTTGCGCAGGTTAGTCTGATTTGAAGAAAATGCACAAATTCAGCATTTTAGAAAGAGAGAGAAGGATGGATACGGAGGCAAAGATGAATGGGGGGTGTTCAAAAGTCTGTTGGCTTGAACAAAATACACAAAATCTAGGTCTCCGGTATCTTTGCAAGCAGCGGAGTGTCAGACAGTGGTAATGTTTTGACATGGGTGTTGCGACGAAGCAGAAGAAGAATTAGCTTCCACCAGCAGACGGCTGCCGATAGAAACAACTAGTCATGCAGATAGTCTGGAGACAAGCTTGCATCAGACAACACCAACAACCTCAGACGCATCCTCATTAATGAAGGCTAACTCAAATCTGAGTCCGTAGTCGCACCGAGTAACTTTAAGGTGCGAAAAGAAAATTCAACAATTCGTTTCAAGTTTCCTGCGTATTGAATGTAGACTACCAACTGTCAGCTGTTTTACTTTTTCCTTCCACGAGCTTATCATCGGTTGTTTAATTACCGTCTTTTTCATCTAGATGAGTAAAGGTAATAGAGCAGTAATTCCCAATCGTCAAAATATAAATATTTTGTTTAAAACCGTATGTCCGCTCTCTACCAATATAATTAACTTGTATTACGCACAAGATGTCAAATTGCTTGTGCGGAATATGTTGTATTATGCATATATAGGTCAATTTTTTTGTACGGTATATGTTGTATTATGCACAAGATGTACAGGTCTAATTGCTTGTACGAAATGATTAGTGTAAAACGGAGCTGGCAGTTGAGCTAGGTTTGGCTGTGGCGCTGAATTCCGTGAGGAATGGTACAGATGATTGTTTCTGATCTTGATGATTTTTAGGAGTCGTGAGGGAATTGGGCGTGCTAGCCTCAGTGAGGGCTCCCATCTCCTGCCTCCTTGTGGGCCGTAGGAGTGGAAGTGAGGGACTGCTTTCTGTCGATCTGGTAAATACGGGCGTGCGCCTGTGTGTGTGTGTGTGTGTGTGTGTGTGTGTGAAAGAGCGCTCAATTCTCATATGTATTGACGATAGATTCTTCTGTTTCTTCTTCTATTTCTTTAATGTTCGTTGTTGTTTTCGCAGCCTCGTTTTCTTTCTTCTTTATATATACATCTGCGCTGCTCATTATATTCCATTTTCTTTCTTCTTTATATATACATCTGCGCTGCTCATTATATTCCATTTTCTTTCTTCTTTATATACTTCTGCCGCTGCTCATTATCTTCCATTTTCTTTCTTCTTTATATACTTCTGCTGCTGCTCATTATCTTCCATTTTCTTTCTTCTTTATATACTTCTGCCGCTGTTCATTATCTTCCATTGTCTTTCTTCTTTATATACTTCTGCCGCTGTTCATTATCTTCCATTGTCTTTCTTCTTTATATACTTCCGCCGCTGCTCATTATCTTCCATTATGTTCTATTTTCTTTCTACTTCTTCCTTCTTCCCTTGATGAGGTAGACGTGTTTCTTTTTCTCCCAGGCTAGCAATGTTAAAACTGCCTTGAGAACAGGTATATGTTAGTGTTCAAGGCCGCTTTCTCGCTATACCACTACAGATAACCCAGGGCTTGCCGAATTTTCACATTTCTGTAATTCCCGGGGTAATGTAAATTTGATTTCCGTAATTCCCTCCAAATTTTTACATTACCCATGCATTTTTTAGAGATAAAGTGCAAAACGTTTTTGACTCGCATGCATAGCAAACTAACAAAAGATTTCAAGATTTTCACAAATATGTGCAAGATATATACAAAAATGCTATCTGAAAAAAAAATGTCTGCATGTCTGTCCGAACTTTTCTAAAGACATGTTGAATAAGTCAATAACTATCGGCTTTCTTTCTAAGTCGCCGGCAAATTCCCCGGATGTTTACTGAGTTTACGTTACTATAACAAACTCATAACTTAACTAATCCTCCATTGGCTAAAATATCGACAATGCACCAATGAAATTTTATGAAAGAAAACGCGCCGGAAGGTGGCCAGAAGGGAAGTAACTCTTTACTAAAGCAGGCAGACGACACAAAGCAAAACAAACAGTTGTTCGCGGCGATGGAAATCTCGCAGAAAAAAATTACTTTTGGTTCATGGTAAAATGCCAGCTCACAGGAAAGCGAAAATAGTGAAGCTCTATTTTTTTTTTATTTGTGATTTCTGTATTACCCGCGGGAAATGTACTTGATGAATGTGTACTACCCGACGAAATTTTACACTTCCCCGGGTAACGGGAAGTGGGATTTCGCAAGCCCTGGATAACCCAATCCTGCGGAAATGTCATTGAACACATCTTTGCCACTTGACATTAACTACATCACCAACATCATCACTAAGGAAGGAGAGAACAGTGTGTGCAGAACAGAAGTGGAAGGTGTCTCACCCAGCCATAAGGGGCTGCAGTTTATTGATAGCGTCTTGGATCCTTTGTAGATGCCGTCCTCCTGGGAAGGAGGATCGATAGGGATATATCTCCCATTTTCGGCGGCCAATGGTTTGCATTTGTTATCACTAATGAACCTATCATATCCTATCCCATAACTCGGAGGTCGTAGGGGCACCACAGATGATCGTTTAACCAGCGTACTCCATCTTTCCCTGTCCTCAGCAACCTTGATTGTTTCGCTCAGTGTCAAACCAATCCATTCTCGAATGTTGTCCTCCCACCTCTTTTTCGGTCTCCCTCTTCTTCTACCTCCTTGCACTGTGCCTTGCAGGATGGTCTTTGCAAGACCTGAGGATCTGGTGACGTGGCCATACCATCGGAGTTTCCGTTTTTTCACCATTGTGAGCAGGTCATCGTGTTGTCCAATGGCTTGTGTGATGGTCTGTCGGACTTCGTCGTTGGTGATGCGCCGGGTATAGGAAATGCCCAGAAGTCTTCTGTAGCACCTCATCTCCATGCTTTGTATTCTTCGTTGGAGATCTGCTGTGAGGGTCCATGTTTCGCAAGCCTATAGGAAGATGGAGATGACGAGGGAGCGCAGCAGCCTTACCTTGGAACGTGGACTGATGGTCTTGTCTTTCCAAATTGGCTTCAACCTCGCCAGAGCAGCAGTTGTTTGTGCGATCCTGGAGAGGACTTCCTGTCGGGACCCTAATGAACCACGACCATAAAGTTCGGACAATTTTAGGGAGCTGTTGGAATAAATGTGTGTGTGAGGGGGGGGGAGGGAAGGGGAATGAATGGTTTGTGCGAGCGTGCGTCCGTGCATGTAGATTTGACTAAATCTATCCGACTTTCCAATATCGGCGATTGTTGGTATCGGTGGACGAGAATGATGAAGGTGGTGGTAGAATGAAGATTTGGGCGGTATTTGTAGCTGTTGTATGCAAGACAGTTGAAGTTGACTCGTTATCTCTGCGTACTGCGTCAGTTAGACCGCACTGCACCTTTTAAATCTAATCCTAGCCCAGATTGGGCGCTAATAAACCAACTTCTCCATCATATCTTTGTCTCGCTCTCTCTCTCCTCTCCCTCTCTCTCTCTCTCTCAACACCGCGCTCCACTCTGCAAATAAACCACAAGCCAACTTAACTAGCTGATAAACCAGCTTGCTTAATCATATCCAGATTAAGACACACATAAACAGACGACCACACTCTTCCAGCATAATTATCTCACATTGTCGTTACATCCTTCTGCCCTAAACACTGAGACCTTCACTCTCGGTTCTAAATTGAACCAGGACCCGGAGAATATCTGTGTGCCCTCAGCCCTTTTTCCAGATCTGTATTTTCCTACCTGTTTAAACTGCTCTGTTCTCACAGTTTTGTCATCGCACATGTTTTGATTTGTGGGGACATAGAGTGCACTATGTGCATTTCGGGAGTGTGAACATAAAAGCTCGGGGAACATAGATCGTGGAGAACGTAGGACGGTGGGAGCATTTAATTATTGCAGCTTAAACCTACATTTGTGGAAACATAAAGCTGTGTGAACGTAAGTCTTTGAGAGCATAGAGCGGTAGGAACACAAAGCTACAGGAACAAAGGGTCCACCCCACTCCATCTCATCACACCCCTTCGCTCATATCCCGTATCTTTACATAGCGCATGTCCTCCACCAGTACCTTCTGCCATTACATTGATGCTTTCACTCAGTTCTTCAACATCAAAGTTATCTGCCCTTCGTCACCAAAGACGGGGAAATCGAGTGAAGTTATCTCCCCTTCCATGAAACCAAAATGGCGCACATGCCACGTTTGATCTTTGCAAGATTGAGTAAGGTGTTCTCTGTCTGTCTGTCTGTCTGTCTTCTCTCTCTCTCTCTCTCTCTCTCTCTCTCTCTCTCTCTCTCTCTCTCTCTCTCTCTCTCTCTCTCTCTCTCTCTCTCTCTCTCTCTCTCTGAGATAGCGAATTGTTATGTTCCTTGAGAGAGGTCGAAGTGCACTTTGTATTACGCCGTCCATTTTTGGAACATGAAAAAACAAAACCAAATAATTTATTCTAAGTTTATTAGAAACCCACACGCATTTAGCTTTAATATTTTGCTGTCATCGACAAGCCAAGAAAGTGTCCGAAAGTTATGTATATTTATGTACAAAGTGTTTAAAATGAGGGAGATAGCAATTGGGTAAGTTATTGTTGATTTGTTTCCTGTGATTAAGTGTTTGCTATATATGTTTATTTTGTTTGTAAATTCTCTGTATACACCCCTTCAATAGGGGGCATAGGTCTTATACTGAATAAAACATTCATATTCGTATTATCTCTCTCTCCAACCCCCCTCCCCCCTTTCCTATCTCAAAATCTGTTCAATATAATGAACACATTTAGCTTTTGTACTCCTCCCATATTCCAACTGCTGCTCCTTCAAATTGATCCACATTGATTGTGATAAGTGTAGCCTACTTCTTGGCAATACTGATCGGAAGATGTATTTGTTTGCTTATGTATGTACTTACCTAATCGTTCTTACACAGCCATTTTCCTGCTCAAGGCGGAGTCAGGAACTCACTTAAGCCGCCCTCGGCCTTTACGGTTAGATCATTTAGCTTTCTGCGATGAGCAAGGCACGGTGTAAGGAGGCAATCAATAGAACAGGGCTAACTGAAAAAGAGGTGGGGGGACAGCATTCGAGAATGGACTGGTTTGACACTGAACAAAGCCATGAGAGTTGCTGAGGACAGAGGAAGATGGGAGTATGCTGGTTAAACGATCATCCGTGGTGCCCCATCAACCTTTGAGTTACGGGATAGGATAGGATAGGATAGGATAGATGAACAATACGTCCAGAGACCAAGAATGGATCGAAAGCAACAGCTGAAAACTGATACTGCAGCAGAAACACACCGCTTCGTTTGCAATCGTTGCTATCAGCTTCGGCGTTGCAGCAGCGTTGTGATTTTGGTCTGTGTGTCAAGCCCTATCAAGATGGAACCTTACAAAGAAGATACTGTACCCAACACGGCCACAAAGAGAAAGTGTGACGTCACTCTTAAGGCATTTCGGAGTAGTTAATTACTCAACACTGTTCTGAGTATTAAAGAGACTGGGGTACCGCACACTTTTGGAACATGATTTCAGATGCTGAAAAAGAAGAATCGATAGAAAACACGCACGCACGCACACCCACACGCACACCCACACGTACACGCACACCCAAACGCCCACCCACACGCACACCCACACGCACACAACCAGTCGTCATATAAAACCAAGCTTTTGAGTTTATTTAAAACTCTTTCTCAGGGTACAAGGCAACATGCCAGGATTTCACAGCGTGGCAAAATACACTATTCAATTTATTATTTTCAGAACCTGTTTCACTGCATGGAAAAAATAAACTACGTGATAATTGTTCTTTTAAAGAACACTTTTCGGTGAACAAGACATTCCCAGGGCTGTAGTGCCGATGTCTTATAGAATAGTTCTACATTTTATAAGAACTAAACGCTGTCTGAAGAGTAATTATAGAATGTCGACGTCTGCATCGATATAATCAAATATGTAAATAATGGTTCTGTTTGTTCTTTGTTTCATGTGACGGTTTTTGGTGCTTTTTGGCGGTTTCGTCATCAGGTAAGCGATTTTAGTTGAAGCTTCCTCAATTTACTTCTATGGTTTGTCTCTGTCTGTATATATTTATGTATGTATATATGTCTCTCTGTCTGTATATATGTATGTATGTATGCATTATGTATGTATGTATCTATGTATGTATGCATTATGTATGTATGTATCTATGTATGTATATATGTACTGTATGTATGCATTATGTATGTTATTATCTATGTATGTATATACATATGTGTATGTATGTATATATGTATGTGTGTTTGTCTTCCTGTCTCTCACTCTCTCCCTGTCTCTGTCCCTCTCTCTCTCCCTGTCTATGTCCCTCTCTCTCTCGCTCTCTTTCTCTCTCTCTCTCTCTCTCTCTCTCTCTCTCTCTCTCCACTGTCCTGCTTTGACCCTCTCCTCTTATTTGTCTCTGTATTGGTGTTGTGCTTGCTTATATGTGCATGAGAGGAGAGGAGAAAGCATGGGTGAGGGGATGTGGTTGGGGAGGGAAGGGGTATGAGGTAGGGAGGGATTATATGTGTGTGCCTTCTTCTGTGCATGCCTTTATAGGATGACTCAAGTCACCACAGGCTCCTCTCACGCGAACTATTAAACAAGAGCGCCCCTTTTCACGATAAGCTGCCCTTTGTATCTTTAAAAGCCAGTAAAATGCACCGTTTAGTGCTAGTTAAACAGTTGTTGTGAATCCAGCCAACGTTTGTGCTAAGCAAAAGAGAGATGGCTTAAGGAGATTAAAAGTATGAGTTCGTAATACTGCATTAAAGAACTTGTCTTCTGGCTGCTAATTTGCACAGTTTAACCATTTTAAAATCTTTCTTTATACTGTTTTAGATTTGAGTGAACCTGAGAATTCATTTTTTTGTAGAAAGATAAAGATCTAAAATTGGATAGTATGCCCTGAGATGGAATTAACACAAAATAATAAAACATTGTTGGGGATTGGACCGAACCTAGGAGATAGGGAAGATGTATTATATGGCCTTTGGTACCAAGTGTTGAAGAGTTATAGGAAGGTCAATGGAACCTGGAAAGTGTATATCTGAATGAAGGAAAGGAGAGATTTCGCTCCTGCCCTGGGGGCGTTGCGCTTACAGCTGCAGCGCTGTCGGTAATAAGGTGAGCTGACTGTCGCCGGTATGAATGATGAATAAAAGCCAAATAAAACACAGCACAATATATAAGTAAGTGAAATATGCTATGAAGTGTATGTACCTCATAACGATGCTTAAAATGTGCATACCTCACAACGTTGGGTCGGTGCGTATGTGTGTGTGTAGAAATGCCGTCATTTTTACGAAGTCATTATACTCTCCCTACGTTCTTTTGACGGCCCCGTTATTTTGACGTCAAAACGGTGTTTCATTAGGGTTAGGGCTGTGTTAGGCTTAGGGATAGGTTAAAAGTTAGAGTCAGGGTTAGCTTCAAAATGGACAAATTTCAAAAAATGTAAAAAAAATACGTGCGTGCATGTTGCATGAAAATCATAACAACGGCGTTCTGACTAACGGTTTGTGTGTGTTTGTAAGTGTGTGTGTGTGTGCGTGTTTGTGTGTGTATGTGTGTTTGTAACTCTTTAAAACTATGAGAAAGGTTTTGTCCACGTTCCCATTCTCGTCTTTACTGGGTGGATGGGGGGAGGGGTGGGGAGAATGTCGTCTGAGTCTCGATGGGCCTGGTCCTAGGGGTCTCCCAATTCGTTTAGTTCCGGGTCATAAGTCTGGTAGTTAACAGCACGGCGGACATGTGCTGCGGAGTGGTCAAAAGCAGCCCTTATGCTGTCCAGTTGCATGTGCAGCGCTTTTTCACAGATGATGTCATTTTTTGGGGGAGTTGTCTGCAAATACCATTTGAATGGCCCGCCATCTTGTGTATGTGTGTGCGTGTGTGTGTCACTGTGTCTCGTTGGTTGTAAAGAGCCCCAGTCGTCTCACCTACCCCACCCTAACGTTGCGATGATTTGGTAAACAGAGCTTTTGATGGAGCACAAAGGGAGTTTGTTTGTAAGACAGAGTCCCTGAAATGGCGGCCTGCTGAGCTCCTATTGGGTTACTTGAACTTGCTACAGCCTCGGGCAAGGACAAGGACTGTGTGTAGAAATAAACTTTACCTGCTTGGCATCCTGGTTTCTGGATCCAAAAGTGAGCAGCACAGCGTCCAATTATCAACATGGCAATTCGTCTCTACCACACATTTTGCAGTTCCAGTTTGGTGATTTTGCATCCTCTGTCTTGTAACAGAGCAGAAGAGGAAGCTTTGATAGTCAAACTGTCTCAAACGTTTCAGAAACTGTGGAGATAGTTTTGTGGTGGCGCTTGATCCAAACTGTGTGTGTCTCACCAGCCCCGCGTTTAGCGAAGACAACCCCAGAGGAGAGTTGAAGAGGAACGCCATGAAGTTTGCACGCATGTCTTGAACTTGGGAAACATGACATTTTTCACGACAAACTTTTTAATTAAACTTTCACCGCCTTCGTTTCATTTCATTTCACGCCAGAAGTTAGCGTACCTTTGCACAGTCAGCGGGCCGTCATCGCTGACGCAGAGAACGAGCTCCGTGCACGTGCACACTGCCCCACGTAAATCTGAAAAGGACAAGGGCATGACGAGAGGGCAGGTCCAATAAATCCAGACGTCTGGACGATTATTGCACCCTAAACTTAAACAATAATACTTTATTTCCCATTATATTCGTTAATTGCTTTTCTGACAATTATCTCCAAAGAGCAGCATCAATCCAACCTGGCAATTTAAAGATGCCGCAATAAAACATTGTACACGGAAACATAACTTTTTGTATTTGGAGACATCCCCTCGAAGGACTATGCATCAGTGGTAAAGAAAAAAGAAGTAATGTTTTGAGATGGCCCCTTATGGGGAAGAGGTGGAAGCAGACAGCTGCGCCAATGAATCTGTCAACAGTACTCGGACTTTGGTGGTCACTCACTGGTCATTGCACTGTCATTGTAGCTGCTGGTCATTTGAGGACGTTTTATGGTTTAAACGAGGGGACAGTTCCTGGCTGCGGAAGGGTGAGGGCACTGAGGCGGAGGGGAGAGAAGAAGGGTTGGTGGAGTATAAGGAAGGAGTGGATGAGGGTTTGGCTGTGTGGGAGGGGGGGGGGGAACGTTGATATCTGGGGAACGTCCAAGAATGGGGTTCAATATGTATGTGTGTGTGAGCTTGATGCAAGAGAGAATGGGGTTCAATATGTATGCGTGTGTGAGCTTGATGAGAGAGAGAGAGAGAGAGAGAGAGAGAGAGAGAGAGAGAGAGAGAGAGAGAGAGAGAGTGGAAGACAAAATGTGGTTTTCCATATTTTGTCTAATATCTCCAATTTGATTAGACGTTACATTAAATTAAAATAAGTAAATAACTAACAAGAAAAGGATGATTAGGTGAATGTAGGCGTGTGCACCGTGGACGTCAGAGGAAGAAAATGGAGGTAGGCGTGTATGGAATAGGGGGTGTAGGGGAGGAAAAGTTGAATGAGGTCCCAAAAATCAGCAAGCAGTCAGGGAGGACGGCTGTTTGTAGAGGAAGAGCGCCCAGTTAGTCATCTATTTACGCAGGAAATCAGAGAGGAGGGGCAGCTGTTTATCTTGTCCAGCCTTCGACCTCTCTTGTTCTTCCACTCGCTTGCTGCTTGCCCTTTCTGGCACTATGTTTTGAAGTCGCTTGGTCAGTTTGTTGCTCGCTACACCAAGTCTGGAGATGTTTCTTTATCAGCACTTGCTCATCATGATTGTGTTTATTTTCTCTCCCAAAACGGTCTTTTCCTTTGAGGGTGACGCAGGAGTTTCCTGCATAATTAATATTGTTATAGATACAGGCATAAACAGCTTGGCCAAAAATAGAAAACCAAATACGAATAGTATGGACGCAATATGTTGATAAACGCAATTTATGTTGATAAACGCAATAAGTTGCTAATTTTGTTTCACACCTCACTTGCACCTTAATGTTCCGTTACAAAACTAACGTGTGTCATTTATCTAGAATCTGGCTGTTTTAAACACAAGTTCTTGCCAAGATCCCAGAGATCTGTCAGTTTGCTTTTTCAATACAGTGTTTTGGATGTGTTAGCAATATTCCACCGCTGTGAATAGAGCTTTGACGTGAGAACTACCTAGTAGGGAGGGGAGACGTTACGGGCAGCCATTTGCAAATTTTCTCAGTTTCGCTACAGCAGTACATATATTTATGCACACTGACCAGCGTCCGCTTGGTCACCCGATACTAAGTGCTTGCTGGTCAGTGTCATGACCTTGGCGTGTCAGTGCCGAGCAGTTGCGTTAATGAATCTGTCAGGGCGGGCAGGCCATTGGTCACTTTGGAACTAACCATCACGATGATATAAGGGTGGACCTCTCTGTACAGGCCATTGGTCACTTTGGAACTAACCGTCACCATGATATAAGGGTGAACCTCTCTGTACAGGCCATTGGTCACTTTGGAATTAACCGTCACCATGATATAAGGGTGGACCTCTCTGTACAGGCCATTGGTCACTTTGGAACTAACCGTCACCATGATATAAGGGTGGACCTCTCTGTACCACTACTTTCCCCTTTACGCTTCACGTGTCCGTGGACTATAATTCTACTACCACTACTTCCTGCAAATTTGTGTGGACGGGCTTGTGCTTGAGAACTTTAAGAGAAGAGAAAGATGGGAAATGAGGGGAGAGAGAGAACGAAAAGAGAAAAAGAGAGGGAAGTAAAAGGAACGGAAGAAGGGTAAGAGAAGAGAGAAAGGTGGGGTGGGGTGGGGAGCAGGCAGGCAGGGATGGAGATAGGAGAAGGAGAAAGAGATTGGTGAACGGAAGATAGGGTAAATTAAGATGGGGGAAAAGGGTGGGGGTGGGGGGTTAGGCTGAAGAACATAACGACGAGAGTGTGCATGTGACCACCACCACGATTTTAAAGAGAGATCGTTTACGGTCGTTCCTGCAAATGTGTATGGACAAGGGTGTGCTTTGGTAGGTTTAAGACGAACAGAAAGAGAGAGATGGGAGAAGAGACTGTGGTGAGAGCTTGTCCGGAGTGGGGAGGGAGAAAGAAAAGAGGGTATAGGGTATAACCACCACCTTTTAAGGCACACAGAGAAGACCCTTTGGGTACTTGTTGCAAAGGTTTGTGAGCTGGGTTTTGCTCGGAGATGTAAGAGATAAGCGAGAAGAGTTTGAACAAGTCAAGGGGGAGGGTGGGGGAGAGGGAGAAGAGGAGGGGAGAGAGGGAGAGAGTAAGAGAGAGAGAGAGAGAGAGAGAGAGAGAGAGAGGAAACTACAGTGACTCCACTTGGTTTCCTGGGAAATTTGTTCGGACACCGCAATGCTGGAGACTGGGAGCTTGAAATAAAATTAAAAAACAACGCGTACACAAAGTTCATCATCATTATCATTATTATCATCATCATCATCATCAATCATCATCATCATCATCTATCATCATCATCATCATCATCATCATCATGTATATCAGTTTATAGACCCCTCTCTTCCCGATTAGGATTTTCAGAGAGGAGACTTGTATAATACACCTCATCATCATCATCATCATCATCATCATCATCATCATCATCATCATCATCATCATCTTCTTCTTCTTCTTCTTCTTCTTTATCTTCTCCTTCTCCTCATCCTCATCATTGATTTTCCATTATCATCATTGACGTTAACCTGGTTCTCATTTGTCATTATTGACCTAGCAAGATGACACGAATGAATTGGTCTCATGCATGCACGTCTGACGGATGTTGAAGATGAGACGAACAAAGGATGGGTTGTGGAGTATGCGGGTGGATGGGGTGGTGGAATGACGGGTACAAGGGTCAACGGGTGTGGACACGGTCAGTTTGCAATGGGATGACCAGTGCATGGGATTCATCAGCTCATCATCAGTGAACAGCTGTCCTTGTAACCGGTCCCCACAGACCTCGCGTCAAGTAATTGGATAAACGAACGCGCCTGGTTCGCCCATTCTCACAGTGTGTCCGATCGGCGCTTATTTGCCTTACTATCTCCATCGGGGAATTGAATATACTTTTTTCATATCAAATAAATTAATATTTAACCAGTGATTAGAGAGGGTCGAGGCAACGATGTGAAACAATAATATTGGTTATAATGATGATTTTATTACTTGGACAAAGTGGCTTATCGACCTTCGAGTTACGGGATAGGAAAGGATAGGATAGGATTATTCTATTCATCTAGATATTATGCAAAATGTTTCCTAAAGCGTCTTGTATTTATTCACCTAAATGTTATGCTAAATGTTCCTTGAAGCGACTGTTATCATGGAGACAAACCGTCTTTACATTCGCCATCTCTCAGCGTGTTCTTTTTTTTTGTTGTTTTGGTACAATCAAACGTCAAGCGAGTGTTTGTCGAGCAAGCCAATAACTGTTAAGAGTGATTGACATGTCTAAAATGGTTGGTCTCCCTGCCTTGTTAACTTTGGCCAAAAGACTTCCAGATTGCCTTCAACGTCGTGTTAGTAATAACTACTGCTTGTTGGGCTTTTCTTTCTTGGCTTTGGCCTACGACTGTGTAACGCTTCTTTCTGTAAGTGGCTTGATTGCGTCACTCTGTAGTATGCTCCTGTGACGTGCTGGAGACCTTGAGCTAAGATGAACGGGCGAGGCCTAAATATGTTTTTCTTAACTATAACACTTGTCCCAGTCAACAGGCGCTGTACAGGATGGATTTTAATGCAAGTTTAGTCTCAGGCGCCTTCTTGACACTGTTGTTGATGCACGTGAGATCACAGTAGGCTGTTCAGTAAGCGTAGCCGCTGTCAGCAGTTTTCTAGCTTTGCCTACTGAACGACGCGCTTTCCCTCAGCCGCTGTCAGCCACCGGCAGCATAGTGGGGAGGTTACTAACTAGCAAAGCAAAATGGCGGACGTGGTATGGCTTTCGTTTTATTGACGGATCAACAGAATTACTGCTCCTCACTGCTCGATATGACTTCTATTATTGCTGCAATTGTTGATGTGATCATTTGTACAACAGTAATCGCAATTTCTAAGTCATTGTTAGTAAATTGACAAAATGGATCAAGGGCAGCCATCTTGATTACACAGTGTGCGTCAGAATTTGTTCAGTGGACCGAGCATTCGCTGACTAAGCGGCCGAGCGAGCGGCTGTCGGTACTGTACACGCTACAGGTTGTTTGGGATGGACGGGGACATTAGGTTTTTTCCCAGCTCACGGGAGTCTCGGAACGTTTTGGTTCCCCCGGGGGAGTGCCGGGGGTTTCAGTATAAATAGTATTCCCACTTTCTGGAAATGTAGTGCTTTAAATTCCCACTATTGCTCTCTTTCTCCTTTGTTCTTCCTTATTCCTTCTACTATACTATCTTCTTCTTCGCTAGACCAGTCACCTACCTTTTTTCTTGAAACTCTTCCGGGACAAAACTCCTCATTTGTGTGTGTTACGTCTGAGACACGCGCGGTGGTGCAGCGTCTCAGACTTAACAGTGTGTGATGTCTGTTGGATCAGCTTGGAAATATTGGACGCTTTCTGCCAGGTGGTCACTGGGGCTTCCTGTGATGTTATTATTTGGCAATGTAGGCATTTTTTATGTATGTGTTTTGCTGATATTGTATAATGATGTTTATATTCTATGTTGTTTTATGTAAACGTGAGTTCGATATAGAGTATAGCCTCAGCGTCCCCTGCGTGGGATGTCTTTATTATAAAGTGACCGGCTGGTGGAGTGTCTTCAGTGTTACCACTAGGGTTGTTTTGTCAGATCTTTTATGCGGATCAGGGGCGAGTCCTCTTTCAGCAAAGTTGTGGTCTTGATTTGTGGTCCTGATTCGGTTATACTGGTCCTGATTTGGCTCGGAAGAGTCCGCTAGACCTAAAGCAATAATCATGTAATGTAACGAACGTTTTGGTCCTTTTATTTCCAAAGTCTACATTCCAAGGTATGACTGCTGCGATCCCTTGTCATCTCCATCTTCCTATAGGCTTGCGAAACGTGGACCCTGGCGGCAGATCTGCAAGTAGGAGTACAGGGCATGGAGATGAGGTGCTGCAGAAGACTTCTGGGCATTTCCTATACCCGGCGCGGCGCATCACCAACGACGAAGTCCGACAGACCATCACACAAGCCATTGGACAACACGATGACCTGCACACAGTGGTGAAAAAACGGAAACTCCGATGGTATGGCCACGTCACCAGATCATCAGGTCTTGCAAAGACCATCTTGCAAGGCACAGTGCAAGGAGGTAGAAGAAGAGGGAGACCGAACAAGAGGTGGGAGGACATTGACACTGAGCAAAACCATCAGGGTTGCTGAGGACAGGGAAAGATGGAGTATACTACGATCATCTGTGGTGCCCCTACGAGTTACGGGATAGGATAGGATAGGATCGGTCCTTTCATTTAGCAAAAGCAAACACCATTTCAAGGTAAAATTAAACCCACTGTCGGGACTGACTCCTTATTCGGTGTGGCATGCGACACTTTCTTGTGGCTTCACAAGCACGGTAAAAAATTTGGTAATTCTGTTAAAATTACTGGTGACCAAAAATCAACTCACGTACATGTAGGTGAAACAGGTGGTGGATCAATAGTCAGCGGTGCTAGACAAGGCGCGCCCAGTATTTAGCAAGTTGACATCTCGGACGGCTGTCTTCGATGGTGGCAACGACGTAACGTGATCATGGTTTGGGCAGCGTCTTGAGCTGTGGTTTATCATGGGTAAACTGGGCTGTGGTTTATTATTATGGAGTAAACGTGGTTGAGGTTTATTATGGAATAAAACTTGGCTGTCGGTTCCAGGTGTTCAGGGGTTACCCACCCCACAGCCGGAGTCACAGTTCTGTGGGTTTAAGCCTTGTCTGAACTGCGCAATGGCTTAATCAGAAGACATGACGCCATCTCCGAAGCAGACTCTTCTACACTCGGGCTCAATACATTTTCTTTCTTTGTTTTATGTCCAAGATGATATGTAAAAGGAAATCAAAAGGATTTTTCCTTTATAGAGCACAGAGAGCTTCTCAAAGCGCTGGCCCTAATATCCAGCATGCACACAATTGTTGGCTGAAGTCAGCATTGGAACCTACCTCACTTCAGACGCACGTACATAAGGTTTGCGCCCTGAACCACGGAGCTATTGCTATTGTCTGAAATCTGAATTGTTCCAACGTTTTCAACGCGTGATTATAGAGCTGGGTAAGATAGCCAACCAGCTTAAGGAAGTCCGACATGGAGCACAAAGTACTTTCTCAGTTTATGAAGATACTAAATTCTCTTCCTTTGTCTTTTGCAGTTTGAAATAAAAACAAGTGGTGTTTAATTAAATGTCACCAGATAGATCCCAACATTCAATAAGGTTTTGGCCACAGCTACTGTAGTGTAAAGTGGACGATTTTTTGCTAAATTCTATTTGGTCCGCAACATTGATCGTCCCACAGTAAGCGTAATGTCAGGCCGGTGTTGTGTAAAGCGTGTGTACGGGTCTCTTAAGTGTCCTCAACCAGAAAGGCTCGCTTTGTGCTCCTGAAAGTCTGGCACGCGCTTTTAACCCCTTTCTTCCCAATCTGTCGGAGGTATTTTAACACTTTCCCCCTTATTCAATACGGATTTAACACTCGTTTTCCCCAATCACTCCATGCTTCTTTCACACTCTACAGGCTTTTTCCTCTCTTTCTTCGCAACTCTCTCTCCTCTCTTCATCAACAAGAGTTTAACTCTCTTCCGCCTACTCAGTCAACTGGTATTTTAACTCTTCCGTGACCAATCAATCAAGTGGCGATTTTAACCCCTTATTTCAATAAAAGACGAAATCCGCGACCACATTCAAAGATTAATGTGTCTTTTCTGTCTGTCTGGCGTTACTGTGTCTTCTCTGTCTGTCTGGCGTTACTGTTTTCTTTCCTCGTTAGACTTCATTCGACTGTCTTTCCAATTGAGATGGTTGGGTTCCACTGTGGTGTGGTCATTAAAACGCTGGCGTTCCGAGTATAATTATAGACGAATTGGGATTTGGCATTGTCTTTAGTAAATGAGCTAGCCCAAAATGGATTAAGTGGATCCTGCAATCCATTGTCTGAAATGGTTATATAGACTTAATCTCATTTATAAGCCTATATAAAACTAGTTCAATTCCTTCAGCATTAGCACTACTACTACTCCTACTACTATTGCAACTACTACTGCTACAACTACTACTACTGCTACAACTACTACTACTACTACTACTACTACTACTACTACTACTACTACTACTACTACTACTACTACCACCACCATCACCACTGCTGCTGCTGATCTGATGGTGGTAGCTCAGTGGTAGAACGCTCGCCTGCCACGCCAAATGACATAGGTTCCAATCCCGTGGTGGGTGAGATAGTGGTGGCCATTGTTCACTGTCCACCTTAGCAGTATGCTTGCTCTGGTGGTTCAGTGGTGATTTAGGTCCATACTGTTTGTTGGGGTGGTTATCCTCGTCTGTACCGCCAATGGTGGCTGTGGACTCCAAAGTCCAATGTTCATTCACTACTGCTGCTGTTAATTCCTCTTCGTTCCCTTCTTCTCCATTTGTTCCTCTATTTTTTCCTCTATCTTCTTCTTCTTCTTCTTCTTCTTCTTCTTCTTCTTCTTCTTCTTCTTCTTCTTCTTCTTCTTCTTCTTCTTCTTCTTCTTCTTCTTCTTCTTCTTCTTCTTCTTCTTCTTCTTCTTCTTCTTCTTCTCCTCCTCCTCCTCCTCTTCCTCCTCCTTGTTGACCAGAAGTTGGTTCACAGTGGACTACCAACGCAATGTAATCATTAATCATCAGCTGGCGACTGGCATGCAGGCTCTTCGGTCTTCAATCTCTCACTCTCACTCTCTCGCTCGTTCACTCTCTCATTAGACCCAATATTGCCCTCGTCTGCTGCAGGCAAGGACTGCAAGCTGGAGTATACAAGATTTTTGGAATGGTCGGTCGCCAAGACCAGCAGCAGCAAAGCACACATCAAAGACCCTTTTAACATGTTAACAACCCTCTGTTGTAAACACGACTAACAATGTCAGCACTGCATGCAAACCCTTAATCCCAAGATTATGCTTTTAAATTCCATTAATTCATCCGTTTGTAGATTTGCATTCCTATCCTATCCCGTAACTTGAAAGTCGTTGGGGCACTGCAGATGATCGTTTAACCAGCGTACTCCATCTTTCTCTGTCCTCAGCAACCCTCACGGCTTAGCTCAGTGTCAAGCCAGTCCATTCTCGAGTGTTGCCCTCTCACCTCTTTTTCTGTCTCCCTCTTCTTCTGTTTTGTTACACCGCTCCTTGCAGGATGGTTTTTGCAAGACCTGATGCTCTGGTGACGGAGCCATACCATCGGAGTTCTGTTTCTTCACACTGTGGGCAGGTCATCGTGTTGTCCAGTGGCTTTTGTGATGGTCTGTCGGACTTGCGTGAAGGATATTGGAGAGAGTAGGCATCCTTGACGTATGCTGATTGTTGTTGTGAACCAGTTCCTGATGGTGCTGTTGTGGAGGACTGCACTGATAGCCTTGACATAGATGTTGTTGGTGCTGTAGGTATTTCTCGCAGATTATTCGATATTCTGAAGTTTGAAAATCTGCTCAGTGGTACTTCACCCTGCCCTGAGTCCTGCTTGTCCTTCAGCTATGATTCGTTCAGCTTGGAGTTTCAGCCTGTTCAGTATTATTTTCAGGAGGACTTTGCTGGGATGGCTGATTGTGCGGTAAATTTCACACTCCTGAAGGTTACCATTTTTGGGATGAGTGATGACAAGCGGCTGGGTCTATGGTGTAGGCCACTCCCCACTCTGCCAGATCTTGTTACAGAGAATTGTGAGGACGTCAATCATCGCTTCTCCTCCTGCTTGAAGCAATTCTGCCGGTATGTTGTCCACTCCCGCTGACTTTCCCTTTTTCAGCGATTGCACTGCTACCTCAACTTCTTCTCGGAGAATTTGGAGGTTTTCTTCTTCTTCTCTGTTCTGTGGACATGCTAAAACTGATGTGTTTCCGTTTGGTGTTTGATTGTAAAGGTCAGAGCAGTATTATGTCCATCTCTGTAGTACTTTTTGTTCTTTTGTAAGGCATATACTTGCTTTGGATCGTGGAGACATTGAGCTGTTTATCACTTGTCAGCCGCTTTACAGTCTGGTAGGCCTTGTTGTTGTTGTTCTTGTTCAGACTGTTCTCTATTTCCTGGCACTGATCTTCTACCCAGTTTCTTCTTTGCTGTGCGCATACCTTTTCTGATGTAATTTCTGATGTCGTTTTGATTTTTTGGTAGGCATCAGCTCTTTGTGAGGTGTTCTTTTTCTTTTTCATTGTCACACAGGTCTAAAAGTTCAGGTATGATCCACGGTTTCTTCTTTGGGCGGTGCTTGCCAAGGATCTCCTCAGTGGCGGCATCTGTCACAACGAGTTGGAGGTGGTGGTCATGGTGTTGATATCTACTTCACCAGCTCCCAAGGTGGTGGTCATGGTGTTGATATCTACTTCACCAGCTCCCAAAATGAGCAGTGGTGCAAAGTTCCCTCCAATTGTGGCTTGGAATATTTCTGCCAACTCCGGGTCTTGAAGTTTGCTGTGTTTATTATATTCAGTTGGAGCCGGAAAGAAATCATTAATCTATATCATGATCACTTCCGATATATGCTCCTGGAAAGATGCATATCCTGCCAATATTTGCATTCATTTATTGTAAATTTCGTAGATTTTCTCTCTCTCTCTCAACCTTTCTCTCTCTCTCGGGCGCTCTCTCTTCTCTATATCCTAAAATTCAGTGGTGGCAGATTAGGTGGGAGGGAGTGAGAGAGGGCGAGAGGTAGGGAGAATGAGAGGAGAAGGAACAGAAGAAATTAGTACTGGGGCTACTCTTCCACCACTGATTATCAGGATGAGAGAGAGAGAGAGAGAGAGAGAGAGAGAGAGAGAGAGAGAGAGAGAGAGAGAGACGCGGTGTTCAGTAACTTCATCAATGCTTGCGGTCATTAGTCATTTCAATCTGTTAGTTTTGCATGCCTGAACCGCTGAAGATTAGACCTGGCAATATTGTGGATCCTGATGATGTGACCACCCATGCGGAAATCTTTCCTCTGTACACGAAGGCAGTAGTTTTAAGTGACTGAACCTTTCTTCAGTGCATCAAAGGCTGTCTGTGTAAAAGGCTGTTACAGGCTGTTGCGATTGTCCCACAGCCACCATTCGTTGGTAGAGCGTTCGCCTGGCACACCGATAACCCAAGTTCGAATCCCGTGGTGGACAAGATACAAGTGTCAATATGTCGCTGTCCATTCTAGCAGTATGTTTGCTATGGTGGTTCAGTGATGATTTAGGTCCCTAACCGTTAGGTTGTAACGGTTGTCTCACCGCTGGAGTTCGGTGGCCAGGATTCGCTAAGCACAACTATGACCAAGGTTTGAAACTCGTGGTGGGCAAGAGAAACATTGCCATCGGCATTTGCCATCTTAGCAGTATGTTTGCTCTGGCGGTTCAGTGTTAAATGAAGTCGCTATCCCTTCTTGGTCGGGAATGGTTATTCTGGTATGCCATATTGCCAGTGGCGGCACTACACTTCTTTGTGCATATTGCCAGTGGCGGCACAACACCTCTTTGTTCATTCATTGACAGTAACGTTTTGCATGACTTTACCGCTGATTGTAACAATGATGTCAAGTGATGACATTCCTCGCTATGGCGCTAAAATAAATATTTTTTTTAAAAGCTCTGGTGATCACCAAGAAGTAGGGGAATGTATTTTGTCATTGGCTGCACATTTCAGCGTTTGGGAATTACTACAAGTGTTGATTGAAAGTCGGAGGATAAATATCCTTATGGATGTTGTTGTCATCTTTTTTCATCTTTGGCGTTTCTGTTCTTTTGTTTTTGGATCTCTGTCCTTCCCTTCTTCTTTGCTTCCTGCCGTATTGCCCAGCCAACCATGTCATTCCTTACATCGTTTATAATTCCTTACATCGTTTATAATTCCTTACCTCATTTATAATTCCTTACATCGTTTATAATAGTACCAAATATAATAGTAATGAAGTAAACAGTTCACTTTAGAAATCTGTGTGTGTGCGTGTGGTGAAAATGAACTGTTCAAAATGAAGATCAAATGCAACGGTTTAATAACTATGACAGAGAAATCATGCCATTTTCATTAATAATCGCTAGCTAAGGGATTAGATTACTGCCCTCTTTACTGATCAATCAATGTGATTACTTGGGGTCCTCAGCCTGCAAAATGCAATAACCACAACGGTGACAGGGACGATGATGGAAGAGAGACCGAAGTTGCCCACTCAACCACGAGTCATAATTCCTGTGCACGAGGCTCTGAGCTTGTCATGTTTGGCCAAAATTTGATGATGACTCAATGAGTCACGTGCCAGACCTTTAAAAAAGGAGCCTGTAATTAGTGAATCACCCGTCACCCCCTCCGGGGGGTGGTGGCCTCGTCTGCTGGTTCAGGGTTTAATGGGTGGCGATGGGGCTCTTCCGCTAGGAGAGAGGTCGTTTTTTTTTTTTCTTCTTCGCTTTCAACTGAAGTCATTAGGAAAAAGCGCTATATAAAATACCCGTATTATTATTATTATTATTATTATTATTATTATTATTATTATTATTATTATTATTATTATTATTATTATTATTATTGTTGTTGTTGTTGTTGTTGTTTACTGTCTCTTGGGGTTGAAATTTCTGTAATATTTTATTTTCTCTTCTTCTTTCTGTTTTGTACTAGCCCAGAGAGTACCATCTTTGTACCATCTTGCTGACTGATTGTGCGGCTCTGGCTCTCTGTCTCCCTCTCCGTCTGTCTTTGTTTCCATCTCTCTGTCTCGCTCTGCCTCCCTCTCTTTCGCTTTCCCTCTTTTATTCTTACATTCTGTTTTCTTTTCTTCTTTTTTCAAAATTGTTTTTCTGTTTAGTTTATCCCAAAACCTTGGTCTACTGTTTAAATTAATGTGTAATTTTTTCTTCCCTTTTAAAGGTGCCTATTGAAGTGCGAAGACAAACATTTTTGTTTCCTTTCTTTTCGTTCTGTTGACAAGGCAAACAATTCTTAGTTCCAGTTCCAAAATTGTTTGACTGTCACTTTTGATTATTCTGCATAGATAAGGTTAAAAAAATCCACTTTACCTTGCTTTAGCCGATAACGGCAAGAAAATAACAGACAAAAGAAAATTAAAGGAAGTTATTGTTATGAAACAAAACTATAAACAGGCAGAGAAGGAAGAAAACTCCAACAATATTTTACAACCATTTTTTTCCCCCAGACAAGCCAATAGATACATATAGGACGGACACAGGAGAAGAAAACTTTAAAATTATTTTTAAACTTTCTTTTTTTTTTTTAAGAAAAACAAAAAGATATTAGAGACAGAAAATTAATACAATTTCAAAACATTTTCAAGAAGCCTCTTGTGATTCCATCCTCGGAAAGTCTTTTTAATGTTCCATTGAGAGAGTGTACAAGGCTTGTATATCCGCATATATAAATTTTTTTTTAATTTTTATTTTAGTTTTTTTTTTCGTTTTTCTTTTAATGGGGTTTGGGGGGAGGCCGGGAGGGGGGCCCAACTTCAACTTTCTGTCAGAGGCAAAATTACATTTATAAGTACTTCGTACTTCACGGGTGAAGTTGAAAGGGTCCACTTTTTAGTTATGTATTTATTTTTCAATTTGTTTCCTAATATGAACTAATTGTTATAAGGGAATGTTTGTTGTTAAAAGTGTTTGTGTATGTCAGGAGTATGATGATTTTTATGGTTTGATATTTTGGAAAATATCTATGATGTGCGCATGGTAGATTTCGTAAATGTTTTATGTTACATCGGTTCAACTTATGTTAATCTGATGAATAAAAACTGATAAAACAACAACACAAAAAAAATGGATATCTGCCTGTCCATATTACGAACCAGAAAAAGAGGATTTTGCGTGCAGAGAAAGGTAATAATGTATGTTAAGCCACTGCCATGCACACAGACAGGAAAAAAGCCAGAGATCGTAGAGAAAGGTAATAATGTTATGTTAAGCCACTGCCATGCACACAGACAGGAAAAAAGCCAGAGATCGCAGAGAAAGGTAATAATGTATGTTAAGCATGCACATAGACAGGAAAAAAGCCAGAGATTGTAGAGAAAGGTAATAATGTTATGTTAAGCCACTGCCATGCACCCCTACAGAAAAGAACCTAGACCATGGTCTATACATGCTGCTTGTTTACCCACCATTTCACGCCATAGACCACGAAGCCAGCATAACAGTGACAGTTAAAGTAAAAATTAATGTTTCGCTACACATAATGTTACCAAAGATGCAAAGAATTTTTGTTTGGCAGTTCATCTTTAAAGTCCGAAGTCATACGATGTTATCGGAAGTCATGCGATGCTCTCCGAAATCACCCGATGTTCTTCGAGGTCATCCGAAACTGGGTCTAGGCGCTCTCCGAGGTGGCCTGATGTTGTTCGAGATCGTGACCCGATGCCCTCCGATGTCACCCGATCATTTTCCGAGGTCGTCCGATGTTGTCCGAGCGTCTGGGAAGAGTGCACATCCTTCGATGAAAAAGAGACCCAGGGTGTCACATCTTTGACGTTGACGTCCCAACACTTCTTTTCAGGTTGCCGTTCTGAAGTGTTCGGTTGCTTCGCTTAGAAAAGTTTTATTCATTTTGATTTCATGTATTTATTTTTTTAAAAAATTTGCATTTGACATGACATTTACATTGAAGATTGACTTTTAAAAGTGATCTCTGCAAAACCTTGTTTTTTTTTTCCTTTTCAAACTTTCTTCTTAAGATCTGCATGTGCCTCGCTGTTTCTCTCTCCTTCATTTCTTTCATTGCCTTATTCGCTCTTTCATCAAGCTCTCTCTCCCTCCCTCCCTCCCTCCCTCCCTCTCACCCACCCTCTCTCTTGCCACTCACTCTTTTTCTTACCTTCTTTTTCTCTCGCATCCTCTTTTCTGTCCGTCTGTCAGTCTCTCTCTCTTTTTCTTTTCCCACCCCCGATGACAATCTCCCTCTCTCTTCCCTTTATCTCCTCCTCCCCAGTACACATCTCTCCCTCTCTGTTTTTCGTCCACGTCCACCTTCAAGTGATTTGTAGCGTGGTGAAGGGACACGTGAGTTATGGATAGTCATTTCACCGCTCTGACCACAGTTCACCGCTGATTGGCCAAGAAAAATAAGGAAGGTATAAAATAATGGGAAGGGGGAGGGGGGAAGTGCGTGATAAGTCAATATTTTTTTTAAAGGAAGCAAGAGAGAGTGGAATGGAGAAGCGGGGTTAGGAGCGGGGAGAGAGAGGAAAGGGAGAGAAGATCGACAATTGTGTGTGAGAAAGAGAGAGAAGGAGGGGAGGGGGGTGAGGGAAGAAGGGAGGGAGGAAAAAGAGAGAGAGAGAGGGATGGGGATGGGGGGAAGGGGTGGCTTTAGCAAGGGTGCTAGCAGAAGGGGAATATTAGTTAACAGGATGGTATGGTTTGGGTGACAAGTTTAAGGAGAGGACCGTTCACTAAACTGAAGACTCGTTGAATATATCGAAGCTCGCATGCTCTCTCTCTCTCTCTCTCTCTCTCTCTCTCTCTCTCTCTCTCTCTCTCTCTCTCTCTCTCTCTCTCTCGCTCGCTCGCTCTCTCTCGTTTGATCCAAAACGGGATTGAAATTCTTTATTTATATTTCCTCATTAGAGAAATATAATAATATTCTTGATGTATCAAACTGATTAGGGAAAAATCATGTTAAATTAAAGACTGGAATGATTTATTTGAAAAACGTGTTTTGATAAGACTGATTAGGAAAATTGATGGAAATACATGCTTCATATTTAGATTATATGCTATAATTATATATCATATACTGTATAATTATGTCATTGAAAATGAACTGCTTGTTGGGGGGAAAAGGAGTATTTAGCTGATTAAAAACACACTCTCCCGTAAATCTTTGGCTTAATGACGGTGAATTCCTTTACGGTGTTGCACACAAAATCATCCAAGCGTAACCGTGGGAAGCTGAGCCGAAAGGACGGGATGCCGTCATTAGGCATGTCGCGCTTATCCCTTAATCACGGCATTGCTGTAGGACATGTAGACCGTAAGTTGCAGTATAGCTTGCCAGACCACGCGCGCATCACACGCACACACACACATATCCGCACGAACTCGTATCCACACACACAAGAAGAGGAACGTCCACGCATCCCTGTATACACGCACGCACACACACTCACACACACACACCAACACACGTGTGTCCGCGCTCCCACACAAACACTTCCACTTATAAAATAGATTTAACAAATGCTATTGTTGTTCGCGTTAGAAAAAAAGACGTATGATAAATTGTAAGCGAATCAGTCATTGTAGAAGCAGCAATCTCCGCATCAGCAGTCAGGCTCCTATGCTCACATGGATCACACTCTCGCATACTCAACAAACGCACATCCATGAAGAAGAAGAAGAAGAAGAAGAAGAAGAAGAAGAAGAAGAAGAAAAGTAGTTGTACAACAATAACAACAACAACAACTACTACTGCTACTGCTACTACTACTACTACTACTACTACTACTACTACTACTACTACTACTACTACTACTACTACTACTACGATCACTTTATTATCTCAATCAAAGAGAAATTCACACGTGGTGCCACATCTAAATGTTACAAGACTATATATAAAGGACAATATAACAACAATAAACAGAACAGTAAACAGTAAAACAGGATACTCCTCATACTACTACTACTTCTATTACTACTACTACTACTACTACTGCTACCACCACTACTACTAGCATTGCTATTACCACAAAGTTTGAGAATCATCTTGCATGCAGAAGAAAAGAAAAAGGACTTGGAAACAAAGGCAAGAAAGAACAATGAATAAAAAGGCCTGAGAAGCATCTTCCATGTATAACAAAAAAGAGGAATAGAAAACAGAGGAAGCAAAGAAGAAGAAGAATAACAACAACAACGACAACGACAACAAAAACAACAACCAGAAGATACGAGAAGCGTCTTCATGTAGAAGAACAGAAGAGGAATATGCCATTGCCCAAAGCAATGTTTACAGTTTTTCTTTGCAATCGGTGGCTGGCGTTGGAAGTGCTTTTATGAGAGACGTAATTGCCGAGACATGTGATAACGCGATCAGACGTTGATGGCAGATGGAGGAAAAGAAGAAGCAGATAAAGCAGAAGAGGAAGAAGGAAAAAGAAGAGGAGAGTACATCTCCAGAAGAAGATGAGGAGGATGAGAATAAAGACAGAAATAGAAGAGAATTCCACCATATCCATTCTGTCCTCTGCAAAATGCGCTCAGCGCTAGACATGGTTTTATGACAAATGGTCATTGCAAAGGCGTGCCATTGTGCAAGTTGATGTTTTGGAGGAAGAAAACAGAAGCAGAATAAAAGAATGACAGACGAAGAAGAAAGCTAGCTGTCCATAATTTCCAAGTGACTGTCCTCTGAAAACTGCGTCTGGCTTTAGGGATGATTTTATGAGAAATCATAATTGCAGAGGCATGCGGTTGCGAGGGTTGATGTTTATTATTTTTTTATTTTTGTATTTACTCGTTATCGCTAAGAGCTGCTGAAAGCTAACTCGAACCGAGCGAGGCGCTCACTTGCAGCTTTGGGCGAATCGTCTGACGCCCAGACAACTGAGCGCAATCCTGAGATGAGGAAGAAGAGACCTAGTGCATGCTCAGCCGTCTAGGACATGAGCGTCAGGATCTTTAAAGTCCGTGCGATGAAATGTCTATGCACAGACTAGACCTCGGTTTACACTCTCACCTGAAGGAGAAGGGGCTCTCTCAGGTTCATGTCTGTGTGGTTTTGTTGGCTTTGTTGTTGTTGTTGACTCATTTATTGATATTTTTCCATATAACGGCTTTATGACAAATCGCAATTGCAAAGGCAGGGAATTTGGGTGATCTGATGTTTCGGAGGAAGAAGAAAATGGAGGAAGAAGAAGAAGAAGAAGAAGAAGAAGAAGAAGAAGAAGAAGAAGAAGAAGAAGAAGAAGAAGAAGAAGAAGAAGAAGAAGAAGAAGAGAAGAAAAAGAAGAGGAAGAAGAAGAAGAAGAAGAAGAAGAAGAGGTAGAAGGAAGGAAAAGGAAGGAAGGAAGGAAACAGCCCATCCTTTCTATTTTCTTCTGCAAACTGTGGCTTTCGTTAGAAATAATGTTATGAGAGATGGTAGTTGTTGGGACAAGCGATCATGTGGTCAGACTTTATGGGCAGGTCATGGGGGCAGGGTGGAAGGTTGACAAATGGACATCCGCTGTGCACGATTTAGAGAGCGAGCCTGTGTCATTACATTTCATTAGTCGAAGTGGAGACGGGGAGAACAGTGGAAACAGAACTGGGAATATTAGGGTGAGGGTGGAGGGCAAAATGGGTAAAGACAATACGAATACTGGATTATTTCAACAGAGTTCTCATCATGGTGCCAACATGGTATGTACGCTGATTTTAAAATGTACAAAATACATAAAGCCATAGCAAGCCTTGCTTGCTTTCAGAACAGTGCACAACAAAACGCATTCCACATTCCATGATTTATATCACACTTCAATTAGATTATTGAAAGGCAAAATGTAAAACAGTTAGTACTTATGAAAACATTGTTAAACAGATAAATAAAATATGAAATCCTGAAACAATGATATAGGTCCTTTTCCGATAAAAAGGGAACTATAAAGCATTAAAATCTAAAATCTAAATCTAAATCATATGTCAAATTTGCAATATAATATCTTTTTGTTGCTCTTGCCTTCATTGTTTTTTCTTGTTTGTACATTTTGTCCATATGTTCTTCTCTTTATTCATCCTATTGATGTACCCATTTCTTGTTTTGGGTTTGATTTTGTTGTTCAAACCTTTGTAATGTCTATATCCATTTTCCCCACTCCCCCCCCCCTCCCCAAAAAGGCTATGAGCACGCCTCCGGGTGTTGAAGTTTTGTATGCGCTATATAAATTGTCATTGATTGAATGATTCATCATACTTTTACTAATTTGTGGAGGGAGGGAGAGAGGGAGAGGTGGGTTGGGGTGTGTTGGAGGGTGTAGAAATCTTGCTCCGAAGAAGAAACGCAGAACAAAACAATGAGCGAGGAAGTTGACGTCAATTTGTGGGTTGCGTTGACTAAAGATATTTTATACGCTTTTAAAGTGATCGAGGGAATCTATTTAGTTAAAAATGTATTCGGTTGGTTGTGGTTGGTTAAGTTGGTAATGGAACGAGTAAAAGGAAATACCCTTAGTTTGCACTGAGGAAGTGAATTTATGGACAGCTTGAAAAATAAAATGACTCAAAAAATTGTTTATGGCGATGGTAAGAAAAGCTAAGGGTGGTAAATGTCTCACTATCAACATTAAGCTGTAATTGACGCCGCTGCATAATTCTTACTTTGAGAAAGATCGACAGACAGCCAGACAGATAAATAGGGGCTGCTCTCTCCACACCACCCCCCACCCGTTTTCGCCCTCTGGCTCCTACCCCCATCCTCTGCTCCCCCAACACCCTCCACCCCCAACATTATCTTCTTGTGCTGCTCCTTCGACCCCCTTCTTCTTAACTGTAGTGTGTCTCCAATCTCCACCACTTTCCAGGCGACCACAGGTTCAATAAAGAGGAAGGAGCGGGAAGATGATGATGGTTTAAAGACTTTTGTTTGAGACGGTCATTAGTGTCAGTGTTTCCCATTACGCACAGTTGTGTGTCAATTAAGCACAAAATAAATTAAAAAAAACATTACGGAGAAAAGTTTTCATGTATTCTTACCAAATCGTTGAAGTCTAAGGTATGACAAATGAGTGGCCGATTAATTGACGGCAAGCCCCCAATGAAGACTGTTATAGCAGACGATTCAATTTCTGTTGCGAGTTGTCGTCCTTTAAAATCGCCTGCGCGCGCATTGTGTGCTTCCTCTATGTAATCATGACGATGCTCACCAAACTGGGACTCACAAAATTTGTAAAATGTCTCTTATATTTTGATAACTGAGAGTAACTGGACTCTTATTTATTTGGGGGTGGGGTGGGGGGTGGGGGAAGGGAGGGAACACTGAGCGTGGAGTGGAAAGAAAGACAACTCTTACCCTACTTCTCCTTCTTCACTCTAACCCTCCATCAAGCACCCTGTCCTTGATTCTACCATTCCAGAGAGACGGACAGATAGAGAGAGAATGGATGGAAAAGAAGAAGGGGGTCAGTTTGCTCGTTTTGATTAAGACGAGACTTTATTGTTGGCTGCAAAGACACCCCTTTCACCCTTCTCTCTCCAGACTCTGACAAAAAATGTTGGAAGATGGGAATGGGCGGGGGGAGAGTGGGTCATTTCTGTGGTTGTGTTTTAAGGGGGACATTAAGGAAGGCTCCCAACTCCCACCCCTATCCCTCACCCAAATTACATTTTAACGAATGGGATGATTGACGGCAGTTTTCACAGACACCCGCACACTTAGGCTGGTATGACAGAACTGGCACGCCGATGATAAGCACAACAGGCCCACAGACATGCACACAGGCCCACAGACATGTTCACAGGCCCACAGACATGCACACAGGCCCACAGACATGCACACAGACATGCTCACAGCCCACAGAGGAGCACTGATTCACACCGTGTGCCTGTGTGTTGGAGAGCGTGTTAGGCATTGGGAAGGAAGGAGAGGAGAAGGGGGATCAAAAGCAGACGTGACCTGAAGGTACGGAACAGAAATTACCTCCCTTCCGTAATAAATTGAGTACTCTCCCCTATACCGTCACCCCACTCCCACACACATCCGTCCTCTATCTTTATTCCCCACCCTCTACTTCTGTCCCCGTTCCATCCTTTAGCTCAAAGGGATAAAATCACATACCCTGCTCTCTCTCTCTCTCTCTCTCTCTCTCTCTCTCTCTCTCTCTCTCTCTCATCTCTCTCTCTCTCTCTCTCTCTCTCTTCTCTCTCTCTCTCTCTCTCTCTCTCTCTCTTAATTTGTCCCTCCTTTTCTTCCCCACCCCTCAGCTTTCTCTCCCCCCTCCCTTTTCCCCCTCTCTCTCTCAATCTTCTCTTCCATCACAAGGTCCCCCAAACCGTACTGGACCCTACTATTAAAGCCAGTACCCGTATTTTCAGTATTTTCCAAAGTAAACTTCAAGCGTAGTTAAGAGTTCACGTCCGGTGATGGGCCGGCTCCACACTGACAGAACTTGTGCAACTTGCCAGTGGAAAGGGACCTTGAGGTGGAGAGTTGGGTGGAAAATGAGGGTGGAGATAGGGGTGGGAGGCATTTTCTAAACTTGAAGCACTGTTTAGGGTAAGTGTCAAAACTAGATTGTTTGCTTACTTGCAATGTGTTGACTGCAATGGCTTATACAGTAATATATGGCCTGCATCATATAATAATAATTAAACTATAAACCACTGCGAATCCGTTGTATGTTTGCAGCTTAGTTTATATTTCAGTTCAATTCAATTCAATTAAACCAATCTGAATTACGTACCGCCATCGGTGTCGCACTTTAATAGATAAAAGCATGCAACATATTTACCACAGTTCTTTAAACAAAATTATATTAAAACAATTAAAGACACTTACTTTTCATCAATCGGATATTAATTTTAATGATTCGTTCATTTTTTTCTTACCTACACACATCTTATACATCCCTATCACACATGCATGCCATTATCCTTATCCTGTCCCGTAACCCGAAGGTCGTAGAGGCACCACAGATGATCGTTTAACCAGCATACTCCATCTTTCTCTGTCATCAGCAACCCTGCTGACTTCGCTCAGTGTCATACCAGTCCATTCTCGAATGTTGTCCTCCCACCTCTTTTTCGGTCTCCCTCTTCTACCTCCTTGCACTGTGCCTTGCAGAATAGTCTTTGCAAGACCTGATGATCTGGTGACGTGGCCATACCATCGGAGTGTCCATTTCTTCACCACTGTGAGCAGGTCATCGTGTTGTCCAATGGCTTGTGTGATGGTCTGTCGGACTTCATCGTTGGTGATGTGTTGGGTATAGGAAATGACAGAAGTCTTCTTTAGCACCTCATCTCCATGCTTTGTATTCTTCGTTGGAGATCTGCTGTGAGGGTCCATGCTTCGCAAGCATATAGGAAGATGGAGATGACAAGGGAGCGCAGCAGTCTTACTTTGGAATGTAGACTGATGGTCCTGTCTTTCCAAATGAGCTTCAACCTTGTCAGGGCAGCAGTTGTTTGTGCGATCCTGGAGAGGACTTCCTGTCGGGACCCATTGTCTGATACAATGGCTCCTAAATATTTGAAGCTATGCACTGTGTTGAGGGATTGGCCTTGGACTTTGATGTCCGTGTTTATGCCATTGGTGTTGTTGGTCATCATTTTGGTCTTCTCTGCACTTATTTCCATTCCATAAGCTCTGGAGGTGGTATCAAGCCTCTGTACCAGCTGTTCAAGTTCTTGTTCCTCTCCAGCCAATCCATCAATGTCATCGGCAAAACGAAGATTGGAGATTGCTCTACCCCTTAGGCTGACTGCCTTCATGATTTGCAAGAGCATCTGACATGATGCGCTCTAGGAAGATGTTGAAGAGTGTTGGAGAGAGTAGGCATCCTTGACGCACACCGATTGTTGTTCTGAACCAGTTCCGATGGCGCTGTTGTGGAGGACTGCACTGGTAGCCTTGTCATACAGGCTTGTGATTACTTCAATAATTTTAGGGCTGATGTTGTACACTTTCATTGTTGCCCATAGAGCTGCATGCCAGACTCGGTCAAACGCCTTCTTGACGTCTATAAACACATGATATAGATGTTGTTGGTGCTGTAGGTATTTCGCACAGATTATTCTGAGGTTGAAAATCTGTTCAGTGGTACTTCGCCCTGCCCTGAATCCTGCTTGTTCTTCAGCTATGATTTGTTCAGCTTGGGGTTTCAACCTGTTGAGTAATATTTTCAGGAGGACCTTGCTGGGATGGCTGATGAGGCTGATGGTGCGGTAATTTTCACACTCCTGAAGGTTACCTTTTTTGGGAAGAGTGATGACAAGCGACTGGGTCCATGGTATAGGCCACTGCCCACTCTGCCAGACCTTGTTACAGATAATGGTGAGCCGCTTCACAGCCTGGTAGGCCTTCTTGCTGTTGTTCTTGTTCAGACTGTTCTCTATTTCCTTGCATTGATCTTCTATCCAGTTCTCCTTTGTCTATGTCTATGCATGCCCTAATAAAATCATAAACAACAGAATTCGTTATTAATACATTCATTAACAATTACAATGTCCCTCTGGTCCTAAAGCAATAATCATGTAATATAATGTAATGTAATTACAATGTCAGGAATACACTCACAGTAAGTATGCACCACACAGTATTAAAAGTTACTAAATATAATTTTTTTGGTGTTGACTCGCTGTTTTTGTTGTCATTTATTGTTGTTGTTGTTTTTGTTGTTGGTAATGATGCTGAGAACAGAGGAAAAGGCAGTTTAAAGGAATAGAATGAAGTAATGAATGGACATGGAAGTTTGACGTCTACGCCTTCCATTTGGCGATATGGCGGACGGGGATGACCATTCCTAGGAAGTGGGGTAAGGGACCTAAATCAGCACTGAACCGCCAGAGCAATCAGACTGCTAAGACGAACAGTGAAAAATGGCCAATTTTGTCTTGTCCGACTGGATTGTTATGATTGTGCCAGGCAAACACTGTACCACTCAGCAACGGCGGTGGGCATAGAATGGCTGTTAAGAGTACAAACAGAGAGACGAGAGAGGGAGTGAGCTATGTTTGTGTGTGTGTGTGGAGGGGGAATTGGGGGTAAGGAAGAGTCAGATGGGCTCGTGGAGTGTGTGAGGATCATCATAACGCGCACCAGAGACGGGAAGCAGGTGTGAGAGAGCGATAAGATCAGGCCACAGCCACGCCGTTGCGCGATCGAAGCCCTTAACGCGCCCTTAAGACTCCCCACCCAAACATCCCAACTGCACCCAACACAAAGACTTCGCTTACCTCCTTTCGCCGAGCAAAGTGCGACCAATCTTGCATCTTTTCCCCTCTGAAAGGTCGTAGGACAACACAACAGACATGTTTAGTTGTGTAACCTTTTGTTTTTATCTGACACTGGGGAACGAGGGTGTTGGGGAGAAGACCAGATGTGACATGTCAGATACTTTTTTGACGCACGAGACTTAACTCTTATCGTCTGGAACTGTTATAGCCAGCACAGTCAGAGGGGTGTTTGGGGATAGAGTTCTTGCTGGTCAGAGAAATCTGATACCGCTGCTTTCATCGCGTGTAGAAAACGTCTTCCAATTCAGACACGGCTGAGATACTCTGTTGTCTGTTAGTCCCTTCAATCATTGAAATGACAAGTCAACATCAAAAGGATAGTCGCGGTGAACCCGAAGACTATCATATCTTATCCTATCCGGAGACAGTTTAAATTGGAACAAGCGGCGGAAGTATTTGTCAGTGTATTAGTTTATGGACAATCCCAAGATTGTGCCCAGTGGTCAGGGCGCCCAGCGATGCGCTACGCCAGCAAGTGGCCGTTTCGGGCTGCTTAGATTAGACCTGCTATCAATCAGTACCCTAAGCAGCTCTTTAGCGGGAAACGCTCTATATAAAATAGAGGGAAAAAACGAAACAAAAAATTGTTGTTTTTGATGCAAGAGAACCATGTTTTAAAACGTCAAATAACGTAAGCGCGAATTAAAGAGTTCCAGAGACAATGCTATCTATGCAGTAAAGGTAATGTTTGCATAAGTCTTTAAGATAATAATAATAATAATAATAATAATAATAATAATAATAATAATAATAATAATAATAATAATAATAATAATAATAATCATTAATGCCATCACGCCCTTTTTTCTTTAATCAAACTCGAAGCGCGGCAATCTGCCAAGATCGCTACTATAGAAGGCGGAAGAGAAATCAATGTTGTATTTTTTCAAATTCAGATTGACTGGAGCAAACCAGAGCACCCAGAGAAAGCCCTGAAAAGTCTCGTACACAAGTCACGTAAGTTCGGTCCATGCGGGATTCGAACCCCGCGGCCTTCGGCATAGAAAACCAGCACCCTATACACTGTGCTACTAGGTTCTCCCCTGGTCATTATGACAATGCAGTGTCTATCCACTGTGCTACTAGGTTCTCCCCTGGTCATTATGACAATGCAGTGTCTATCCACTGTGCTACTAGGTTCTCCCCTGGTCATTATGACAATGCAGTGTCTATCCACTGTGCTACTAGGTTCTCCCCTGGTCATTATGACAATGCAGTGTCTATCCACTGTGCTACTAGGTTCTCCCCTGGTCATTAGGACAATGCAGTGTCTATCCACTGTGCTACTAGGTTCTCCCCTGGTCATTAGGACATTGCAGTGTCTATCCACTGTGCTACTAGGTTCTCCCCTGGTCATTATGACAATGCAGTGTCTATCCACTGTGCTACTAGGTTCTCCCCTGGTCATTATGACAATGCAGTGTCTATCCACTGTGCTACTAGGTTCTCCCCTGGTTATTATGACAATGCAGTGTCTATCCACTGTGCTACTAGGTTATCTACTGGTTATTATGACAATGCAGTGTCTATCCACTGTGCTACTAGGTTCTCCCCTGGTTATTATGACAATGCAGTGTCTATCCACTGTGCTACTAGGTTCTCCCCTGGTTATTATGACAATGCAGTGTCTATCCACTGTGCTACTAGGTTCTCTACTGGTCATTAGGACAATGCAGTGTCTATCCACTGTGCTACTAGGTTCTCCCCTGGTCATTAGGACAATGCAGTGTCTATCCACTGTCCTACTAGGTTCTCCCCTGGTCATTAGGACAATGCAGTGTCTATCCACTGTGCTACTAGGTTCTCCCCTGGTCATTAGGACAATGCAGTGTCTATCCACTGTGCTGACTAGGTTTCTCCCCTGGTCATGTAGGACAATGCAGTGTCTATCCACTGGCTACTAGGTTTTCTCCCCCTGGTCATATAGGAAACAATGCAGTGTCTATCCACTGTGCTACTAGGTTCTCCCCTGGTCATTAGGACATGCAGTGTCTATCCACTGTGCTTACTAGGTTCCCCTCTCCGCCTGGTCATTTAGACAATGCAGTGTCTATCTCCACTGTGCTACTAGGTTCTCCCCCTGGGTCATTAGGACAATGCAGTGTCTATCCACTGTCGCTACTAGGTTATCCCCTGGTCATTAGGACAATGCAGTGTCTATCCACTGTGCTGGACTTACTA
>CM072520.1:6276281-6294626 GCA_036898135.1 Oncomelania hupensis | reverse complement strand
TGTTCTTCATTTTCCTCATTCTTCTTCCTCCTCTTCCTCCTTCTTCTTTTTCCTCCTCTTCCTCTTCATTATCCTCCTTCTTCCTCCTCCTTCTTTCTCCTCCTTCTTCCTCTTCCTTTTCCTCCTCCTCCTCCTTATTCTTTTGCTTCCCCACCTCTTTTCCCCTTCTTCTCCGTCGTCTTCTTTATGTGCGATAAGTACCAGTTTACTTTAAAGTTCTCAAGAGTTTCACAATCTGGACTGAAGAGATTACCCTGCCATGAATTACACTGTTGTGTTTTGATGTAGAGTTGCACTACTTCTGTTCGGATGTTTATTTGTCTACTTCAAAAGTTGTTGAATAGTACTCGGTGACAGTTACCTGCCTACTACATCTTTACAAAGATAGGCCGAGTTGTAAACTCATGCTCACCGTGTACAAAGGGTTCTTTATGTAAACATTGTTCTCTACGGTTAGTTCGGAAAAAATTAGTTTTACAAAGCACCTTTGTCAGTATGATGAGTACTTATCGTTGTAAAGTTAACGGGTGGGTGAGAGAGAGAGAGAGAGAGAGAGAGAGAGAGAGAGAGTGTGTGTACGTATGTTTGTGTGTGTGAACTGTTGTGAAAAGAGGAAAAGTGAGAGAGTGTGTGTGAGCTGTTGTCAAACGAGTGTGAGAGAGAGACAGACAGACAGACAGAAAGACAGATAGGGAGGGAGTTAGTGAGTGTGTGCGTATGCCTATGCGTATGCTTTTGTATGTGTGCATATGCTTATGCGTGTGTGCGTGCTCGTGCGTGCGTTCGTAGGCGTGCGCATGTGTGCGCTGCGCGCGCGTGTTTGTGCGTTTGCGGTGAACGGTTCCTGTTATCGCAACAAATAGCCTATCTACTAGGCATAAACATATTATTTTTGGAATGTTAGCGACATACAGAGACCTTTTGAGGTCAGAGATCATCTTCGCTAACTGCTATATCTTCGCTTGGATCTAGCTGCGAGGATAGAAATGTGATTGCCTGGGGAAAAGGTGGTAATAATTAGTTAACGTAATTGGCATTCTGCCCGTCTTCAAACCAAACGCCAAATGTTCATTGCTTCGGCAGTACTCAACTATTACAGTCCAACGACATGCATCTCATTTTTGCTCCCTACCACTTAATTCAGTCTACACTGGGGGTTTAACCGAAATGTGATGTCAATGGAAGGGCGTAACACAGTTTAGGTTGTACGCAGCACTGCCAGCACAAAACAATATCAAGGCGTATTGTCCAAGTAAAAGAAGGCAACGGAGCTGAAGGTGGTGGGCGAGAGAGGGGAGTGAAAGGGGTGGGGGGCGATAGCGTGGCTGAGTCTGGACAAGACCTTGTGGTCTGCGCTACGCCGTAAGGTATGGAGTGCGTGACCACATTCAAGGTTTGCTGTGTGTGAGAGAGCAGCAGTTCCGTGGTCTGGTCACGCGCTAGCCATGTTTGGTGTTACTTTGGGTGAGGTTGGTTGGTTGATTGGTTGTTTTATTAACGTCTTTTTTCATCGAGATGATAAAGACCATTTATACAGATTCACATTTTTAAACAGACATAGGCCTACATGAACACATACATACACACAGATATACTATTACCATCTCTCTAACATAACAATAATAATGTCAGTTAAAACGAGCGACTGGACAATTGATTAAAGCTGTTGCCAATCCCACACATTATTCATTGCTAATGTTTTTAACTGATGTTATAGTATTTACATCAAGGGGCAAAAGAGGATGAATCTGAATACAATCAAATAATATATGTTTTAGAGTTAGAGGTTCATCACAAATGCACTATACATTTTTACAATATTTAATTTTAATTCAATTTAATAATATTCTGTTTGCTGTAGATGAAACTGGGTGAGGTTGGTACTTCAATGAGTGACCATACATGGAAGGCAACTACGAGATACAAGATACAAGATACACAATGATTTCTTGTCCCCATGTTTACACAAGGAAACAAAAGAAACACAAAATCAGGGAAATAATAAAACAAGCGCACCGCAAACCCCAGTCCGCGCAACTGTGAATGGGTACCTGGATCTTTTTAGAACCGGGGAATATAAAGCATAAAGGGAGAGTGGGGGGAAGGGGAACATAGGCATCGCCCTCATTGAGCTGGTCTAGAGAAAAGAGAGGTTCCAAACGCCTCTCTTCTCAACGACCGAAAGTTTACGGGAAAACCTTCTACCTTACTTCTGACAAAAGGAGGACCCGGGACTATTTTCGGGCTGAAGAAGGGCGTTTTCACAGCGAACGTCTGAGACAGCCAGAATCCTGGAGAAAATAGGATCAAGGGGTATTTGCAGACTAGAATGAAAGGGCCTTAGACAGTCCACGTTGTCTGCCCCGAAGTTCCCAACAGTCGTCCGTCTTGTCAAGGGAGGTTACGCACGCTGTTTTCTCTTGTCAATTACATCGCTTCTCTCTCCTGTCCGGGCCATCCTGCTTACGACTTTCGAAAACTTTATTTTTTTTCTTTTTTCCCCTCATGCTCCACATTCTCCTTTATCATAAGCAATTTAAAAAGAGCATACGCTTAATTTTAGAATATAACGAATGTTGCAAGTTACTCCGAGATTTTTCAGACACATGCACATCATTTGGGTCTAATTTGTGTCCTTTTTTTAAAAATTATTCGAGATTTATCACATTACGTTCACTCCCTTACCGTCCACCCCCGCTGGGGTGCCTGGGTTTTCTGTATAAATAGTATACCCACGTTGTGGAAATTTAGTGCTTTAAATTACCACTGTTTCTGTCATTCTCATTTGTTCTTCCTCGTTCCTAATCTGTTCTATCAATCTACTATCTTCTTCGCTAGACCAGTCACCTACCTTCTTTTTCTTGAAAACTCTCCCAAAACTCCTCATTTGTGTGTGGGGTCTGTTGGGTCATCTTGGGAATATTGGACGCGTTGTGCCAAATGGTCTCTAGGGCTTTCTGTAGTATTATTATTTAGCAATGTAAGCATTGTAACATGTATGTGTTTCGTTAATATTTTATAATGATGTTTTAATTCTTTTTTTTTTAACGGGGGTTGGATAAATTAGAGTACAGCCTCAGCGTCCTCTGATTGGGATGCCTTTTTTGTAAAGTGACCGGCTGGTGGAGTGCCTTCGTTGTTACCGTTAGGGTTGTTAAAGCAGATCTTTTATACGGATCAGGGATGAGCACGCTTTCAACCAAAATGTGGTCATGATTCGGCTCTATGCAATCCGTTGGACCCTATATACAATGACTAACTAACTAACCTTGCAGTCCTCATCTCAGTAAATACATTGTAATTAATCTCTCTCTCTCTCTCTCTCTCTCTCTCTCTTTCTCTCTCTCTCTCACTCTCTCACTCTCACTTTCTCACTCTCTTCTGCTACAATTGACGTAGGTGATAGTGCAAACCTCTACAAGGATATTTAGCGATATTTATTTGATTGAGACAATTTTGATGGCTTATTTTTTTATCGAAGGATTGCTTTTTTACCTAATGTTGCAAGAGACTACAGCACCGGAAGGATATTTTGTTGGAGATTTGTCAGAAGAGTTTGCTGTACGGTCTGGCATTCTCGTTTCTTGTTTGTCTTCGTCACACTGTCTGTCGCTCGGTCTAGTGCGCTCTCTCTCTCTCTCTCTCTCTCTCTCTCTCTCTCTCTCTCTCTCTCTCTCTCTCTCTCTCTCTCTCTCTATCTCTCTCCCTCCCTCCCTCTCTCTCTCTCTCTCTCTCTCTCTCTCTCTCTCTCTCTCTCTCTCTCTCTCTCTCTCTCTCTCTCTGTTGTTCTTTCAGTCTGCCACAGTGTGAACTTGCCTGCTCTGATTGTTCGTGGGAGTGTGACAGTGTGACTGTTTCTAGTCTTCGTCGCCATCATCATCATCATCGATCATTATCATCATCATCATCATCATCATCATCATCATCATCATCATCATCATCATCATCATCATCATCTTCGTCATCATCTTCATCTTCAGTATCATCATCTGTTTCCTCTTTTCCTTCTTGTCCTATGTCTGCGTCTTCCTCGTCCCCGCTGTCGTAAATTTTTCTTCGTCCAACCAAGTCGACCCTTACTATTGTTCGTCTTCTTATTCACTGCCCGACCCTCCCTCTCCCCCCTCCCATCCTCTCTCTCTCTGGCTCTCTCTCTCTGGCTCTCTCTCTCTCTCTCTCTCCTTCTTTTTTTTCTTCGCCACACCTCTCTTCTTTCCTCACCCTCTCTCTCTCTCTCTCTCTCTCTCTCTCACTCTCTCAAACTCACTCTCTCTCTCTCACACTATTACTCCCACTCTTTCCCTCTCTCACCCTCTCTGCCCTTCCCCCCCCCTACTCTTCTTCCCTCACCTCTCCTTCTCCTTCTCGATCTTTTTTTTCCCCTGGACGGTTATTTCACTGCGGGCGGGAATAAGTTTAAGCCATCGGGGTAAGTTTATCAATTACCCAGGGGTCAGTTTAATCTCGGCGGCAGGCAATCGCAGTGTGAGGACAGACAAGCGGGGCTTTCTGTCACTGTCCAACACTTGACGGACTGACTGTAGCCTGCCACACGCCTGACCACCACACCCACACTCACCTCCACAAACACACGGATAGAGAGAGGGAGAGAGTGAGAGAGAGAGAGAGAGAGAGAGAGAGAGAGAGAGAGAGAGAGAGGCATATTGAGATTCAGACATTTTTATTTCCAAAAAGGCTGGAGATTTTAGGCTGTAAGCCTTATCTTACAATCTGTCTTTGCCTGCGTCATTCGCTCCCTCACTCATGATGATAAATTATACATGTGTATACAATTATTGTGACAATAGAAATTCTAGCATTTCTACACAAGTTAAAATGTACACGAATGATATAATATAGGTTTCAAATAACAATAACATGTAACGACAGACAGAGAGAGACAGATAGACAGACAGACAGAGACAGACAGACAAAAAGAGCTTATATACTGCTGTCTTTTTCTGTGGCCCCATTGTGTGGAATTCCTTGCCATCCTACCTCAGAAATTTTGAACATTAACATCAGCTTTTAAATATCAACTAAAGACCCACCTGTTGAGGTTTCACACACCCCCACTCCCCCCTTCAATGAATACCTATTGTGCCATTGTTATTTGTTCCTCATTACGCTGTCATTGCACCTTGTTGTACGATGTGGTGGTGCATGTCGTTAAAATCGATGCGCATTTGATAGCAATGTGCATGTGAAGTTAAACTTAAATCGACAAACACATGAATAATTATATAAATAAATGAAACATGAAGAGTATTGCAGACTATCTTATCTAGCGTCCATACAATGTCTCCCTTCATCCCGGGTTCTCTGACTGCAGCAGCTTGATTACCCCCTCTCTCTCTCTCTCCACAAGTTGACAGTCCACTCAAGTCATCACACAGTCATCTCTCTTTCTGCTTCAGGGGACAGAACTCCTGATGGAAAGATAAGATTCCTGCAAGAGTGGCTTCCCCTTTGAATGGAGAACTTTTTTCTTGGCTGGAAGACTTGTCAAGTTGGCCAAGACGAAGATGAGAATTCCATGACTTAGTGAAAAACAACTTGTTGAGACTTGGGTACAAAGTTTGTCGGGCTTGTCCTTAATTTCATAATCAACCTCGGTCTTTTTATTTGTTGATCTTCATGGTTGTCGTCAGCGTCATCGTAATCACCAACCTTCTTCTTCGACTTCTCGTCCTCATCATATTGTCGTCGTCTCCAGCATCATTATGGTTCAAGTTTTATCTCACTGTAATTTCTGTCAATTCTGCTTTTTTTTCTCTTAAAGCTTCTGTGGATTTTCATGCAGTATGTCCGCGAAGCATTCACAATGGACTTTTGAAATTGGTGTGCTTGAATGTAGAGAGATAAACAAATTGAAAGGGGGGTGGGGAGGGGGGGGGAAGGAAGAAAAAGAAAGTGGAGTAGTAGAAGGCACCTATCACCTATTACACGTGCTTACCACACTAACTAACTAACTAACTACCCCTTGGGGTCATGAGCAATCTTGTCACTGTAGATTGTTCTAACCTATAAAGGGAACAGTGAAAGCCCCAGTTGAAAACCTGTCTTGCCTTTGTAGGCATGACTAATTCACTGCGGCAACAGTTCCCCCCGTTGGAGTGCCGGGGGTTTCAGTATAAATGGTATCCCCACTTTCCGGAAATTTAGTGCTTTAAATTCCCACTGTCGCTGTCTTCATCATTTGCTCTTTCCCATTCCTGATCTGTCCTATCACTCTGCTATACTTTCTTCTTCTTCGCTAGATCAATGACCTACCTTTTTTCTTGAAAACTCTTCCTGGACAAGACTCCTTGTTTGTGTATGAGGTCTGTTGGATCAGCTTGGGAGTGTTGGACGCTTTCTGCCGGGTGGTCACTAGGGCTTCCTATGATTGTATTATTTCGCACTATGGGCATTTTATATGTATGTGTTTTGTTGATGATTTATAATGATGGTTGTATTCTATTTTGTTTTTGTAACCGGGGTGTTCGCGTAGTTGAGGTCAACCCTCAGCCGTCCCCCGCGTGGGATGTCTTTATTGTAAAGTGACTTGCCGGTGGAGGGCATTCAATTTTCCCACTAGGGTTGTTTCGGCAGATCTTTTATGCGGATCGGGGGTTGTCCGGTCCTGATTTGGCTCGGGAGAGTCCGCTGGACCTAAAGCAACAATAAATCAATCAATTACCACACTAACTGACGTCAACCATTACAATACAATACAAGGTTATTGCTTTAGGTCCAGCGGACTCTTCCGAGCCAAATCAGGACCATACTGACGTCAACCAAATATTACATCATGAATTCTGTGAATGTCCGCCAGTCATGGCCACGCAACAACTGAACTTGTTCCTAAAACCGATGATATTCTCGTGAAACTTCAGGAGAGGGATAGATCTAGAAGAGCTAGTTCACTAGAATAAAAAGAAGAGGAACCAGACGGAAACCAGAAGAAGTAGAATAAGAAGAAGCAGAACAAGAAGGCAGGTCTTAGAGTGAGAGGCAGATCTGGAGGGCCATGTTGGACAGTGATCGTCGTAAATGAGCAAACAGAGATGGCCAGTTACCTAGCGGCTTCAAACAAAAGATTTTTTTGTTTTAAAAACGAAAAATATCTCAGAATTAGATGATCAAGTTAGCGGTCATAGAGGGGAAAAGAAAAGAAGGAGGAGGAGGAGAAGAAGAAGAAACGAAAGAAGAAGGAAGAAAAAGAGAAAAGAAGAAATAAGTTTTAAAACAGAAGGTAGCAGCTGTCGGAAGTAGATGGCCAGAGGTCATGAAGAAGAATTAAAGAAGATGGTTACAAAAAATAAAGTCGCAGCTCTCAGAAGTAATGATCAAGCTAGCCAGAGGTCACGGAGAAGAAGACAGGTCAAAGAATGCGAGGCAGACTTGTGAAAGCATGAGACGTGCAAAAGACAGAGACAGGACGGCAGGTTGACATGCTGATTAGGGACGATTGAAGATCCAAACTGCTTCACATAATTACCCACTTCATCTCTCTCTCTCTCTCTCTCTCTCTCTCTCTCTCTCTCTCTCTCTCTCTCTCTCTCTCTCTCTCTCTCTCTCTCTCTCTCTCTCTCTCTCCCCGTATTCTTCTTTCCCTTTCGCAACGACAGCCACGCAGCCAGTCCGATCCTGAGAATAAGAAGGAGGAGGCGGGAGAAAGAGGAGGAAAGTGTAGAGAAGAAAGTCAGGTAAGCAGACATAACTCCTTTGAACGAGAGCATAAACCGAGGTTTAGCCCCTGCACGCACACACTTTAAAGATCCTGACGCCCATGTCCTAGAGGGGGTGAATGCCGGCTACACAAATACATCCAGCACGCACTAGGTCCCTTCTTCCTACCCCCGATCACCCAGGATTATGCTCAGTCGTCTGGGCGTCAGGCTATGCGCCCAAAAGTTTCAAGTGGGAGCCTGGAGTTAGACCCTGTATTGGCTCACGCCTTTAGCAGCTCTTGAGCGGAGAAAAAGCGCTATATAATAGAGAATAAATAATGAAATAAATAATGAGAAAATGGAGGTGAAAAGGAGAGGGAAGAAGATGTTGAGGAAGAGAGTAGAAGGAGTCGGCGAAACAAGATGGGAAACAACAAAAAAGAAAAGGAAGGAGGAAGAAGAGGAAGAATGAAGAGGAGGAAGAAGAAGAAGGAAAGAAGAAGATGCAGGAAAAGGAGAAATAACATCTCGGTTCAATCATCCATTTTCTCACTCAAGTTCCCTCACTCTGTCCGCTGCTGTCAGGGCGATGAATTGCTGAATTAAAGGTTGAACTACGACGCAACGATCAGGCGAGGATCAATGGTGAACAGTCCCCCCCGTCAACATTGACTCCTGTAAGCCGTCAACAAATAAAAGAGCGTTCTAATTCAACACTAGCATCCCCCGGGCGGCGAGCATCTTTGACGATTATTGTTTGACATACCTTTTGAAAGAGGGATTGAGCACCCGACGTTGACACGTGTACGCGGGTAAGCGATAGGGTGCAACAACAAAAGAATATAAGCATTAAAATGTAACGTCTACACCCACCATTGGGCGATATCGGCAGACGGGGACAATCATCCCAGGAAAGATGGGTTGGGGACCCAAATCAGCACTGAACCACCAGAGCAAACATACTGTCAAGATGGAAGGTCTTTATCACTGGATCGGAACCTGGGTCATCTGTGTACCAGGCCAACGCTCGACCACTGAGCCACGGAGGTTTATCACACGAAAAACAAAATGAACAAAGGGTTGTACAGCTATAAAAGAAAGCTTAAAGTTTAAGACTGTAAAATGTCTCCTATATGCCACGGTGTCCGGGGACGTTAAATGTATCTAAAGTAAAGTAAAGACTGTAAACAAACAAAAAATAACACGTTACCAGAGTAGATCAATGATGATGAGAAAAGAGCGGTTTGAAGATGGGGCAGTAATGGTTGTACAGAGAGAACGTCGAAAAAGCAAACGAAACACGAGATCTTGTAAGCCAAAATCTTGTTCCGATCGCAGTTAGACAGTTGGGTAATGGGATGAAAAAGACCAAACAAACAAATCTACTAAGATCCACTGACATGTAATGGGTTGGATGGAGAGAAGGTTTCATTGCCCACAAGTATGGATGGTTCTGTCTTTTTCCCTCAGAAAAAAAAAAAAAGAAGAAGAAGAAGAAGAAGAAGAAGAAGAAGAAGAAGAAGAAGAAGAAGAAGAAAAATTAAAAGGATAATTTAACAAGAAAAGTTACAGTAAAAAATGCGGAACAGGATTGGATAGAAAGAACTGTAATTTTGGAAAGAACAATAGCTTTCATTGCCAAAATTATGAAAGGTTGTTTCAGAAGAAGGAGAAGTTGAAATGGATTATTAAACAGAACAAATTATAATAGAATAAGAAATTAAAATGGACCATTGAACAAGGGAAAGCACTGCTAACAGGCGGGCCAATGACATGTAAGCTACTGGGTTGGATAGAAAGCAGATTAATTGGGGAAGGAATAATATCGTTCATTGCGAGCAAGCGTGGCGGGTTGTCTTGGGCAGCAGTACAAGAAATACAAAACCCAATCTCCTCCCAAATGGGTTCTATGCATGAAGGGGCAGTTGCGATGGAGTCATTGCGCTGTCCTTTGAATGCCCTCCCTTTCTTTAGTTCTTGTCTCAGATGGTGAAGTGCTGTCCCCTTTTCCCTCTCCTCTCGTCTTTTGGACTGCATTGAACTAACTTGCGCCCGATATTTTCTCCACCCCACCCCCCTCAACAGTTCTGCTTAAAGAGATAGATGGTAAAGTGTTCTCCCTTAAAGAGATATGTGGTAAAGTGTTCTCCCTTTAAGAGATAGATGGTAAAGTATTCTCCCTTTAAGAGATAGATGGTAAAGTGTTCTCCCTGAAAGAGGTAGATGGTAAAGTGTTCTCCCTGAAAGAGATAGATGGTAAAGTGTTCTCCCTGAAAGAGATAGATGGTAAAGTGCTCTCCCTGAAAGAGATAGATGGTAAAGTGTTCTCTCTTAAAGAGATAGATGGTAAGGTGCTCTCCCTTAAAGAGATAGATGGTAAAGTGTTCTCCCTGAAAGAGATAGATGGTAAAGTGTTCTCCCTTAAAGAGATAGATGGTAAAGTGTTCTCCCTTAAAGAGATAGATGGTAAAGTATTCTCGTAACCTTTGGGTCGTTGGGGAGGGAAGCGTTTGGGACCTATCTTTTTTGTAGGCCAGCTTCATGAGGGTGGTGCCTATGTCCTCTCCCTTGCTGCTTTACCTTCGGTTGTAAAGTGATGCATGTACCCATTGGCTGCTGGGAGGACAGGGTGTGTCGTGCGCTTGTTTCCATCTGTGTGGTTTTAGTGGTGGCCTTCCAAGCATGGCCACCCATCCAAGTACTAAATACTAATGTTTATGTGTATGTAGTTTTCATGGCAAAATGGGAGGAGGGGAGGGAGGGAGGCAGTTAGTAAATTGACCGCAGTTATAGGGCCAAACGGCCAAGTTTTCATTTTCTTCTGTTTCACTTAACAATGCACCACCAACCAACCATAAACACGTTTAAAAACCTGTTGGACATATTTCCAGAGTTAACAAATATGTTTTATTGCTATGAGGAATGACATGTATGGGAAAATTATATGTGCAACAGACTCGCTGGGATAATGCCAAGGTGAGGAAGGAGCATTTAGAAAGGCTTCACGGCCTGTTTTGCCCACCACTACTACTACTACTACTACTACTACTACTATTACTACTACTACTACTTTTTTTTAAAATTGCTTTTTTGTCCCTTTTTATCGGGAAATTCTGGGCCGCCTGCCCTGGGGAAGGCGCAGCCTGTGGCGCGCCCAAACCCAATCTAACTAACATTAGTTGTGTCTTTTTTTAAATTTTGCGGGGGGAGCAAACCGGAGTACCCGGAGGAAACCCCCGAGACGATGCCCGAGTCGAAAGTAAATAATATTCGGAGAAACATAACGCCCAGGTGCTGGCTCGATCCCACACCTGTGAGGCGCCATTGGTTTCTGGCCTGGGGACAATGCAAGTTAGTCCCGCCTTAGCCCACTTGGCCACAACGCTCACTTCTACTACTATATACTACTACTACTACTACTACTACTACTACTACTACTACTACTACTACTGTTGTATTCTATTACGTAGCTTGCGTGGGTAGGTGTTAAGTTGTTCACTTAAGCCCGTTTGGATGGACTGACTTGAGGGTCTTGCATGATAACTTGATGAATTTTGTGGAGGGTCTAGCATGATACTCTGAGTGGACCGGCAGAGATGTATGTCAGTGTACTGTGATGGGCGAGGCAGGCTCAGATAGTGTGGAGATCCCCCTACTATTTCAGTCTAGACCTGTCACAACCGTTTGACTTCGCTTCCCAAATTTTGGTGGAAGGCAAGGTATGATTTTCTCAGTCTGCTCCGTAGTTTCAGGAGATAGCTCTCACCCTATAAGTCGTTTCCTAGTACTTTCTGCCTGGACTCTTCATGCCACAGAGAGAGAGAGAGAGAGAGAGAGAGAGAGAGAGAGAGGGAGAGGGAGGGAGAGAGAGAGGGAGAGAGAGAGAGAGAAATGGGGGGGAGGGAGGGAGAGAGTTATGATTTGGGGTGGCCTGGTAGCTCATTGGATAGTAAGCTGGTTTCCTATTCCGAAGGTCCAGGGTTCGAACCCAGCTTGGGACGAACTTACGTGACTTAGGTACAAGACTTTTCTGGACATCGTGGGTTTTCTCTGGGTACTCAGGTTTCCTCCAGGTACTCCGGTTTTTTCCTGGAACTCCGGTTTCCTCCCTCATTTCAATAATTAGATGCAGCCAATCTAACATTTCATAAATTAAAAAAAAAAAGATTTTTCCGACTTCTGTGATAGCTATCTCTTTAGATCGCCGACCTTTGAGCTTCATTGAAGAGAAAGCGCGTGGTAGCATCCTGTATTAGAGGTAGTAGTAGTAATTATACTTTATGGCATTGGTTCATTGCAAGGCGTGTTGATTCCAAGAGATAATTGTCGCAGTAAGAGTCGCTTGCTATACCTGACTGATAAACCACCGAGAGATGAAAGTTTGTTATGTCATGTATTTGAGGGTCTGAGCGGCTTATAAGGTGTGATGGTGCTTTGAGGGAAATGGGTCTTGAGTAATGGATGGCCTTACGATGGTTAGTTTTACGGAAAAAGGCCCAGCCAGTTCTATATTTTCTATGAACTGTACTGGACGGCCGTGAAAGGGCTGTGCGGAGGAATAAGAAGAACAATTGCATTTATTGACTTTTAATAACTGTAGGAGTAAAAAAAAAAGAAACCAAATTGTTTTGTTGCATAAATAGTTATTATGAATGAGATAAACACCATAAACCCTTGTGTTAAGAAAAGTTACGAATTTTTGATGTATTAAATTCTTTTTTTTTAGTAATACGATGGACGAGTGCGTTTATTAAATGCTGTTCTAAGTAAATGACTAGTTATTATTTTAGACCTCGATCAGTTACCTTCACATCAATACATTTAACCAATGTTCTGTTTTGAAACATTGCAGTGAAGTATCAACTGAAAGATCCAACTTGTTATATTTCTTCTTCTTCTTCTTCTTCTTCTTCTTCTTCTTCTTCTTCTTCTTCTTCTTCTTCTTCTTCTTCTTCTTCTTCTTCTTTTGCTTCTTCTTCTTCTTCTTCTTCTTCTTCTTCTTCTTCTTCTTCTTCTTCTTCTTCTTCTTCTTCTTCTTCTTCTTCTTCTTCTTCTTCCTCCTCTTCCAATGTAGGCATTTTATATGTATGTGTTTTGTTGATAATTTATAATGATGTTTGTATTCTATTTTGTTTTTGTAAACGGGGGTTCGATAAGTTGGGGTGAAGCCTCAGCCGTTCCCTGCGTGGGATGTCTTTATTGTAAAGTGACTGGCTGGTGGAGAGTTTCGGTTTTACCACTAGGGTTGTTTCAGCAGATCTTTTATGCGGATCGGGGGTTGTCCGGTCCTGATTTGGCTCGGAAGAGTCCGCTGGACCTAAAGCAATAATAATGTAATGTAATGTCCCCCTCCTTCTCCTCCTTGTCTTCCTCTTCTTTAAAAGTTAAGAACGATTAGTGGAAGTGGAAGTGGAAGACTCTCTCGTGACCTATTCAATCAAGCATTGCTTTTGTCAATGCTTCGATCTTCTTCTTCTTCTTCTTCTTCTTCTTCTTCTTCTTCTTCTTCTTCTTCTTCTTCTTCTTCTTCTACCTCGCTGTTCCCTGTCCACACCACACCACCTCATAGCTATCCCATGGATCTCGCGGACGGTGAGGGAAAGCAACTGTGAGAAGGCAAGGGCCAGAACTCTCCAGGGGAGATGATCCAGAGCTGAAGGCAAATTGGCCGGGGCGAGAAGCCAGGCCTGCGGTAAAGAAAGACAACCTACTTCCGGTCTGGTTACCCGCCCTTGTTCTGGCTAGCCGAGACCGGCAGAGTGGTGCATTGTGGCACTCCATCATGAAAGGAAGTGAACCAGACCGCCAACATCACCGTTTTTCTTCCTTCACGGCCTTGGTGACTTCTTGCCTGGTGAATGAAGAACTGAGTCTCTCTCTCTCTCTCTCTCTCTCTCTCTCTCTCTCTCTCTCTCTCTCTCTCTCTCTCTCTCTCTCTCTCTCTCTCTCTCTTCCCCTCCTCCTTGCTACATCCACTCTACCTTGAATGCAGGGTGTGAGAGCTACAGATAACTGAAGGCCATGTCTTGCTGGGATACCAGATCTTCTAGTTCTACATTTTTGCACAAATCATGCGCCATTCTTCTGTTCGTTTGTACTTCCTCCTTTTTGGTTGAGTAACAATAGTCAGTTCATTTACAAATGTATTTATTCCTGTGCGTCATCGTCTTCATCCTCCTCTTCCTCCGCCTCCTCCTCTTCCTCCTCTTCCTCCTCCTTCTCCTCCTCTTCTTCACGTTGTCATTGTCCTCTTCACCATCATCATCATCATCATCATCATCATCATCATCATCATCATCATCATCATCATCATCATCATCATCATAGTAACTCATTTTAGGTCAAAGTCTAAAACATTTAAGGTCTATTTCTTCTTGTTTCTAGTTTAAACCGCAGCTCTGAGTTAAGAACTCGTGCTGTTACATTATACAGATATTATTGGGCTATTTTCGCAAGACAGATGGAAACTGCTGCCCAAAGCGGAATCTCTATGTGAAGAAGAAGGAGGTGACAAAGACAAGGCAGAGGAGACAGACTACTGTTGCTTTCTGTAGAGGAGAGAAGAAGGAGAACATGTATGTCGATCTTGGAGACTGTGATTCGAGCTGAAGTTCAGCAACAGAAAAAATAAGGAGACGATGAGGTGAAAAAGAGTAAGAAAATAACGGAGAAAAAAGAATCTAGACGAATCTGGAAACAAGTTAGTTAGTTAGTTATTCTTGGCTTACAGGGTCCAGCGGACTGCATAGAGCCGAAGTAGGACCACAACATCAAGACCACTACTTGGTTTAAAGAGGGGACTCCTGGTCCGTACAAAAGATCTGCTGTTACAACCCTAGTGTAACACTGAAGACACTCCACCAGTCGGTCACTTTACAATAAAGACATCACAAGCAGGGGGCGCTGAGGCTCTACTCTAATTTATCGAACCCCCTTTTACAAAAGTAAAATAGAATATAAACATCATCACAAAACACATACATATAAATTGCCTACATTGGTAAATAATAATATAGGAAACGTCCAATATTCCCAGGTTGACTCGACAGACCTCGTACACAAATGAGGAGTTTTGGAAGAAATTTTAAGAAAAAAGTACAATAGGTGACTGGTCTAACGAAGAAGATTAGTATAGTAGATAGAACAGAGTAGGAATGAGAAAAAAACAAAGGAGAAAGACATCGACAGTGGGAATTTAAAGCACTAAATTTCTAGGAAATGGGGATACTATTTATACAGAAACCTCCGGCATCTCTACGAAGAGGAGGGGGAGGGGAGGAAAGGAGCTGGAAACAAGTATACTGTTTTCATGTTGGAGAGGAAGTGCAGAATTAGAAAAAGATAAGAGGAAGAAACAGAAGACAAAACTGGTTTTAAGATAAGGAGAGGGAGGAATAGAAGAAGAAGAAGAAAAAAGATAGAATCTGGAAACAAGTGCTTTTCTTGTTGTTAGAGAGGAGGAGCAGAACTAGAAGAAGGCGAAGATGACAAAATGTATGATGTGAAACAGAAGCTGGAGGGTGGAGTAGAAGAAGAAGAAGCAGAAGAAAAATTATAAGCAGAAGAAAAATAAGAAGAAGAAAATTTAAAGAAGAAGATGAAGAGGAAGATGAAGAAGAGGAAGAGGAAGAAGAAGAAGAAGAAGAAGAAGAAGAAGAAGAAGAAGAAGAAGAAGAAGAAGAAGAAGAAGAAGAAGAAGAAGAAGAGGATGAAGAGGAAGAAGAAGAAGAAGAAGAAGAAGAAGAAGAAGAAGAAGAAGAAGAAGAAGAAGAAGAAGAAGAAGAAGAAGAAGAAGAAGAAGAAGGGCGAAAGTAGAAACGGGACAAAGCTGTTAGAAACGAGTCCTATGATGAGACTCTGGTCACGTCTATCCGTCTGTCTACCCATTTAGAGGGGAATGGAGCAAGTCACGGCTTGTGTGAGAGGCTGACCAAACTGACCAGACGGGCGGAGCGACCGTTGAGTGGACAGAGTGACCGCTTATGACTTGGACGTGACCAGAATCCCGCCTTGGCCACGGTCAGCGAGAAAAGGAGGTGATCTTACAGATGACCAGCGTTTAGTGTTGAAAACGGCTGTTTTTAGTGTTCTCGTTCGTGTTTTAGTGTTTCCTTCTGTCATCGAGGTCTTCTCGTTCCTGGCTCATACTCCTGTTCTTCCTCGTTATCCTCTGAAGTACTCAGACCCCGCTTTCTCTCTCTCTCTCCCCCTCCCTCTCTCTCTCTCCCTCTCTCTATTTCTCTCACATACCTTTACTTAATGGTTCTTAGTTTTTATATAGCGCGTTTGCAGTTCAAGAGCTGCAGCTCAAGGCGCTGGCCAATACAGGATCTAACTCAAGCCGCCCTAGGCTCCTACTTATTTCTTGGGTGCATAGTCTGACGTCCCGACAGCTGAGCACACGCAATCCTTGGTGGCCCTGAGTCGCCTCCTAGTAGGCCGCTGAACCCTTTAAGCGTGGATTCGAAATTCATCCTTCGTAGAGTCAGGAGAGAGAGAGAGAGAGAGAGAGAGAGAGAGAGAGAGAGAGAGAGAGGGAGGGAGGGAGAGGGAGAGACAGAGAGAAAGAAGGAGATATAAAGACAGAGAGAGAAAAAGAGAAGAAGAAAGACAGATTCATAAAGACAGAGGGAGACAGAGAGAGAGACAGGGAGAGGGAGAGAGACAGAGAAAGAGAGACAAAGAGAGGGGGAGAGAGATAAAAGAAAGAGACAGAGAGAGAGACAGGGAGAGACACAGAATATAAAGAAATCTCTAGCAATATTGTAAAGAATTAAATGAGCTTGGACGTGGAGCGTCTACATCCAAAATCCGCGATACAGGGAAACAGGGATTTAAATCAACAGTGAACCACCAGATCAACCCTACTGCTAAGATGAAGAGTGAAAATTGCTCACCACGATGTTTGGAACCTGGTCCTCGGTGCGGCAGGCGAGAAGTAGGACTATGCCTATAACATGGTGATGTTGCAGTATAAAGTAGTGTAAGGACACAGGTTACACGTTAACCCAGTGTTGTCTCTGCTTCCTGCTGTCTTCACCATACCTGCTGGGCGCGTGGATGGTAGAGGGAGAGAGGACGGGGAGGTTGTGAAGATTGTGAATGGTGGAGGTGGGGGGGGGGTAAGAGAGAGAAAAAACGTATCCACATTTTGCAAAGAATCTCTAGTTTGAAAGTAATACTAAGTAATTTCAAATTTCACGAGACCTGAGGCTTTGGACAAGATCTTCCTGTCTTTGTCAATGAGGTTATGAGGTTGATGGTGGTGCGGGAAGAAAGAGGAGGGGTCATGTTGTAGACGAGCTGCCCAACCGTAGTTAGTAAGTTGTACTGGGTCCACTTTGATATGTGGTTTGTAGTTCAGTTGCTTGATATCTGTTCAATGATATTCCAAGCAGTTTAATTTCAATGCCTTTTAAAACTAGTCTTTTTGTATGCTGTGGTTTCAATATGGTCCTACATATTTTGCACAGATCCTTCAATATTTTGTAAAATAAGGCATTCACGATCACACACACCCTCAATCCTAAGCACCTCACAATCACATTTTTCTTTTTACATATTGTCTTTCAATGGTATTTTGGAAAGAGAGACAGACAGATATCCTATCCCATCCCGTAACTCAAAAATCGTTAAGGCACCTCGATCGTTTAACAAGCGTACTCCATCTCTCCCTGTCCTCAGCAACCCTCATGACTTCGCTCAATGTCAAGCTAGTCCATTATCGACTATTGTCCTCCCACCTCTTTTTCTGTCTCTCTTTTTCTGCCTCCTTGTAACGTGCCTTGTCTTTGCAAGGCCTGATGCACTGGTGACGTGGCCATATCGTCGGAGTTTCCGTTTCTTCACCACGGTGAGCAGGTCATCGTGTTGTCCAATGGCTTGTGTGATGGTCTGTCGGACTTTGCCATTGGTGATGTGCTGGGTATAGGACATGACCAGAAGTCTTCTGTAGCACCTCACCTCATGCTTTGTATCCTTCGTTGTAGATCTGCTGTGAGGGTCCATGTTTCGCAAGTGTATAAAAAGATGGAGATGATAAGGGAGCGCAGCAGCCTTACCTTGGAGTGTAGACTGATGGTCCTTTCTTTCCAAATTGGCTTCAACCTTGTCTGGGCAGCAGTTGTTTGTGCAATCCTGGAGAGAACTTCCTGTGGGGACCCATTGTCTGTTACAATGGCTCATAAATATGCACTGTATTGAAGGATTGGCCTTGATGTCCGTGTTGATGCCATTAGTGTTGTTGGCCATCATCTTCTCTGCTCTTATTTCCATTCCATAGGCTCTGGAGGTGGTGTCAAGCCTCTGTACCAGCTGTTCAAGTTTTTGTTCGTCTCCAGCCAATCCATCAATGTCATCCGCAAAACGAAGGTTGGAGATTGCTCTACTCCCGATGCTGACTGTGCCTTCGTGATCTGCAAGGGCATCTGACATTATGCGCTCTAGGAAGATGTTGAAGAGTATTGGAGAGAGTAGGCATCCTTGAAGAACGCCGATTTTTGTTCTGAACCAATTCCCGATGGCGCTTTTACAAAGGACTGCATTGATGACTTCAGTGATGTTAGGGCTGATGTTGTACACTCTCATGGTTGCCCACAGGGCTGCATGCCAGACTCAGTCAAACGCTTTCTTGAAGTCTTCAAACACATCATATGGATGTTGTTGGTGGTGTATGTATTTATCACAGATT
>CM072520.1:6186281-6271281 GCA_036898135.1 Oncomelania hupensis | reverse complement strand
GGAGGGTCAACAGACTTTTTCCTTGGTTTTATCTTCAACCTTTTTCATATCCAGACGTGCTCGTACTGACTGATGTGGTGTATCGTGTCTTTTGTAAGACATCAACAACTGCATACAATCGCTTTTTCACTTTCTCAACTCTCACAAGACAGTGCATCAATTATATAGTTTTTTTTTCTATATTTCAGATAACGTTAGAATGTTCCAGTGTGACGCAATTATAACCAGTCAGAATAAACTTCGTCATCAGAACTATCTTACGTCATATAACCTCGCCTAGGCCAGAATAATCTCAGCTATTGGTAGATCTATCTAGACGCTTCGATCGATAGTAAACAAGCAATCCTAGAAAACTCTCCAATAATATCGACCAACGAAAATTATCAACATTATACCAAGCTACTTCTAAAAACAACGCAAAATCAAATCAAAGGTAACTACACTCTATTATTGCATGCTTTGCAAAGCAAAACGATCGGATCTATCGTGCGCGTCGTACACGTACTATCGTGCGCGTCTCACACGTACTATCGTGCGCGTGTTTTTTTTTCAGTAGTTGATTCAGCCCTGATGCTTGAATCCTGATAAGTGTAACTCGGATTCGTTTATCCACGCAACTTGTTCACTCAGCAACACGGCAGGAGTCGTCGTATGAAGTTTTCCAACTTTATTCAGCGTACATCAACAACTGCATACAATCGCTCAAACGCTTTTTTCCACTTTCTCTCCTTTTCAGACACAGTGCATCAATTATATAGTTTTTCTATATTCCAGATAACCTTAGAACATTCCAGCGTGACGCAATTATAACCAATCAAAAATACAATTCATCATCAAAACTATGCGCTGTCTTACGTCATATAACTTAGAACCACCTCGCAGCTACTACCAGATCTATCCACACGCTTCGATCGATAGTAAACAAGCAATCCTATAAAATTCTTCAATAGTATCGACCAACAAAAAGTATCAACATTTTATCAAGCTTCTTTTAACAACAATGCAAACTCAAATCAAAGGTAAATACACTCTGTTATTGCATGCTTTGCAAAACAAAACGATCGGATCTATCGTGCGTGTCTCAAACGTACTATCGTGCGCGTCGCAAACGTAACATGCGGTCAGCGGTCTCGCAGCCAGCAGTAACTGACCTCAGGATACAGCATTCTGCATTGGCAAGTAAAGGCGCAGCCAAGAAATGCATTTTGGTCAAAGCTGCAACTCAATTTGTTTTACGGCACACATATGACTTGGTGAACCAATTGACAGCACAAACGCTTTAAAAATATACGATGCGAGCACCTGGCCCGTACCCCCGTTGGGGTGCCGGGGGTTTCAGTATAAATAGTATCCCCACTTTCTGGAAATTTAGTTCTTTAAATTCCCACTGTCGCTGTCTTTCTCATTTGCTCTTTCTCATTCCTGCTCTGTCTCATTCCTGCTCTGTTCTATCAATCTGCTATACTATCTTCTTCTTCGCTAGACCAGTCACCTACCTTTTTTCTTGAAAATTCTTCCGGGACAGCTTTAAATTCCCACTGTCGCTGTCTTCCTCATTTACTTTTTCCCATTCCTGCTGTGTCCTATCACTTTGCTATACTATCTTCTTCTTCGCTAGATCAATGACCTACCTTTTTTCTTGAAAACTCTTCCTGGACAAGACTCCTTGTTTGTGTATGAGGTCTGTTGGATCAGCTTGGGAGTGTTGGACGCTTTCTGCCGGGTGGTCACTAGGGCTTCATATGATTGTATTATTTAGCAATATAGGCATTTTATATGTATATGTTTTGTTGATAATTTATAATGATGTTTGTATTCTATTTTGTTTTTGTAACCGGGGGTTCGAGTAGTTGGGGTAAAGCCTCAGCTGTCCCCTGCGTGGGATGTCTTTATTGTAAAGTGACTGGCCGGTGGAGGGCATTCAATTTTCCCACTAGGGTTGTTTCAGCAGATCTTTTATGCGGATCGGGGGTTGTCCGGTCCTGATTTGGCTCGGAAGAGTCCGCTGGACCTAAAGCAACAATCAATCAATCAATCAATCAATCTTCCGGGACAAGATTGTTATTTGTGTATGAGGTCTGTTGGATCAGCTTGGGAATATTGGACGCTTTCTGCCAGGTGGCCACTAGGGCTTTCTATGATGTTATTATTTAGCAATGTAGGCATTTTATATGTATGTGTTTTGTTGGTAATTTATAATGATGTTTGTATTCTATTTTGTTTTTGTAAACAGGGGTTCGATAAATTAGAGTACAGCCTCAGCGTCCCCTGCGTGGATGTCTTTATTGTAAAGTGACTGGCTGGTAAAGAGCTTTCAGTTTTACCACTAGGGTTGTTTCAGCAGATCTTTTATGCGGATCAGGGGTTGTCCGGTCCTGATTTGGCTCGGAAGAGTCCGCTGGACCTAAAGCAATATTCATGTAATGTAATGTAACCTGGCCCGTGGTTAACCACTAAGCCATTACGAACGCACCCGATCCATGAGGGGTATGATGGGTAGGCGGAACAAGGCGGTGAGGAGCAAGGGTAGTACAATTTAGGTGAGATGGGTGGATTGTTATTAATTATGACTGAATTAGACAACTTTCCATCGTTTATGATAATATACTGCCGGATACTGGGTGACGTATTTTGGACCGGGTCCAGGTAATGGTTGCTAAATTATGAGAGAAATGGCACCTGTTTGCACTGTGCTGACGTTTATGTTTTGTTCGCTGGTGCTGCTAACATACGATACGGCTGGTCCATCTTGGTGGTAATCTTTCCGGTAGACAAATGCCATTATATGCTGCGTTAACTGTAAGGAGTTGGACCTTCCTTCTGAAAGAGATGGGGAGAATAGGCGTTATGGATCTAACATAAGTGTATCGGAATGATGGAATCCGGTAAACCTTGATGCAGATGAAAGATGTGGCTAGACCACTACAATGTTATGTCTTTTTAGCAACCCAATACAGTTTTGGGGAGGGGTTGACTGGACGTTATTCAGTTTTGTTGTATTTATTTAGTGCTTGAGTTAGATCCTGTATCGGCCAGCACCTTGAGCAGCTCTTGAGCTGGAAAAGCGCTATATAAGAACGATTAAATAAATAAATAAATAGATCAATTAGTTTCAACAGAGTGTCTCTCAAAGTTTATAACATACAATGATGCAACGGAAATATTGTGCGGAAGAGGAGTGGACTGGACCATTAGGTGTCTGTAAAATAAAACTTTAAGCTGATCAGATCAAATGACGTAGATGAAATATGGCGTGGAAGAAGGATGGATTGTAGAACTAAGTGCTGGTAAAATGCAATTTTGTTTTTAATGGAACAGATTCAGTGATGCAAGGGAAATATAGCGCGGTACAGGGGTTGCCTGGACGGCTAGGTTGCCAGTAAAATACGGCGTCTGGGGCGGCTGCTGGAAGAATCGAATGGCGACTGGCAGATTAAATTTTCAGCACCGCGGGCAGACGCTGTGGTTTGTTGGTGGGAGGGACAGATTGAGGGACTTGCAATAATCATAAATAACACTCCAGCGTTGACTACATTTTCTCTTGCAGCTTCCCGCATCACCATCCTAAGATGATATGTCCTACTTCATTCTCTTCACCTCCATTCCCACTATGCAAGATCCTGTACTCCTTCTTGCCATCGTCTACCACACGAGCAAGAACATCGTTGTATTTTTATCGTTCTTATTTAGCACTTTTCCAGGCTCAAGACCTGCTGAAGGCGCTGAAGGATCTTATTGAAGCGCACTTGCTGCCTTAGGCGCATGGTGTGGCGCTCCACACAACTGAGCAACTGAGATCGGGAATGGGGAAGATTAAGCCTGTCCCGAGACTGTGACCGATCCTACATTGGAAGATCGAGGCATATGGGACCGTTTCTGTTTGTCTGTCGTCTGGTCTTTCAGTTCGCAAACCGACGGTGCATGGCAAAGTCGTTAAATCCCGCAACGTGGGGTAGATCGATATTGTCGCGTTTAAATCCTACGTGTCGCATTCTTTTGCAGCTCTTTGTTCCGGTGCCGAGGTGACGACAGATTCATACTGCCGTTGTCTACGACAAGTATTGGACGACCACGCTCCATCTGTTACGCGACGCGTCTGTGCGCGTTTGTCCGCTCCTGGATGACGCCCAAGATCAAGCAGGCGAAACTTGACCGCCGCCCAGCACGCGCGGGTGTTTTGGCCTCAGTAGCGGGCTGAGGGGTGTGGCTGGGAACAGGGTGCTCCCTACCACTAATCTTCCACAGAGTCTTCACGGGAGGTTCAGCAAGTTCTTCAGTGGTAAGATCGAGGACATCAGACGAGAACTAGATTCTGATCCTCTCGTTGATAGGACCTTTCTGCCAGTTACCGAAGATCAGATTTTAAAAAAAATATATATATATATATATTATTCTGAGTATGCCAAAAAAATCTTGTTGTCTCGGCCCCATCCCAGCAGATCTTTTCTTTAAATGCCTCGTTAAAACTCTTCCTGTAATGACCGCCATCATGAACACGTCTCTGTCCTCTATAATGTGACCTTCCACATTCAGACAGACATGCTCTTGTCATTCCGCTGTTTAAAAAGTCCAACTTTGAACCCGAAATTCTAAAGAACTACCGTCCAGTCTAAAATCTTTCATTTTTGTCCAAAGTTATCGAGCGTATCGTGCTCTCTCAACTTTTGCCTCACTCGCAAATTAACAATTTGCTTGAGCAGTTCCAGTCGGCATACACAAAAATGCCACAGCATTGAGACCACCTTGTTGCGTGTGGTGAATGATCTGCTTCATACAGTGGATAGAGGTCGAGTATCAATATTGTCTCTTTTAGACTTATCAGCCGCGCTCGACACTATCGATCAAGAGATCTTGTGCGAGCGTCTTGAAACGGTTTTCGGATGCCCTGTGTATGGTGTCTTTTAGGTCAGCTTGGGGATATTGGACGCTTTCTGCCAAACGGTCACTAGGGCTTTATATGGTATTATTTTTAGCGATGTTGACATTGTGTATGCATGTGCTTTGTTGATATTTTATAGTGGTGTTTATATTCTATTTTGTTTTTGTAAATGGAGGTTCGATAAATTAAGAGTACAGTCTCAGCGTCCCCTTTGCGGAATGCCTTTATTGTAAAGTTACCGGTTGGTAGAGTGCCTTCAGTGTTACCATTAGGGTTTTTCAGCAGATCTTTTATATGGATCGGGGGTGAGTCCTTTTCAACCAAGTTATGGTCCTGATTCGGATCTTTGCATTCCGCTGGACCCCATAAACAATGACTAACTAAGAAACGTGCCTGCCACATGTTGAGCTGTAACAATTCGGTTGCTAGCTGGATGAGCACTAATAGATGATGAATGACGATACAAACGAAGTGACCGCCATTGGTACATGCATTAAACTTCAGCAGTTGTCCGCAGACTCTCTGAACCTATCAAGCAGGAGAATTTTCTTTTCCCAGTCGGTCCCTAATATTGGCGTCCATCTCGATCAATTCCTCGTTATTCAATTCAAGATTCAAGATTCAAGATTCTTTATTCAAGTCAAGTCAAGACACTTTATTACCCAATGAATTCAAAATACATAGGATTTTGTTTTGGTGATGCGGTAAAACATTCAGTCCCTCTACAACAACAAACAACCTTCCACTGGACATTAAAACATTAAAATACTCTAATAGAGGAAGTTATTTTAAGGAGTAAAGCATAGGCACACGCCCACTCGCAACCCCCCCCCCCCCCCCACGCACACGCATACCCACATGGGTATCTAAATTAAACCGTAATAAAATAAAATACATTAAAGAATCAGAATTGCACCACTAACACATTATCGCAACTAATAAGTTGGCGTTTAAGTATAACACCTAGCTCATGCTATGTGGATAACTGAGGACACTAGTACTGAGAGGGCAGCCTCGGGGAAGAAGCTGCGTCTAAACCGGCTAGTTCTAACTTTTAGTGCTCTGAAGCGTTTGCCTGACGGGAGGAGCTCGAACAGATGGTTGGCTGGATGGGATGGGTCGCCAGTAATGTTGCTGGCCCTTCTTGCCAAACGCGTGCTGTATAAGGACGCGAGGGATAATAAATCGCAACCTATGATTTTTGCCGCGCGTTTCACAATTCTTTCGAGTTGAAACTTCTCGCCCGAAGTGGCGCCTCCAAACCAGACTGTGATACTGAAGCACAGGATACTCTCAATCACGGCGCGATAGAAATGCGCGAGTATTGTCTGGTTAAGTCCGAGCTTCTTGAGCTGTCTCAAGAAGTGGAGGCGCTGCTGACACTTCTTGATAATGGACATGCTGTTATTGTCCCAAGACAGGTTGCTGGAAATGACCGTTCCAAGAAATTTAAATGAATCAACCTGTTCTACGCATTCACTGTTAATCATAAGAGGTGAGATTGTGCTTTTATTCCTGCGGAAGTCGATGACCATTTCTTTTGTTTTAGATACATTGAGCTCAAGATTGTTATCGGAGCACCAGCCAACCAGCCGCCCGACCTCCTCGCGATATGCACTTTCATCTTCACCCGAAATGAGACCCTCGATTGTAGTGTCATCAGAGAACTTGACCACTAGCACCGACGGATCTGACGACCCACAATCGTTTGTGAAAAGGGTAAATAAAAGCGGTGACAAAACACAACCTTGCGGAGCCCCAGTATTTAGGACTCGAGAGCATGATGTGGCTTTGTTGACTCTCACGACCTGTGGTCGGTCCAACAGAAAATCAAGGACCCAATGACAAATGGAGAGATGGACGTTCAACAGCGCCAGTTTATCAAACAGTTTATGAGGGATGATTGTATTAAAAGCAGAACTAAAATCAACAAACAGTACTCTAGCGTATGTACGCGAGTTCTCCAGATGTTGGAGGATGTGGTGGAGGCCCAGAGCGACAGCGTCCTCAACTGACCTGTTTGCTTGGTAGGCGAACTGGAGTGGGTCCCGAAGGTGACCCGTGCATGCCTTTAAGTAGGTGAGGACGAGTCGCTCAAAGACCTTCATGACCACAGAAGTGAGCGCTACAGGCCGGTAGTCATTGAGCTGGGTGACCTTTGACTTCTTAAGGACGGGGACAATGACGGATGATTTAAAGCACTGAGGGACAGCATGCTGCTGCAGAGACGTGTTAAAAATATCAGTAAACACTGGAGCCAGCTGATCCGCGCATGTCCGAAGGGTAGAAGTGGACACCTTATCCGGTCCTGACGTCTTCCTCGTGTTTTGCTTCCTGAACAATCGCCTCACCTCAGTTTCCTGGATGGTGAAAGGCGGGGTTAGAAGCGAAGGGTCATCAGGCAAAGGGGGACGGTAGCCTGGGTTTGGATTCTTCTCGTCAAACCTACAGTAGAACCTGTCCAAACACAAGGCATTGATATTTGTTTAGCAGTGCAATAAGGAAGGAGATAACAACATCAAAATTATTAAAAACATGGACATGTATACTATATTGATACATTTGATTAAAAACAACTTCCATACCAAAATACAAATCTATGGACACTCACATTAATAACATGTGCAAAATCATCAATTTTTATCTCTGCAGAATCGGTAGAAGCAGACACAATAACTTTCTGCTGAATCTTCAAACAAACTTTATGGCTTTCATTTTTCTTTGTCTTGACTTTTGTAATTCTCTCTTGCCTGGGCTTACTGACATCAAACTCCTCAGACTTCAAAAACATCCAAAATAACGCTGCCCATCTTATCCTTCGCCAGTCTCGACGCTCTAGTGCTAAATCTTCTCTGAAAACTTTACACTGGCTCCCTTTAAAGGCCCGAATTGAATACACCCGGCTTCCAAAGCCTACATTCTGAAACCACTCCTGCTTACCTTTCAGAGCCCTCCGTAAGGGTGCCGGGGATTTTTGTATAAATAGTATTGCCATTTTCTGGAAAGTTAGTGCTTTAAGTTCCCACTGTCGCTGTCTTTTTCTTTTGTCCTTTCTCATTCCTACTCTGTTCTATCAATCTGCTATACTATCTTCTTCGCTAGACAATGTCCCTACCGACCCACACCTACCCTCCGTAAACAAGATAGACAGTTCCTAGATACTCCCTCAATTTTTTTTAAAGGTCTTTCTCTTGCTATGCTCCTGTCCTGTGGAATTCGTTACCCCTGACCTCCGTCATTCTCAGTCGCTTCTATCTTAAAAATAAAAAGCACTGAAAACGCATCTTTTTACCAAACGCCTATAACCTGAGAGAGAGAGAGAGAGAGAGAGAGAGAGAGAGAGCGAGAGAGAGAGTGTGTGTGCGTGTGTGGTAGTCGGGTGGGACGGTCGGGATGTCATTTTGTAAACTCTGTTAGCTATTTTATTGTATTTACTCTTTATAATACATGATGGTTTTATGCTTTTTTAATGTTTTACAAACATATGTCTATGTGCTACACATGGACGCTCACAGCAGATCTACAACGAAGAATACAAAGCATGGAGATGAGGTGCTACAGAAGACTTCTGGGCATTTCCTATACCCAACACATCACCAACGACGAAGTCCGACAGACCATCACACAAGCCATTGGACATCACGATGACCTGCTCACAGTGGTGAAGAAACGGAAACTCCGATGGTATGGCCACGTCATTAGATCATCAGGCCTTGCAAAGACCATTCTGCAAGGCACGGTGCAAGGAGGTAGAAGAAGAGGGAGACCGAAAAAGAGGTGGGAGGACAACATTCGAGAATGGACTGGTTTGACACTGGGGCTGCTGAGGACAGAGAGAGATGGAGTATGCTGGTTAAACGATAATCTGTGGTGCTCCTACGACCTCCGGGTTACGGGACAGGATAGGATAGGATAGAAAGATTTTGAGTTTTGATGATGATGAAGATGATCAATGCTGTTGCTGGTGAAATTGTTGTTGTTGTTGTTGTTGTTGTTTCTAATGATGATGAGGCTGTAGTGTGCATCCGAAACGGTTCCAAAATACTTGTCATGAAGAATTTTGTTGTTCTCTTTGAGAACGTTCCCTTAAAATGTATTCCGACATCAACTTGTAACTGCATCTTGCACGAAACATTGTCATAGAAGCGCGAAAAGAACATTTGTGATATTGCGTGGTTGTTTTCTTTTTAAATTGTCGCGTTGAGGCGTGCATTTTCCATTAACTTCTTCTTCTTCTTCTTCTTCTTCTCCTTCTTCTTCTTCTTCTCTTCATCCTCTCTTCCTTCTCCTTCTCCTCCTCCTCCTCCTTCTTCTTCTTCTTCTTCTTCTTCTTCTTCTTCTTCTTCTTCTGCTTCTTTAGTTCGCTGTCTCAAATGGTTTGGTTCTTCTTCTTCATCTTAGCGTGCTGTCTGGAACGGTTTGCTTTATTTTGTTTGCAAGTCGAGCGAGTCTTTGCTTAGTTTAATTTTTGTGTGTGTGTGCTGCATTTAGCAATTTCCATAAGGATTGGATTTTTCAAACATAGTATTTGTTTCTGTTGCAGCAACTGCAGTGGTTCAAGTTGTTTGTGTGTGTGTGTGTTGTTCTACTCCTTTCTTTCTTTCTTTCTTTCTTTCTTTCTTTCTTTCTTTCTTTCTTTCTTTCTTTCTTTCTTTCTTTCTTTCTTTCTTTCTTTCTTTCTTTCTTTCTTCTTCTTCTTCTTCTTCTTCTTCTTCTTCTTCTTCTTCTTCTTCTTCTTCTTCTTTCTCTCTGGGGAGTGTGAACTCACCGTATTACACGCTCCCTCCCGGTTCTAAAGTAAACCATGTACTCGTTCACATTCACTTCGTATTGTTTCTATTGGTCAGTGTTGGCATGCAAGTAGGTCTACTAACCATTGTCCATCCAAGTGATAACAGCACTGGACGTTGCGCAACGGAACATTTGTAGCGTGTGAGCAAGACCGCTACGCCATTGTGCCAGCCTGTATCGACAGTGGATCGCTGTTGGGAGGCTAGCAAGCGTTTCCCTGGGTTTTCCTTTTTGACATTGGAGAATGCGTTGTTGTCTTTTCTTACCGTCTTTGACATTTTGGCAAGACTCATTTGTCTCTTTCGCCCAGTGTATTACCCTCGTCTTCACTATTCGTTCTCCTCCTTCTCGTCCACCTCCTCCTCGCTTCAAAGTCCCTGCCAGTCCTAATCTCATAATATTTTTGCGATAGAACAGATCTGTTTCCGCTAATATTGATGGCCCATCTACACACACAAAAAAGAGAAAGGAGGCTTAGGATCGTTGCATGACAGAAATAGAGAGAGCCCCATTCATCTTTGCCAAAATAGCTAGTTGGCTTTTTTTTCCAGAATAATTCCCTGTTCGGGACTGTTTGAGAACGTCGATTAGAATTCAGCTTGATTCAGATTACCCAAATGTAGCATCGTTCTTCGCTGCTCCTAGAATTCTATGCTCGAAACTATCTCAAAATGTCGATTACAGTCCAGCCTGGTTTAAGTGGACCAAGTTGCTTGGTTCTGCTCTGTTCTCCATTTCCCTAGAATTGCCTAATCCTCTTGTTTCAGAATTTTCTGTTCGGGACTATTGTAGAATATCGCTCAAAGTTCAGTTTGATTTCATATATTCCACGCTTCTTCGGTCTCTCACTGCAAACAAAATTCTCCGCATTTAGCCAATTCCCGGTTCGGCGCTATCCCAGGATGCCTAGTTCTTATGGCGGCGGCGTCACTTCCAATCATGCAACATGGCGGCGACCCGGATTGCGCCGGTGTTGCGTTGCCAAGAGAAAGCAACTCTTGCTCTTGATCCACCTGGCTTATCTCCCTTGGTATCGGCAAGGGGAAGCTATCGGGGGCAGTGATCTCCCCGTGGTAAAAGTCACAAGACATGTTTGGTGGTTAGGTCGGTTAGTGAGTATTTCTGTTCTCGTCTCGTCGTTGATTAAAGATAATGAGCGCACGTATTACTAATACTGTATTATACTATGTGGCAGTTTTGCAGCCTGTTCACTGTTGCTAGGCGCCGCTCAGTCTTATCTCTCTCACTGTTATCTTCATGTTGTCGACTGGAATAGGGTGCAGGTGAAGGTAAGGGGCAGGAAAGGAAGAGGGGACCACAAGAGTTTAGAATTTATTTCATTTCGGGTTTTAATTCGTCACACTTTCGAGCGAAAGTCTTGTTGCCTTCTCGGCGAAAGCGCTGCGAGAAGAGCGCCACCCCGGACAAGGGGGAAAGGGTCTATCGCGCATGCCGTGTTTGTTGCTTTGTCAGGGTTTTTTGTATGTCTAAAATTCCCTTCAATAAAGCGTTCTTGCGTATCCCAATGTGACTTAGGTACCAGTCTATTCAGTTCACCGAGGGTTTTCTCCGGGGGCTCCGGTTTCCTCCCTCTTTTCAATAATGGTATTGGATGCAGTCAATCTTCAAATAAAATTGTGATTTCCTTTGAGTCGTCTAATAGTGACTTTCCTTTACACCCCGTGCTTGAGTGATGAATGTGTGTTGTGTGTGTAGGAGTGTGTGTAACATGTGAGCGTGTATGTTGGTTACAGGTCGCCGCGTTTTGAGTCTGATTTAGCACCCATTATTATTATTATTATTATTATTATTATTATTATTATTATTATTATTATTATTATTATTATTATTATTATTATTATTATTATTATTTTTGGAAACTCTTTTGACGACTTGGTTCTCTACTAAAAGGGGTTACAGGGGTTCTGCAACGGCCTGGAAGAGAGGGAGAGGTTACCAGTACCAAAACCTGATAGCTTATTTTTAGCTGGTGAAGTTGTCCTACCCTCTTTGTTTTGGGTTTGCCAATGTTTAAACGGTCGTTTGCTTGGTTTGCGCAGGTTAGTCTGATTTGAAGAAAAATGCACAAATTCAGCATTTTAGAAAGAGAGAGAAGGATGGATACGGAGTGAAAGATGAATGGGGGGTGTTCAAAAGTCTGTTGGCTTGAACAAAATACACAAAATCTAGGTCTCCGGTATCTTTGCAAGCAGCGGAGTGTCAGACAGTGGTAATGTTTTGACATGGGTGTTGCGACGAAGCAGAAGAAGAATTAGCTTCCACCAGCAGACGGCTGCCGATAGAAACAACTAGTCATGCAGATAGTCTGGAGACAAGCTTGCATCAGACAACACCAACAACCTCAGACGCATCCTCATTAATGAAGGCTAACTCAAATCTGAGTCCGTAATCGCACCGAGTAATTTTAAGGTGCGAAAAGAAAATTCAACAATTCGTTTGAAGTTTCCTGCGTATCGAATGTAGACTACCAACTGTCAGCTGTTTTACTTTTTCCTTCCACGAGCTTATCATCGGTTGTTTAATTACCGTCTTCTTCATCTAGATGATTAAACGTAATAGAGCGGTTATTCCCAATCGTCAAAATATAAATCTTTTGTTTAAACCGTATGTCCGCTCTCTACCAGTATAATTAAATTGTATTACGCACACGATGTCAAATTGCTTGTACGAAAATTTTTTTATTACGCACAAAATGTCAAATTGCTTGTACGAAAAATGTTGTATTACGCACAAGATGTCAAATTGCTTGTACGAAAAATGTTGTATTACGCACAAGATGTCAAATTGCTTGTACGAAAAATGTTGTATTACGCACAATATGTCAAATTGCTTGTACGGACTATGTTGCATTACAAACACGAGATGTACAGGTCAATTTGCTTGTACGAAATATGTTGTATTATGCACAAGATGTACAGGTCAAATTGCTTGCGCGAAATATGTTGTATTATGCACAAGATATACAGGTCAAATTGCTTGTACGGAATAATTGCATTATGCACAAGATGTACAGGTCAATTTGCTTTTACGAAATATGTTGTATTACGCACAAGATGTCAAATTGCTTGTGCGGAATATGTAGTATTATGCACATACAGATCAACTTTTTGTACGGAATATGTTGTATTATGCACAAGATGTACAGGTCTAATTGCTTATACGAAATGATTAGTGTAAAACGGAGCTGGCAGTTGAGCTAGGTTTGGCTGTGGCGCTGAATTCCGTGTGGAATGGTACAGATGATTGTTTCTGATCTTGATGATTTTTAGGAGTCGTGAGGGAATTGGGCGTGCTAGCCTCATCGAGGGCTCCCATCTCCTGCCTCGTTGTGGGCCGTAGGAGTGGAAGGGGGGGGGGGGGGAGGGGGGACTGCGCTTTCTTTGAATCTGGTATATACGGGCGCGCGCCTGTGTGTGTGTGAGAGAGAGAGAGCGCGCTCAATTCTCATATGTATTGACGGTAGAAAGTATGTGCTAATAGATTTTTCTGTTTCTTCTTCTTCTATTCCTTTAATGTTCGTTGTTGTTTTCGCAGCCTCCTTTTCTTTCTTCTTTATATACTTCTGCCGCTGTTCATTATCTTCTATTTTTTTTCTTCTTTATATACTTCTGCCGCTGTTCATTATCTTCTATTTTCTTTCTTCTTTATATACTTCTGCCGCTGTTCATTATCTTCTTTTTTTTTTCTTCTTTATATACTGCTGCCGCTGTTTATTATCTTCTATTTTCTTTCTTCTTTATATACTTCTGCCGCTGTTCATTATCTTTCTATTTTCTTTTTTCTTTATATACTTCTGCCGCTGCTCATTATCTTCTATTTTCTTTCTTCTTTATATACTTCTGCCGCTGTTAATTATCTTCTATTTTCTTTCTTCTTTATATACTTCTGCCGCTGTTCATTATCTTTCTATTTTCTTTTTTCTTTATATACCTCTGCCGCTGTTCATTATCTTCTATTTTCTTTCTTCTTTATATACCTCTGCCGCTGTTCATTATCTTCTATTTTCTTTCTTCTTTATATACCTCTGCCGCTGTTAATTATCTTCTATTTTCTTTCTTCTTTATATACCTCTGCCGCTGTTCATTATCTTCTATTTTCTTTCTTCTTTATATACCTCTGCCGCTGATCATTATCTTCTATTTTCTTTCTTCTTTATATACCTCTGCCGCTGTTCATTATCTTCTTGTAGCGGAGTGGAGGGTAGGTGGTAGAAGTAGGAAGAAGAGCGGAGCGCTCTAGAGGAGGCTGGTAGTAGGAGTACAGAAGAAGAAGACTCTCTTTTCCTTTTCTTTCACACTCGCACACCAATCGAAGATGTGGTTCTATTTCCAGCATTTATTTCTGAGTGAATAATTTTGAGCCACGGAACAGACAGTCATTTACAGTAATATGTACATTCTGTGTCGGCCCGTGTCTGCCGTCTCACTGCCCCTCCAACTGGGGGGTCAGTCGGTTTTTATCATACAGCGCCAGCCTTAGCGGAGACGCACATGCGCGAGCCACTCGCGGAGCCTTAAGTAAGTGCCTGTGGGCCAAGTTTGTGTTATTTTCAATTTACAAATCCCGCTCGCCTTTGGCCTAATACAAATCAAAACATAACATAATACACATCACCAGAAAGGGCATAAAACAAGCTTCCCAAATATGTACATGAATTATTCATACAAGGTACAGATAAATAATAAACTTCGAAAATACGCGACTCAAAGTACGACCTTAAGCACACAAGTTCACAAAAAGATACAAATGATACATTTAAGACATACCAAAAACCCATACGTATTACATGCTCTAAAAGCTTAATGTCCAATCTGGCTAACTATATACAAATAAAATGCATGACTTATCTGTAACTCTTACAAATCATGAATCTCTATGTACACACTAAATGTTACACTCAAGTTCGATGTTGGTGTTTTCTATCAGTATCTGATTCAGCCCCGATGCTTGAATTCCTGATAGTTGTGTAACTCAGATTCGTTTATTCACGCAACCCGCTCAAATCTGCATACAAGTCACAAAGTCCACGTATGAAGTTTTCCACTTTTATTCAGCACACACCAACAACTGCATACAATTCTCAACTCAACTCAACAACTTTCACAGCAACTCTCCTGCTTCACTATCAACAACAACTTTACTATCTCAACAGCAACTCGGCCCACGATTAAATAACCTCTCTCTTTTCCGGAAAGATTTCGTACATGGTAGAAAATGACGTACTGCCACCAATCGAATAAAAGATCGTCATCACTGACTTACGTCAATACATATTTTTATATCTTCCAGAACGACCTCTTGCTTCTACATGTATCAGGAAATTTCTATCAAGAGTAAACACGCATATCCAGAAGATTCTCAAATAATATCGACTAACGCAAATTATCAACGTTATACAAAGCCTCTCCTAACAACAATGCAAACTCAAATCAAAGGTAAATAAACACCATTATTGAATACTTTGCAAAACGAAACGATTAGATCTATTGTGCGCGCTTCCGACATACTTTCGTTCACGTTTCAACGTAACATAACCCCCCACTCAAGAAGAAATTTACCCAATTTCTTTCAACAACGTTGAAACGTAATGCACAAACAAAATCCTCAATTGAAACTAATTTAAGACTTTCTGAATACTGTAATTGCGCTCAGCTTATCTACACAGAGTCAATGGTTTTCATCTTCAAGTCTATCTGGATATTGTCAATGTTCACAGTTCATCCACACAGTCAATGTTCTTTACTCACACACTCTGCTGAGGAAGTCCGCTCCAACATTGTCCGATCCTTTGATAGGTTCTACTCGCATGTTAAAGTTCTGCAAGTACATAGCCCATCTCATGATCCGACTGTTCACAAACTTGGCAGAGTTCAAGTAAGTTAGCGGCTTGTGATCAGTCTGTAGCACGAACTTCACTCCTTGAAGGTACAGTTCGAACTTCCGGATTCCCCATATGATGGCAAGGCACTCTTTCTCCATGGTCGAGTAATTTTTCTCAGCCCTGGACAGCTTCTTGCTGGCGTAACTGACCGGAAATAGTTTCCCTTCGTGTTCTTGCATCAGTATGGCGCCGATGCCTTCGTCCGCTGCGTCTGTTCTTAAGACGAATTCTTTGGAAGTGTCAGGCAGTCGTAGCACCGGATCCTTCGAAAGGAGGTCGCGCACAGTCTGGTATGCCCTCTCCTGAGACGGTCCCCACTGCACTTGGTTTGGACAGCCTTTCCGCACCAGGTCCGACAAGGGTGCTGTGATGGCGGAGTAGTTTGGTACAAACTCCCTGTAGTATCCAGCCAACCCCAGGAAAGATCGCACCTGCTTCTTGGTTTGGGGACGTGGAGCGTTCAGAATCTTGGTGACGTTTTCTAGTAGAAGCCCCTTTTGTCCTTCTTTCAGCGAATGGCCGATAAAGTCTACGTTGTCAGTCCCCAGAATGCACTTACTGGGTCTCACGGTCAGGTTGGCTTCTGTGAGACGGTGAAACAGCTCCCTCAAGATCTGCAGATGCTCTTTCCAGGTGCGGGTGTGGACTAGCAGGTCGTCCCAGTAACACACGACGTTGTCCACCCCTTTGAGCATCTTCCTCATTCCTCTCTTCAGGGTGGCTCCGCTGTTGACCATGCCAAAGGGCATCCTTAGGCACTCGTACGTCCCATCAGGAGTTATGAAAGCAGTCTTTGGTATGTCCTGTTGACGCACGGGGACTTGCCAATAACCCTTGCTGAGGTCAATCTTTGAGAAGATTTTACTCCCCGATAGTTGGCGGAAGAGGTCTGCTGCGGTAGGCATCGGCTCAGGGTCGAAGACAGTGATCTTATTAACCTTCCTGTAGTCGATGCATACTCGATTGCTCCCGTCCTTCTTCTTCACGACCACAACAGGGGATGCGTAAGGGGAACTGGACTCCCTAATGATGCCCATCTTCAGCATCTCATCGATGTCTTTCTTCAAGGATTCACGGGCCTTGAAAGGGATCGGGAAGGGCTTGGATCGAACAGGGATATTCGAAGTGAGGTGGACTTCGTGTTCGACCAAAGTTGTAGAGCCAGGGACATCGCTGAAGTTGTGGGGAAACTCGCCCATAAGGTCCTTGAGCTCCAACTTTTGACCTTCCGTCAAGCTCGGTCCTAGCTTAACATCATCGATGCCTTCTCTGCTGTGGAAGTCTCCCAGTTCCAACAGTTCTTCGCTGTCAAAGCTGTCGTCGGTCACAGCTGCTGTGGCTGCGTGCACAGTCTCTGTTGGCCTTTCCACGTACAGCTTAAGGAGGTTGGCGTGGTATATCTTGGAATGCTGGCCGACCTTCACCTTGTAGTCGTTGATCCCCACCACGGTCTCCACTTCGTACGGGCCTTTCCACTGCATCAGCAACTTATTGTGATCGGTAGGTAGTAGCACCAGCACTCTGTTGCCAGGTTTAAACTTCCTGTTCACAGCCCTACGATCATAATAGTGCTTTCCACAGTCCTGGGACCTCTTCAGGTTTTCTCTGGCTATCTCGAGAGTCTGCTCTAGCTTCTCCCGTAGCTCAAACACGTACTGGTAGCTGTTCTTCACCTCTGGGGTGTCCACTTCTTTCGTCCACAGTTCTTTTAGGATGTGCATCGGCCCTCGGATGGTTCTTCCGTACAGCAGCTCGAACGGAGAAAAACCGGTGGACTCCTGCGGTACTTCTCTGTAGGCGAAAAGTAAGGCGTTGATGTAGCGATGCCATTGTCTGGGCTGCTCGCTGCACAGTTTCTTCAAGGTGGACTTCAACGTAGCATTGAACTTTTCGACAAGCCCGTTGCACATCGGATGGTAGGGTGTCGTAGTTAAATGCCGGATGCTCAGCAGTCTGTTGACCTCCTTCATGCAGTCAGAGACGAACTGCGTCCCGAGGTCTGTCAGAATTTCTTCAGGCACTCCAAGTCTACTGAACATGTCCACCAGTGCCTCTGCTACAGTTTCAGTGTCAATCTTCTTCAGTGGCACTGCTTCTGGGTACCGAGTCGCATAGTCCACTAAAGTCAGTACCCACCGATGACCTTCTTCACTCGGAGGTCTTATTTCGCCGATTAAGTCTAAGGCCACCCTCTTGAAAGGTCGGTCGATCAGAGGCATCCTCTGCATAGGCACTTTCGGGACCCTTCCTCGAGGTATGGTTTTTCTGGCAAATGTCACACGATCGGCAGAAACGGCTGACGTCCGCATGAAGTCCTGGCCAGTAGAACACCGCCTGGATTCTATCCGACGTCTTCTTGATACCCAGGTGACCTCCCATGATCGAGTCATGCGCTACTTCCATCACCTGGCGCCTTAGAGGTAACGGTACCAATACTTGACGTAGTGGTTTCCCTCCGTTGACCCTCGGGTGCTGGAAGATTCGATACAGGATCTTGGCCTTCACCTCAAAATAGACCGTGCCACTGCCCTTGGTCACGTGGTCTTGGCGGTTCCTATATTTGTTTAAAGTGCTATCAGCTTCCTGGAGCTGGATCAGCTTATCTCTGTCCACGATGGCAGCTTTGGAGTTGTCGGCGACCTTCAGTGGCGTAGACGTCTTGTCTCTCTTGGCCTGGGCCCTGGTAGTAACAGCACCGACGATCTCTGGTCGGCAGGGCTGAGCCGGAGTAACCACATTGTCCCGTAGCAGCTCTGTAAGGTCTCCATCGGGAAATGGCAATGGATCCTCCTCCACAATTTCGACGTGTTGGGTTGAGGCAGGACTCCATTCTGGATCGGGGTCGTCGGGTCGTCTCGCGCCGTCGATATTCCCGATCATCAAATCGTATAGCGGCTTCTTCAGGCAAACCGCTTCGACTTCGCCTATGTAGAAAGGGGTGTTGACATGAATCTTCGCAACTGGTGCTCTCACACATTTGCTGTCGGCCATAAGTGTCCATTTTGAATCGCCAGTGAACTGTTCTTTAGCGATTAGGTCTTCTCTGACGATGACCCCACTGCAGCCAGAGTCTCTTAAAACAGTCACTTCATGATTTCCAACGCGTCCCTTGGAAACAGGCATGTTCTGGACGGTCACAGCTGCGCTGGCGACGACGGGGATGGATTTTCCGTTGGCAAGGAGGAGTTGGCCATCAGTCATGCACTCTTGCACGTCCGCAGGAGTAGCTGTGCGCTCGGTTTCGCTCGGAAGAATGACGCTCCCGCCGCACACTTGATGGTCAGATCTACTGGTTTGCCGTTGATTGGAGAACCGCCTCTGCCGGTTGCCCGCCGCTGCGTTGTCCGTACTGCTCCGCTGTCCGCTACTTTTGTTTTGAGGACAGTTAGCCGCTCTGTGGTCTGTAGCGTTGCAGGTGAAACAGCCTCTTGAATGCCCTTCCCTGGGAGGAGGCGTGGAGTCTGTCTGTCTCTGGCTCGTCTGGCTTCCCTGGATCTGGTTCACATGGTTTCCAGTCTTCTGAAAATGTTTCGTCGCGCTGGGTGGCCCCAGGGTTTTCCCATGAGCGATGAGATATCTTTCAGCAGCCTCAGTCACATCTTTAAGCGTCTGCAGCTTTTGTTCTTCTAAGTGGGTCGCTAGGTCCTTGTGACAGGCATTGAGAAATTGTTCCTTCACGATCAGGTCATGGAGACTGTCGTAAGACTTCGTTTCGCCTGATAACTCCACCCACTTGTGTAGATATGACGACAGGCGCTCCACAAACTGCTTTGGCGTCTCGCCTGACTTAGGCCGGCATTCACGGAAGCGTTTACGGTAGCCCTTCTCTGTAAAGTTGTAGCACTGCAATAGGGCCTCTTTCAAGACGTCGTAGTCTTTAGCGTCATCGTCCGACAATCTGGTGTAGACGTCGAGTGCTTCTCCCGTCAGAAGTGCACTTAGTCGAATCGCCCAGTCTTGAGGTTGCCAGTTAGAGCTTTTGGCAAACCTTTCAAATCTCGCCAAATAACTGTCGATCTCGAATCGCCCAGTCTTGAGGTTGCCAGTTAGAGCTTTTGGCAAACCTTTCAAATCTCGCCAAATAACTGTCGATCTGGTCCTTCCCGTCGACGAAAGCTGGCAATTTTGGAGCCATGTGGTCGCTGACGACTTGTGGCGCATGCTGATTGTTTTGGATACGCGCCAACTCCAGCTGGTACTGACGATCAGCTTCTAGTCGTCTTTCTTCCATCTCTCTTTCTTCTCGGCGTCGCTGCTCTTCTGCTTCTCTTTCTTGACGCCGCTCTTCTCTTTCTTCTCGGCGACGCTGCTCCTCTAATTCTAGACGCTTCTGTTCTAATTCTATTTCTTTTTCTAGACGCTTCTCTTCCAATTCTCTTTCTTCGCGCCTTCGCTGTTCTTCTCTTTCTTCACGCAATATTCTCTCCTGGCATTTGACGTACTCCGTCAGCTGTTTGCCTTTTAGATTTAGTTCAACCCCTTTCTGCCAGAAGTCAGCCATCTTGATGCTTCTGGAAAGTTCTTTTTCTAGAAAGTTCTTGACTGTAGAGTTCTTTTTCTGGAAAGTTCTTGACTGTGCTGTACCTTTCTAGACTGTTCTAGAACAGCACGCTTTCTGCAGTAGCGCTGATGCTTGTCACTAGTCGCCTTCGTTGACGCAGGCCCCGCTGTCCTCGTCGTATGCGACGCTGCACCACGCTGGTGTTGATGTACACGCTCCTGTGCTGAGGTAGACTCGACGTCCGCACGTCGCTCTCTCTAATACTGGCGATGTAGCTCCGAGACTGTCCCTCGACGTAGTCCTGCGGCAGCCACGTAGTCCCGCTCTGTTGTTCGCTCACGAAGCAACTCTTCGGCGACTACACGCCCTTGCAGTCAACCCGAATCTATCGGATGTAGTCCCAGTATGTTGGCCCCTCTCGACGCAACTCGTTGGCGGCTACCCTCGATGACTGCCTCTCGTAACGTTGACTCGCTTGTTGTAGCAGTTGAACCCTTGGCTATGGCGTGAATCGCGGCTTGACCCCCAAAATGTTACACTCAAGTTCGATGTTGGTGTTTTCTATCAGTATCTGATTCAGCCCCGATGCTTGAATTCCTGATAGTTGTGTAACTCAGATTCGTTTATTCACGCAACCCGCTCAAATCTGCATACAAGTCACAAAGTCCACGTATGAAGTTTTCCACTTTTATTCAGCACACACCAACAACTGCATACAATTCTCAACTCAACTCAACAACTTTCACAGCAACTCTCCTGCTTCACTATCAACAACAACTTTACTATCTCAACAGCAACTCGGCCCACGATTAAATAACCTCTCTCTTTTCCGGAAAGATTTCGTACATGGTAGAAAATGACGTACTGCCACCAATCGAATAAAAGATCGTCATCACTGACTTACGTCAATACATATTTTTATATCTTCCAGAACGACCTCTTGCTTCTACATGTATCAGGAAATTTCTATCAAGAGTAAACACGCATATCCAGAAGATTCTCAAATAATATCGACTAACGCAAATTATCAACGTTATACAAAGCCTCTCCTAACAACAATGCAAACTCAAATCAAAGGTAAATAAACACCATTATTGAATACTTTGCAAAACGAAACGATTAGATCTATTGTGCGCGCTTCCGACATACTTTCGTTCACGTTTCAACGTAACACTAACACAAGCTACAAACACAGTGTTATCGCAGGTTACATCACTGGGACTAGCGATCTCGGCCTTAACTACTCTAATATAAACTAAATTCATACAACATTCCATAAGAATAATATCTAAGGCTAGCTACATAATAATTATTTGATGGACAGAAATAAAAGGGGGCTAGTGTACGGCTCTGACAAGGTGTCGCATTTGGCAGTAAGTTTAAACAAAGGCTGTGCGTGTAGCAGACGACGCGTCGGCTAAACACGTTACACGAAAACGGTCAAGATAGCATACTACATGACTAGTAAGGTTTAAAAAAAGGTAAAGGTAGTCCCATAGCCTTGTGGCCGTAGGGGAGCGTGATGTTGGAGATCACACTTATCTTGGGCCAGCGTAATGAGGGTGATGCCCAACTCTCTCCCTCGCTGCTTTACCTTCCCCACCCTCAAGAGAGTAGGTACTCAATCACAGTTGAGTCAACTGGGGGCGTTGTTATTTGTCGCTTCACGCCTTAGCGGTCACCCATCCAAGTGCTAACCGCACCAGACGGTGCTTCACTTTCGACACAGTAGCGAGTGCTCCAACCACTGCACTATCCGACAGTAAGGTTTAGGGATAGAAATACCGCACCAGTAGCGAACAGCAGTCGGCTACATTCTACTTTCTTTCTTCTTTATATACTTCTGCCGCTGTTCATTATCTTCTATTTTCTTTCTTCTTTATATACTTCTGCCGCTGTTCATTATCTTCTATTTTCTTTCTTCTTTATATACTTCTGCCGCTGTTCATTATCTTCTATTTTCTTTCTTCTTTATATACTTCTGCTGCTGCTCATTATCTTCCATTTTCTTTTTTCTTTATATACATCTGCCGCTGCTCATTATCTTCCATTTTCTTTCTTCTTTATATACCTCTGCCGCTGTTCATTATCTTCTATTTTCTTTCTTCTTTATATACCTCTGCCGCTGATCATTATCTTCTATTTTCTTTCTTCTTTATATACCTCTGCCGCTGTTCATTATCTTCTATTTTCTTTCTTCTTTATATACTTCTGCCGCTGTTCATTATCTTCTACTTTCTTTCTTCTTTATATACTTCTGCCGCTGTTCATTATCTTCTATTTTCTTTCTTCTTTATATACTTCTGCCGCTGTTCATTATCTTCTATTTTCTTTCTTCTTTATATACTTCTGCCGCTGTTCATTATCTTCTATTTTCTTTCTTCTTTATATACTTCTGCTGCTGCTCATTATCTTCCATTTTCTTTTTTCTTTATATACATCTGCCGCTGCTCATTATCTTCCATTTTCTTTTTTCTTTATATACTTCTGCCGCTACTCATTATCTTCCTTTTTTTTTCTTTATATACTTCTGCCGCTGCTCATTATCTTCCATTTTCTTTCTTCTTTATATACTTCTGCCTCTGCTCATTATCTTTCATTATCTTCTATTTTCTTTCTACTTCTTCCTTTTTCCCTTGATGAGGTAGACGTTTTTCTTTTTCTCCCAGGCTAGCAATGTTAAAACTGCCTTGAGAACAGGTATATGTTAGTGTTCAAGGCCGCTTTCTCGCTAGACCACTACAAATTACTCTATCCTGTGAAAATGTCAGTGAACACCTCTTTGCCACTTGACACTAACTACATCGCCAACATCATCACTAAGGAAGGAGAGAACCGTGTGTGCAGACCAGAAGTGGAAGGTGTCTCACCCAACCATAAGGGGCTGCAGATTATTGATAGCGTCTTGGATATCATCCTTTGTAGATGCCGTCCTCCTAGAAAGGAGGATCGATAGGGATCTATCTCCGATTTTCTGCGGCCAATGGTTTGCATTTGTTATCACTAATGAACCTATCCTATCCTATCCTATCCTATCCCATAACTCGAAGGTCGTAGGGGCACCACAGATGATCGTTTAACCAGCGTTCTCCATCTTTCCCTGTCCTCAGCAACCCTGCTTGTTTCGCTCAGTGTTAAACCAGTCCATTCTCGACTGTTGTCCTCCCACCTCTTGTTCGGTCTCCCTCTTCTTCTACCTCCTTGCACTGTGCCTTGCCGGATGGTCTTTGCAAGACCTGAGGATCTGGTGACCTGGCCATACCATCGGAGTTTCCGTTTTTTCACCACTGTGAGCAGGGCATCGTGTTGTCCAATGGCTTGTGTGATGGTCTGTTGGACTTCGTCGTTGGTGATGTGCCGGATATAGGAAATGCACAGAAGTCTTCTGCAGCACCTCATCTCCATGCTTTGTATTCTTCGTTGGAGATCTGCTGTGAGGGTCCATGTTTCGCAAGCATATAGGAAGATGGAGATGACAAGGGAGCGCAGCAGCGTTACCTTGGAATGTAGACTGATGGTCCTGTCTTTCCAAATTGGCTTCAACCTCGCCAGAGCAGCAGTTGTTTGTGCGATCCTGGAGAGGACTTCCTGTCGGGACCCTAATGAACCACGACCATAAAGTTCGGACAATTTTAGGGAGCTGTTGGAATGGATGTGTGTGTGATGGGGGGGGGGAGGGAGGGAAGGGGAATGAATGGTTTGTGCGAGCGTGCGTCCGTGCATGTAGATTTGACTAAATCTATCCGACTTTCCAATATCGGCGATTGTTGGTATCGGTGGACGAGAATGATGAAGGTGGTGGTGGTAGAATGAAGATTTGGGCGGTATTTGTAGCTGTTGTATGCAAGACAGTTGAAGTTGACTCGTTATCTCTGCGTACTGCGTCAGTTAGACCGCACTGCACCTTTAAATCTAATCCTAGCCCAGATTGGGCGCTAATAAACCAACTTCTCCATCATATCTTTGTCTCGCTCTCTCTCTCCTCTCCCTCCCTCTCTCTCTCAACACCGCGCTCCACTCTGCAAATAAACCACAAGCCAACTTAACTAGCTGATAAACCAGCTTGCTTAATCATATCCAGATTAAGACGCACATAAACAGACGACCACACTCTTCCAGAATAATTATCTCACATTGTCGTTACATCGTTCTGCCCTGAACACTAAGACCTTCACTCTCGGTTCTAATTTGAACCAGGACCCGGAGAATGACTGTGTGCCCTCAGCTCTTTTTCCATATCTGTATTTTCCTACATGTTTAAACTGCTCTGTTCTCACAGTTTTGTCATCGCACATGTTTTGATTTGTGGGGACATAGAGTGCACTATGTGCATTAAAGCTCGGGGAACAGAAAAGCTCGGGGAACATAGATCGTGGAGAACGTAGGACGGTGGGAGCATTTAATTATTGCAGCTTAAACCTACATTTGTGGAAACATAAAGCTGTGTGAACGTAAGTCTTTGAGAGCATAGAGCGGTAGGAACACAAAGCTACAGGAACAAAGGGTCCACCCCACTCCATCTCATCACACCCCTTCGCTCATATCCCGTATCTTTACATAGCGCATGTCCTCCACCAGTACCTTCTGCCATAACATTGATGCTTTCACTCAGTTCTTCAACATCAAAGTTATCTGCCCTTCGTCACCAAAGACGGGGAAATCGAGTGAAGTTATCTCCCCTTTCATGAACCCAAAATGGCGCACATGCCACGTTTGAGCTTTGCAAGATTGAGCAAGGTGTTCTCTGTCTGTCTGTCTGTCTTTTCTCTCTCTCTCTCTCTCTCTCTCTCTCTCTGTCTCTCTCTCTCTCTCTCTCTCTCTCTCTCTCTCTCTCTGTCTCTCTCTCTCTCTCTCTCTCTCTCTCTCTCTCTCTCTCTCTCTCTCTCTCTCTCTCTCTCTGATAGCGAATTGTTATGTACCTTGAGAGAGGACGAAGTGCACTTTGTTTTACGCCGTCCATTTTGGAACATTAAAAAAAACAAAACAAATAATTTCTTCTAAGTTTATTAGAAACCCACGCGCATTTAGCTTTAATATTTTGCTGTCATCGACAAGCCAAGAAAGTGTCCGAAAGTTGTATATATTTATGTACAAAGTGTTTAAAATGAGGGAGATAGCAATTGGGTAAGTTATTGTGATTAAGTGTTTGCTATATATGTTTATTTTGTTTGTAAATTCTCTTTATACACCCCTTCAATAGGGTGCATAGGTCTTATACTGAATAATACATTCATATTCGTATTATTTCTCTCTCCAACCCCCCTCCCCCCCCCCCCTTTCCTATCTCAAAATCTGTTCAGTATAATGACCACATTTAGCTTTTGTACTCCTCCCATATTCCAACTGCTGCTCCTTCAAATTGATCCACATTGATTGTGATAAGTGTAGCCTACTTATTGGCAATACTGATCGGAAGATATGTTTGTTTGCTTATGTACATGTATGTACTTACCTAATCGTTCTTACACTGCCATTTCCAGCTCAAGACCTGCTCATGGCGAATTCAGGAACTCACTTAAGCCGCCCTCGGCCCTCACGGTTAGATCATTTAGCTTTCTGCGATGAGCAAGGCACGGTGCAAGGAGGCAATCAATAGAACAGGGCTAATTGAAAAAGGGGTGGGGGGACAGCATTCGAGAATGGACTGGCTTGACATTGAGCGAAGCCATGAGAGTTGCTGAGGACAGAGGAAGATGGAGTATGCTGGTTAAACGATCATCCGTGGTGCCCCATCAACCTTTGAGTTACGGGATAGGATAGGATAGGATAGGATAGATGAACAATACCTCTAGAGACCAAGAATGAATCAGCTGAAAACTGATACTGCAGCAGAAACACACCGCATCGTTTGCAATCGTTGCTATCAGCTTCGGCGTTGCAGCAGCGTTGTGATTTTGGTCTGTGTGTCAAGCCCTATCAAGATGGAACCCTACAAAGAAGATACTGTACCCAACACGGCCACAAAGAGAAAGTGTGACGTCATTCTTAAGGCATTTCGGAGTAGTTAATTACTCAACACTGTTCTGAGTATTAAAGAGACTGGGGTACCGCATACTTTTGGAACATGATTTCAGATGCTGAAAAAGAAGAATCGATAGAAAACACGCACGCACGCACACCCACATGCACTCGCACACCCACACCCAAACGGCCACCCACACGCACACTCACACGCACACAACCAGTCGTCATATAAAACCAAGCTTTTGAGTTTATTTACAACTCTTTCTCAGGGTACAACAAGGCTACATGCCAATAGTTCACAGCGTGGCAAAATACACTATTCAATTTATTTTCAGAACCTGTTTCACTGCATGGAAAAAATAAACTATGTGATAATTGTTTTTTTTAAAGAACACTTTTCGGTGAACAAGACATTCCCAGGGCTGTAGTGCCGATGTCTTATAGAATAGTTCTACATTTCCTAAGAACTAAACGCTGTCTGAAGAGTAATTATAGAATGTCGACGTCTGCATCGATATAATCAAATATGTAAATAATGGTTCTGTTTGTTCTTTGTTTCATGTGCCGGTTTTTGGTGCTTTTTGGCGGTTTTGTCATCAGGTAAGCGATTTTAGTTGAAGCTTCCTCAATTTACTTCTATGGTTTGTTTCTGTCTGTATATATTTATGTATGTATATATGCCTCTCTGTCTGTATGTGTATGTATGTATGCATTATGTATCTATGTATGTATATATGTCTCTCTGTCTGTATATCCTTCGGATGAGAGTATAAACCGAGGCCTAGTCTGTGTCGCATACATTCCATCATAACGGACTTTAAAGATCCTGACGCTTATGTCCTAGACGGGTGAGTGCCGGTGACAAGAACACACCCAGCATGCACCTAGATCCTTCTCCCCCATCCCTGGCTGCCCAGGATTGTGCTCAGTTGTCCGGGCGTCAGACCATGCGCCCAAAGGCTGCGGGTGGGCGTCTCGGGCGGTTCGAGTTAGCTCCTGTATCGGCCAGCGCCTTGAGCAGCTCTTGAGCTGGAAAAAGCGCTATATAAGAACGATTAAATAAAAAAAAAAAAATATATATGTATATATGTATGTATGCATGCATTATGTATGTATGTATCTATGTATGTATGCATTATGTATGTATGTATCTATGTATGTATATATGTACTGTATGTATGCATTATGTATGTATCTATGTTGTAACTATGTATATATGTATGCATTATGTATGTTATTATCTATGTATGTATATACATATGTGTATGTATGTATATATGTATGTGTGTTTGTCTTCCTGTCTCTCACTCTCTCCCTGTCTCTGTCCCTCTCTCTCTCCCTGTCTATGTCCCTCTCTCTCTCGCTCTCTTTCTCTCTCTCTCTCTCTCTCTCTCTCTCTCTCTCCACTGTCCTGCTTTGACCCTCTCCTCTTATTTGTCTCTGTATTGGTGTTGTGTTTGCTTATATGTGCGTGAGAGGAGAGGAGAAAGCATGGGTGGACATCGGTGGGGAGGGATTATATGTGTGTGCCTTCTTCTGTGCATGCCTTTATAGGATGACTCAAGTCACCACAGGCTCCTCTCACGCGAACTATTAAACAAGAGCGCCCCTTTTCACGATATGCTGCCCTTTTTATCTTTAAAAGCCAGTAAAATGCACCGTTTAGTGCTAACATTTGTTGTGAATCCAACCAACGTTTGTGCTAAGCAAAAGAGAGATGGCTTAAGGAGATTAAAAGTATGAGTTCGTAATACTGCATTAAAGAACTTGTCTTCTGGCTGCTAATTTGCACAGTTTAACCATTTTAAAATCTTTCTTTATACTGTTTTAGATTTGAGTGAACCTGAGAATTCATTTTTTTGTAGAAAGATAAAGGAGATCTAAAATTGGATAGTATGCCCTGAGATGGAATTAACACAAAATAATAAAACATTGTTGGAGATTGTACCGAACCTAGGAGATAGGGAAGATGTATTATATGGCCGTTGGTACTAGTGTTGAAGAGTTATAGGAAGGTCAATGGAACCTGGAAAGTGTGTATATCTGAATGAAGGAAAGGACAGATTTCGCTCCTGCCCTGGATTGGCGCTGCGTTTACGGCTGCAGCGTTGTCGGTAATAAGGTGAGCTGACTGTCGCCGGTATGAATGATGAATAAAAGCCAAACAAAACACAGCATAATCTAATATTAAGTGAAATATGCTATGAAGTTTATGTACCTCACAACGTTGGGTCGGTGCGTATGTGTGTGTGTGTGTGTGTGTGTGTGTGTGTGTGTGTGTGTGTGTGTGTGTGTGTAGAAATGCCGTCATTTTTACGAAGTCATTATACTCTCCCTACGTTCTTTTGACGGCTCCGTTATTTTGACGTCAAAACGGTGTTTCATTAGGGTTAGGGCTGTGTTAGGCTTAGGGATAGGTTAAAAGTTGGATTCAGGGTTAGCTTCAAAATGGACAAATTAAAAAAAAATGTGAAAAAAATACGTGCGTGCATGTTGCATGAAAATCATAACAATGGCATTCTGACTAACGGTTTGTGTTTGTGTTTGTGTGTGTGCGTGTTTGTGTGTGTATGTGTGTTTGTAACTCTTTAAAACTATGAGAAAGTTTTTGTCCACGTTCCCATTCTCGTCTTTACTGGGTGGATGGGGGGAGGGGTGGGGAGAATGTCGTCTGAGTCTCGATGGGCCTGGTCCTAGGGGTCTCCCAATTCGTTTAGTTCCGGGTCATAAGTCTGGTAGTTAACAGCACGGCGGACATGTGCTGCGGAGTGGTCAAAAGCAGCCCTTTGTGCTGTCCAGTTGCATGTGCAGCGCTTTTTCACAGACGATGTCATTTTTTTGTGGAGTTGCAAATACCATTTGAATGGCCCGTCATCTTGTGTATGTGTGTGCGTGTGTGTGTCACTGTGTCTCGTTGGTTGTAAAGAGCCCCAGTCGTCTCACCTACCCCACCCTACCGTTGCGATGATTTGGTAAACAGAGCTTTTGATGGAGCACAAAGGGAGTTTGTTTGTAAGACAGAGTCCCTGAAATGGCGGCCTGCTGGGCTCCTATTGGGTTACTTGAACTTGCTACAGCCTCGGGCAAGGACAAGGACTGTGTGTAGAAATAAACTTTACCTGCTTGGCATCCTGGTTTTTGGATCCAAAAGCGAGCAGCACAGCGTCCAATTATCAACATGGCAATTCGTTTTACCACACATTTTGCAGTTCCAGTTTGGTGATTTTGCATCATCTGTCTTGTAATAGAGCAGAAGAGGAAGCTTTGATAGTCAAACTGTCTCAAACGTTTCAGAAACTGTGGAGATAGTTTTGTGGTGGCGCTTGATCCAAACTGTGTGTGTCTCACCAGCCCCGCGTTTAGCGAAGACAACCCCAGAGGAGAGTTGAAGAGGAACGCCATGAAGTTTGCACGCATGTCTTGAACTTGGGAAACATGACATTTTTCACGACAAACTTTTTAATTAAACTTTCACCGCCTTCGTTTCATTTCATTTCACGCCAGAAGTTAGCGTACCTTTGCACAGTCAGCGGGCCGTCATCGCTGACGCAGAGAACGAGCTCCGTGCACGTGCACACTGCCCCACGTAAATCTGAAAAGGAAAAGGGCATGACGAGAGGGCATGTCCAATAAATCCAGACGTCTGGACGATTATTGCACCCTAAACTTAAACAATAATACTTTATTTCCCATTATATTCGTTAATTGCTTTTCTGACAATTATCTCCAAAGAGCAGCATCAATCCAACCTGGCAATTTAAAGATGCCGCAATAAAACATTGTACACGGAAACATAACTTTTTGTATTTGGAGACATCCCCTCGAAGGACTATGCATCAGTGGTAAAGAAAAAAAAAGTAATGTTTTGAGATGGCCCCTTATAGGGAAGAGGTGGAAGCACACAGCTGCGCCAATGAATCTGTCAACAGTACTAGGACTTTGGTGGTCACTCACTGGTCATTGTAGCTGCTGGTCATTTGAGGACGTTTTATGGTTTAAACGAGGGGACAGTTCCTGGCTGCGGAAGGGTGAGGGCACTGAGGCGGAGGGGAGAGAAGAAGGGTTGGTGGAGTATAAGGAAGGAGTGGATGAGGGTTTGGCTGTGTGGGAGGGGGGGGGGAACGTTGATATCTGGGGAACGTCCAAGAATGGGGTTCAATATGTATGTGTGTGTGAGCTTGATGCAAGAGAGAATGGGGTTCAATATGTATGCGTGTGTGAGCTTGATGAGAGAGAGAGAGAGAGAGAGACAGAGAGAGAGAGAGAGAGAGAGAGAGAGAGAGAGAGAGAGTGGAAGACAAAATGTGGTTTTCCATATTTTGTCTAATATCTCCAATTTCATTAGACGTTACATTAAATTAAAATACGTAAATAACTAACAAGAAAAGGATGATTAGGTGAATGTAGGCGTGTGCACCGTGGACGTCAGAGGAAGAAAATGGAGGTAGGCGTGTATGGAATAGGGGGTGTAGGGGAGGAAAAGTTGAATGAGGTCCCAAAAATCAGCAAGCAGTCAGGGAGGACGGCTGTTTGTAGAGGAAGAGCGCCCAGTTAGTCATCTATTTACGCAGGAAATCAGAGAGGAGGGGCAGCTGTTTATCTTGTCCAGCCTTCGACCTCTCTTGTTCTTCCACTCGCATGCTGCTTGCCTTTTCTGGCACTATGTTTTGAAGTCGCTTGGTCAGTTTGTTGCTCGCTACACCAAGTCTGGAGATGTTTCTTTATCAGCACTTGCTCATCATGATTGTGTTTATTTTCTCTCCCAAAACGGTCTTTTCCTTTGAGGGTGACGCAGGAGTTTCCTGCATAATTAATATTGTTATAGATGCAGGCATAAACAGCTTGGCCAAAAATATAAAACCAAATACGAATAGTATGGACGCAATATGTTGATAAACGCAATATGTTGATAAACGCAAGATGTTGATAAACGCAATATGTTGATAACTTTGTTTCACCTCACCTGCACCTTAATGTTCCGTTACAAAACTAATGTGTGTCATTTATCTATAATTTGGCTGTTTTAAACACAAGTTCTTGCCAAGATCCCACAGAACTGTCGGTGTACGTTTTCAATACAGTGTTTTGCATGTGTTAGCAATATTCCACCGTTGTGAATAGAGCTTTGACCTGAGAACTACCTAGTAAGGAAGGGAGAATTTACGGGCAGCCATTTCCAAATTTTCTCAGTTTCGCTACAGCAGTACATAATTATATTTATGCACACTGACCAGCGTCCGCTTGGTCACCCGATACTAAGTGCTAGCTGGTCAGTGTCATGACCTTGGCGTGTCAGTGCCGAGCAGTTGCGTTAATGAATCTGTCAGTGCGGACAGGCCATTGGTCACTTTGGAACTAACCATCACCATGATATAAGGGTGGACCTCTCTGTACAGGCCATTGGTCACTTTGGAACTAACCGTCACCATGATATAAGGGTGGACTTCTCTGTACAGGCCATTGGTCACTTTGGAATTAACCGTCACCATGATATAAGGGTGGACCTCTCTGTACAGGCCATTGGTCACTTTGGAACTAACCGTCACCATGATATAAGGGTGGACCTCTCTGTACCACTACTTTCCCCTTTACGCTTCACGTGTCCGTGGACTATAATTCTACTGCCACTACTTCCTGCAAATTTGTGTGGACAGGCTTGTGCTTGAGAATTTAAGACAAGAGAAAGATGGGAAATGAGGGGAGAGAAAAAAAAGAGGGAAGACAAGGGAAAGGAAGAAGGGTGAGAGAAGAGAGAAAGGTGGGTGGGGTGGGGAGCAGGCAGGCAGGGATGGAGATAGGAGAAGGAGAGAGAGATTGGTGAACGGAAGATAGGGGTAAATTAAGATGGGGGAAAAGGGTGGGGGTGGGGGGTTAGGCTGAAGAACATAACAACGAGAGTGTGCATGTGACCACCACCACGATTTTAAAGAGAGATCGTTTACGGTGTATGGACAAGGGTTTGGTTTGGTAGGTTTAAGACGAACAGAAAGAGAGAGATGGAAGAAGAGACTGTGGTGAGAGCTTGTCCGGAGTGGGGAGGAAGAAAGAAAAGAGGGTATAGGGTATAACCACCACCTTTTAAGGCACACAGAGAAGACCCTTTGGGTACTTGTTGCAAAGGTTTGTGAGCTGGGTTTTGCTCGGAGATGTAAGAGATAAGCGAGAAGAGTTTGAACAAGTCAAGGGGGAGGGTGGGGGAGAGGGAGAAGAGGAGGGGAGAGAGGGAGAGAGTAAGAGAGAGAGAGAGAGAGAGAGAGAGAGAGAGAGGAAACTACAGTGACTCCACTTGGTTACTTCCTGGGAAATTTGTTCGGACACCGCAATGCTGGAGACTGGGAGCTTGAAAATAAAATTAAAAAACAACGCGTACACAAAGTTCATCATCATTATCATTATTATCATCATCATCATCATCATCATCATCATCATCATCATCATCATTATCATCATCATCATCATCATCATCATCATGTATATCAGTTTATAGACCCCTCTCTTCCCGATTAGGATTTTCAGAGAGGAGACTTGTATAATACACCTCATCATCATCATCATCATCATCATCATCATCATCATCATCATCATCATCATCATCTTCTTCTTCTTCTTCTTCTTCTTTATCTTCTCCTTCTCCTCATCCTCATCATTGATTTTCCATTATCATCATTGACGTTAACCTGGTTCTCATTTGTCATTATTGACCTAGCAAGATGACACGAATGAATTGGTCACATGCATGCACGTCTGACGGATGTTGAAGATGAGACGAACAAAGGATGGGTTGTGGAGTGTGCGGGTGGGTGGGGTGGTGGAATGACGGGTACAAGGGTCAACGGGTGTGGACACGGTCAGTTTGCAATGGGATGACCAGAGCATGGGATTCATTAGCTCATCATCAGTGAACAGCTGTCCTTGTAACCGGTCCCCACAGACCTCGCGTCAAGTAATTGGATAAACGAACGCGCCTGGTTCGCCCATTCTCACAGTGTGTCCGATCGGCGCTTACTTGTTTGCCTCACTATCTTTATCGGGGAATTGAATATACTTTTTTCATATCAAATAAATTAATATTTAACCAGTGATTAGAGAGGGTCGAGGCAACGATGTGAAACAATAACATTGGTTATAATGATGATTTTATTACTGGGACAAAGTGATTTATCGACCTTCGAGTTACAGGATAGGAAAGGATAGGATAGGATTATTCTATTCATCTAAATATTATGCAAAATGCTTCCTAAAGCGACTTATATTTATTCACCTAAATGTTATGCTAAATGTTCCTTGAAGCGACTGTTATCATGGAGACAAACCGTCTTTACATTCGCCATCTCTCAGCTCAGCGTGTTCTTTTTTTTTTTTTTTTGGTACAATCAAACGTCAAGCGAGTGTTTGGCGAGCAAGCCAATAACTCTTAAGAGTGATTGACATGTCTAAAATGGTTGGTCTCCCTGCCTTGTTAACTTTGGCCAAAAGACTTCCAGATTGCCTTCAACGTCGTGTTAGTAACAACTACTGCTTTTTGGGCTTTTCTTTCTTGGCTTTGGCCTACGACTGTGTAACGCTTCTTTCTGTAAGTGGCTTGATTGCGTCACTCTGTAGTATGCTCCTGTGACGTGCTGGAGACCTTGAGCTAAGATGAACGGGCGAGGCCTAAATAATGTTTTTCTTAACAATAACAGTTTTCCCAGTCAACAGGCGCTGTACAGGATGGATTTTAATGCAAGTTTAGTCTCAGGCGCCTTCTTGTCACTGTTGTTCATGCACGGGAGATCACAGGTTGTTTGGGATGGACGGGGACATTAGGTTTTTTCCCAGCTCACGGGAGTCTTGGAACGTTTTGGTTCCCCCGGGGAGTGCCGGGGGTTTCAGTATAAATAGTATTCCCACTTTAAGGAAATGTAGTGCTTTAAATTCCCACTATTGCTGTCTTTCTCCTTTGTTCTTTGTTCTTCCTTATTCCTTCTACTATACTATCTTCTTCTTCGCTAGACCAGTCACCTACCTTTTTTCTTGAAACTCTTCCGGGACAAAACTCCTCATTTGTGTGTGTTACGTCTGAGACACGCGCGGTGGTGCAGCGTCTCAGACTTAACAGTGTGTGATGTCTGTTGGATCAGCTTGGAAATATTGGACGCTTTCTGCCAGGTGGTCACTGGGGCTTCCTGTGATGTTAATTTTTGGCAATGTAGGCAATTTTTATGTATGTGTTTTGTTGATATTGTATAATGATGTTTATACTCTATTTTGTTTTAGTAAACGTGAGTTCGATATAGAGTATAGCCTCAGCGTCCCCTGCGTGGGATGTCTATATTGTAAAGTGACCGGCTGGTCGAGTGTCTTCAGTGTTACCACTAGGGTTGTTTTGGCAGATCTTTTATGCGGATCAGGGGCGAGTCCTCTTTCAGCAAAGTTGTGGTCTTGATTTGTGGTCCTGATTCGGTTATACTGGTCCTGATTTGGCTCGGAAGAGTCCGCTAGACCTAAAGCAATAATCATGTTTTGGTCCTTTTATTTCCAAAGTCTACATTCCAAGATATGACTGCTGCTCTCCCTTGTCATCTCAATCTTCCTATATGCTTGCGAAACGTGGACCCTGGCGGCAGATCTGCAAGTAGGAGTACAGGGCATGGAGATGAAGTGCTACAGAAGACTTCTGGGCATTTCCTATACCCAGCACATCACTAACGACGAAGTCCGACAGACCATCACACAAGCCATTGGACAACACGATGACCTGCACACAGTGGTGAAAAAACGGAAACTCCGATGGTTGGCCACGTCACCAGATCATCAGGTCTTGCAAAGACCATCTTGCAAGGCACAGTGCAAGGAGGTAGAAGAAGAGTGAGACCGAAAAAGAGGTGGGAGGACAACATTCGAGAATGGACTGGTTTGACACTGAGCGAAACAATCAGGGTTGCTGAGGACAGGGAAAGATGGAGTATGCTACGATCATCTGTGGTGCCCCTACGAGTTACGGGATAGGATAGGATAGGATCGGTCCTTTTATTTAGCAAAAGCAAACACCATTTCAAGGTAAAATTAAACCCACTGTCGGGACTGACTCCTTATTCGGTGTGGCATGCGACGCTTTCTTGTGGCTTCACAAGCACGGTAAAAAATTAGGTAATTCTGTTAAAATTACTGGTGACCAAAAATCAACTCACGTACATGTAGGTGAAACAGGTGGTGGATCAATAGTCAGCGGTGCTAGACAAGGCGCGCAGTATTTAGCAAGTTGACGTCTCGGACGGCTGTCTTCGATGGTAACAACGACGTAACGTAATATGGTTTGGCCAGCGTCTTGAGCTGTGGTTTATCATGGGTAAACTGGGCTGTGGTTTATTATTATTGGGTAAACTTGGTTGAGGTTTATTATGGAATAAAACTTGGCTGTCGGTTCCAGGTGTTCAGGGGTTACCCACCCCACAGCCGGAATCACAGTTCTGTGGGTTTAAGCCTTGTCTGAACTGCGTAATGGCTTATTCAGAAGACATGACGCCATCTCCGAAGCAGACTCTTCTACACTCGGGCTCAATACATTTTGTTTCTTTGTTTTATGTCCAAGATGATATGTAAAAGGATATCAAAAGGATTTTTCCTTTATAGCGCACAGAGAGCTTCTCAAAGCGCTGGCCCTAATATCCAGCATGCACACAATTGTTGGCTGAAGTCAGCATTGGAACCTACCTCACTTCAGACGCTCTTACATAAGGTTTGCGCCCTGAACCACGGAGCTATTGCTATTGTCTGAAATCTGAATGGTTCCAAATGGTTTGGCGTTTTCAACGCGCGATTATAGAGCTGCGTAAGACAGCCAACCAGCTTATGGAAGTCCGACATGGAGCACAAAGTACTTTCTCAGTTTATGAAGACATTAAATTCTCTTCCTTTGTTTTTACAGTTTGAAAGGAAAACAAGCGGTGTTTAATTAAAATAATGTCACCAGATAGATCCCAACATTCAATAAGGGTTTGGCCACAGCATCTGTAGTGTAAAGTGGAAGATCTTTTGCTAAACTCTATTTGGTCCGCAACATTGATCGTCCCACAGTAAGCGTAATGTCAGGCCGGTGTTGTGTAAAGCGTGTGTACGAGTCTCTTAAGTGTCCTCTACCAGAAAGGCTCGCTTTGTGCTCCTGAAAGTCTGGCACGCGCTTTTAACCCCTTTCTTCCCAATCTGTCGGAGGTATTTTAACACTTTTCCCCCTTATTCAATACGGATTTAACACTCGTTTTCCCCAATCACTCCATACTTGTTTCACACTCTACAGGCTTTTTCCTCTCTTTCTTCGCAACTCTCTCTCTATCTCTCCTCTCTTCATCAACAAGAGTTTAACTCTCTTCCGCCTACTCAGTCAACGGGTATTTTAACCCTTTCGTGCCCAATCAATCAAGTGTCGATTTTAACCCCTTATTTCAATAAAAGACGAAATCCGCGACCACATTGGAAGACTAATGTGTCCTTTCTGTCTGTCTGGCGTTACTGTTTTCTTTCCTCGTTAGACTTCATTGGACTGTCTTTCCAATTGAGATGGTTGGGTTCCACTGTGGTGTGGTAATTAAAACGCTGGCGTTCCGAGTTTAATTATAGACGAATTGGGATTTGGCATTGTCTTTAATAAATGAGCTAGCCCAAAATGGATTAAGTGGATCCTGCAATCCATTGTCTGAAATGGTTATATAGACTTAATCTCATTTATAAGCCTATATACAAATAGTTCAATTCCTTCAGCATTAGCACTACTACTCCTACTCCTACTGCTACAACTACTACTACTGCTACAACTACTACTACTGCTACAGCTACTACTACTGCTACAACTACTACTACTACTACAACAACTACTACTACTGCTACAACTACTACTACTGCTACAACTACTACTACTGCTACAACTACTACTACTGCTATAACTACTACTACTATCACCACCATCACCACTGCTGCTGCTGATCTCATGGTGGTAGCTCAGTGGTAGAGCGCTCGCCTGCCACGCCCATGACATAGGTTCCAATCCCGTGGTGGGCGATCTAGTGGTGGCCATTGTTCACTCTCCACCTTAGCAGTATGCTTGATCTGGTGGTTCAGTGTTGATTGAGGTCCCTACTCTTTCTTGGGGTGGTTATCCTCGTCTGCCGTACCGCCAATGGTGGCTGTGGACTCCAAAGTCCAATGTTCATCCACTACTGCTGCTGTTAATTCCTCTTCGTTCCCTTCTTCTCCATTTGTTCCTCTATCTTTCTCTTCTGCTATTCATTCATGCGTTATTTCTTCTTCTTCTTCTTCTTCTTCTTCTTCTTCTTCTTCTTCTTCTTCTTCTTCTTCTTCTTCTTCTTCTTCTTCTTCTTCTTCTTCTTCTCCTTCTCCTTCTTCTTCTTCTTCTTCTTCTTCTTCTTCTTCTTCTTCTTCTTCTTCTTCTTCTTCTCCTCCTCCTCCTCCTCATTCCTCCTCCTTGTTGACCAGAAGTTGGTTCACAGTGGACTACCAACGCAATGTAATCATTAATCATCAGCTGGCGAATGGCATGCAGGCTCTTCGGTCTTCAATCTGTCACTCTCACTCTCTCGCTCGTTCACTCTCTCATTAGACCCAATATTGCCCTCGTCTCCTGCAGGCAAGGACTGCAAGCTGGAGTATACAAGATTTTTGGAAGGGTCGGTCGCCAAGACCAGCAGCAGCAAAGCACGCATATACAGCAAAGACCTTTTTAACATGTTAACAACCCTCTGTTGTAAACACGACTAACAATGTCAGCACTGCATGCAAACCATAAAACCCAAGATCATGCTTTTAAATTTTATTAATTCATCCGTTTGTTGATATTTGCATTCCTATCCTATCCCGTAACTTGAAAGTCGTTGGGGCACTACATATGATCGTTTAACCAGCGTACTCCATCTTTCTCTGTCCTCAGCAACCCTCACGGCTTAGCTCAGTGTCAAGCCAGTCCATTCTCGAGTGTTGTCCTCTGACCTCTTTTTCTGTCTCCCTCTTCTTCTGTTTTGTTACACCGCTCCTTGCAGGATGGTTTTTGCAAGACCTGATGCTCTGGTGACGTGGCCAAACCATCGGAGTTTCTGTTTCTTCACACTGTGAGCAGGTCATCGTGTTGTCCAGTGGCTTGTGTGATGGTCTGTCGGACTTGCGTGAAGGATATTGGAGAGAGTAGGCATCCTTGACGTATGCCGATTGTTGTTGTGAACCAGTTCCTGATGGTGCTGTTGTGGAGGACTGCACTTAAAGCCTTGACATAGATGTTGTTGGTGCTGTAGGTATTTCTCGCAGATTATTCGATATTCTGAAGGTTGAGAATCTGCTCAGTGGTACTTCACCCTGCCCTGAGTCCTGCTTGTTCTTCAGCTATGATTTGTTCAGCCTGGAGTTTCAGCCTGTTGAGTATTATTTTCAGGAGGACTTTGCTGGGATGGCTGATTGTGCGGTAAATTTCACACTCCTGAAGGTTACCATTTTTGGGAAGAGTGATGACAAGCGACTGGGTCTATGGTGTAGGCCACTCCACACTCTGCCAGATCTTGTTACAGAGAATTGTGAGGGCGTCAATCATCGCTTCTCCTCCTGCTTGAAGCAATTCTGCCGGTATGTTGTTCACTCCCGCTGACTTTCCCTGCTTCAGCGATTGCTACCTCAACTTCTTCTCGGAGAATTTGGAGGTTTTCTTCTTCTTCTCTTTTCTGTGGACATGCTAAAACTGATGTGTTTCCGTTTGGTGTTTGATTGTAAAGGTCAGAGCAGTATTATATCCATCTCTATAGTACTTTTTGTTCTTTTGTAAGGCATATACTTGCTTTGGATCGTGGAGACATTGAGCTGTTTGACACTTGTCAGCCGCTTTACAGTCTGGTAGGCCTTCGTGCTGTTGTTCTTGTTCAGACTGTTCTCTATTTCCTGGCACTGATCTTCTACCCAGTTTCTTCTTTGCTGTGCGCATACCTTCTCTGATGTAATTTCTGACGTCGTTTTGATTTTTTGGTAGGCATCAGCTCTTTGTGAGGTGTTCTTTTTCTTTTTCATCTCTCTCCTTTTGTCACACAGGTCTAAAAGTTCAGGTATGATCTACGGTTTCTTCTTTGGGCGGTGCTTGCCAAGGATCTCAGTGGCGGCATCTGTCACAACGAGTTGAAGGTGGTGGTCATGGTGTTGATATCTACTTCACCAGCTCCCAAGGTGGTGGTCATGGTGTTGATATCTACTTCACCAGCTCCCAAAATGAGCAGTGGTGCAAAGTTCTCTCCAATTGTGGCTTGGAATATTTCTGCCAACTCCGGGTCTTGAAGTTTGCTGTGTTTATTCTATTCAGTTGGAGCCGGAAAGAAATCATCACGAGATCATGATCACTTCCGATATATGCTCCTGGAAAGATGCACGTCCTGCCAATGTTCCTGCCAATATTTGCATTCATTTATTGTAAATTTCGTAGATTTTTTTTCTCTCTCTCTCTCTCTCTCAACCTTTCTCTCTCTGGGGCGCTCTCTCCTCTCTATATCATAAAATTCAGTGGTGGCAGATTAGGTGGGAGGGAGTGAGAGAGGGCGAGAGGTAGGGAGAATGAGAGGAGAAGGAACAGAAGAAATTAGTACTGGGGCTACTCTTCCACCACTGATTATCAGGATGAGAGAGAGAGAGAGAGAGAGAGAGAGAGAGAGAGAGAGAGAGCCGCGGTGTTCAGTAACTTCATCAATGCTTGCGGTCATTAGTCATTTCAATCTGTTAGTTTTGCATGCCTGAGCCGCTGAAGATTAGAACTGGCAATATTGTGGATCCTGATGATGTGACCACCCATGCGGAGATCTTTCTTCTGTACACGAAGGCAGTAGCTTTAAGAGACTGAACCTTTCTTCAGTTCATCAAAGGCTGTCTGTGTAAAAGGCTGTTACAGGCTGTTGCGATTGTCCCACAGCCGCCATTCGTTGGTAGAGCGTTCGCCTGGCACACCGATAACCCAGGTTCGAATCCCGTGGTGGACAAGATACAAGTGTCAATGTGTCGCTGTACATCCTAGCAGTATGTTTGCTATGGTGGTTCAGTGATGATTTAGGTCCCTAACCTAAGGTTGTAACGGTTGTCTCACCGCTGGAGTTCGGGGGCAAGGATTCGGTAAGCACAACTATGACCAAGGTTTGAAACTCGTGGTGGGCAAGAGAAAAATTGCCATCGGCATTTGTCATCTTAGCAGTATGTTTGCTCTGGCGGTTCAGTGTTAAATTAAGTCGCTATCCCTTCTTCGTCGGGAATGGTTATTCCGGTATGCCATATTGCCAGTGGCGGCACTACACTTCTTTGTTCAGTCATTGGCAGTAACGTTTTGCATGACTTTACCGCTGAATGTAACAATTATGTCAAGTGATGACATTCCTCGCTATGGCGCTAAAATAACTATTTTTTTAAAAAAGCTCTGGTGATCACCAAGAAGTAGAAGAATGTATTTTGTCACTGGCTGCACATTTCAGCGTTTGGGAACCACTACAAGTGTTGATTGAAAGTCGGAGGATAAATATCCTTATGGATGTTGTGGTCATCTTTCTTCATCTTTGGCGTTTCTGTTCTTTTGTTTTTGGATCTCTGTCCTTCCCTTCTTCTTTGCTTCCTGCCGTATTGCCCAGCCAACCATGTCATTCCTTACATCGTTTATAATTCTTACCTCATTTATAATTCATTACATCGTTTATAATTCCTAACCTCATTTATAATTCCTTACATCGTTTATAATAGTACCAAATATAATAGTAATGAAGTAAACGGTTCATTTTAGAAATACGTGTGTGTGCGTGTGGTGAAAATGAACTTTTCAAAATGAAGATCAAATGCAACGGTTTAATAACTATGACAGAGAAATCATGCCATGTTCATTAATACTCGCTAGCTAAGGGATTAGATTACTGCCCTCTTTACTGATCAATCAATGTGATTACTTGGGGTCCTCAGCCTGCAAAATGCAATAACCACAACGGTGACAGGGACGATGATGGAAGAGAGACCGAAGTTGCCCACTCAACCACGAGTCATAATTCCGGTGCACGAGGCTCTGAGCTTGTCATGTTTGGCCAAAATTTGATGATGACTCAATGAGTCACGTGCCAGACCTTTAAAAAAGGAGCCTGTAATTAGTGAATCACCCGTCACCCCCTCCGGGGGGTGGTGGCCTCGTCTGCTGGTTCACGGTTTAATGGGTGGCGATGGGGCTCTTCCGCTAGGAGAGAGGTCGTTTTTTTTTTCTTCTTCGCTTTCAACTGAAGTCATTAGGAAACAGCGCTATATTAAATACCATTATTATTATTATTATTATTATTATTATTATTATTATTATTATTATTATTATTATTATTATTATTATTATTATTATTATTATTATTATTATTATTATTGTTGTTGTTGTTGTTGTTGTTTACTGCCTCTTGGGGTTGAAATTTCTGTAATATTTTATTTTCTCTTCTTCTTCTCTTTCTGTTTTGTACTAGCCTAGAGAGTACCATCTTTGTACCATCTTGCTGACTGATTGTGCGCTCTGGCTCTCTCTGTCTCCCTCTCCGTCTCTCTTTGTTTCCATCTCTCTGTCTCGCTCTGTCTGATCTCCCTCTCTTTCGCTTTCCCTCTTTTACTCTTACATTCTGTTTTCTTTTCTTCTTTTTTAAAAATAGTTTTTCTGTTTAGTTTATCCCAAAACCTTGGTCTACTGTTTAAATTAATGTGTAATTTTTTTCTTCCCTTTTAAAGGTGCCTATTGAAGTGCGAAGACAAACATTTTTGTTTCCTTTCTTTTCGTTCTGTTGACAAGGCAAACAATTCTTAGTTCCAGTTCCAAAATTGTTTGACTGTCACTTTTGATTATTCTGCATAGATAAGGTTAAAAAAATCCACTTTACCTTGCTTTAGCCGATAACGGCAAGAAAATAACAGACAAAAGAAAATTAAAGGAAGTTATTGTTATGAAACAAAACTATAAACAGGCAGAGAAGGAAGAAAACTCCCAACAATATTTTACAACCATTTTTTTCCCCCAGACAAGCCAATAGATACATATAGGACGGACACAGGAGAAGAAAACTTTAAAATTATTTTTAAACTTTCTTTTTTTTTTTTAAGAAAAACAAAAAGATATTAGAGACAGAAAATTAATACAATTTCAAAACATTTTCAAGAAGCCTCTTGTGATTCCATCCTCGGAAAGTCTTTTTAATGTTCCATTGAGAGAGTGTAAAAAGCTTGTATATCTGCATATATAAATTTTTAATTTTTAGTATTTTTATTTTTATTTTCGTTTTTCTTTTAATGGGGTTTGGGGGGTATGGGCCTGGAGGCCCAACTTCAACTTTCTGTCAGAGGCAAAATTACATTTATAAGTACTTCGTACTTCACGGGTGAAGTTGAAAGGGTCCACTTTTTAGTTATGTATTTATTTTTCAATTTGTTTCCTAATATGAACTAATTGTTATAAGGGAATGTTTGTTGTTAAAAGTGTATGTGCATGTCAGTAGTATGATGGTTTTTATGGTTTGATATTTTGGAAAATATCTATGATGTGCGCATGGTAAATTTCGTAATTTTTTTATGTTACATCGGTACAACTTATCTGATGAATAAAAATTGATAAAACAACAACAACAACAAATGAATATCTGCCTGTCCATATTACGAACCAGAAAAAGAGGATTTTGCGTGCAGAGATCGCAGAGAAAGGTAATAATGTATGTTAAGCCACTGCCGTGCACATAGACAGGAAAAAAGCCAGAGATTGTAGAGAAAGGTAATAATGTTATGTTAAGCCACTGCCATGCACCCCTACAGAAAAGAACATAGACCATGGTCTATACATGCTGCTTGTTTACCCACCATTTCACGCCATAGACCACGAAGCCAGCATAACAGTGACAGTTAAAGTAAAAGTTACTGTTTCGCTACACATAATGTTACCAAAGATGCAAAGAATTTTTGTTTGGCAGTTCATCTTTAAAGTCCGAAGTCATACGATGTTATCGGAAGTCATGCGATGCTCTCCGAAATCACCCGATGTTCTTCGAGGTCATCCGAAACTGGGTCTAGGCGCTCTCCGAGGTGGCTTGATGTTGTTCGAGATCGTGACCCGATGCCCTTCGATGTCACCCGATCATTTTCCGAGGTCGTCCGATGTTGTCCGAGCGTCTGGGAAGAGTGCACATCCTTCGATGGAAAAGAGACCCAGGGTGTCACATCTTTGACGTTAACGTCCCAACACTTCTTTTCAGGTTGCCGTTCTGAAGTGTTCGGTTGCTTCGTTTAAAAAAGTTTTATTCATTTTTATTTCATGTATTTATTTTTAAAAAAAAATTGCATTTGACATTACATTTACATTGAAGATTGACTTTTAAAAGTGATCTCTGCAAAACCTTGTTTTTGTTTCCTTTTCAAACTTTCTTCTCAAGATCTGCATGTGCCTCGCTGTTTCTCTCTCCTTCATTTCTTTCATTGCCTCATTCGCTCTCTCATCAAGCTCTCTCTCCCTCCCTCCCTCCCTCTCACCCCCTCTCTCTCTTGCCACTCACTCTTTTTCTTACCTTCTTTTTCTCTCGCATCCTCTTTTCTGTCTGTCTCTTTTTTTTCTTTTCCCACCCCCGATATCTCCCTCTCTCTTCCCTGTATCCCCTGTATTATAGGGGGTAGGACCTTGAAGTGGTGCGCTGCACAGTTGTGCTTAGTATTCAGTCAGCTATTCTCGTGGTCAGTCAGGGATTGTGTTGTACCTAGTGTATGGAAACACTCTATCATCTGTCCCGTGCCCAAAAACAGTAAACCCAAAGAACTCAACGACTATCGCCCTGTTGCCCTGACATCCATAGCTATGAAATGTCTCGAACGGATTCTTCTCTCTCGTCTTCTTTGTCACACTCAGCCTTTCACTGATCCTCTTCAATTTGCATACAAACCCAATCGTAGTACCGACGACGCTACTCTGACGCTTCTCCACAATGCGTATGATCACTTAGAGACCCCTGGTTCCTTTGTCCGCATTCTATTTATAGACTTTTCTTCTGCTTTCAATACCATACAGCCACACCTCATGGCTCAGAAGCTTTTGTCTTACACTGTCCCTCCTAGACTCGTCCTGTGGATCGTTCACTTCCTCGTGTCCAGATCTCAGGTTGTCCGCTTTCACTCTGCTGTCTCATCTCTCAAACAAACGTCCACAGGAGCTCCTCAGGGTACGGTTCTTTCTCCGGTACTTTTCACGCTCTACACAAACGACTGCAGAGGAACTGATGCCTCACCGGTCATAAAGTACTCGGATGACTCTGCCCTTGTGGACCTGTCCAATTCAAATGCTGTGTATTTCTCTGCAGTTGATAGGTTCAGCTCCTGGTGCAAACAAAACTATCTGGACTTAAATGTCAAGAAAACTAAGGAACTGGTCATTGACTTTCGTAAAAACAACACTCTCATTCCAGACCTTGTCATTGATGGTGTTACAGTCGAGAGAGTCACCCAATACAAATACCTGGGAACCATCATTGACGAGAAACTGAACTTCACTGCAAACACCCAGGCCATACACAAAAAATGTCAGTCTAGAATTTACTGCCTTCAAAAACTTCGAAATCTCCAAGTCAGTAGCCGCATCCTTCAGACCTTTTACTCTTCTTTTATTGAGTCCGTTCTTACCTTTTCTTTTATCTGCTGGTATGGAAGTTTGTGTGTAAAAAACAAAAGTATTCTGGATCGAGTAGTGAACGTCTGTGGGAGGGTTGTGGGAGTGAAACAAGAGAGTCTGCAGGTGTTGTATGAAAAACGTGTTGTGCGGAAAGCTATTTGCTTTGTGCTGGATAGCACTCATGTGCTTGCGCACCACTTCCAGCTCCTGCCTTCTGGAAGGCGCTACCAAACACCAAGGGTCAGAACTCTCAGAATGAAAAACAGTTTTATTCCAAAGGCTGTCTCATTACTTAACAAATGACATGTGTGTGTGTGTGTGTGTGTGTGTGTGTGTTTTGTTTGCCCAAAATAATCTCATTTCACATTTTTTTAATGTTAGCATGCATAAGTGTAATTCCATTCATATGTGACTGTGCATTTTTATCCTCATTGTCATTATGATTGTTGTTATTATTATTGTGATGTTTATTCCTTGTTGATTGTAATTGTACACCACAATGTAATTTCTTGTAAAAGATAATAAAGTTGTCTTATCTTATCTTATCTTATCCTCCCCAGTCCACATCTCTCCCTCTCTTTTCTTCGTCCACGTCCACCTTCAAGTGATGTGTAGCGTGGTGAAGGGACACGTGAGTTATGGATAGTCATTTCACCGCTTTGACCACCGTTCACCGCTGATTGGCCAAGAAAAATAAGGAAGGTAAAAAATAATGGGGGGTGGGGGAGGGGGGAAGTGCGTGATAAGTCAATATTGTTTTTTAAAGGAAGCAAGAGAGAGTGGAATGGGTTTGGGTGACAAGTTTTTAAGGAAAGGACCGTTCACTAAATTAAGACTCGTTGAATATATCGAAGCTCGCATGCTCTCTCTCTCTCTCTCTCTCTCTCTCTCTCTCTCTCTCTCTCTCTCTCTCTCGTTTGATCCAAAACAAGATTGAAATTATTTATATTTCCTGATTAGAGAAATATATTATATTCTTGATGTATCAAACTGATTAGGGAAAAATCATGTTAAAGACTAAAATGATTTATTTGAAAAAGGTGTTTTGATAAGACTGATTAGGAAAATTGATGGAAATACGTGCTTCATATTTAGATTATATGCTATAATTATATATTATATACTGTATAATTATGTCATTGAAAATGAAATGCTTGTTGGGGGATAAAGGAGTATTTAGCTGATTAAAAACACACTCTCCCGTAAATCTTTGGCTTAATGACGGTGAATTCCTTTACGGTGTTGCACACAAAATCATCCAAGCGTAACCGTGGGAAGCTGAGCCGAAAGGACGGGATGCCGTCATTAGGCATGTCGCGCTTATCCCTTAATCACGGCGTTACTGTAGGACATGTAGACCTTAAGTTGCAATATGGCTTGCCAGACCACGCGCGCATCACACGCACACACACATATCCGCACGAACTCGTATCCACACACACAAGAAGAGGAACGTCCACGCATCCCTGTATACACGCACGCACACACACTCACACACACACACACCAACACACGTGTGTCCGCGCTCCCACACAAACCCTTCCACTTATAAAATAGATTTAACAAATGCTAGTGTTGTTCGCGTTAGAAAAAAAGACGTATGATAAATTGTAAGCGAATCAGTCATTGTAGAAGCAGCAATCTCCGCATCAGCAGTCAGGCTCCTATGCTCACATGGATCACACTCTCGCATACTCAACAAACGCACATCCATGAAGAAGAAGAAGAAGAAGAAGAAGAAGAAGAAGAAGAAGAAGAAGAAGAAGAAGAAGAAGAAGAAGAAAAGTAGTTGTACAACAATAACAACAACAACAACTACTACTGCTACTGCTACTACTACTACTACTACTACTACTACTACTACTACTACTACTACTACTACTACTACTACTACTACTACTACTACGATCACTTTATTATCTCAATCAAAGAGAAATTCACACGTGGTGCCACATCTAAATGTTACAAGACTATATATAAAGGACAATATAACAACAATAAACAGAACAGTAAACAGTAAAACAGGATACTCCTCATACTACTACTACTTCTATTACTACTACTACTACTACTACTGCTACCACCACTACTACTAGCATTGCTATTACCACAAAGTTTGAGAATCATCTTGCATGCAGAAGAAAAGAAAAAGGACTTGGAAACAAAGGCAAGAAAGAACAATGAATAAAAAGGCCTGAGAAGCATCTTCCATGTATAACAAAAAAGAGGAATAGAAAACAGAGGAAGCAAAGAAGAAGAAGAATAACAACAACAACGACAACGACAACAAAAACAACAACCAGAAGATACGAGAAGCGTCTTCATGTAGAAGAACAGAAGAGGAATATGCCATTGCCCAAAGCAATGTTTACAGTTTTTCTTTGCAATCGGTGGCTGGCGTTGGAAGTGCTTTTATGAGAGACGTAATTGCCGAGACATGTGATAACGCGATCAGACGTTGATGGCAGATGGAGGAAAAGAAGAAGCAGATAAAGCAGAAGAGGAAGAAGGAAAAAGAAGAGGAGAGTACATCTCCAGAAGAAGATGAGGAGAATGAGAATAAAGACAGAAATAGAAGAGAATTATCCACCATATCCATTCTGTCCTCTGCAAAATGCGCTCAGCGCTAGACATGGTTTTATGACAAATGGTCATTGCAAAGGCGTGCCATTGTGCAAGTTGATGTTTTGGAGGAAGAAAACAGAAGCAGAATAAAAGAATGACAGACGAAGAAGAAAGCTAGCTGTCCATAATTTCCAAGTGACTGTCCTCTGAAAACTGCGTCTGGCTTTAGGGATGATTTTATGAGAAATCATAATTGCAGAGGCATGCGGTTGCGAGGGTTGATGTTTATTATTTTTTTATTTTTGTATTTACTCGTTATCGCTAAGAGCTGCTGAAAGCTAACTCGAACCGAGCGAGGCGCTCACTTGCAGCTTTGGGCGAATCGTCTGACGCCCAGACAACTGAGCGCAATCCTGAGATGAGGAAGAAGAGACCTAGTGCATGCTCAGCCGTCTAGGACATGAGCGTCAGGATCTTTAAAGTCCGTGCTATGAAATGTCTGTGCACAGACTAGACCTCGGTTTACACTCTCACCTGAAGGAGAAGGGGCTCTCCCAGGTTCATGTCTGTGTGGTTTTGTTGGCTTTGTTGTTGTTGACTCATTTATTGATATTTTTCCATATAACGGCTTAATGACAAATCGTAATTGCAAAGGCAGGGAATTTGGTGATCTGATGTTTCGGAGGAAGAAGAAAATGGAGGAAGAAGAAAAAGAAGAAGAAGAGGAAGAGGAAGAAGAAGAAGAAGAAGAAGAAGAAGAAGAAGAAGAAGAAGAAGAAGAAGAAGAAGAAAAAGAAGAGGAAGAAGAAAAAGAAGAAGAAGAAGAAGAGGTAGAAGGAAGGAAAAGGAAGGAAGGAAGCAGCCCATCCTGTCTATTTTCTTCTGCAAACTGTGGCTTTCGTTAGAAATAATGTTATGAGAGATGGTAGTTGTTGGGAAAAGCGATCATGTGGTCAGACTTTATGGGCAGGTCATGAGGGCAGGGTGGAAGGTTGACAAATGGACATCCGCTGTGCACGATTTAGAGAGCGAGCCTGTGTCATTACATTTCATTAGTCGAAGTGGAGACGGGGAGAACAGTGGAAACAGAACTGGGAATATTAGGGTGAGGGTGGAGGGCAAAATGGGTAAAGACAATACGAATACTGGATTATTTCAACAGAGTTCTCATCATGGTGCCAACATGGTATGTACGCTGATTTTAAAATGTACAAAATACATAAAGCCATAGCAAGCCTTGCTTGCTTTCAGAACAGTGCACAACAAAACGCATTCCACATTCCATGATTTATATCACACTTCAATTAGATTATTGAAAGGCAAAATGTAAAACAGTTAGTACTTATGAAAACATTGTTAAACAGATAAATAAAATATGAAATCCTGAAACAATGATATAGGTCCTTTTCCGATAAAAAGGGAACTATAAAGCATTAAAATCTAAAATCTAAATCTAAATCATATGTCAAATTTGCAATATAATATCTTTTTGTTGCTCTTGCCTTCATTGTTTTCTTCTTGTTTGTACATTTTGTCCATATGTTCTTCTCTTTATTCATCCTATTGATGTACCCATTTCTTGTTTTGGGTTTGATTTTGTTGTTCAAACCTTTGTAATGTCTATATCCATTTTCCCCACTCCCCCCCCCCTCCCCAAAAAGGCTATGAGCACGCCTCCGGGTGTTGAAGTTTTGTATGCGCTATATAAATTGTCATTGATTGAATGATTCATCATACTTTTACTAATTTGTGGAGGGAGGGAGAGAGGGAGAGGTGGGTTGGGGTGTGTTGGAGGGTGTAGAAATCTTGCTCCGAAGAAGAAACGCAGAACAAAACAATGAGCGAGGAAGTTGACGTCAATTTGTGGGTTGCGTTGACTAAAGATATTTTATACGCTTTTAAAGTGATCGAGGGAATCTATTTAGTTAAAAATGTATTCGGTTGGTTGTGGTTGGTTAAGTTGGTAATGGAACGAGTACAAGGAAATACCCTTAGTTTGCACTGAGGAAGTGAATTTATGGACAGCTTGAAAAATAAAATGACTCAAAAAATTGTTTATGGCGATGGTAAGAAAAGCTAAGGGTGGTAAATGTCTCACTATCAACATTAAGCTGTAATTGACGCCGCTGCATAATTCTTACTTTGAGAAAGATCGACAGACAGCCAGACAGATAAATAGGGGCTGCTCTCTCCCCACCACCAACCCGTTTTCGCCCTCTGGCTCCTACCCCCATCCTCTGCTCCCCCAACACCCTCCACCCCCAACATTATCTTCTTGTGCTGCTCCTTCGACCCCCTTCTTCTTAACTGTAGTGTGTCTCCAATCTCCACCACTTTCCAGGCGACCACAGGTTCAATAAATAAAGAGGAAGGAGCGGGAAGATGATGATGGTTTAAAGACTTTTGTTTGAGACGGTCATTAGTGTCAGTGTTTCCCATTACGCACAGTTGTGTGTCAATTAAGCACAAAATAAATTAAAAAAAACATTACGGAGAAAAGTTTTCATGTATTCTTACCAAATCGTTGAAGTCTAAGGTATGACAAATGAGTGGCCGATTAATTGACGGCAAGCCCCCAATGAAGACTGTTATAGCAGACGATTCAATTTCTGTTGCGAGTTGTCGTCCTTTAAAATCGCCTGCGCGCGCATTGTGTGCTTCCTCTATGTAATCATGACGATGCTCACCAAACTGGGACTCACAAAATTTGTAAAATGTCTCTTATATTTTGATAACTGAGAGTAACTGGACTCTTATTTATTTGGGGGGTGGGGTGGGGGGTGGGGGAAGGGAGGGAACACTGAGCGTGGAGTGGAAAGAAAGACAACTCTTACCCTACTTCTCCTTCTTCACTCTAACCCTCCATCAAGCACCCTGTCCTTGATTCTACCATTCCAGAGAGACGGACAGACAGAGAGAGAATGGATGGAGAAGAAGAAGGGGGTCAGTTTGCTCGTTTTGATTAAGACGAGACTTTATTGTTGGCTGCAAAGACACCCCTTTCACCCTTCTCTCTCCAGACTCTGACAAAAAATGTTGGAAGATGGGAATGGGCGGGGGGAGAGTGGGTCATTTCTGTGGTTGTGTGGGTGTGTCTCTCTGTGTGTGTGTGTTTGTGCATGCGCGCGTGCTAGTCTCTTTACAAGGATTATTTATAGTAAATTTTTAAGTTTTATGTGATTTTATGTGATTTTGTGTGTATGCTATTTTATGTATATTCTAAATTATGTTTTTAATTATGCATGTGTATGGGCATGTCTGTGATAAGTTCTGGTGCAACAGTGCACAAATTGTGTGTGATTTATTTAATTATGTGCTTGCTTGGTCATACTTGATAAATTTTAGACTAATACACTCTTAATGCAAATGTTTTAGATAACTTATAACACATGTATATCAATGTTTTATTTGTCATGTTTCTAAATGTTGGCACCACATGCGAATTTCTCCCTGTTGAGATAATAAAGTTTTCGTATTCGTATTCGTATTCGTATTGGTTGTGTTTTAAGGGGGACATTAATGCATTGAGGAAGGCCCCCAACTCCCACCCCAATCCCTCACCCAAAATTACATTTTAACGAATGGGATGATTGACGGCAGTTTTCACAGACACCCGCACACTTAGGCTGGTATGACACAACCGGCACGCCGATGATAAGCACACAGGCGCACAGACATGCACACAGGCCCACAGACATGTTCACAGGCCCACAGACATGCCCACAGGCCCACAGACATGCACACAGACATGCTCACAGGCCCACAGAGGAGCACTGATTCACACCGTGTGCCTGTGTGTTGGAGAGCGTGCTAGGCATTGGGAAGGAAGGAGAGGAGAAGGGGGATCAAATGCAGACGTGACCTGAAGGTACGGAACACAAATTACCTCCCTTCCGTAATAAATTGAGTACTCTCCCTTACACCGTCACCCCACTCCCACACACATCCGTCCTCTATCTTTATTCCCCACCCCCTACTTCTGTCCCCGTTCTATCCTTTAGCTCAAAGGGATAAAATCACATACCCTGCTCTCTCTCTCTCTCTCTCTCTCTCTCTCTCTCTCTCTCTCTCTCTCTCTCTCTCTGTCCCTCCTTTTCTTCCCCACCCCTCCGCTTTTTCTCTCCCTCCTCCCTTCCCCCCTCTCTCTCAATCTTCTCTTCCATCCAAGGTCCCCCAAACCGTACTGGACCCTACTATTAAAGCCAGTACCCGTATTTTCAGTATTTTCCAAAGTAAACTTCAAGCGTGGTTAAGCGTTCACGTCCGGCGATGGGCCGGTAGAGGGGCCGGGTAGCTCAGTTGGTAAGAGCGTCTTGCTAGTAACCGAAAGGTCGCTGGTTCGAATCCCGGATTGGTCAACGTGTGATCATATTATTTTCCCCTTTACCAACAACTGGCCCGCTGGTGTCAGTATAAATCGGTCCAGTAGTCACCTATATGCGAAAGTGTCGTGTGACTATAATCTACAAACAACAACAACAACATGGGCCGGCTCCACACTGACAGAACTTGTGCAACTTGCCAGTGGAAAGGGACCTTGAGGTGGAGGAGTGGTGTGGAAAATGAGGGTGGGGATAGGGGTGGGAGGCATTTTCTAAACTTGAAGCACTGTTTAGGTAGTTAAGTGTCAAAACTAGATTGTTTGCTTACTTGCAATGTGTTGACTGCAATGGCTTATAATGTATGGCCTGCATCATATAATAATAATTAAACTACACTACGAAAATCCATCATGTCGCAACATTTCTTGTATGGCATTCATAAAGCACTGCAAGTCCGTTGTAGGTTTGCAGTTTAGTTTATATTTCAATTCAATTCCATTGTATTACCACCAAAGGAATTATGGACCGCCATCTGTGTCGCACTTCAATAGGTAAAAGCATGCAACATATTTACCACTTTTTTTTTAAAAACAACATTATATTAAAAGAATAAAAGAGACACTTGCTGACATCAATGAGATATTAATTTTAATGTTTTATTAATTTTTCTTATCTACACACATCTTATACATCCCTAACACACATCGGTGCCAAAATAAAATCATAAACAACAAACTTTGTTCTTAATACATTCATTAACAATTACAGTGTCAGGAATACACTCACAGTAATTATGCACAAAACGGTATTAAAAGTTAATGAAAATAATATTCTTGGGGTTGACTCGCTGTTTTGTTGTCAAATTTGTTTTTTCATTTATTATAACCACAAAGGTATTGTGTTGCACTTAACGCAAATAAAGCATGCAACATATTTAACTTTTTAAAAACAAAATAATTAAAAGAATAAAAAACAGACAAAACATCAAACAAAAATATTAATCTTATAATACACACACACATACAAATACATCTCAAAATTCAAAAACAAAAAATACAACAAAACACCCATCCTTACCAAACAATTACCACCAAAAAACTAAAAAACAAAATATTAAAAAAAAAAAAAATGACTCACATAATTTGTTTATTAAACAATATAAATAACATTTATACGTCTACACCTTCCATCCTATCCAATAACCATTCCTATTAAAACCCAAGTCCCCTAACTTATGTAATTACTATAATCAATTAAGGGACCCAAATCACCAAATATAAATTAATATAAAAAATTTTTTCTTTGAACTCACTTTTTTTTATTTATTATTTTTTTTTGTCCAGTTGTAAACTAACGACACAAACAACAAGAACCAGAACAAACAAAACAAAAAGAGCAAAAAACTACACATAACCCAAAAATCCCCTAACATCAGCCAAAAAATCATAATCACACCCAAATAACAACACAAACACAAAATCAGCCAAACACACTACCCCCCCCATAAAAATCAACAAACAAACAAACCAAAACCAACCACAAACACCAAATAATACAAGAGACACAACACCCCCAACACCAACAAGGAACACCCCACCCAATCCCATCGCGTAAACACACTACAAAAAAACAAACAGCCACACACAGATAAACTCAAACCACCAACATCCCAAAACCCAAACACCAAAGACAAAAAATCAAAAAACAACCCAACCACACAAAGGGGAACATCAAAACAAGAAACCCCAATACAAAGATACATAATAACTCACCCAACAACCACACCTCAACATATAAAACAAGACAAAAATACCACAAAAAAATATTGACCACCAAATTCCATCAAAACAAAAAAAATCAATAATATAACATTAGAGAAATTCACAAAAAAAATAAAAAAACAACAAATAAATTTATCTAATCATATTACTTAAATATACTCAATACAACAAATATCTATTCAAACTAAATCTATTACTATAACTATTTACTACTAATATATCAACAATACTATACACTACTTCTTTAATATATACTATAATTCTGCTCTTAATAATAATAATAATATTAATTAATGATCGTTTTAATATAAGTTGTAATTTTGATGTAATAATAAACAATAATCATGATGATTAATGATGTATTTGATTTGATGATGATGATGATGAATGATGATGATTAAGATAGAAATGATTGAATGATACATATAAATGATATACTCAAATAAGAAATTATACATGATAAACTAGAAAAACAAAATCTACTTCATAACCTAAACGCAAAAACAATACAATAAGATTCGCGCAAAATAATAGTATTGTATTATGAAACAAAATTGCAAAATAAAATGCACCAAATATCCACTGTAATAGGATCTCATGACCAATGATATCTAAAAATGTTGACATAGAAACCTAAAAAATGCAGCAACTTATACAATCAAACTGCAGAAAAATGACGCCAACACTTATAGAAAAAAATTTTTTTTATCAATAAAAGATGACGAACGTAGAGACAAACAAAACATCTCACGACGTACACAGGCTTCCATCTCGCCCTCACCAGGCAAGAAAAAATCAGCCACACTACGATATCTGCTTCGCCCACACGAGAATCAGGTGCGCACCCGGTAGTTCCTTCGGTTGCACCCCTCAAGGCAACCAGTCACACAAGGTATCCCCGCTAAGATAGTATAGCAGGAGGAGTACGCCAGGGGGACTTTTGGTAGTTCTTGTATCCCGACCTGCGTCCTCTCGTGTGTTTGGTAGGTGATCATGAAATCCTATTCCTGTTACCTTTTCACTTTTACTGTTTCCTATGTTGGGAATGTCTGTTGGATTATCTGCCTTTGTTTCGGAATTAAACTGGAACCTTGGAAAGGTTGTGAGGTAGTAAAATGGTTTGAAGAAATGACACCAAAACCTGGCATTCGGAGATAACTCCTTTGGTGGGATAGCATGTTGACAGGTCATAGGTTAACAGGACAATGTCTTTGTTTCACTCTGTCTTGCCATTTTGTCTGCTAGCCCCTCCGTTGTTTCACCCTGTCTTGCCATTTTGTCTGCTAGCCCCTCCGTTGTTTCACCCTGTCTTGCCATTTTGTCTGCTAGCCCCTTCGTCTTTTATCTTTCTTTGTCTTTGGGTCTTTTCCCGGCCATTTCCTCTCTCTCTCTCTCTCTCTCTCTCTCTCTCTCTCTCTCTCTCTCTCTCTCTCTCTCTCTCTCTCTTATTCAGTGACATGGATCAGCTTTTTGTACAACTATGTATCGTTCATTGCTAGTGTGAAGTATGGAGAACAATTTCCATTCAAGAATATATCCTGAAGAATGAGAATTGCTCTATATCCTTTTACGGAAATTACAAAACGAAACAAGAGAAAGTGGTTTATTCAAGAAGGGAAGAAAAAATGGGAAAAGGAAATTGGGGGATGAAAAGAAGGAAAAAAAAACCGGACCGCTTGTACTGAGAATACAGATCAAGAAGAAAGGAAACGAAGAGATCGGAACACAACATGGCTACATCGCCGTACTGTCTTGATCTTACAAACTTCAGTCGCGGCTTGCGCCAAATTACACAATTGCTTCCCCTGACGCTTCTCTTCGGTGTGCGGAGACGCACCTGGTTTCCCTTTCCCAGCAGGCCCTTGTGTTTAGTTTCAAAACGTAACGTCTTCCTTTCCAATATGGCGTCTGTAGCCACGTCGGTTCGCCTCGATTGCTTAGGTTAGAGTTGTTTCCCCTTACGCTTCACTTTCTTGTGTTTTGAGCAGGGGGAACGAAGAAGGAGGTGCTGGAAGGGAGGGTAGGGGCTGTAGGAGGAGAGATAGAAGGATCTAGGAGTTAAGGGAGGAAATGTGCTCTGCCCGATTGCTTATGTTGACGTTTGTTTCCCCTAGCACTTCGCTTTCTTGTGTGTCGACAAAGAAGAGATTGAGGAGCTCAGGATGGGTGAAGACGAGGAGGGCGATGAAGAACGAAAATGGAGAAATAACGACGTAGGAGCAGGAAGGAGAAAAAGTGGAAAATTATGAAATGAAGAGATGATGATGATGATGATGATGATGATGATGATGATGATGATGACGATGATGAGGAGGAGGAGGAGGAGGAGGAGGAGGATATGAAGTCGGCTCTGCCTGATCATTTTCTTGTTTGTTTGTTGTTAGAAGAAAGAGAACTAGGGGTTTGTGAAGGAAATTGGGGACGTGAAGGAGGAAGATGATGTACTGTAGGAGGAGCTGGAGCAGGAGGATGAAGTCTCTAAGAAATGAGAGATTGTAGCATTTTATACCTTGATAATATTTCCCGCTCCTTTGATAATACTTCCCGCCCCTTTCTACAGACAGAAGAATGAACGTCAACAAGAGGATGATCTTGCTCACGCCTGCGATGGAATAATATTTAGGTCTAGGTGATCTCCCGTGACTCAAATTTCAGGCTGGAGTTGGTGACGGTATGATAACCATAGACACAAAATCTTGATCGGAGAACACACAAGAACATATCCAAGCGACAATGGTTGTGAACACAGGCACAAAGTCTTGATCGGAGAACACACAAGAACATATCCAAGCGACAATGGTTGTGAACACAGGCACAAAATCTTGATCGGAGAACACACTAGAACATATCCAAGCGACAATGGTTGTGAACACAGGCACAAAATCTTGATCGGAGAACACACTAGAACATATCCAAGCGACAATGGTTGTGAAACGGTAACGTCATCAACAATAGTTGTGGAGTCATTTTGTTCGGTACGAAGGACTATCTATCCACACAATTAAGACCTAAAAGCATACACAGTACTTAAATACTGACGCAGCAATTTTTAGCACAATGTATAGTTCGTCTCTAAAAGGAATTTGGGGAGAAAATCCTAATGGGTTTTAAAGGGATGTGCGCAAGTGATACAGGGACAGAGAGGCTGAAGATAATGGTTGGGGAATTGTTCATAATTATTTTCCCTGTCATTCTGTGGCTGGAAGTAAATGAGTCAGAACGTGTTGGAGCGCCAACGCCGCCATTACTGTATTCCTACGCCAACGGTTCATTCAAGTGCGACTTTCTTTCCTCTCCAAACAAAAGAGCTAGAGCAAGGGGAGATCATCCAGAACCTGGCACTGTCTGTATTGACACGTTTTTGTTCTGCCTTCCAAAACAAGACACCGTGATTAAAGAAGTTATTGGAAGAGAGAACACTCTCAATTTCCTCTTTCTCTCTTTCCCTTCATTTCTCCCTCCCTCCCTCCCGCTTTTACTTGTCTTTTGAATGATATCAGTGAAAACATATCCAATGGGTCATACTGCATAAACACCTTTCAATTATTCATGCTATTTTATTTTTCATTTTATTGTTCTGTTATTCTCATATAGCGCGGTTTTTAAGCTCAAGAGCTGCTCAAGGCGCTGGCAGATATAGGATGTAACTCAAATTATTATCTATTGGGGTATGCATTGTGTTACAGGCAAATCATATATTGAGGCATCATCACGTGTATTGACTAAGCTGTTGGGCAGTTCACGAACTCGGGTCTAGATCTAAAACCCTTCATGTGCTTATTCCGTCCAAGGTTTGTAGACCTGTGCGTCGATCGTAGTTTAATTGTGTATCAATTTGCGCCCTCTCTCTCTCAAAAGCAAAACGGGTAGAAAATGAAAAATAGGCAACCTTTTGGCGCCGTAAGTCCAGCAGTTAGTTAGCCGGTAATCGGTCATGATGGGCAAGCCAAGTGACCTCTGGCGGCGGAGATGCCGATCTGTCAAAAGGTATGACTGGAGATGGACAGGAATTTGCAGCAGTTGAGTTGCTGACCTTGTCCATACGGGAGCGCTGACAGCTTATTTTCATTCCTTGGCGTCAGAGCACGTGCTTCACCATATTTCTCTTAATACACGCGTGATTGTACTGATGTTATCCTATAATCTGTCATTGTCCGTACGTCTTCTCCCCCCCCCCTCCCCCCGCTCTTTCCCTCCCTCCCTCTTTCTCCCTCTCTCTCTCTCTCTCTCTCTCTCTCTCTCTCTCTCTCTCTCTCTCTCTCTCTGTTATTAAAATTTACGTAATTGAATTAATAAAGGTATTGTCGTTTCTTTTTTGTTTCTTTTTGTTTTGTCATACTAGCTAAATAGTGCCTGCTGGATAATTTGCACGAATCGTGTCCATGTGTGTCTGCTAAAAAAAATTACCATGTTTGTGGTCTTCATGCTATCATATTTTGTGATTAAAATGAATATTATTGGTATAATTGCTGACTACAACGATTTCATGAATTGTTGTTTACTGTTCATTTTCTACTGTGTTTCATGTGCTGTCATTCGCTGTTCGGACCGTTTCCTCATCAGGTAAGCGATTTTTTAATTCAAATTTTGTCCATGTATCGATGGTCTTCAGGCTTTCTCTCTTGCGGTTCGTCTGCTTGTCTGACTGACTGACCATCTCTCTGATTATGTCTTAGAAACACTTTGAAAATATTTTCAAATAATCGGTTTTGTGTTATTTTCATAAATTTTTCTGTCTGTTTCAGTCTGTCTGTCTCTCTAGCTCTATCTCCATCAGTCTGTCTGTCTCTCTAACTCTTTTTCTATCGGTCTGTCTGTATCTCTAGCTCTGTCTCTATCAGTCTATCTCTCTACCTCTATAAGCCTGTCTGTCTCTCTAGCTCTGTATCTATCAGTCTGTCTGTCTCTCTAGCTCTGTCTCTGTCAGTCTTTCAGTCTGTCTAGCTCTGTCTCTATCAGTCTGTCTGTCTCTCTAGCTCTGTCTCTATCAGTCTGTCTGTCTCTCTAGCTCTGTCTCTCTATCTTTCAAACATAGTAAATGGAGTAGAAGGTGTTAGGGGTCCGTCACCCCACACCTTGGTGATATCAGTGTTTGGGATTAATCTTCAGTCACATTGCCTTCCTTCTATCTGATCGCTAAGACAACTCTTCCTTAGTTTGTATTCCTCCGCCCCCCCCCCTACCCCCCGCATGTCTTGGGCGGCGTGAGTTCGAATCCTGACTTCAGCAAACTAGTGTATGCATGCTGGGTATTAGTGACCAGCGCCTGTAAGCTGATAAGTGTGCTGTATAAGAACAGTCCCACATCCCATGCACACACACACATATACACACACACACCCACCCACACACACATACATACACACACATCTCCTTAGCAGTAAGTGTAGACTAGACGTGTGGACAAGAACAAATCATTGTTCTCGTCCCATATCCTCCCATTTTTTCGCCTCGGTTCCTTGTTTTTTTCTCTCCCCACCCCATCTGCCTCTACAACAATCCCAGTCTCTCTCTCTCTGTCTCTGTCTGTCTGTCTCTCTCTCTTTCTCTTTATCTCCATCTATTCCTCCCTCCCTCTCTCTCCTCTCGCTCTCTGCGTGCCAAGAGTTATGTAGTGTAGAAGACGTGTGAAAAGGAAGACATCATCGTTGAGACTCCAGGCCCCTCCTGTGTTCTCCTCCTGTCTCTTTCTTGTTTTGTTTTGCCCGGCCGTGTGTCTCTCTGACTGAACATCTGTCCGCGCGTGCCACTATTGCTGTTAGTAGGTAGGGTTAGGAGGAAATGATAACTAGACGACGGAAGAGTGAGAACTCTAGAATGGGGAAAAAAAACATCAGTAGAGTGAAGACAAATATAATCTCAACGAATTCAATTCATTTCACAATTTTAATGTCACGTCTGTTCACAACAATGTGGTGTCCTATCATATCCTATCCTATCCTATCTCGTACCTCTGAGGTCGTTGTGGCACCACAGACAATCGTTTAACCAGCATACTCCATCTTTCTGATGGTTTCGCTCAATGTCAAGAGTGCATTCTCGAATGTTGTCCTCCCACCTCTTTTTTGGTATCTCTCTTCTTCTACCTCCTTGCACCGCGCCTTGCAGGATGGTCTTTGCAAGGCCTGATGATCTGGTGACGTGACCATACCATCGAAGTTTCCGTTTGTTCACCACTGTGAGCAGGTCATCCTGTTGTCCAATGTGGTGTAGCCGACAAATTTTTTTTTAAACTGAAGTTAAATAAATTAATAAAACTATACAAAATTAAAAAAAATGAATATCTCAGTTAATTTTTGTCTAGGGTGCAATCATACTTCAGTTGATAGGGTGAAAGAACATTGAAGCGCAACATCTACACCACCATTGGCGATATGGCAGACGGGGATAACCATCCCAGGAAAGAAGGGGTAGGGACCTGAATCAACACTGAACCACCAGAGCAATCAAACTGCTAAACTGGACAACATTTTTTAGGGTTAGCGGATACAAATGAGTAGAACCAAGTCGTGACGTTGATACAGCTGAAGATTGAGGCTTACTAGACGATGATAGAGTGGAGGTCCAATGTTTTAGCCGTTTTCTCCTTTGTGACCCACATATAGCAGGTACGGACTGTGTTAGTGACGTAGCCTGGAGAGAATGAAACAGCAGACAACGTGGCATCAAAGGCTAGTTATTGCCCTTATTCCCGTTCTTCTCCCCTCCCCCCCTTTCCCTCCACAATATGGCCGCCATAATGCAGCATTAGGGGGAGACGAGAAAAGGGAGAAGCGGAGGCTGTCAGCAAAATCACCTGTAGTGGTGGAGATGCCAACCAGACTGTCACTATTTGTTCTGGTGGTTTATTGTTAAGGTCACTACCCATTCCTCCATGGGGTGGTTGTTCCAGTCTGTCCTATAGCCGACGGAGGTTGTAGACATTCAACGTTTGGCTGCGCAGCTGTATATATCTTCTACCAAGGCTTCGTGTTTTCAAATCTTCCGATTGTCGTCTCTCGCTAGATCTATGTAGGAGGAGGCAAGAGCCCCTTGTGTCTAGGCACCTACCACATTTGGTTGGTACTTGTCGATGCTATTGACCTTTTTATACTTGTGATAGACCTGGAGGTCTATTTCCTTCTCATTGTATTTCTGCGGGGCTGTTAGGGACCGAGGCCTTGCCTGGGGGACTATAGTCCTGTGGGGATGCTGGTCACACCCGTTGTGTTGTTGATCAAAAGATGTACGTGTGTAGTAGGGGAAAATAAGAGGTGGGGGGTGTGCGGGGAGGGTGATGGGGATGGTGGGAATGTGTATGTTTGTTTCTGCGTGCGTCCGTGTGTGTGTCTGTTTCTGCGTGCGGGTTTGTGTCTGTATCTGCGTGTGTGTGTTCATCTGCTCGTTGAATATGAATATACACGCAGACACCCACACCAACTCCAAACGCCCCCCCCCCACCCCCAACCCCCGTATACACAGTGCATATACGGGCACTCTGTCACTTTCTCATCGACACAATGTTCTTACTTTTCTTAATAATAATAATAATAACGGACTTTTATATAGCGGGTACTCCAGCCTCTGAGCAGACTCACCACGCTTTACATAATCATTACATAAAAATACATGCACTCGGTCGAACATCGCTTTTGCTACGATACACCAAAAGACGGAACAATAAAAGTAAAAACTATTTACAACTATGTACACAAATGACAAAAAAGACATAAATAGAATAGCAAAAACCTATTCAAAGCTATTTATATGCCTGGTTAGACCCAGGAAGGAAAAAAGAGTATAAATATTTACAGCCGTGTATGCACTTACGGATCGGACAGAGACAAAAGAGGAGAGAATGGCAGCAGGATACAAATCAGTCTGAATAATGCAGTTTGAAGAGGTGTGTTTTGAGGGCCTTTTTGAATGCTTGTGTTGATTGTATGTTGCGGATATGGGAGGGAAGGGAATTCCACTGCTTGGGTGCGGAGTAAGAGAATGCACGATGGCCGTATGTCTTAGTGCGTGTGACGGGAACCTTGAGTGTGCGAGTGTCAGCAGAAGATCTTAAAGTGCGTGAAGGAGAGTAGACAGACAGTAGATCAGCAAGGTAGGAAGGACAAGAATCTGTGAAGAAGTTGTGACAGAGAACAGAGAGTTTGTACTCTATGCGTGCTTGCACAGGAAGCCAGTGAAAAGAATGTAGTAGAGGTGTGATGTGATCGCGTTTCTTTGCTCGGAATACTAGTCTAGCTGCGGAGTTCTGAACCTTTTGTAGTTTGTCAATGATGTGTTTTGGGGAGCCAGCGAGGAGAGAGTTGCAATAGTCAAGACGCGAAAGGACGAGAGCGCAGACTAGGGTTTTGGTGGCAGTGAGTGTAAGATAGTGGCGAAAGGAGCTGATTTGGCATATGGCCGTGTATGCAGAGCGACAGACGTTGGAGATGTGGTTGTTGAGGGACAGGTCATCGGAGAGAATGTAGCCGAGATTTCTCGCTGAGGATGAGAACTGAACGTTTGTTGTCCCTACTGTAAGCGATGTTGGGAGAGGCGAGAGTGAGGAGGAGGTGTTATGCTTACCGTCGTCTTCGTTTCGTTGGCTTCTGTTTCTCCAAGTGATTCTTTTTTTCTACCATCTACATCTTTTTGTTTACCTGTCCAATCAGAATTTACCTGCCATCTTTCCCGACAAAAACCCGTCTCCGCCAATGCAGGCATTATTACAGGTAAATGACAAGTGCAGATTACCTTACTCTTTAGTCTTAGCCTGCTACTCTTTAGTCTTAACCTGTTACTCTTTAATCTTAGCCTGCTACTCTTTAGTCTTAGCCTGTTACTCTTAAGTCTTAGCCTGCTACTCTGTAGTCTTAGCCTGCTACTCTTTAGTCTTAGCCTGCTACTCTGTAGTCTTAGTCTGCTACTCTTTAGTCTTAGCCTGCTACTCTGTAGTCTTAGCCTGCTACTCTTTAGTCTTAGTCTGCTACTCTGTAGTCTTAGCCTGCTACTCTTTAGTCTTAACCTGCTACTCTGTAGTCTTAGCCTGCTACTCTTTAGTCTTAGCCTGCTACTCTGTAGTCTTAGCCTGCTACTCTGTAGTCTTAGCCTGTTACTCTTTAGTCTTAGTCTGCTACTCTTTAGTCTTAGCCTGCTACTCTGTAGTCTTAGCCTGCTACTCTGTAGTCTTAGCCTGCTACTCTGTAGTCTTAGCCTGCTACTCTGTAGTCTTAGTCTGCTACTCTTTAGTCTTAGCCTGCTACTCTGTAGTCTTAGCCTGCTACTCTGTAGTCTTAGCCTGCTACTCTGTAGTCTTAGCCTGCTACTCTGTAGTCTTAGCCTGCTACTCTTTAGTCTTAGCCTGCTACTCTGTAGTCTTAGCCTGCTACTCTTTAGTCTTAGCCTGCTACTCTTTAGTCTTAACCTGTTACTCTTTAATCTTAGCCTGCTACTCTTTAGTCTTAGCCTGTTACTCTTAAGTCTTAGCCTGCTACTCTGTAGTCTTAGCCTGCTACTCTTTAGTCTTAACCTGCTACTCTTTAGTCTTAGTCTGCTACTCTTTAGTCTTAGCCTGCTACTCTTTAGTCTTAACCTGCTACTCTGTAGTCTTAGCCTGCTACTCTGTAGTCTTAGCCTGCTACTCTGTAGTCTTAGCCTGCTACTCTTTAGTCTTAGCCTGCTACTCTTTAGTCTTAACCTGCTACTCTTTAGTCTTAGTCTGCTACTCTTTAATCTTAGCCTGCTACTCTGTAGTCTTAGCCTGCTACTCTGTAGTCTTAGCCTGCTACTCTGTAGTCTTAGCCTGCTACTCTTTAGTCTTAGCCTGCTACTCTGTAGTCTTAGCCTGTTACTCTTTAGTCTTAGCCTGTTACTCTTAAGTCTTAGCCTGCTACTCTTTAGTCTTAGCCTGCTACTCTTTAATCTTAGCCTGCTACTCTTTAGTCTTAGCCTGCTACTCTTTAGTCTTAGCCTGCTACTCTTTAGTCTTAGCCTGCTACTCTTTAGTCTTAGCCTGCTACTCTGTAGTCTTAGCCTGCTACTCTTTAGTCTTAGCCTGCTACTCTTTAGTCTTAGCCTGTTACTCTTTAGTCTTAGCCTGCTACTCTTTAGTCTTAGCCTGCTACTCTGTAGTCTTAGCCTGCTACTCTTTAGTCTTAGCCTGCTACTCTTTAGTCTTAGCCTGTTACTCTTTAGTCTTAGCCTGTTACTCTTTAGTCTTAGCCTGCTACTCTTTAGTCTTAGCCTGCTACTCTGTAGTCTTAGCCTGCTACTCTTTAGTCTTAGCCTGCTACTCTTTAGTCTTAGCCTGCTACTCTGTAGTCTTAGCCTGTTACTCTTTAGTCTTAGCCTGTTACTCTTTAGTCTTAGCCTGCTACTCTGTAGTCTTAGCCTGCTACTCTGTAGTCTTAGCCTGCTACTCTTAAGTCTTAGCCTGCTACTCTGTAGTCTTAGCCTGTTACTCTTTAGTCTTAGTCTGCTACTCTATAGTCTTAGCCTGCTACTCTATAGTCTTAGCCTGTTACTCTGTAGTCTTAGCCTGCTACTCTGTAGTCTTAGCCTGCTACTCTGTAGTCTTAGCCTGCTACTCTGTAGTCTTAGCCTGTTACTCTTTAGTCTTAGCCTGTTACTCTTTAGTCTTAGCCTGCTACTCTGTAGTCTTAGCCTGCTACTCTGTAGTCTTAGCCTGTTACTCTTTAGTCTTAGTCTGCTACTCTATAGTCTTAGCCTGCTACTCTTTAGTCTTAGCCTGCTACTCTGTAGTCTTAGCCTGCTACTCTGTAGTCTTAGCCTGTTACTCTTTAGTCTTAGCCTGCTACTCTTTAGTCTTAGCCTGCTACTCTTTAATCTTAGCCTGCTACTCTTTAGTCTTAGCCTGCTACTCTTTAGTCTTAGCCTGCTACTCTGTAGTCTTAGCCTGTTACTCTTTAGTCTTAGCCTGTTACTCTTTAGTCTTAGCCTGCTACTCTGTAGTCTTAGCCTGCTACTCTGTAGTCTTAGCTTGCTACTCTGTAGTCTTAGCCTGCTACTCTTTAGTCTTAGCCTGTTACTCTTTAGTCTTAGCCTGCTACTCTGTAGTCTTAGCCTGCTACTCTTTAGTCTTAGCCTGTTACTCTTAAGTCTTAGCCTGCTACTCTTTAGTCTTAACCTGTTACTCTTTAGTCTTAGCCTGCTACTCTTTAGTCTTAGCCTGCTACTCTGTAGTCTTAGCCTGCTACTCTGTAGTCTTAGCCTGCTACTCTTTAGTCTTAGCCTGCTACTCTGTAGTCTTAGCCTGCTACTCCTGCTACTCTTTAGTCTTAGCCTGCTACTCTTTAGTCTTAGCCTGCTACTCTGTAGTCTTAGCCTGCTACTCTGTAGTCTTAGCCTGCTACTCTTAAGTCTTAGCCTGCTACTCTGTAGTCTTAGCCTGCTACTCTTTAGTCTTAGCCTGCTACTCTGTAGTCTTAGCCTGCTACTCTGTAGTCTTAGCCTGCTACCCTTTAGTCTTAGCCTGCTACTCTTTAGTCTTAACCTGCTACTCTGTAGTCTTAACCTGCTACTCTGTAGTCTTAGCTTGCTACTCTATAGTCTTAGTCTGCTACTCTTTAGTCTTAGCCTGCTACTCTTTAGTCTTAGCCTGCTACTCTGTAGTCTTAGCCTGCTACTCTGTAGTCTTAGCCTGCTACTCTTTAGTCTTAGCCTGCTACTCTTTAGTCTTAGCCTGCTACTCTGTAGTCTTAGCCTGCTACTCTGTAGTCTTAGCCTGCTACTCTTAAGTCTTAGCCTGCTACTCTGTAGTCTTAGCCTGCTACCCTTTAGTGTTAGCCTGCTACTCTGTAGTCTTAGCCTGCTACTCTGTAGTCTTAGCCTGCTACTCTGTAGTCTTAGTCTGCTACTCTGTAGTCTTAGTCTGTTACTCTTTAGTCTTAGCCTGCTACTCTGTAGTCTTAGCCTGCTACTCTGTAGTCTTAGCCTGCTACTCTGTAGTCTTAGTCTGCTACTCTTTAGTCTTAGTCTGCTACTCTGTAGTCTTAGCCTGCTACTCTGTAGTCTTAGTCTGCTACTCTGTAGTCTTAGCCTGCTACTCTTTAGTCTTAACCTGCTACTCTTTAGTCTTAGTCTGCTACTCTGTAGTCTTAGCCTGCTACTCTGTAGTCTTAGCCTGCTACTCTTTAGTCTTAGTCTGCTACTCTGTAGTCTTAGCCTGCTACTTTGTAGTCTTAGCCTGCTACTCTGTAGTCTTAGTCTGCTACTCTTAAGTCTTAGCCTGCTACTCTTTAGTCTTAGTCTGCTACTCTGTAGTCTTAGCCTGCTACTCTGTAGTCTTAGCCTGTTACTCTTTAGTCTTAGTCTGCTACTCTGTAGTCTTAGCCTGCTACTCTTTAGTCTTAGCCTGCTACTCTTTAGTCTTAGTCTGCTACTCTTTAGTCTTAGCCTGCTACTCTTTAGTCTTAGCCTGCTACTCTTTAGTCTTAGCCTGTTACTCTTTAGTCTTAGCCTGCTACTCTTTAGTCTTAGCCTGTTACTCTTTAGTCTTAGCCTGTTACTCTTTAGTCTTAGTCTGCTACTCTTTAGTCTTAGCCTGTTACTCTTTAGTCTTAGCCTGCTACTCTTTAGTCTTAGCCTGCTACTCTTTAGTCTTAGCCTGTTACTCTTTAGTCTTAGCCTGTTACTCTTTAGTCTTAGCCTGCTACTCTTTAGTCTTAGCCTGCTACTCTGTAGTCTTAGTCTGCTACTCTTTAGTCTTAGCCTGCTACTCTATAGTCTTAGCCTGCTACTCTTTAGTCTTAGCCTGTTACTCTTTAGTCTTAGCCTGCTACTCTGTAGTCTTAGTCTGCTACTCTTTAGTCTTAGCCTGTTACTCTTTAGTCTTAGCCTGCTACTCTTTAGTCTTAGCCTGCTACCCTTTAGTCTTAGCCTGCTACTCTTCAGGCTACTCTTTAGTCTTAGCCTGCTACTCTTTAGTCTTAGCCTGCTACTCTTTAGTCTTAGCCTGCTACTCTTCAGGCTACTCTTTAGTCTTAGCCTGCTACTCTTTAGTCTTAGCCTGCTACTCTTTAGTCTTAGCCTGCTACTCTTTAGTCTTAGCCTGTTACTCTGTAGTCTTAGCCTGCTACTCTTAAGTCTTAGCCTGTTACTCTGTAGTCTTAGCCTGCTACCCTTTAGTCTTAGCCTGCTACTCTGTAGTCTTAGCCTGCTACTCTGTAGTCTTAGCCTGCTACTCTTTAGTCTTAGCCTGCTACTCTTAAGTCTTAGCCTGCTACTCTGTAGTCTTAGCCTGCTACTCTGTAGTCTTAGCCTGCTACTCTGTAGTCTTAGCCTGCTACTCTGTAGTCTTAGCCTGCTACTCTGTAGTCTTAGCCTGCTACTCTGTAGTCTTAGCCTGCTACTCTTAAGTCTTAGCCTGCTACTCTGTAGTCTTAGCCTGCTACTCTTTAGTCTTAGCCTGCTACTCTGTAGTCTTAGCCTGCTACTCTTTAGTCTTAGCCTGCTACTCTTTAGTCTTAGCCTGCTACTCTGTAGTCTTAGTCTGCTACTCTGTAGTCTTAGCCTGCTACTCTGTAGTCTTAGCCTGCTACTCTGTAGTCTTAGCCTGCTACTCTGTAGTCTTAGCTTGCTACTCTTAAGTCTTAGCCTGCTACCCTTTAGTCTTAGCCTGCTACTCTGTAGTCTTAGCCTGCTACTCTGTAGTCTTAGCCTGCTACTCTGTAGTCTTAGCCTGCTACTCTATAGTCTTAGCCTGCTACTCTTTAGTCTTAGCCTGCTACTCTTTAGTCTTAGCCTGCTACTCTTTAGTCTTAGTCTGCTACTCTTTAGTCTTAGTCTGCTACTCTTTAGTCTTAGCCTGCTACCCTTTAGTCTTAGCCTGCTACTCTGTAGTCTTAGCCTGCTACTCTGTAGTCTTAGCCTGCTACTCTGTAGTCTTAGCCTGCTACTCTGTAGTCTTAGCCTGCTACCCTTTAGTCTTAGCCTGCTACTCTGTAGTCTTAGCCTGCTACTCTGTAGTCTTAGCCTGCTACTCTGTAGTCTTAGCCTGCTACTCTATAGTCTTAGCCTGCTACTCTGTAGTCTTAGCCTGCTACCCTTTAGTCTTAGCCTGCTACTCTGTAGTCTTAGCCTGCTACTCTGTAGTCTTAGCCTGCTACTCTGTAGTCTTAGCCTGCTACTCTGTAGTCTTAGCTTGCTACTCTTAAGTCTTAGCCTGCTACCCTTTAGTCTTAGCCTGCTACTCTGTAGTCTTAGCCTGCTACTCTTTAGTCTTAGCCTGCTACTCTGTAGTCTTAGCCTGCTACTCTGTAGTCTTAGCCTGCTACTCTTTAGTCTTAGCCTGCTACTCTATAGTCTTAGCCTGCTACCCTTTAGTCTTAGCCTGCTACTCTGTAGTCTTAGCCTGCTACTCTTTAGTCTTAGCCTGCTACTCTGTAGTCTTAGCCTGCTACTCTTTAGTCTTAGCCTGCTACTCTGTAGTCTTAGCCTGCTACTCTTTAGTCTTAGCCTGCTACTCTGTAGTCTTAGCCTGCTACTCTGTAGTCTTAGCCTGCTACTCTGTAGTCTTAGCCTGCTACTCTTAAGTCTTAGTCTGCTACTCTTTAGTCTTAGCCTGCTACTCTTTAGTCTTAGCCTGCTACTCTGTAGTCTTAGCCTGCTACTCTTTAGTCTTAGCCTGCTACTCTTTAGTCTTAGCCTGCTACTCTGTAGTCTTAGCCTGCTACTCTTTAGTCTTAGCCTGCTACTCTTTAGTCTTAGTCTGCTACTCTTTAGTCTTAGCCTGCTACTCTTTAGTCTTAGCCTGCTACTCTTTAGTCTTAGTCTGCTACTCTATAGTCTTAGCCTGCTACTCTTTAGTCTTAGCCTGCTACTCTGTAGTCTTAGCCTGCTACTCTTTAGTCTTAGCCTGCTACTTTAGTCTTAGCCTGCTACTCTTTAGTCTTAGCCTGCTACTCTGTAGTCTTAGCCTGCTACTCTTTAGTCTTAGCCTGCTACTCTTTAGTCTTAGCCTGCTACTCTTTAGTCTTAGTCTGCTACTCTTTAGTCTTAGCCTGCTACTCTGTAGTCTTAGTCTGCTACTCTTTAGTCTAGAGTCTGCTACTCTTAGTCTTAGCCTGCTACTCTTTAGTCTTAGCCTGCTACTCTTTAGTCTTAACCTGCTACTCTTAAGTCTTAGCCTGCTACTCTGTAGTCTTAACCTACTACTCTTAAGTCTTAGCCTGCTACTCTGTAGTCTTAGCCTGCTACTCTGTAGTCTTAGCCTGCTACTCTTAAGTCTTAGCCTGCTACTCTGTAGTCTTAGCCTGCTACTCTTTAGTCTTAGCCTGCTACTCTTAAGTCTTAGCCTGCTACCCTTTAGTCTTAGCCTGCTACTCTGTAGTCTTAGCCTGCTACTCTTTAGTCTTAGCCTGCTACTCTGTAGTCTTAGCCTGCTACCCTTTAGTCTTAGCCTGCTACTCTGTAGTCTTAGCCTGCTACTCTTTAGTCTTAGCCTGCTACCCTTTAGTCTTAGCCTGCTACTCTGTAGTCTTAACCTGCTACTCTTTAGTCTTAGCCTGCTACCCTTTAGTCTTAGCCTGCTACTCTGTAGTCTTAGCCTGCTACTCTTAAGTCTTAGCCTGCTACTCTTTAGTCTTAGCCTGCTACTCTTAAGTCTTAGCCTGCTACTCTGTAGTCTTAGCCTGCTACTCTTTAGTCTTAGCTGCTACTCTTTAGTCTTAGCCTGCTACTCTTTAAGTCTTAGCCTGCTACTCTTAGTCTTAGCCTGCTACTCTTTAGTCTTAGCCTGCTACTCTTTAGTCTTAGCCTGCTACTCTGTAGTCTTAGCCTGCTACTCTTTAGTCTTAGCCTGCTACTCTGTAGTCTTAGCTTGCTACTCTTTAGTCTTAGCCTGCTACCCTTTAGTCTTAGCCTGCTACTCTTTAGTCTTAGCCTGCTACTCTTTAGTCTTAGCCTGCTACTCTTTAGTCTTAGCCTGCTACTCTGTAGTCTTAGCCTGCTACTCTTTAGTCTTAGCTGCTACTCTTTAGTCTTAGCTGCTACTCTTTAGTCTTAGCTGCTACTCTTTAGTCTTAGCCTGCTACTCTTTAGTCTTAGCCTGCTACTCTTTAGTCTTAGCTTGCTACTCTTTAGTCTTAGCCTGCTACTCTTTAGTCTTAGCTACTCTTTAGTCTTAGCCTGCTACTCTTTAGTCTTAGCCTGCTACTCTTTAGTCTTAGCCTGCTACTCTTTAGTCTTAGCCTGCTACTCTGTAGTCTTAGCCTGCTACTCTTTAGTCTTAGCCTGCTACTCTTTAGTCTTAGTCTGCTACTCTTTAGTCTTAGCCTGCTACTCTTTAGTCTTAGCCTGCTACTCTTTAGTCTTAGCCTGCTACTCTTTAGTCTTAGCCTGCTACTCTTTAGTCTTAGCCTGCTACTCTTTAGTCTTAGTCTGCTACTCCTTAGTCTTAGCCTGCTACTCTTTAGTCTTAGTCTGCTACTCTTTAGTCTTAGCCTGCTACTCTTTAGTCTTAGCCTGCTACTCTTTAGTCTTAGCCTGCTACTCTTTAGTCTTAGCCTGCTACTCTTTAGTCTTAGCCTGCTACTCTTTAGTCTTAGCCTGCTACTCTGTAGTCTTAGCCTGCTACTCTGTAGTCTTAGTCTGCTACTCTGTAGTCTTAGCCTGTTACTCTTAAGTCTTAGTCTGCTACCCTTTAGTCTTAGCCTGCTACCCTTTAGTCTTAGCCTGCTACTCTTTAGTCTTAGTCTGCTACTCTTTAGTCTTAGCTTGCTACTCTTTAGTCTTAGCCTGCTACTCTGTAGTCTTAGCCTGCTACTCTGTAGTCTTAGCCTGCTACTCTGTAGTCTTAGTCTGCTACTCTGTAGTCTTAGCCTGCTACTCTTAAGTCTTAGCCTGCTACTCTGTAGTCTTAGCCTGCTACTCTGTAGTCTTAGCCTGCTACTCTTTAGTCTTAGCTGCTACTCTTTAGTCTTAGCCTGCTACTCTTTAGTCTTAGCCTGCTACTCTTTAGTCTTAGTCTGCTACTCTGTAGTCTTAGCCTGTTACTCTTTAGTCTTAGCCTGCTACTCTGTAGTCTTAGCCTGCTACTCTGTAGTCTTAGCCTGTTACTCTTTAGTCTTAGCCTGCTACTCTTTAGTCTTAGCCTGTTACTCTTTAGTCTTAGCCTGCTACTCTTTAGTCTTAGTCTGCTACTCTTTAGTCTTAGCCTGCTACTCTTTAGTCTTAGTCTGCTACTCTTTAGTCTTAGCCTGCTACTCTTTAGTCTTAGCCTGTTACTCTTTAGTCTTAGCCTGTTACTCTTAAGTCTTAGCCTGCTACTCTTTAGTCTTAGTCTGCTACTCTTAAGTCTTAGCCTGCTACTCTTTAATCTTAGTCTGCTACTCTTAAGTCTTAGCCTGCTACTCTTTAGTCTTAGTCTGCTACTCTTTAGTCTTAGCCTGCTACTCTTTAGTCTTAGCCGGCTACTCCTTAGTCTTAGCCTGCTACTCTTTAGTCTTAGTCTGCTACTCTTTAGTCTTAGCTGCTACTCTTAGTCTTAGCCTGCTACTCTTTAGTCTTAGCCTGCTACTCTGTAGTCTTAGCCTGCTACTCTGTAGTCTTAGCCTGCTACTCTTTAGTCTTAGCCTGCTACTCTGTAGTCTTAGCCTGCTACTCTTTAGTCTTAGCCTGCTACTCTTTAGTCTTAGCCTGCTACTCTTTAGTCTTAGCCTGCTACTCTGTAGTCTTAGCCTGCTACTCTTAAGTCTTAGCCTGCTACTCTTTAGTCTTAGCCTGCTACTCTGTAGTCTTAGCCTGCTACTCTGTAGTCTTAGCCTGCTACTCTGTAGTCTTAGCCTGCTACTCTTTAGTCTTAGCCTGCTACTCTGTAGTCTTAGCCTGCTACTCTGTAGTCTTAGCCTGCTACTCTGTAGTCTTAGCCTGCTACTCTGTAGTCTTAGCCTGCTACTCTGTAGTCTTAGCTTGCTACTCTTAGTCTTAGCCTGCTACTCTTTAGTCTTAGCTGCTACTCTGTAGTCTTAGCCTGCTACTCTGTAGTCTTAGCCTGCTACTCTGTAGTCTTAGCCTGCTACTCTTTAGTCTTAGCTGCTACTCTTTAGTCTTAGCTTGCTACTCTTTAGTCTTAGCCTGCTACTCTGTAGTCTTAGCCTGCTACTCTTTAGTCTTAGCCTGCTACTCTTTAGTCTTAGCCTGCTACTCTGTAGTCTTAGCTTGCTACTCTGTAGTCTTAGCCTGCTACTCTTTAGTCTTAGCCTGCTACTCTGTAGTCTTAGCCTGCTACTCTGTAGTCTTAGCCTGCTACTCTGTAGTCTTAGCCTGCTACTCTGTAGTCTTAGCCTGCTACTCTGTAGTCTTAGCCTGCTACTCTGTAGTCTTAGCTGCTACTCTGTAGTCTTAGCTTGCTACTCTGTAGTCTTAGCCTGCTACTCTTTAGTCTTAGCCTGCTACTCTGTAGTCTTAGCCTGCTACTCTGTAGTCTTAGCCTGCTACTCTTTAGTCTTAGCCTGCTACTCTGTAGTCTTAGCCTGCTACTCTTTAGTCTTAGCTGCTACTCTGTAGTCTTAGCCTGCTACTCTGTAGTCTTAGCCTGCTACTCTTTAGTCTTAGCCTGCTACTCTTTAGTCTTAGCCTGCTACTCTGTAGTCTTAGCCTGCTACTCTTTAGTCTTAGCCTGCTACTCTTTAGTCTTAGCCTGCTACTCTTTAGTCTTAGTTGCTACTCTGTAGTCTTAGCCTGCTACTCTGTAGTCTTAGCCTGCTACTCTTTAGTCTTAGTCTGCTACTCTTTAGTCTTAGCTTGTTACTCTTTAGTCTTAGCCTGCTACTCTTTAGTCTTAGCCTGCTACTCTGTAGTCTTAGCCTGCTACTCTTTAGTCTTAGCCTGCTACTCTGTAGTCTTAGCCTGCTACTCTGTAGTCTTAGCCTGCTACTCTGTAGTCTTAGCCTGCTACTCTGTAGTCTTAGCCTGCTACTCTGTAGTCTTAGCTTGCTACTCTTAAGTCTTAGCCTGCTACCCTTTAGTCTTAGCCTGCTACTCTGTAGTCTTAGCCTGCTACTCTGTAGTCTTAGCCTGCTACTCTTTAGTCTTAGCCTGCTACTCTGTAGTCTTAGCCTGCTACTCTTTAGTCTTAGCCTGCTACTCTTTAGTCTTAGCCTGCTACTCTTAAGTCTTAGCCTGCTACTCTTTAGTCTTAGCCTGCTACTCTTTAGTCTTAGCCTGCTACTCTTTAGTCTTAGTCTGCTACTCTTTAGTCTTAACCTGTTACTCTTTAGTCTTAGCCTGCTACTCTTTAGTCTTAGCCTGTTACTCTTTAGTCTTAGCCTGCTACTCTTTAGTCTTAGCCTGTTACTCTTTAGTCTTAGTCTGCTACTCTTTAGTCTTAACCTGTTACTCTTTAGTCTTAGCCTGCTACTCTTTAGTCTTAGCCTGCTACTCTGTAGTCTTAGCCTGCTACTCTTAAGTCTTAGCCTGCTACTCTTTAGTCTTAGTCTGCTACTCTTAAGTCTTAGCCTGCTACTCCTTAGTCTTAGCCTGCTACTCTTTAGTCTTAGCCTGCTACTCTGTAGTCTTAGTCTGCTACTCTTTAGTCTTAGCCTGCTACTCTGTAGTCTTAGCCTGCTACTCTTTAGTCTTAGTCTGCTACTCTGTAGTCTTAGCCTGCTACTCCTTAGTCTTAGCCTGCTACTCTTTAGTCTTAGCCTGCTACTCTTTAGTCTTAGTCTGCTACTCTGTAGTCTTAGCCTGCTACTCTGTAGTCTTAGCCTGCTACTCTGTAGTCTTAGTCTGCTACTCTGTAGTCTTAGTCTGCTACTCTGTAGTCTTAGCCTGCTACTCTGTAGTCTTAGCTTGCTACTCTTTAGTCTTAGTCTGCTACTCTGTAGTCTTAGCCTGCTACTCCTTAGTCTTAGCCTGCTACTCTGTAGTCTTAGCTTGCTACTCTTTAGTCTTAGCCTGCTACTCTGTAGTCTTAGCCTGCTACTCTTTAGTCTTAGCCTGCTACTCTGTAGTCTTAGCTTGCTACTCTTTAGTCTTAGCCTGCTACTCTTTAGTCTTAGCCTGTTACTCTTAAGTCTTAGTCTGCTACTCTGTAGTCTTAGCCTGCTACTCTTTAGTCTTAGCCTGTTACTCTTTAGTCTTAGCCTGCTACTCTTTAGTCTTAGCCTGCTACTCTTTAGTCTTAGCCTGCTACTCTTTAGTCTTAGTCTGCTACTCTTTAGTCTTAGCCTGCTACTCTTAAGTCTTAGCCTGCTACTCTTTAGTCTTAGCCTGCTACTCTTTAGTCTTAGCCTGCTACTCTTTAGTCTTAGTCTGCTACTCTTTAATCTTAGTCTGCTACTCTTTAGTCTTAACCTGCTACTCTTTAGTCTTAGTCTGCTACTCTTTAGTCTTAGCCTGCTACTCTTTAGTCTTAGCCTGCTACTCTGTAGTCTTAGCCTGCTACTCTGTAGTCTTAGCCTGTTACTCTTTAGTCTTAGCCTGTTACTCTGTAGTCTTAGCCTGCTACTCTGTAGTCTTAGCCTGCTACTCTTTAGTCTTAGCCTGCTACTCTGTAGTCTTAGCCTGCTACTCTGTAGTCTTAGCCTGCTACTCTGTAGTCTTAGCCTGCTACTCTTTAGTCTTAGCCTGCTACTCTTTAGTCTTAGTCTGCTACTCTTTAGTCTTAGCCTGCTACTCTTAAGTCTTAGCCTGCTACTCTTTAGTCTTAGCCTGCTACTCTGTAGTCTTAGCCTGCTACTCTTTAGTCTTAACCTGCTACTCTTTAGTCTTAGTCTGCTACTCTTAGTCTTAGCCTGCTACTCTTTAGTCTTAGCCTGCTACTCTTTAGTCTTAGTCTGCTACTCTTAGTCTTAGCCTGCTACTCTTTAGTCTTAGTCCTGCTACTCTTAGTCTTAGCCTGCTACTCTTTAGTCTTAGCCTGCTACTCTTTAGTCTTAGCCTGCTACTCTTTAGTCTTAGCCTGCTACTCTTTAGTCTTAGCCTGTTACTCTTAAGTCTTAGCCTGCTACTCTATAGTCTTAGCCTGCTACTCTTAAGTCTTAGCCTGCTACTCTTTAGTCTTAGCCTGCTACTCTGTAGTCTTAGCCTGCTACTCTTTAGTCTTAGCCTGCTACTCTGTAGTCTTAGCTTGCTACTCTGTAGTCTTAGCCTGCTACTCTTTAGTCTTAGCCTGCTACTCTGTAGTCTTAGCCTGTTACTCTTTAGTCTTAGCCTGCTACTCTGTAGTCTTAGCCTGCTACTCTTTAGTCTTAGCCTGCTACTCTGTAGTCTTAGCCTGCTACTCTTTAGTCTTAGCCTGCTACTCTGTAGTCTTAGCTTGCTACTCTGTAGTCTTAGCCTGCTACTCTTTAGTCTTAGCCTGCTACTCTGTAGTCTTAGCCTGCTACTCTTTAGTCTTAGTCTGCTACTCTTTAGTCTTAGCCTGTTACTCTTAAGTCTTAGCCTGCTACTCTTTAGTCTTAGTCTGTTACTCTTTAGTCTTAGCCTGCTACTCTTTAGTCTTAGCCTGCTACTCTTTAGTCTTAGCCTGCTACTCTGTAGTCTTAGCCTGTTACTCTGTAGTCTTAGCCTGCTACTCTGTAGTCTTAGCCTGCTACTCTATAGTCTTAGTCTGTTACTCTTTAGTCTTAGCCTGCTACTCTTTAGTCTTAGCCTGCTACTCTGTAGTCTTAGCTTGCTACTCTGTAGTCTTAGCCTGCTACTCTTAAGTCTTAGCCTGCTACTCTGTAGTCTTAACCTGCTACTCTTTAGTCTTAGCCTGCTACTCTGTAGTCTTAGCTTGCTACTCTGTAGTCTTAGCCTGCTACTCTTAAGTCTTAGCCTGCTACTCTTAAGTCTTAGCCTGCTACTCTGTAGTCTTAACCTGCTACTCTTTAGTCTTAGCCTGCTACTCTGTAGTCTTAGCCTGCTACTCTATAGTCTTAGCCTGCTACTCTTAAGTCTTAGCCTGCTACTCTGTAGTCTTAGCCTGCTACTCTTTAGTCTTAGCCTGCTACTCTGTAGTCTTAACCTGCTACTCTGTAGTCTTAGCCTGCTACTCTGTAGTCTTAGCCTGCTACTCTTTAGTCTTAGTCTGCTACTCTTTAGTCTTAGCCTGCTACTCTTTAGTCTTAGCCTGTTACTCTTTAGTCTTAACCTGTTACTCTTTAGTCTTAACCTGCTACTCTGTAGTCTTAGCCTGCTACTCTGTAGTCTTAGCCTGCTACTCTTTAGTCTTAGTCTGCTACTCTGTAGTCTTAGCCTGCTACTCTTTAGTCTTAGCCTGCTACTCTTTAGTCTTAGCCTGCTACTCTGTAGTCTTAGCTTGCTACTCTGTAGTCTTAGCCTGCTACTCTTTAGTCTTAGCCTGCTACTCTGTAGTCTTAACCTGCTACTCTGTAGTCTTAACCTGCTACTCTGTAGTCTTAGTCTGCTACTCTTTAGTCTTAACCTGCTACCCTGTAGTCTTAGTCTGCTACTCTTTAGTCTTAACCTGCTACCCTGTAGTCTTAGTCTGCTACTCTGTAGTCTTAACCTGCTACTCTGTAGTCTTAGCTTGCTACTCTTTAGTCTTAGTCTGCTACTCTGTAGTCTTAGCCTGCTACTCTGTAGTCTTAGCCTGCTACTCTGTAGTCTTAGCCTGCTACTCTTTAGTCTTAGCCTGCTACTCTTTAGTCTTAGCCTGCTACTCTTTAGTCTTAGCCTGCTACTCTGTAGTCTTAGCCTGCTACTCTGTAGTCTTAGCCTGCTACTCTGTAGTCTTAGCCTGCTACTCTGTAGTCTTAGCCTGCTACTCTGTAGTCTTAGCCTGCTACTCTGTAGTCTTAGCCTGCTACTCTATAGTCTTAGCCTGCTACTCTGTAGTCTTAGTCTGCTACTCTGTAGTCTTAGTCTGCTACTCTTTAGTCTTAGCCTGCTACTCTGTAGTCTTAGCCTGCTACTCTGTAGTCTTAGCCTGCTACTCTTTAGTCTTAGTCTGCTACTCTTTAGTCTTAGCCTGCTACTCTGTAGTCTTAGCCTGCTACTCTGTAGTCTTAGCCTGCTACTCTGTAGTCTTAGCCTGCTACTCTGTAGTCTTAGCCTGCTACTCTGTAGTCTTAGCCTGTTACTCTTTAGTCTTAGCCTGTTACTCTTTAGTCTTAGCCTGCTACTCTTTAGTCTTAGCCTGCTACTCTTTAGTCTTAGTCTGCTACTCTGTAGTCTTAGTCTGCTACTCTTTAGTCTTAGCCTGTTACTCTTTAGTCTTAGCCTGCTACTCTTTAGTCTTAGCCTGCTACTCTTTAGTCTTAGCCTGCTACTCTTAAGTCTTAGCCTGCTACTCTTTAGTCTTAGTCTGCTACTCTGTAGTCTTAGCCTGCTACTCTGTAGTCTTAGCCTGCTACTCTGTAGTCTTAGCCTGCTACTCTGTAGTCTTAGCCTGTTACTCTTTAGTCTTAGCCTGTTACTCTTTAGTCTTAGCCTGCTACTCTTTAGTCTTAGCCTGCTACTCTTTAGTCTTAGCCTGCTACTCTTTAGTCTTAGTCTGCTACTCTGTAGTCTTAGCCTGCTACTCTGTAGTCTTAGCCTGCTACTCTTTAGTCTTAGCCTGCTACTCTTTAGTCTTAGCCTGTTACTCTTTAGTCTTAGCCTGCTACTCTTTAGTCTTAGCCTGCTACTCTTTAGTCTTAGCCTGCTACTCTTAAGTCTTAGCCTGCTACTCTTTAGTCTTAGTCTGCTACTCTTTAGTCTTAGCCTGCTACTACTCTTTAGTCTTAGCCTGCTACTCTTTAGTCTTAGCCTGTTACTCTTTAGTCTTAGCCTGTTACTCTTTAGTCTTAGCCTGCTACTCTTTAGTCTTAGCCTGCTACTCTTTAGTCTTAGTCTGCTACTCTGTAGTCTTAGTCTGCTACTCTTTAGTCTTAGCCTGCTACTCTTTAGTCTTAGTCTGCTACTCTTTAGTCTTAGCCTGTTACTCTTTAGTCTTAGCTTGCTACTCTGTAGTCTTAGCCTGCTACTCTTTAGTCTTAGCCTGCTACTCTGTAGTCTTAGCCTGGTCCTCTAGGCTTCTTCCTCCTATAGTTTCTATCTTTCTTTCTTTCTTTCTTTCTTTCTTTCTTTCTTTCTTTCTTCTTCTCATTCTTCTTAATTCATTAATTCACGTTTTCAGTTTTTTTCTTAATTCCTCCTTGTATCTTTTGTGTTTTCTCTCGCTCCGACCACCCCCATACTGACACTATGTCTACAAGTTCTTTCCACCCGATCCCCCACCCTCTGATCTGTTCTCCGCCGTCATCCCCCACCGCCACCCTTGCTGACGTTGATTGCAGGTAATAGGAAGATAAGAGGAGAATGCTGTTACCAGCAATAGTTCTCAACCATGCAACAGCTCCCAGTCATCCTACCTAGCAATGTGGCACTGTACATAGATCTGTGGTCATACGTAACTGTGCACTGACTCAAGTGGTCGGCGCTGTGGTGTACTTATGAGAGAAATTGAGAGAGAGAGAGAGAGAGAGAGAGAGAGAGAGAGAGAGAGAGAGAGAGGGAGGGAGGGAGAGAGAGAGAGAGACAGAGAGAGAGAGAGAGAGAGAGAGAGAGAGAGAGAGAGAGAGACCTTACATGCGTGCGTGACGGGGAACGGGAGTTGGAGAGAAAAAAAAAGAAGTGAGTGATTGTATGATGTGTATGTGTGATGGGTATGTGTGGTGGGTGGGTGTGCATGAGAGTGCGCGCATGTGTGTAGCGTAACAAGAATGTTTCTCCAACATGCAGCAACTCTCATTCATCTCTGTCGCTATGTGTCAGTGCCGAGTGAAGCTGGTTCATACGAAACTGTAGTCTGAACAGTCTATACCACCGTACCTGCCTTTTCACCCGCGTTGTTGTTGTTTGTAGATTATAGTCACACGACACTTTCGCATATAGGTGACTACTGGACCGATTTATACTGACACCAGCAGGCCAGTTGTTGGTAAAGGGGAAAATAATATGATCACACGTTGACCAATCCGGGATTCGAACCAGCGACCTTTCGGTTACTAGCAAGACGCTCTTACCAACTGAGCTACCCGGCCCCTCTTTCACCCGCACCCTTAAATTGTCTTATAAACAACACGGCTAGCTCAGCTGGTAGAACGTCTCACTAGTAACCGAAAGGTCCCTGGTTTGAATTCTGGATTGGCCAGGTTGTGACCATATTATTTTCCCTTACCATCAACTAGTTCGATGGTGTCAGAATAATGTGAACAGTAGTCGCCTATATGCTCCGGTGTCGTTTGACTATACTGTACAATTGCCATTTGTTACGGCCTCTAGTACCATTAAAGATGAGGTGCTACAGAGAGACTTCTGGGCATTTCCTATACACAGCACATCACCAAAGACGAAGTCCGACAGACCATCACACAAGCCCTTGGGCAACACGATGACCTGCTCACAGTGGTAAAGAAACGGAAACTTCGATGGCAAAGACCATCCTGCAAGGCACGGTACAAGGAGGCAGAAGAAGAGGGAGAAATAAAAATAGTTGGAAAAACATTTCAGAATGGACTGGCTTGACACTGAGTGAAGCCATGAGGGCTGCTGAGGACAGATACGCTACGATAATCTGTAGTGCCCCCAACGACTTTCGAGTTACGGGATAGGATAGGAAAGGATAGGATAGGGTAGGATAGGATAGAATAGGATAGGATAGGGTAGGATAGGATAGAATAGGATAGGATAGGATAGGATAGGATAGTACCATTAACTTGTTAATTGATTTACTCTGTAGGATGGGAGTATAACCCAAGCGGTATAGGCTGTTGATGCATGCATTCCAGCGCATATACTTTTAAAGATCATGACGCTCATGTCCTAGATGGGTGATTTTTTGTTGTTGACGGCTACACATATACACACAGCACGCACTAGGTCCCTTCACCCCATCCCCGGTCGCCCAGGATTGTGCTCAGTCGCAAGGGCGTCACACTGTGCGCCCAAAGTTTCAAAAGGGGACGCCTCAGGCGGCTCCAATGATATCCTGTCTCGACCAGCGCCTTGAGCAGCTCTTGCGCTGGAAAAGCGCTATGTAAATAATACAGTGATGAAATCATATTAAATGAATACAACACTTTGGAAAATTCTTATTTTGTGGGCTGTGTGTGTGACTTTCTGAAAATACGTGTGAATGGCTTGCCATCTTGTTATTGATGATGTTTGACTACGACATGTAGGAACCAATCATAGTTCACTAACAGGATTATCCCGAGGAAAGGGTCGCATGGTCGATTTAATTGCAGTTATCCTACACGTAGGCGCTCGCTACCTTTTAAAATCGAACATTAACAGAATTAACTCCAAAGTTACCTCCATATTGGTGCAATTAGGTGCCTTGTGTCCCTTCACCCTCTCTCTCTCTCTCTCTCCTTCTCTCTCCCTCTCTCTCCCTCTCTCTCTCCCTCTCTCTCTTTCTCTCTCTCTCCCTCTCTCTCTCCCTCCCTCTACTGCATTAATATGAATCTTTGACAGGGTTATCTCCCCGTCCAAATGTTCTCCTCCCTCCCTCTCGCCCATCTCCTTGCTTCGCACACCCCTTCTCCTCATCTTCTCTCGCTGCAGTTGACCCGTGCGCAGTTTGGGAGTGCCCGCGTGTGGTATTGTGCGATACAAAAACAATCTCCGTTGCTAAAACCTTTAAAAAAAAAGTTAATTGTAGATTGCAGAACGTGTAGGCGACTACTGGTCACGCTATTCTGACTCCAGCGAACCAGTTAATGGTAAGGGGAAAATAATACGGTTACACGTTGGCCAATCCGGGATTTTAACCAAGGGCCTTTCGGTTAAAAGCTCTACCCACTGAGCTACCCGGTCCCTCTGTGCTAAAAGCTGCGTGGGTGGTCGGCGTTATTGACAAGTTGGCACAAGGCGGCACATACATCCACATCTCCTTTTTATCATCGGCTTACCTTCCTGTTTTAATGCTGCCTTCCTCTGCTATTTGTCTTTCCACTCTGACACAAATCGCACTTTCAACATTTTAAATGTTAGTGAAATTTCAACAGTGAGAAAACTGTAGAACAGCAAATAACGACTGAAGTGTTGGTAACGAATACTTCCCCTCACAGTGAGAAAACTGTAGAACAGCAACTAACGACTGAAGTGTTGGTAATGAATACTTCACCTTACAGTGAGAAAACTGTAGAAGCGCAAATAACGACTTAAGTGTTGCTACTGTATACTTCATTTCACAGTGGAAACACCCGAGTTATGACTTCCTGTTGTAAACGCTTATCATCCAGTTATTGAAAATGCTGTTTTTTTTACAATTACAAAGCTGTTTTAAATGTTTGTATGATTTCCTAAGGCGCAAAAGGAATTCTTCTATATACAACATTTGAAGGCAATAAAAGAAATGTTATGTCTTCAAAAAGACTAGAAGTTTTAATTCTTTGAGAAATAAAACTCATCTCTTGGGAAAATAGTTCATCCCAAGGTAGCCAAAACCGCCCGCCTCAACAATTCCTCGAGACTACACCTTTCAACGTCTGCATGGTTGTTATCATCAGTCTATTCAAAGATACCAGATTTTTTTGACGTCAACAACGAGGTGCATAATTTTTTTTTTACCTCAACAATCAGAGGCGCATGATAGATACAATCAGAGGTGCATGAGAGATACAATCAGAGGCGCATGATAGATACAATCAGAGGTGCATGAGAGATACAATCAGAGGTTCATGAAAGATACAATCAGAGGTGCGTGAGAGATACAATCAGAGGTGCATGAGAGATACAATCCGAACTGTAACAACTTTGTTTTGTGGGAGTTGGATAAACATTTTAAGTTCTGGAAGTTATTTGTCGGCTTCGGGAAATTACGTTTTGAACTTGCGAAACCATTTCCATTCCAAGTTTTTTTTTTGTGGAAAACTACATGTAGACAATTCAGTTGCTGAGCGCTACCATTGGATTGGAATAATTACATATAATTCAGTGGACTACGCCCTTTTATTGTTTGATAATATAACGCTCCAATTGTGAGTATTGACTGCTAACAGATACCTAATTTTGCACTGTGATGATTCAAATGCCAGTGTGCACAGATTTTAAAGCTTTCTTGTGAGACCAATTATTTTGTGGAATTATGTATATAATTATTAATTACGCTTGCGAAGCATGGACCCTCACAGCAGATCTACAACGAAGAATACAAAGCACGGAGATGAGGTGCTGCTGAAGACTTCTGGGCATTTCCTATATCCAGCACATCACCAACGACGAAGTCCGACAGACCATCACTCAAGCGATGACGTGCTCACAGTGGTGAAGAAAAGGAAACTCCAACGTCATTTGAGCATCAGGCCTTGCAAAGACCATCTGCAAGTTACTGCGTAAGGAGGCAGAAGAAGAAAGAACAGAAAAAGAGGTGGGAAGACAGCATTCGAGAATGGACTGGCTTGACACTGAACGAAACCATCAGGGTTGCTGAGGACAGAAACAGATGGGGTACGCTGGTTAAACGATCATCTGTAGTACCGCAAAGACTTTCGAGTTACGGGATAGGATGTTTAACTTTTTCTTTAATAATACATTTATATTTAAAGTTGTCGCAAAAGGGACAGCGTACTACTCAATAATTCAGTCCGAGTATGGGATGCAGTCGATCTCAATAAAAAAAAAAAATCATTGATTTCTCCTTTGCCTTTTGCAATAGCGCGCGATCTCTTCACAGTCCGATTGAACCAAAAGTGTGTGCTAGCAGCCTACTTTATTAATATTATTTTTTTAAATTTTGTTATTATTATTATTATTATTATTATTATTATTATTATTATTATTATTATTATTATTATTATTATTATTATTATTAATAATAATAATAATAATAATAATAATAATAATAATAATAATAATAATAATAATAATAATAATAATAATAATAATAAGTAGTAGTAGTAGTAGTAGTAGTAGTAGTAGTAGTAGTAGTATAGCGTCCGAGCATTTGAGCAAAAGAAAACTACAGCAAACTATTTGTATTTATTTCGTTTTGTATTGTATTGTACTGGTTTCCAAAATCAAAAAGGCAATTCGACGAAACGCCGCTCTTCAGTCCACCAAGTTGTTGTTTGAATGGGTACCTGGCTTTAATTAAACCCCGGGAAGGTGGGTGAGAGAGAGAGAGAGAGAGAGAGAGAGAGAGAGAGAGAGAGAGAGAGAGAGAGAGAGACAGAGAGATGACGGCCTATTAGCGCCAAAAGCGCGGGTTACCATTATCACGAGATAATTGAAATTAACACGTGTTCTGTGTACTTTACAGAGATACCGGTAATCCACAGTGTTAATCAATAAAATATCAGTATTTGCCACGATTTCCTAGCGTCAAAACCTGATAATTACAAATATCATGAGATAATTACAAATGTAATAGAGTTACTGTTTATGCTACAATTTTGTTGTGCAGTTCTTATCAAACATATTAAATATTAACGTATACGCACCTTTTTATATTACATTTCTTTATCCCTATTTTATCAGACATGTTTATACTTTATCTGTATATTTATATTATTGATTAGTTTTCATTATCAAATACGGAAAACACGTGATTTAAAATATTATTTGTAGTTTTGATTGGCTGAACTAGTCGGATATGGAAAATCCTATTGACTGATTTCATTTATAATAATATAATAAGTTTTCTGTATTTTTTATAATTGTACAGCAGAGATTATTTTTCATGAACATAATTCTGATTTTGGAAATATTATCAGAGAGGAAGTTGTCAGTCTTTTCGTAGCCTTAGTGCTCGCAGCGTCTCAGCCAGTCGGTTTTGTATTTGTATTTATTTCAATATTTATACTGCCAGGGCCCTACAAAAAGTAGAATGGCCATTTAGGCAGTGAAATGGCCACAAGGCTCACATGGTAAAACAATTTTAAAAAAGATAAATAAAATTTTACACCCACTCACACACACTAATTAACCCACACCCACACAGTGATCGGTTTTGTCAGCTTGTGTATATCATAGGATGTGATAGTGTTAAAGTTATTTATTGTTACTTTTTCAAGTTCAAGTTTGTGTTATATTCTTGGGACCTGTTTCACACTGAATCGGGTCGCCTCTTTTTCTACCTGGCCTCTTTCCATATCTAAGAAGCAATAAAATTCCTTGCCGAACTTTAACCACACGCCTGGTCTTCGTGGACATATGAAAACCACTCGTGTGTGTGAATGACATCTCTTTCTATCACCCCACCCACACACCCTTTTACACAAATATCATGAGATAATTACAAATATCATGGGAGAATTTTAATTATCAATGGATAATTTTAATTATCATAGAAAAATGACAAATATCTTTTCGTGATCATGTTTAATTTTCAGCTTTGGTCTGGAAATGCGCCAAAACCGAAAAATATAATTTTAACTTTGTTACACTCAGTTCGATGTTGGTGTTTTCTATCAGTATCTGATTCAGCCCCCGATGCTTGAATTCCTGATAGTTGTGTAACTCAGATTCGTTTATTCACACAGCCCGTCCAAACAGCATACAATTCACAAAGTCGACGTATGAAGTTTTCCACTTTTATTCAGCACACATCAACAACTGCATACAATTCTCAATTCAACTCAACAACTTTCACAGCAACTTTCCAAATCACTATCAACAATTTTTTTCTCTCAACAACAATCTCGGCACACGATTAAATAACCTCTCTCTCTTCCGGAAGAATTTCGAACAATGTAGAAATGACGCACTGCCACCAATCGAATAAAAGATCGTCATCACTGACTTACGTCATTACACATTTCTTCTCCTTCCGGATCGTTCCTTCAAATTTCTACAATTATCCCGAATCTTCGATCGATAGTAACAATATCGACTAACGGAAATTATCAACGTTATACAAAGCCTTTCCTAACAACAATGCAAACTCAAATCAAAGGTAAATAAACTCTATTATTGAATACTTTGCAAATCGAAACGATTAGATCTATCGTACACGCTTCCGGCATACTTTCGTTCGCGTTTTTCAACGTAACAAACTTGATGAATACAATGTTTACGTGTTAATTGTAAATATGTCGTTCATATGTGTAATTATCCCATGATTTTTGTAATTATCGGGTTTTGGCGCTAGTGGGTAGTTATAATGTGAACTACGCAGAACACGTGTTAATTACTATTATCACTGATACCGGTAAATGCACGTTTTGGCGCTAGTAAGCCGCCTTAGTCAGATTTAAGCATGATAACGTAACAATTTTAATTAAGTGAAAATTTTAATTATCATGTGCTAATTACAGTGTTCGGTTTAGGCGCATTTCCAGGCGGATTGCTAGAGCCAAAACTAAAAATTAAACAGGATCACGCGAAGATGTGTGTAAGTTTTCAATGATAATTGTAATTAGTCCTTGATTATTGTAATTATTCCATGATATTTGCAATTATCAGGTTTTGGCGCTAGTAGCCGTCATAGCGAGAAAGATAGAGAGAAAGAGAGAGAGAGGGAGAGAGAGAGGGAGAGAGAGAGGGAGAGAGGGAGGGAGGGCGAGAGAGAGGGAGAGAGAGAAGGGGGGGGAGGATGGGGGAAGAGAGAGACAGATAGAGAATGAGAGAGAGTTGAAATTAAAACCCTGTAATGGGATAAAGGTTTTCTTTAGGCACGGCCTTATCGTACAACCTGTCCTTTAAATTGTTGAGCATTAACAATAACAGCACCTATAATGTTAATCTGGCCTTTAACTTGATGAACATAAGCAATAACA
>CM072520.1:6173781-6183781 GCA_036898135.1 Oncomelania hupensis | reverse complement strand
TCTCTCTCTTCCTCCCTCCCTCTCTCTTGCTCCCTCTCTCTCTTCCTCCCTCTCTCTCTCTTCCTCCCTCTCTCTCTTCCTCCCTCCCTCTCTCTTCCTCCCTCTCTCTCTTCCTCCCTCTCTCTCTCTTCCTCCCTCTCTCTCTTCCTCCCTCTCTCTCTTCCTCCCTCTCTCTCTTCCTCCCTCTCTCTCTTCCTCCCTCTCTCTTCCTCCCTCTCTCTCTTCCTCCCTCTCTCTTCCTCCCTCTCTCTTCCTCCATCTCTCTCTTCCTCCTTATCTCTCTTCCTCCCTCTCTCTCTTCCTCCCTCTCTCTTTCTCCCTCTATCTCTCTTCCTCCCTCTCTCTTCCTCCCTCTCTCTCTTCCTCCTTCTCTCTCTTCCTTTTTATCTCTCTCCCTCTCTCCCTCTCTTCATCCTTTCTCTTCCTCCTTCTCTCTCTCTTCCTCCCTCTCTCTTCCTCCCTTTCTCTTCCTCCTCTCTCTCTTCCTCCCTCTCTCTCTTCCTCCCTCTCTCTTCCTCCATCTCTCTCTTCCTCCCTCTCTCTTTTACTCCCTCCCTCTCTCTTTTCCTCCCTCCCTCTCTTTCTCTTTCACTCTTTCTCTTCTCCCTTTATCCTCTCCCCCCCCCCCCCCCCCTATTTCCCGTTGTGATTTGTGATCTCGTAACTGTTCATTACATGCTCTTCATTCCGTCCGTTCTGTCTTTAGGGGACCAGTGACAAACATGCCGTTCTCATAACAGATCCACATACCCGTCATGGCCAATATTGCCAGCTTGCGAGTGTAGCTTGGTGCCGGCTGCATGAGAGCACAATCTGCTTTTTGTGTAATCATACTCATGAGTGTGTACGGTACACCTTCACTGTTGTCATCTATCAAAGCGCATACTGTTAAATATAATAGTCGGTCTAAGCTTTGGCAGACATTTTGTCTGTCATTGTTTCAGGGGAAAATCAATGCCCTGTTTTTGTTGTCGTCCATTTCATTTCAAACGCATAGTGCTGTTATATATATAGTTTGCATCTGATCATCTGAAAGTCTGGATCCAGTTGCATGATCAATATAATGTTGTGATTAAAACAATCACGAGACGTGTCAATAACGTGTGAAAAATGGAATGAAAATTTACTTGGTGCATAAAATGAATTTTTTTTTAATCAGTTTATAGTCCCCTCTCTTCCCGTAAAGGATTTTCAGAGAGGAGACTCCAACCATGAATAAAATGAAGTGTTGCTGTTGCCCTTATATCGTCTTCGTCGTCCTCGTTGTCGTAAAAGTTAGTAGTCGTTATCTTCTTCCTGTTTTTAACTTTGTCATTCCTCCCTTGCCTTTCTTCGTTATCATCCCTCCCCCCTTCATCCCTCTCTACTACATCCTCCTCCTCCTCCTCCTCCTACTTCGCTCTGTACTTCCCTTCTTCCTCTCTTCCACCTGTTCCCCTCTTTCTTGCTCTCCTAACTTCGGCCAAGAATGGGTTAGACCATAACATATATCTCTCAATACACTATATAAATTACAAGTATGCAGGGACATTCTGGAAAAATGTCGTCTTCTGTGCCTCCTGTTTCTTCTGTCTGTTGCTTCTTCTGCGCCCAGCCAATGAATGGCTTGCAGGAAAGAAATTTGTATGCAGTGCCATTCATCTAAATTGATGCTCAGAGGGCACAGCCGCACAATGTAGCGTGTCTGCAGCGAAGGGACCTCCTTTTGACGTCTCTCGTCTACTAAGGTGAGCCTTGAGATCGCTTCACTGTCCTTTCCACAGTTTGGCAAATGACATGACACTCACCCAGTGCTGATCAGCACATGATGTCACAGGCACTATCCATGCTGTAATATCCTTAACGATAATATTATAATAACAATTTGTTTTATAAATCTCGATTTCAAACAACGGTTTACTCCAATTAAAACGCGCACACGCATGCACCCACGCACGGGTTAACACCACCATATTGAAAAACACCGATTTATGGTTTTTATTATTTATTTATTATTTATTTAATCGTTCTTATATAGCGCTTTTCCAGCACAAGAGCTGCTCAAGGCGCTGGCCGATACAGGATCTAACTCAGGCCGCCCGAGGCGCCAACTTGCAGCCTTTGGGCGCATCGTAATAACGCTCCAGACAATTGAGCACAATCCTCGGCAGCAAGGGATGGGGGAGAAGGACCTAGGTGCATGCTGGGTGTGTTCTTGTCACCGGCACTCACCCGTCTAGGACATGAGCGTCAGGGTCTTTAAAGTCCGTTATGATGGAATGTATGCGACACAGACTAGACCTCGGTTTATACTTTCATCCGAAGGAGTAGGAAATGGGAGTAAAGTGTCTTTCCCAAGGACACAACACAATGCCCCCGGCCTGGGCTTGAAACCGGGACCTTCAGATCCGCAAGCCAAAGCTCTACCATTAAGCCACCGTGCCATTTCTTCTTCTTCTTCTTCTTCTTCTTCTTCTTCTTCTTCTGCTTCTTCTCATCCTCCTGCTTCTTCTTCTTTTAGTGTTTAGCGGCCCCGGCCAAGCCGTTAATTTGTTGTTGTGTGGGAGACGCCAGCGCTGTATTGTGGGTCTGACAACTGAAGAATTACATAACCCTCAGCTGTCCGTCGCTTTCTATTCACGCCTGCCATCGAGATGCTGCTTGTTCGCTCCCATTCATTACCACGGGAGTGTTTGGAATCGGTTGTTGCTGTTTTGTTATTGTTGTTGATCATCATCGCCAGCGGCAGCAGCGCCGGCAGCATCATTATCACAAACGCCTGTCTTGGCTTTGGATGACCATTGTTCATTACCATTCATTTATCAAATAAGGCGTTTGAGATCCGTGATGCAGATGAGAAGGAGGAAAAATGAAAAAAGGAATCTTTGTCATCATGGTCATCATCATCATCTGCTTTTCCTCATTCTCTACCTCATCATCATCATCGTCATCATCATCATCATCATCATCATCATCATCATCATCATCATCATCATCATCATCATCATCATCATCATCATCTTCTTCTTCTTCTTCTTCTTCTTCTTCTTCTTCTTCTTCTTCTTCATAATTTCGTCCTGATTTTGCTCGGAAGAGTCCGCTGGACCTAAAGCAATAATCATGTAATGTAATATCATCATCATCATCATCATCATCATCATCATCATCATCATCATCATCATCATCATCATCATCATCATCATCATCATCATCATTCCCTACGGCTAGGAATGCTGTTTGTTTGCTCCCTATCATTTCAACTAGAGTTTCGTTTGTTGTTGTTGATGTTGTTGTCGACCATCATTATCATCATCATCAGCAGCAGCAGCAGCAACAGCATCACAAATGCTTGGCAAACGTTTGGAAAGGTTCGTGTTCGTTCCCCATCATCTCGACTACACTGTTTGCTATCGGCCGTTGTTGTTGATCATTCTCGGCATCATCTTCTTCTTTTTCTTCTTCTTCTTCTCCTCCTCCTCCTTCTTCCTTCTCGTTCTACCCTACTACTTCTTCTTTTTCCTTCTCTCTTCTACTACGTCTTGTTTTGTATTGCTGTTTGGATTTTATTGGTAAGACTGGTTTTAGTGACATTTTGTAAAATCATATTTAAATGTTAACAGTTTAGTCTGACTGTACCTTGTTTTGTGTGGTCCTGATTCGACTGTTGGCAGTCCGCTGGGCCCTATAAACACTGATTATGTATCTATTTATCCGAGTCGTCCCCTATACGCTTATGTGTCCGGGGACGTTAATCTATAAAACTAAACTAAAACTATTTATCTAACTTCCTTTTCCCTCTTTCTTCTCTCCAACCACATCATTTTATGTTCTTTCTTTCTTCTTCTTCTTTCTCCTCCTCTTCTGTTTCTTATTTTTTCTTCTTCCTCCCGCCTTCTCCTCCTTTGTATTCCCTACTCTCTCTCTCTCCCTCTCTCTCCAGTCCTCTTATTCTGTCTCTCTAGAATAATAAGAAGAGAAAGGAAGGAATTACATGTTTTGAAGAAAAGGAAGAAGTATAAGAAAACATAAATAGAGGAACAGCAACAAGAGCTTGAGCACAACCTCCTACAAATCACATGTATCAAATTCAAACTTAAATCAAAGTTAATTTTAAGTTTGGAGTTTATCATACACTCCCATCCAGGCAGACGGGTTGCATTGCAGAATTCCGATCGAAAACAGTAATAAAATACGATATTCGATCGATTTCACAAATTTTTTGTAAAAGAAATTATTTGGGCCCATTTCTTTTTTAGTGGAAAATTTGAACGCAAGTTTATATAAAATTCGATGGAAGTACAATTTTTTTTAAATATATATATAGGCTGAAATTTGCTGTTTACAAATTGTAATTAAAAACTTCATAGCATCACTATGAAATTCGATAATCGTTCCCCTCCCCCCAAAAAAAATAAATTAAATAAAAATATTTTGGTTAGAAGTTATGTAGGCCAAAGGCACCTTCGTTGCTTTGTCGATTAAACCAGAGCTTACAGTCCAGAGGACGTGCGACACTATTTTGCAGGGGCAGAAAAATTCAATAAGATTTTGGCGGAGTGAAAAGAGAGACAGGGGACAGGTTTTCACGGACAGCGTAATCAGATTTGCCTAAACGCTTCGGCAGTTGAGTCAACAGGCTTTGGGGAATGGGGAAGAGGTTCTCTCCGCGAAGAACGCGTAAAAAGAAAGAACAAGATGGCAAGAAATTCAAAGGTATTTCCAGACACCGACGCACATAGCCGACAAATAAGTACAAACAACAATGGTTTAACGCGCTTTCCAGCAGTATAAAGTATTGCCAAAAATAGAAATGATGAATTTGGCTTCAGTTATTCTTGGGGTGAGGCAAAAAGTGTGTTTTAAACGTAAACAAAAAAGTGACATTCCGTGCGATGGACAGACGTAGTGATCGACGTACTGACAACCGGACTGACAACCGGACTGTTACTAAAGGGTTGGTTCATGATTTGAAATCCCTGAATACCCACACTCGGCAGTTTTGTTTAGCTATTGAGTTAAACGTGTTTAAGAACAAAATGATCCCAGTCATGTCGACCTTTGCGGTAAAAGAAATGAGAATGCACGGGGGGCAGGGACTAACCTAGGCAATGTTCCTGTGAAGTTTGGTCAACATCCGGTCAGTGGTTCTTGACATATGGCTTCAATCCAACAAACTGGGCGAAAACACCGACGGACAGACCGATAGCAGACCGACTGACTGACATTTGGCTCGTTCTGATCCCTCCTTCCTCCCCCTCCCCCCGACTATTTAAAGTATTTCTAGATAAGTCTGGACATGCAAAAAGTTTGCAAACATACACATAAACACACACGCACACACACACGCAAAACACACACACACACAGAAAGAAGGATGAAAAGTTGGGTACGCTTGCGCACTGCAGGGTTTGGAAATGAAAGAAAAATAATGTGGGTTTCGATTTTGGACTTGGGTATGTGCAGAGGAACCAGCAGGGAGGGATCTCATTTCTCCGAGATTCCATGGATTGGGTTTCGGCCATTTATGAATGCTAGAAACACATTTCGCTCTTGGGCTTGAGACAAGGAAGGGGAGATAAAGACGGAAAGAGAGACCGAGAGAGAAAGAGAGGCAGAGAGAGGGACAGACAGACAGGCAGAGACATAGAGAGTGAGGCTCGATGTTATTGGTAGAACGTGAATTGAAGAGTAATGTAATAAAATGATGTGATCTGTTTATATCTTGGTTCTTGTATAAAATCGACTCAACACGCGAAGAAATGCAGCGGCCTAAGAATTGACGCACTAACGTGAAAATAATTGTGTTGAAGATGTGCTTATTGGGGCATGCTAGTGCCTCCACCCCTCTCCCCCACCCCATCCCACCCCTCCTATCACCTAACACACCCGCCTACGCACATACACACACACGCCCGCACACACAAAGTCTCATTCTATCTCACCCCCCTATAATGCATCGACATCCCGAGGAATACATAAATAACGTCAAAAGTATTCCTTGAGGTGTCCTGGTTATAAAACATACTTGTCTGCCATAAATCCATGGAGATGCGCCAGAGTTGCAGCCCTTGATGCAACCGTACCCCTTGCTCTTCGACCGTGTAGGATAGATATATCACAGCTTTAAAAAATGGTAAACGTAGATCCAATGTTGACTCTACACTTTCCTCAATGAGACCAGATTTCTGGCTGTTTGGGGAACACACTTTTAATAATAGCTGTTAAAGTGGCTTGGAGTGGTGGAGAGAAAAAGAAAAAAATTGGCGAATGGTACAAGTCCAGGTGCCAGAGCATCAGCGAGTCATCCATGTGCAGTGAATTGTTTGGCCTATATTGGGTATCTTTGCTTATTTATTAACACAAAATACAGTATTAAATTTCGGTGTAAACCTTTTGCCCCTGCTAGTTTGAGAAGCAGGACAGTTCAGTTTGTGACGCACTACTAGCTTTTTGACTTGTAGAAATCCCATCTTCGAGTGTACTTGGAGTGAAATGTGTGTGTGTGTGTGTGTGTGTGCGTGCGTGTGTGTGTGTATAGTGGGGGTGAGAGGGTGGGGGAAGAATCCAGAAACATTATAAAGATTGATGTTTGTAAAAGTATCCACTTACAAATCATGATATTCCATGCTGTTTCAATCATTGGAGAGAGATAGGAACCTCTGTTTTCAACGAGGCAGCTTTATCCCAGATTATTGTATCGAAAAATTCAGAAAGCAGGCAATGCCTTCAGAATATCAGACGTGACAAATATTTGTTGCAGGTTTTGCTGCCAATGTTTGGTAAGCGGAATACCAGGACGTGGAGGAAGAGCTTGAAGCGTTTGAAAATAGCTGTGACTTCGCTGGGATGAGATTTCTTTAAATTGTTTGCAAACATTACACGAGCCGTATGGATCCGATCTCGTTATCTTGTTTAGGTTTTTTAATCTTTCAAATCTCGCATATATTTGCAAGAGTTCAACTTTAATCTTGGCGGGTTCTGCTTTATCTTGCCGAGTTCAGCTTTATCTGCCGAGTTCAGCGTTAATCTTTGGAAAGGCTAACCTTATCTGGCAAAAGTTCAACTTTATCGTATTGAAACTGGCAACGGGCGTAAAACTGGATTTTGTGCTTTTCTTAAACACAGCTTGTTGTTTTCAAACAAAACCTTATCTGTCCGTGATCGCGCGCATCAACCTCCCACAATTGGTTGGTACGACTGTTCATTTTTTTAAAGGAGATTTCTTCTTTCTCTTTTTCCTCTTGTTCTTCCTCTTTATCTTGTTGTTGTTATTATTGTTGATGTTGTTGTTGTTCTTCTTCTTCTTGTTATTATTATTAGTATTATTATTATTATTATTATTAGTAGTAGTAGTAGTAGTAGTAGTAGTAGTAGTAGTAGTAGTAGTAGTAGTAGTAGTAATAATAATAATAACAATAGTAGTAAGCCACGATAGTATTTGTTCATAGCAGCGATACAGGAATGATGTTTGCTAATGTTGATTTGTGTGGAGCCAAGTTGTTTCTTTGATCCGTGCGATCCAAACCGTGCAATCTAGTAACGCTGCATTGCTTCCTTTGATGTAGTGTCATCGACGCGGGGACATTAACACAGCAAAGAAGGGAACTGTTGACTTCTGCACCACGGACCTAGAAGTACCGGACAATCAACTAAGCGTTCCAACTTGTTCAGCTGCCCCATAGGTCATTTGTCTTTTTAGCGCATCTTACAGATAAAGCGGGGTATGGGGGGGGGGGGGGCGCCTAGGGCGGCTTGGGTTAGATCTACATCGGTCAGCGCTTTGAGCAGCTGTTGAATTGGGGGAAATGCTGTATAAGAACAATACATGTAAACTTAGTTTGATGGAATGGGAGGCGGCTGGTTCATGCTTGGGAGAAAGGTTGTCTACCTTCCTTTTGTTGGTTAGACTAGCCTTGGGTGGCTCCTGATGTGCAGAATCCTTTGGTGTGGCCATTGGGTTATGCAAGACAAGGGGACACGACATAGGTTGTCCTCGCCTGACCATTCGTCTTCTGCTTTTGGTGGTGAGGAGAACTACAATGTCGAGAGGCTTTTTATGCAAGTCAGTGGCAGTGACTTGTATGGAGTGTCGTGGCACTAGTAGCCGGCAAACCGGTTTACTATCAATACGCTTCACCGCCTTGCAGGGCAAATATTTGTATGTCCCTCTTGCGAGGGATAAATGGAGATAACAGTTCAGCTCTGGCCGAGAGGCGGAGGTCAAATACTCCGCTCCACTACATTAGTAAACAGCATACATATCGCTCTCGCAGAAAGTTAGCTTCTGTTCCAACATCTATGGGTCCATCATGATTTGGGCTCCTGCGTGGTGTTATATCGATGACACGTGGTTGAATAGACTCTATTCACTTCCCCATTTAGCCTCCTGCATCACACACAAACACATTTATTTACGTCACTCTCAACAGGGATAACTCTAGCGCAAAAGATCATCCTCTCTTCAAAGTTATCGCCCGTAAGACGAGCCACTCATTTCGGAGTGATCTCTCTTAGACTTGAAAGGGCGAGAGCGCCATGAAACATCCGCCAATGAGGCTCATTGAAACACGAGCCAATAAAACGCCGCCTTACATGGAGCCAGAGCTAATAAAGCTTGCGGAGTATGTCCCCTTACCATGGGGCCAAGTAGCTCAGTTGGTAGAGCGTCTTACTAGTAACCGAAAGGTCTCTAGTTCGAATCCCGGATTGGCTAACGTGTGACCATATTATTTTCTCCTTACTATCAAATGGTTCACTGGTGTCAGAATAATGTGACCAGAAGTCGCCTATACGCTCCGGTGTCGTGTGACTATAATCCACAGTTACATTTGCCGCGGTGTGGTGGCGGGTAGCTCAGTTGGTTGAGCGCCTTACTAGTAAGCTAAAGGTACCTGGATGGAATCCCAGATTGGCCAACGTGTGAATATATTATTTTTCTCTTACCATCACCTGGTTCGCTGGTGTCAGCTCCGGTGTGGTGTGACTGTAATCTGCAGTTACATTTGCCGCGGTCTCCTTCTCTGTGCAGTAATGCTCGTCGTACAATAACTCGTCGATGGGAAACAAAATAACATAAAATAACATGAAGTGTCAGTGTCGTGACCTTTAAAACAAACATTTGATACTATCGTCTTTATTCCTTCCTTTATATATTTAGTTAGTCAGATAGTTAGTTTTTCTTTTTTTTCCTTTCTAATTTGTTCAGCTTCTTTGTTCTTCTAGATCAAAGCTGCCAGTAAGCCATTTTAATCTGGGTTTGATTTTAATGCTTTGGTTAAATCTCGTATGTTTTGCTGCTGCTGCAGTTTATTATCCCTTTCTATCGGGAAACTCTGGGCCGCCTCCCCCCGGGGAAGGCGTAGTCGCAGCCAGTGGCGCGCCCAAACCCTACCTACCTTACATTATTTGTGAATTTTTGAAATTTTTGCTGGGGGAGCAAACCGGAGTACCCGGAGAAAACTCTCGAGACGTTGCCCGAATCGAAAGTAAATAATATTCGGAGAAACATAACGCCCAGATGCTGGTTCGAACCCACACCTGTCAGGCGCCATTGGTTTCTGGCTTGTGGACAAGGCAAGTTAGCCCCGCTTTAGCCCACTTGGCCACAACGTTTGAGCAGCTCCTTCTTCTTCTTCTTCTTCTTATTATTATTATTATTATTATTAGTAGTAGTAATAATAATTGTCATTATCATATTCATAATCATAATGTTTTTAAAGCGGAATCATTGTGGGATGCCATAACATTTGTGTACTGAACATGACTTGGGGTATGGGTGACGGGTGAGGGGAGAAAGGTATAGATGATGGGAATGGGTGGGGATGGTAGAGGAGAGGATGGGTAACGGGAGGCTGAGGGTGGGGGTTATAAGATTTGGAATAGCATAGTATGCACTGAGAAGAGGATAGAGGGACGATGAGGAGGGGAGGAAGGGTGAGGAGAGAGAGATAGGGGGAGGAGAAAGGGTGAAGGGATAGAGAGTTTGGTTGTAGAGGGGAGACAGAGCGCGTAGTGAGAGGGA
>CM072520.1:6153781-6168781 GCA_036898135.1 Oncomelania hupensis | reverse complement strand
TTTGTTTTATTTTATGGTTAGGTTTAAACTGGACAGGATGATGCAAACAACTTTAGCACAGTGCGAAAAAACAATTCCAGTGTGTTTACTATTTATGCTTGCTCGGTAGCGCCTAGTCTGCTTGTCACAGCAACACGTCAAGATTCACAGTAATGACGTAGAACTGTTTGCTCACACGCATAGTACGAATGATGACCTTGTTTTGTTTTTGTTTTTTTTTTTCCCAAAGGGCGGTGGTGAAGCAGAGAGTGAGTTATTTCCCCGTTTTTTCCCACTTTCGTTTTTTTTCCCCCATGCGAAAAAAAATTAAATCATTTTTTTCACGCTTGATTAAAAAAGTAAAATTAAAAAAAACGTGAGATTTTTTTTTAAAACATCATTATTTTTCCACAGTTTTAAGATTTCTTTGTTTTATGGAATTGTGTTGGAAGGAAATGTCCTTTTTGTTTTTGGCAGCAAAAAAAACAACAGATTTTCTTTCTTTATTTTCCTCATTGTTGTTTTCTTTTTGGTGGTTGTCCTTTGGAGAGGGTTGCCGATGCCAAAGCTTTTTTTATGGAGTTTTTTTTTAACAGTGTAGATCAACAGTTCAAAGACAGTGGGCGTGTTGCGGAGAGTTGAGAGTTTTCATTATGTGTGGAGTTTAAAGGAGAGAAGAACTTAGGGAATAAGGAGACGAAAACTTGAGGTCGGAGTTTAAGTGGAAAAATCCACACGGTAAAAGACGTGTTCAGGGAAGACGAGGATGATGACGATGGTGGTGATAATCATTGATGATCATTGATGATGGTGATGACGTCTTCGTGGAATACGACTATTGCTGCCACTCTCTCCAAACGCATAAACGGAGTTGTAATTTCATCGTAGAATTTATTGAAATAACTCGTAAAACTGAAAAAAGAAAAGAAAAACAAACTATCACTAAAAAACCCATGTTCGTCAAATAAAAAACCATCATAAATGTCATTAGACATTACTGTAGTGTAAAAACAATTTCATTTTCAAATTCAAGACATTTCAATAATAAACTTACACAAAAACAATGGTTTTGTCCAACAATAAAATTACCTTTACACAAGCTGATAAGTTAAATTCTTGTTAGAGAATTCACTACTGGAGTTCAATTTATAATCACATTTATAGTCACGACCGGTCTAACATGCATAAACTCATTTTACACTGAATCACAAATCTTCTATGTTGACAAACAAATAAAACTCCCAGTCAAAGTACTATGCCCCACAATAAAACATTCATGAAATCATTTAATGTACAGTACCTCGTTGGCTCATTGAGGTGGTAACAGCAAGCGAACAAATTCTGTGCCTTTCTTGAACATTCAACGCCTTCCTCTTCACACAAAGAACTTCATTCATGCAATATAGTTCGAGCGGGAATGCGCACTAATCTATTTTCACCAAATTATTAACAAGGGTTATAACGAAAAGCTTTACAAAGTATTCAACATGCTGAATTAACTAAAAGGAAAATAAAAATACCAATAAAAGTATTACTAGTTACGTTATAAACTACGAACTATAATGGAACTATTTTTCCTAGTAATGGGGCCATTTCCGGCAAGGAGGCACAGGCGCTTGACACGAATAATTTTGTTTGTCTGCGGCAGCAACACTCCCACCCAAATCATCCAAAAATGATTTTAAACAATAAAATAATTGAACTATTTAGGTAGCAATCCTACATCATGTACATGGGAAAAAGAGCTCTCCAAAGACTATTCTAGGCAGTTACATCTTCCTGTCGAACAATGACAACCAACTTGTGGACTGGTCTCTCTAAGTATGTTCTTTGATGGAGGGGTTTGCCTCTAGCGTCTAGCTCTTCTGTTGCCACAAGCAATTTGACTCTCCTGACAAGGCCATCATCACTCAAAAATGTTTCCGTGACCTTGCCCATCTTCCAGTCTGATCGGCACGCTGCCTCATCCTGTACCAAGACGACGTCGCCTTCACGCAGATTACGCTGGGGTTTGTGCCATGTACTTCTCCTTTGCAAAATGTGTAGGTACTCTTTCTTCCACCTAGTCCAGAATAGATCAACCAAGAACTGAACTCTTCTCCATCTCTTCTTCAGATAGAGGTCTTCCTTCTCGAAGCTTCCAGGTGGTGGCGGCATGATGATGCCCGACTTCATAGTCAAAATGTGACTAGGCGTCAATGGAGCAGGACCATCAGCTCTTTCAAGATTTTCAGAGGTCAAAGGTCTACTGTTTACAATTGCCATCACCTCATACATGAGAGTTCTCAGACAAGAGGTGTCCAACCGACCTTTTGATTCCTGTTTCAGAACGCCTTGTAGTACACTTCGCACAGTGCGAATTTGACGTTCCCATGCTCCTCCCATATGGCTGGCTGACGGAGGATTGAACTGAAATTCACAATCTATGTCCAGCAGCTTTCTTGTGACAACTGTGAAGTCCACTGTGGAGAGCTCCTTTTCAAGCTCATTCTTAGCACCGACGAAGTTCGTGCCTCGGTCGCATCTGAACATCCTGACCTTTCCTCTAAGTGCAATTAGGCATCTCAGTCCATTGATGAAAGAATCAGTGGTCAGATCGTCCAAAACCTCTATGTGGATGGCTCTCATGGCCAAACAAGTGACAATGAGTCCATATCTCTTGACTTCCTTACGACCTTCCCTCACCACAAAGGGTCCAAAGCAGTCGACTCCGCAATACGTGAAGGGTGGAGAGGGGTTGACTCTTTCAGTGGGCAAGTCCGCCATTTTCTGGCCATCGGAAGTTCCACGATGTTTGGCGCAGGTCACGCACCTTTTGATCAGTGAAGAGACGACTCTTCTACAACCAACAATCCAATAACCTGCTGCTCGAATCGCATTCATGGTCAGGTTTCTGCCCTGATGAGCTGTCTTCTGATGGTGGTCCAATGCGATGAGGTATGAAAGGTGACTCTTAGGAAGTATCAGTGGGTGCCTCATGCTATGCATCTCAGTCTTCCGGAGTCGTCCTCCCACCCGTAACAAGCCCTGGTCATCTACGAACGGGTCTAGATCTTTCAAAGGGTTGGAGTTTGATCTGATATCTGGAACATCTCCAAACGCTTCTCTCTGAATAGCTCTTATAAGATTTCTCTCTGCAATCTGTTTGGCTTCCACATTTGAGACGATCTGTTTTCGCCGACAACACTTGACTATTGCAGCGACTGCTGTAATTGTAGTCTTAAAGCTGGAGAATCTGATGACTCTATCCTCAAAGCTGGTAAAGCCTGACTGCTGAACGCTGAAGACTGTCGCAGACTTCACTTCTGCATCTTGAAGTGATATCTCTGTGTACGTGTCATCAGGGATGATCTCCCATTTCCAGAGGAAGGCTGGGCCTGTGAACCAGTGATCATTTAGGCAGGCTCCTTGGTACCGAGCACTGCAATCGAATACCACTCTAACCTTGCCAGGTTCCTTGGGATGGTATACCCCATGATGAGGGATGTACCACTGACTGGAAGAATCCATTTCATCATCCGGGACCTTTTCTTCATCACCACGCTCTAAAATCTCCTTCATGAAGACGTTGTAATGCTGGAGGTACTGAGGCTTTCTGTCGAACTGCTTCCTCAATGACAATGCTCTGTTCAAGGCTACTTGTCTGTTGTTCGGTAGTGTTGGATCGCCATCTCTGAAAGGAAGAGGCATTTCGTAATATCCATCTTCTCTTTGGTTAATGCCTTCCTCTAGTATCTTTAGGAATTTTTTGTCTTCCTGTGAGATCGACGTCAAACTTGTTTCCTGATCTTTGAAATCTTGTTCCATGAGCTTGATCAGATCAGTCGCAGTGATTTCTTTGATCTGCGTCTTGCGCACATAGGTCGACAATCTTTCAGGATGTAACGTATCTTGAGTGAAGAGTCTGTGAGAACATCCTATGGCATCAAACCTCTCTGTGCTCGTGCCTCCAACGATGCTCCATCCAAGTTCTGTTTCAACTGCATAAGGCTGGTTGTCTTCTCCAACAATGCAGCTGAGGGGTGCAAGCGCTCTGGGACAGTTGTATCCTATCAGGAGTCCAGCTGGGCATCCCTGTTTGGGAGCCAGAAGATTTTCAAGCCTGTTCAAATGAGGCCACAGTTCTGCTGTCTTTGGTGTGGGTATATGGTTCTCATCAAGGGGGATATCGTTTCTAGTGTAAGTCGTCGGCAAGGGAATTTTCTTGTCCGACTTCATACCTCTAACTCTCAGATCCGAGTACCGCCGACATGAGACAACTACATCTTTATCCGTGATAGTTGTCACCCGAAGACTTGCAGGCTCAGACGTGGCTCTCAAGCTCTCTATGGCTGTGTCTAACACGAAAGTAGAGTCGGACATAGTGTCAAGTAAAGCATACACTAGCACTTCGTGCTCTGGATCTTGTGCTGAGGAGATGTAGACAGGAAGCACCATAGATGTCAGACTATTTGCAGTGGTAGTGACCTTTCTATTTGTGGCATTATCAATGGTCTTCTCTTGGATCTGCTTGGCAGGTGTCGAAGATGACTGTTGATGTGATGGCTGTTGTGGATGTACGGTGTCAGATTTTTCCCTGTGTAGGCAGGTCGGATGACGTTTCTTGCAAATTCTGCATTCACTACGCGATTTACACTGCTTTGACAGGTGCCCTTTCTTGAGGCAACCAAAGCAAAGACCTTCTCTTTTGATAAAATCTGTTTGTTCTAATAATGCCCTTTTCGTGAAGGCTCTACAATCAGAAAGTGTATGATTTTCCCTTTTGCAAAAGTGGCAGATCCTTTGCATCACCTCCTGATGGTCTGTCTTCAAGACTGTTCCCCTGTGTCCAGAGGGTTCATTCTGTTGTCTTGGCCTTGAAGATACATGGGGACGAAACTCTGAGGCAAGGATAGGATCATTCACAATCTCCGACTCCTCCAGCACGAAAGTTGCAAGTTCGCTGAAGTTTGGGTATCTCCCTTCGTTCTGTTTGCAGGTGGCCGTCTTCCGATTCCATCGATGCCCAATCCACTCTGGAAGTTTTGCTACAATCTTTCTAGTTTCCCTGATGTCATTTAGAATTTTGAGGTCTTCGACATCATCTATTGCAGCCTTGCATTGTAGCAGGAAATCAGATAGGCTGCGAAGGCCAGCCTTGTCTTTCGGAGAGATCTTTGGCCAAGAGTCCAACCTTGTCCGAAACGCTTCTGAGACTGTGAAGGAGTTGCCGAATCGCTGCTCGAGAACTTCACGTGCTCGCTGGTATGCGTTTTCGGAATGCAAAAGGAAGAACCCATTTATTGCCTCTTTTGCTGGTCCCCCAACGTATCTTTTCAGGTAGTGAATTCTTTCGTTGGCAGGTATGCCTCGATTTTCTATAAGGGACTTGAAAGAGGACAACCACTCTCGATATTTCAGAGGATCGCCCGTGAAGACTGAAGGCTCGGGAATGGGGAGACGACTCTGGTTGATTGCTTGTGCCAAAGCGTCGACAAACTGTTGAGTTCCAACATTAGTCAAAGTGTTGGGATTATCCACTGTTACTGTGTGAGCATAAGCGTTCGCAGGGTTTCTGTAGCCCTGATCCATCAAACCATGGCGATTCTCCACAACAGTGTTTCCGTAGTTTTGAACACCCACTTGAATGTATCGAGATGTGTCGCTTGATGCATCGAAATGTCTAGAGTTGCCATCAAACTCATCAAGAACCTTCAGTCTTGTTTCCTCGATCCTCAGCTTAGACACAAGCTTCTCCTCTTCCATTTGTCTCTTCAAGTCTGCCATGCGCGCTTCTGTTTCTGCCTGAAGTTGCTCAAGTTCAACTTGTCTACTATTTTCTAGACGTAAGGCTTCCAGCTGGACCTGAAGAGCAGCAGCATCTGCAGCAGCGGTGGCTCGTCTTGAAGACATAGACGTTGACTGAGTCTTGGATGAACGAGCAGCCACCGACGGAGCACTCAGATGCTTCGTTGCCAGAATAATCTTGTTCATAGTTGAGACAGCTCTATCTGCCAAGTTGTTCATTATACTGTCCAGATCATCCTCATGACCCAAAGTGATCATCTTTTCCACCGTGTCTCTCAGCAAACTTAACCTGGCAGTAATACTCCTGCGTCTGTCAATCATGTCATCTACATCTATCTCAGAACCTTGAAACAGTCTGTCAGTGTCTTCTAACAGTGATACCAACCCTGCACTGTCAGAATCAAACTTGTGTTTGAGCACTTCCATCTTATAAACTCTACCCTTTTCAGTGAATCTAATTTCACGACCAGAACGCCTTGTCTCAACTACACTATGAATTTGACTACGCTGACTCATGAGTACTGATGGCTCCTGGCATCCTTACAAAGATAAGTTTTGAAAAAACAAAATTTAAATGTATAAACTTAAAACCTGTAATTCTGATAATACCAAAACAAATACCAGAAATCACAAAATCTAGGTTCCACAAATATGAGCAATCAACAAGAAAATCAACAAACACTCAAAATATCATTATGACTAAAACATGAGTGTAGAAAATGTGAAAATATATTTAACTGTGCAATGTTTCTCAATCACAATCAATGTTCAGTTCTGCAGTGTTCTTCAACAGTTTGAATACTTATCAAACACAACTAACGCTGAAGTTGGCTCTTACTGTTCAGTCCAAATTATCTGAATACTAATCAGGCTTGATTTGAGACTAAAAATTACTATAAAACTTTATTAAACTTTTATCTTAAGAACCAATGAGTCAATTGTGTCCACAACTGTCACAAAATGATCTAGAGGCGATGCTTATTCTGTTATTTGCCCTTTACAATAAAGTTACTTAAAGATCTGTTGCAAAGGTTAAGAAAAATACTATAAAAGGAACACTATGAAGTATGAGGTTGGCAGTGGAAGTTCCTGTAAGAGGTAACCAAAGGCATCAACCATTGAATGGCGAAGAAGGTCAGCTGTCAAAGTTCCTGGGATAATCACCCACACATCAGCCGTCAAAGATGAAGGTCGACTGTCGAAGTTCTTGGGAGGACACCCAAGTATCAGTCGTCAAAGTGATGGAGGTCGACTGTCGAAGTTCTTGGGAGGACACCCAAGTATCAGTCGTCAATGGAGGTCGACTGTCGAAATTCTTGGGAGGACACCCAAGTATCAGTCGTCAGATGATGAAGGTCGACTGTCGAAGTTCTTGGGAGGACGCCCAAGTATCAGTCGTCAAATGATGAAGAAGGTAGGCTGTTGAATTCTCAGAAAGGAGGCCACAGGTCAGACGGTGTCGTTGAGTTCGAGTTTTACTATTGCTGCCACTCTCTCCAAACGCATAAACGGAGTTGTAATTTCATCGTAGAATTTATTGAAATAACTCGTAAAACTGAAAAAAGAAAAGAAAAACAAACTATCACTAAAAAAACCCATGTTCGTCAAATAAAAAACCATCATAAATGTCATTAGACATTACTGTAGTGTAAAAACAATTTCATTCTCAAATTCAAGACATTTCAATAATAAACTTACACAAAAACAATGGTTTTGTCCAACAATAAAATTACCTTTACACAAGCTGATAAGTTAAATTCTTGTTAGAGAATTCACTACTGGAGTTCAATTTATAATCACATTTATAGTCACGACCGGTCTAACATGCATAAACTCATTTTACACTGAATCACAAATCTTCTATGTTGACAAACAAATAAAACTCCCAGTCAAAGTACTATGCCCCACAATAAAACATTCATGTAATCATTTAATGTACAGTATCTCGTTGGCTCATTGAGGTGGTAACAGCAAGCGAACAAATTCTGTGCCTTTCTTGAACATTCAACGCCTTCCTCTTCACACAAAGAACTTCATTCATGCAATATAGTTCGAGCGGGAATGCGCACTAATCTATTTTCACCAAATTATTAACAAGGGTTATAACGAAAAGCTTTACAAAGTATTCAACATGCTGAATTAACTAAAAGGAAAATAAAAATACCAATAAAAGTATTACTAGTTACGTTATAAACTACGAACTATAATGGAACTATTTTTCCTAGTAATGGGGCCATTTCCGGCAAGGAGGCACAGGCGCTTGACACGAATAATTTTGTTTGTCTGCGGCAGCAACAACGACGACAATGAGGATGATGAGGAGGACGATTGAATGTCTAGCATTGAAGTGAGAGGCTGGTCAGCTGAGGCAAAGATGCTACTATAATAATAAAATTAATAATGTATATAAAAAGTGGCGATAGTTTCACAAGAGTGAACCAATTTCGGCGCTCCTTGTATATAGCATCCTACAGCTTAGGCGTTTTCCTATGAAACACAACTCTTCGTGGGAGCGGTTGTGGAGAGGAGTTCTTGGAATTCCAGAGATCAGTTCTATTGTCCAACTGTCTCTGTCTTTAAAAAAATCCCAACCGAAGCACTCCGGTTATGATAGGCCACGGTACAGCTGCGCGGATTGTTTTTAGTTCCAGAGCTTTAAGCTCAGCTCGGGAGCTATTGTTTTTGGCTTTGTCTGTCCGTCCAATGTCCGGCGTTCGGAGGTGATATTTTTATATTTTGTTGGGACATAGTGAACCCTACCAGATGACAAAAAAGTGTGCATATAGGATGACGTCGTCATAGTGATGTCATAATTTGTTGTTGTTTTTCTAATCCTATTTTCTCTGAAACTACTGGAAGGATTTGGTTCAAGTTTAGGATGTTCTTAGACTTTACTTGTGCCTCCAAAGTAAACCCAAACCTATGCAAATCGAGTAAACACGTCATCGTGACGTCATTTGTAAAAGAAATTTTTTAAATACTTTTACATTAAAAAAAAAACACCGACAACGTCCTATGTAATTAGAGTGTACAGATTCCTTGAACCTTAAACAATATCTTGAGTGACGTCATCGTGTGACGTTATCATGGCGACATCCTAATTTATAGTTTTTTCGAATAATATTTTACCCAAACTACTTACCCCCGTTGGGGTGCCGGGGGTTTCAGTATAAATAGTATCCCCACTTTCTGGAAATTTAGTGCTTTTAATTCCCACTGTCGCTGTCTTTCTGCTTTGTTCTTTCTCATTCCTACTCTGTTCTATCAATCTACTATACTATCTTCTTCTTCGCCAGACCAGTCACCTACCTTTTGTTTTGAAATCTCTTCCGGGACAAAACTCCTCATTTGTGTGTAAGGTCTATCGGATCAGCTTGGGAATATTGGATGCTTTCTGCCAAATGGTCACTGGGGCTTCCTATGATGTTATTTTTGGCAATTTAGGCATTTTATATATACGTGTTTTTTTTTTATATTGAATAATGATGTTTGTATTCTATTTTGTTTTTGTAAACGGAAGTTCGACATTCGATAAATTGGAGTATAGCCTCAGCGTCCCCTGCGTGGGATGTCTTTATTATAAAGTGACCGGCGGGTAGATTGCCTTCAGTGTTACCACTAGGGTAGTTTCGGCAGATCTTTTATGCGGATCAGGGGTGAGTCCTCTTTCACTTCTCTGACCCTGATTTGGCTCGGAAGAGTCCGCTGGACCTAAAGCAATAACCATGTAATGTAATGTAATCCCAAACTACTTGAGGGATTTATTATGGTATATACTTACACTTGAAAGTTTAAAAAAATATATTTTAAAAATTCCCAAAAAATGGATTTTCGCATTTATGATGACTTCACTTTTTATTTTTATTTTAATTTTTTTATACGTCCTTTAAACTTTGTATGTTATAAGAGTGTACAGATGCATTGAGCCTTGGTCAAACCTTATGAATATCGAGTGACCTCACGCGAGGGAACTTTGCACCTGTTTGCGTCAAGCAGTTGTTTATTAATATTGTTATTATTATTATTATTATTATTAATATTAGTAGTAGTAGTAGTAGTAGTAGTAGTAGTAGTAGTAGTAGTAGTAGTAGTAGTAGTATGTCTATGTATGACACATATGCATATGTATTGTATAATGGTCAGCATAAAACACCGAAACAGGTTCACGCATTTAGTGTAAGGGTGAAAATACTATAAACGCACCTCTCTCTCTCTCTCTCGCTCTCTCTCTCTCTCTCTCGCTCTCTCTCTCTGTTTGATAATTCCTCTCTCTCTCTCTCTCTCTCTCTCTCTCTCTCTCTCTCTCTCTCTGTCTGTGTGTCTGATAATGCCTCTCTCTCTCTCTCTCTCTCTCTCTCTCTCTCTCTCTCTCTCTCGGATAATAAGTAGGCATAAGGGGTCTAATAGCCGTTGCATAGAAATAGTATTTTTCTTTTCAAGTTTCAATACAACTCATTGTGACTGCCATCAGTACCAGAAACTACTGTTAAGACTGCAGACTGCGGACGTCATGCCAAAGATGCTTAGTGCCAGGACCAACACCTTCTTAAACTGACCGTCACACGGCTCCGAAATTTGCCCAAAGTCTGGAGGATATTTGGAGATTATTGGTATGATCAATCTGACGAGGTTTTCTCTGTTGCTTTGATGCTAAGAAAAACAGTTTTCTTCTTGTGTGTGTGCGTGTATGTGTGTGTGTGAGCTGTGTGTGTGAGCTCTGTGTTTGTAGGTGTGTCTTTGTGCGTGTGTGTGTGTGTCTGTGTGTGTGTCGGTGTGTGTATGTGTGTGTGAGCTCTGTGTTTGTATGTGTGTCTTTGTGTGTCTTTATGTGTGTGTTTGTCTGTGTCTGTGTGTGTGTGTGTGTGTGTGGGTGTGTGTTTGTCGCCCGCTGTCACTCGCCTGTTATCTGTCCTCCTCTTTCTCTTTTTACGCACTCGGTAACCCATATCCTTCTCTCACACACATCCATATACACACACGCGCGCGCACACACATACACACTCACACACACGCACTCACACACATGCCAATGCACACACGCATGCAATTACACACACACACATACCCACACACGCTCGCACACCCTCTCTCTCTCTGTCTCTCTTCCACACACACAAGCATCGACACACAAGCATCCACTCAAACATCCACTCACAAACACCCCTTCCCCTCCTTTTAACCTCGCCCTCATGGCCAGTTGTTGCTCTGTACTGTAAATGTATTGTTCTGTAAGGTAAGAAGAGGTGGTCCATTGTAAGGCTGACGTACGCCAATTGGCATTTCTATTATGTTGGTGCATTCACCGCGCCCACCTTTAATGATTTGACATTTTCTTTTACCTGGCGCTATGAAATAGTGATTAATACTTAAAGAGTAATACGATAGTAGTTTTTATAGTGTTGTTTACGGCATAAGATGTTCTAGAATTTAACTGGTGGTTTTTGTATTAGCCCCTCAAACGTTCAGTTCAGTGCATTACAGTTCAATTCAGTCGTGCAGTCGAACAATCCGTTGGGAAGACCTGAGGGATGCCGACGAAGAGAGTTGTCTCCACTTCAATCTGCTTACAGCTATTGTCAGGAGGCGGGGCATGTCTAGCGCCCTACAATTTTGGAGACATCGTCTAGCTCTTTCTTTGTCGACCACCCCGTGTGGTTCCAGTATAAATAGTATCTCCACTTGTGTGCAAATTTAGTGCTTTAAATTACCACTGTTTCTATCATTCTCATTTGTTCTTTCACGTTCGTAATCTGTCCTATCAATGTACTATTTTTTCGCTAAACCAGTCACTTACCTTTTTTTTTTCTTGATAACTCTCATAAAACTCCTCATTTTGGTATGGAATCTGTTGGGTAAGCATAAGACTATTGGGCGCTTCTACCAAATGGTCACTGGGGTATACTATGGTGTTCTTATTTAACAATGTAGGCATTTTTTAATGTATGTGTTTATTTACCATTTTATAATAATGTTTATATTCTGTTTTGTTCTTGTAAACGTGGGTTCGATAAATAAAGGTTATAGCTTCAGCGTCCCCTGCATGGGATGCCTTTTATTGTAAAGTGATTGGCTGGTGGAATGACTTCAGTGTTATTATTAGGGTTGTTTCAGCAGATCTTTTATACAGATCGTGGGTGAGTCATCTTTTAACCAAATTGTGGTCCTGATTGGGCTGTTTGCAGCCCGCTGGACCTTATAAACAATGACTATCTTTGTTGTCCGCTGCGTCTGCCTCCTTTCGCTGTTCCTTGCAGGATAGTTTTTGCGAAGGTATCGTGCCGCGTGACGTGGCCAAACCATAAAGTGTTATAATAAAATTGATACTGTAATTTAATTTCTGGAAGAAATTTGGTACGGTTTTGAATTGGTCAGCATGCACTTTTCATCTAAAGAAAGAGTACAACACTTAAAAAGTACCATTGATATTGGATACTTATCCACGGATACTTATCCACGGATACAGGACTAGGAATGATGTGAAATTGTACTAGTTTTACTGTACTGATGAATTTTTACTATTTTATTTATGTACCGTTCTTAATGCATTTGTTTGTCGATCAGAGCTGTTATCTCTTCTCTCTCTAACTCGCTCTCTTTTACCGTCCATTTGTCTTTCCTACTCTCTATCCCCACCACAAATCAACCCCCAGCCTCTCTCTCTCTCTCTCTCTCTCTCTCTCTCTCTCTCTCTCTCTCTCTCTTCTCTCCTCTTGGAATGAATGTGGCTGTTGGCTGGAGTTGCTCCAGAAGATTATGCGTACTGATACCTATCACATTGTAAACGAAACCTCTCAATAAAGGCCTGATTATTCAGACGTCGTGCAAGTCAGTCGTGGAGTCTTACGGCCCAGTCGTGTAACTGTAAGTGAATCTGCTGGGTATGGTTGGAGATGATAGATTGCGAGTGAAATGTGCAGTATCAGCCTCACAGGCCAATTAGCGCTTGTAACCGGAGACAAGGAGAGCCAGGAAGAGAGAGGCACCACGATACTACTATATTCATTGGCCCACTAACCTGTACCGCCCACCGGAATTCTATTACTGTGAGACTCATTACGTGTGTGTAATGCGCTTGACGTCTGCAACATTGACTTTAGAAAGAGATGTCAATAAATGATATTGTAGATCTTGATCTTGAATCTTGTATTTTAACCTTAAATGTAGACTGATGGTCCTATCTTTCCGAATGGGCTCCAACTGTAAGGGCAGCAGTTGTTTGTGCGATCTTGGAGATGACATCCTGTCGGGATCCATTGTCTGATACAATGGCTCCTAAATATTTGAAGCTCTGGAGGTGGTGTCAAGCCTCTGTACCAGCTGTTCAAATTCTTGTTCTTCTCCATCCAATCTATCAGTGTCATCCGCAAAACGGAGTTTGGAGATTGCTCAACTCCCCATGCTTTGGATCGTGGAGACCTTGGGCTTTTTAACACTTGTCAACCGCTTCACCATCTGGTAGACCTTCTTGCTGTTGTTCTTGTTCAGACTGTTCTCTATTTCCTGGCATTGATCGTCTATCCAGCTCTCCTTTGCTGTACGCATGTCCTTTTGGATGTCATTATTGATTTTTCAGTAGACATCAGTTCCCTTTGAGGTTTTTTCTTCTTTTTCATCTCTCTTCGTTTGTCACACAGGTCCAAAAGTTCAGGTGGGATCCACGGTTTCTTCTTTGGGTGGTGGAGCTCAGTGGCGGCATCTGTCACAGGTGAGTTGAAGGTGGTGGTCATGGTGTTGACATCTAATTCACCAGCTCCCAAAATGAGCAACCGTGCAAATTTTCCTTCAATTGTGGCTTGGAATATTTATGCCACCTCCGGTTCTTGCTGTTTGTCCAGGTCGAACTTCAGTCTGGTGCACTTTGCTGTGTGTACTTTCTTTAAGTGGAGCCCGAAAGACATTATCAAGAGATCATGGTCACTTCCGATGCCTGCTCCTGGAAAAGTGCGTGTCATGCCAATGTTGACACTTGATCTGAAGCGTTTATTGACCGAGATGTAGTCAATCTGATTGTGATGCTCCCCGCTGGGACTGTGCCATGTCCATCGTCTGGAATTTTTGTGGAGACCAAGCGTGTTTACCAGTATCAGATTGTTGTATCTGGCAAACTCGAAGAGTCTCAGACCTCTTTCGTTATTCTCGTTGTTGCAGTGGGGTCCACACGTGTCTCCCCCAGTTGTATTACGCATCTTGGCCAGCCTTGACATTCCAGTCGCCTTGCACTATGACTATGTCCTTCTTCGGCACTTGGTCAATGACCGCCTGTAGATGTTCATAGGGATCCTCCACTTCGCTCTCGTCATAGTCTGATGTTGGGGCATAGGCCTGAATGATGGATGATGTCGAAAGGGGCTGCTACCAGACGGATGGTAATGAGTCTACTGCAGACTGGGCGGCATGACAGTGGCGAGAATGTCTTTGTAGACCAAGAATCCAACGTCGTGTTCGTGCCTGTCATCTCTCCCGCTGAAATAAAGCTTGTGGCCTTTGTCGGTCGTTGTTTCACATAGGCCTTTCCAGCGCAGTTCAGTGATACCTAAAATGTTCCATCGATAGTGGTCAAGCTCGTGGGCCAGCTCTTCTTATTTTTCCTCCGCACTTAGGGTTATGGTATTACATGCTTTTATGACGATGTTGTCTCTCGTGCGGATCTTGCTAAATTGTCCATCAGTAGCACACTTATCACCGCCATCCTGGTGGCCAACGGAAGGCACGGTCCTTGGTGACCCGGGCGACCACCGATCTAGTCTGGAGTGAGTGGTTCCTTTCATCATCTTGGGCAAGGAAGACTTGGCGGGGCCGAATCCTCTCCAGGCTGCTGGCCACAGCCAAAAAAATCCACGAGTACAGTGTGACTCGCCTTGGACCCGAGCACGTGGTCGTTGACTCTATGGAAACGTAAGATTCATCCATCCTGGGTGGTGACTTGTGTGTGACTTTCGTACAGTGATGCCGTGCTGACATCAGCGCTGTTAGTCGCCTCGTACGACACGCCGGGAAACATTGGGTCTATTCTAATCAGTGCCCGATCCCACAGGGCAATACATTTAAGGCTGCGACGCTCCATTGTCATCTCCATCTTCCTATACGCTTGCGAAACATGGACCCTCACACGAAGAATACAAAGCATGGAGATGAAGTGGTATAGAAGACTTCTGGGCATTTCGTATACCCAGCATATTACCAACGACGAAGTCCGACAGACCATCACACAAACAATTGGACAACACACTGACA
>CM072520.1:6133781-6143781 GCA_036898135.1 Oncomelania hupensis | reverse complement strand
AAGAAAGACATTGCAGTTATATAGCGCACTTACAAGCTCATAGAGCTTCTCAAGGCACTGGCCTATATAGCCAGCAATCATACAATAGTTTGCTGAAGTCAAGATTCCAGCCCACGTCGCCCAGGATGTACTTACTTACATAAATCGTGCGCTCTGACCACTGAGCTATCCCTGCCGCCGTATTTTTAATGCCGGCCACAAGTCCTTGTAAGAGGTAATAAAGATGAATGGAATTGAAAAAAGAAGGACATCAAAAAGAACAAGAAGAAGAAAAAGGGAAGAGGATGACGCAGGATGACGTCAGATTGACGATCGCGAGAATACGTTTCTATGTTGGTAGGTTTTTTGGTTGTCTCCCTTTCATTTCTCCCCCGTCACACTCCTCCCGGATCCCCCTCCTCCTCCTATCCCCCTCCTCCTTCTATCCCCCCTTCAGTCTGCTTTGCTCTCTGTCTGCCAGCATAAACATCATGTTCCATCTGATAAGAAGCATAAAATATGGTGACACATAAGCCTTTTATTCCTGGTCGAAGGTCGCGGGTCGCGGGTTCGATTCCCGCAAGGGGCGAACGTATGTGACTTAGGTACGAGACTACTGAGGTCACCGAGGGTTTTCTCCGGGCACTCCGGTTTCCTCCCTCCCTTCAATAATGGTACAGGATGCAGTAAATATGAAAATTTCACAAATATTTCGATTTTCTTCCGTCTTCTAATAGCGATCTCCCTGCCTTTACACCACCTGTTTGAGTGATGTATGTGTATTTGGTGTGTGTGAGGGTAAATGAGACAGGTGAGCGTGTATGTTGGTATAGATCGCCGCGCTTTGAGCCTTGGGGAAAAGCGCGTACATAGCTTCCAGTATTATTATTGTATTATTAGTAGGGGTGGTGAGGCTTGGAGGGGTCTCTCTTTCTCCCTCTCACTCCCCACCCTCCCTATCATCTCTTTCTCTTGTTATTGTTAATGTTCGTAAAGTGAGAGGACAGGTTTAAGCAGTGTTTCCCACAGCTTTTTTTGGGACTCTCTGGTGTAAAATTTCAAGAGTCCCCTTACAAAATTTGAGAGTCCCCTTACAATTCCTACATTTACCTTGTTGAATTTGATTACCAACATCACGGACACACAAATACGCCTCAAAGTCAAACAAAGCTTAGTTTTCAATGCAACTTTGATAAAACAAGCAACACAACAAACGGAATACTGTTCTGATAAATGTTACAAAGGAATCCATCATTGACTAGAGGAACCTTAAAATTACATAAAATGACCATAGAGCAAACATGAAATGGTCATACGACATTTTACACACATCAATCTGCATGTACTGACAAATTGTCTCTGTAAAAGCAGTTAGTGTTAGAGGGGACTAAGTCGATGACCAGAAGAAAAAAAAATAGACAAAAAAATCTGCTCAACTGCGTATTATAGACAAGATCAGCATTGCCTAGTCTAGGGAGAACTGAAAATGATGATTCAACATTCAACGATTGCATCGTCTTCTGCATTTCTGCGGGGTATCGTTTTCCGTAGTCATGTGTCGAGCGACATGTTTCAGCTTTTCGGAAGCAAACAAAAAGTCTGCGCATGCGTGTCAGCGCGGTCAGTGGATAGGGAAGAACACCGCGCTTACTCGGCTCGGGCGCACGATAGCTCAGAGGTGCCAGGATACATAACGGCAGTAAATAAAAAAAAAAAAACGTTGCGTCCCTTGTGACGCACCTTTTTTTTTCATGCGTCCTTTTTCAGTTTTTGTGCGTCTCTGACGCACACATGTGCGTTTTGGGAAACACTGGGTTTAAGGTTAGGCTGTGTCTAAAACCTTTATCTCATTACTGTTTTTACACTCCCCCCCCCCACACACACGCGCACGCACTCCTATCTCTCTCTCTCTGTCTCTCTGTTTGTCTCTCTGTCTGTCTGTCTGTCTGTCTTAGATGGGCGAGTGCCAACAATACCCGGCAAGCATGACGTCGATTCTTCCCTACATCTGCGGTCACTCAGGATTGTGCTTAGTGGTCACTGAGGATTGTGCTTAGTGGTCACTCAGGATTGTGCTTAGTGGTCACTGAGGATTGTGCTTAGTGGTCACTCAGGATTGTGCTCAATGGTCACTCAGGATTGTGCTCAATGGTCACTCAGGATTGTGCTTAGTGGTCACTCAGGATTGTGCTCAATGGTCACTCAGGATTGTGCTTAGTGGTCACTTAGGATTGTGCTTTGTGGTCACTCAGGATTGTGCTCAATGGTCACTCAGGATTGTGCTCAATGGTCACTCAGGATTGTGCTCAATGGTCACTCAGGATTGTGTTCAGTGGTCACTTAGTATTGTGCTCAGTGGTCACTCAGGATTGTGCTCAATGGTCACTCAGGATTGTGTTCAGTGGTCACTTAGTATTGTGCTCAGTGGTCACTCAGGATTGTGCTCAATGGTCACTCAGGATTGTGTTCAGTGGTCACTTAGTATTGTGCTCAGTGGTCACTCAGGATTGTGTTCAATGGTCACTCAGGATTGTGCTCAGTGGTCACTCAGGATTGTGCTCAATGGTCACTCAGGATTGTGTTTAGTGGTCACTCAGGATTGTGTTCAGTGGTCACTCAGGATTGTGTTTAGTGGTCACTCAGGATTGTGTTCAGTGGTCACTCAGGATTGTGCTCAGTGGTCACTCAGGATTGTGCTCAATGGTCACTCAGGATTGTGTTCAATGGTCACTCAGGATTGTGCTCAGTGGTCACTTAGTATTGTGCTCAGTGGTCATTCAGGATTGTGTTCAGTGGTCACTTAGTATTGTGCTCAGTGGTCACTCAGTATTGTGCTCAGTGGTCACTTAGTATTGTGCTCAGTGGTCACTCAGGATTGCGCTTAGTGGTCACTCAGGATTGTGCTTAGTGGTCACTGAGGATTGTGCTCAATGGTCACTCAGGATTGTGCTCAGTGGTCACTCAGGATTGTGCTCAATGGTCACTCAGGATTGTGCTCAGTGGTCACTCAGGATTGTGCTCAATGGTCACTCAGGATTGTGCTTAGTGGTCACTCAGGATTGTGCTTAGTGGTCACTCAGGATTGTGCTTAGTGGTCACTCAGGATTGTGCTCAATTGTCACTCAGGACTGTGCTCAATGGTCATTCAGGATTGTGCTCAATGGTCACTCAGGATTGTGCTCAATGGTCACTCAGTATTGTGCTCAATGGTCACTCAGGATTGTGCTCAATGGTCACTCAGGATTGTGTTCAATGGTCACTCAGGATTGTGCTCAGTGGTCACTTAGTATTGTGCTCAGTGGTCACTCAGGATTGTGTTCAGTGGTCACTTAGTATTGTGCTCAGTGGTCCCTTAGTATTGTGCTTAGTGGTCACTCAGGATTGTGCTCAATGGTCACTCAGGATTGTGCTCAATGGTCACTCAGGATTGTGCTCAATGGTCACTCAGGATTGTGCTCAATGGTCACTCAGGATTGTGCTCAATGGTCACTCAGGATTGTGCTCAATGGTCACTCAGGATTGTGCTCAATGGTCACTCAGGATTGTGTTCAATGGTCACTCAGGATTGTGCTCAGTGGTCACTTAGTATTGTGCTCAGTGGTCACTCAGGATTGTGTTCAGTGGTCACTTAGGATTGTGTTCAGTGGTCACTTAGTATTGTGCTCAGTGGTCACTCAGGATTGTGTTCAGTGGTCACTCAGGATTGTGTTCAGTGGTCACTCAGGATTGTGTTCAGTGGTCACTTAGGATTGTGTTCAGTGGTCACTTAGTATTGTTCTCAGTGGTCACTCAGGATTGTGTTCAGTGGTCACTCAGGATTGTGTTCAGTGGTCACTTAGTATTGTGCTCAGTTGTCACTCAGGATTGTGCTCAGTGGTCACTTAGTATTGTGCTCAGTGGTCACTCAGGATTGTGTTCAGTGGTCACTTAGGATTGTGCTCAGTGGTCACTCAGGATTGTGCTTAGTGGTCACTCAGGATTGTGCTCAGTGGTCACTCAGGATTGTGTTCAGTGGTCACTTAGTATTGTGCTCAGTGGTCACTCAGGATTGTGCTTAGTGGTCACTCAGGATGGTGCTCAGTGGTTACTTAAGATTGTGTTCAGTGGTCACTCAGGATTGTGCTCAGTGGTCACTCAGGATTGTGTTCAGTGGTCACTCAGGATTGTGTTCAGTGGTCACTCAGGATTGTGTTCAGTGGTCACTCAGGATTGTGCTCAATGGTCACTTAGTATTGTGCTCAGTGGTCACTCAGGATTGTGTTCAGTGGTCACTCAGGATTGTGTTCAGTGGTTACTCAGGATTGTGTTCAGTGGTTACTCAGGATTGTGTTCAGTGGTCACTCAGGATTGTGCTCAATGGTCACTCAGGATTGTGTTCAGTGGTTACTCAGGATTGTGTTCAGTGGTCACTCAGGATTGTGCTCAATGGTCACTTAGTATTGTGCTCAGTGGTCACTCAGGATTGTGTTCAGTGGTCACTCAGGATTGTGTTCAGTGGTCACTCAGGATTGTGCTCAGTGGTCACTCAGGATTGTGTTCAGTGGTCACTTAGTATTGTGCTCAGTGGTCACTCAGGATTGTGTTCAGTGGTCACTCAGGATTGTGCTTAGTGGTCACTCAGGATTGTGTTCAATGGTCACTCAGGATTGTGTTCAGTGGTTACTCAGGATTGTGTTCAGTGGTCACTCAGGATTGTGCTCAGTGGTCACTCAGGATTGTGCTCTGTGGTCACTCAGGATTGTGTTCAGTGGTCACTTAGTATTGTGCTCAGTGGTCACTCAGGATTGTGTTCAGTGGTCGGGGGCGCCAGGTGATAGGCCTAAGTCAGCAGCAAATGGGCGCCTGGGGCGGCATGAGTGACATCCTTATTTGGCAGCCCCTTGAGCAGCCGTGGAGCTGAGAAAAGCGCAACATAAGAACTAAAAATATAAAATATTATCGTAAAACCTGGAGGTAAACTTAAAGGCCGATAGAAAAATACAGTACCCTGTCTAGTCTCGTTTCCTTGGCCATTTGTTTCCTCTCTCCCCTCTTTACCATCTCACCTCTCTTCCCTCTCTCCCCTCTCTTCCCTCTCTCCCCTCTCTCTCCTCTCTTCCTTCTCTTCCTTCTCTCCCTTCTCTTCCCTCTCTCTTCTCTCTTCCCACTCTTCCATCTCTCTCCTCTCTTCTCTCTCTTCCCTCTCTTCCCTCTATCTTCTCTCTTCCCTCTTCCCTCTCTCCCCTATCTTCCCTCTCTTTCCTCTCTTCCCTCACTCCCCTCTCTTCCCTCTCTCCCCTCTCTTCGTTCTTTCCCCTCTCTTCTCTCTCTCCCCTCTCTTCCCTCTATCCCCTCTCTTCCATCTATCCCCTCTTCCCTCTTCCTTCTCTTCCCTCTCTTCCTTCTTCCTTCTCTTCCCTCTCCTTTCTCTTTCCTCTCTTCCCTCTCTCCCATCTCTTCTCTCTCATCCCTCTCTTCCTTCTCTTCCCTCTTCCCTCTCTTCCCTCTCTCCCATCTCTTCTCTCTCATCCCTCTCTTCCCTCTTTTCCTTCTGTTCCCTCTCTCCCCTATCTTCCATTTTCCTTCTCCTTCCTCTTTTCCCTCTCTTCCTTCTCTTCTCTCTCTTCCCTCTCTTTCCTCTTTCCTCTCTTCCCTCTCCCTTATCTTCCCTCTTCGTTCTCTTGCCTCTCTCCCTTCTCTTCCCTCTCTTCCTTCTCTTCCCTCTCCATTCTCTTCCCTCTCTTCCTTCTCTTCCCTCTTCCTTCTCTCCCCTCCCTTCCCTCTTCCCTCTATCCCCTCTCTTCCCTCTTCCTTATCTTCCCTCTCTTCCCTTCCCTTTCTCTTCCCTTTCTCCCCTCTCTTCCTTCTATCCCCTCTCTTCCCTCTCTTTCTTCTCTTTCTTCTCTTCCTTCTTTTCTCTCTCTTCCCTCTTCCTTATCTTCCCTCTCTCCCCTCTTCCCTCTCTTCCTTCTCTTCCCTCTCTTCCCTTCCCTTACTGTTCCCTCTCTCCCCTCTCTTCCCTCTCTTCCCTTTATCCTCTCTCTTCCCTCTCTCCCCAGTCTTCCCTCTCTCCCTTCCTGTTTCTACTCGCTTCTGTCCACTACCAACACAGCCCTCCTCCCTTTTACCGCCAGGCGACCTGTCAAGTTGAGGGACTATGGAGGAATAGATGCGATGACCGCTTATATGTCTGAGTTTGCAGAGAATGGTCCAGCACTACTTTTTCCTATAGTTTACATGCCATGGTTTTATTAATTATTTACTCTTTAACGTTGCCTAATCTCTTCGTTGGCATTAATGTTGTTTATTTATTTATTGGCATTTAGCCTACTTATCTATTCACTGGCATTTCTTTCATTACCCTTTAATGTGATGCACAGTATAAAAATAGTTACAACTCCCGTGAATTCTGTACGCGAGTATCTTCCAATCTTCATTGTCTTTATATGATGGCTGTCATTTTCATCTCACTGTTGGCAAACTTTGGAAGCATGCGTGCATGTACATTAGGTTTTTGTGTTAATAACTTCAACTGCGTTTTTTGTCTTTTCTTGCCATTGTTCTACATCGCTTCAGTTTTTAACTAGGGAAGAAGGACGTTTTAAATTAATTAAATTATTATTATCAACCCTTGCAATGTTTCATGTGTTGCAGGCTGACCTTACAAGTATGGATACTAACATCGTTTGTCAATTCTGCGGCCTTCGTCAGAAACCCTCTCAATCGTCACAGAACACTATGACGTCAAAGGTCTGCGTGACTTCATCTGCACCTACGTCATCGACTCCTTCGATGACGCTGAGGAGATTGAACGCGCGAATCTGGTGCTTCGTGTTGAGCGTGATACTGCTTTCCACCACCGGTAAGTTGTTGCACTCGTTACTTTATTTATTGGCTTAACCTGTGTTCCTGTTTTTGTTTGCTCGTTGTCGTTGGTCTCTGCGGATTGGAATGCTTCACAGTTGTGAGACTGGTGTTTACACTGAAAGGTCTTTGAACCTCCCCAGGCCCACTGTTGTTATAGGCTCTGAAAGGTCTTTGAACCTCCCCAGGCCTACTGTTGTTATAGGCTATGAAAGGTCTTTGAACCTCCCCAGGTCCACTGTTGTTATAGGCTATGAAAGGTCTTTTAACCTCCCCAGGCCCACTGTTTTTATAGGCTCTGAAAGGTCTTTTAACCTCCCCAGGCCCACTGTTTTTATAGGCTCTGAAAGGTCTTTTAACCTCCCCAGGCCCACTGTTGTTATAGGCTCTGAAAGGTCTTTTAACCTCCCCAGGCCCACTGTTGTTATAGGCTCTGAAAGGTCTTTTAACCTCCCCAGGCCTACTGTTGTTATAGGCTCTGAAAGGTCTTTTAACCTCCCCAGGCCCACTGTTGTTATAGGCTCTGAAAGGTCTTTTAACCTCCCCAGGCCCACTGTTGTTATAGGCTCTGAAAGGTCTTTTAACCTCCCCAGGCCTACTGTTGTTATAGGCTCCACTCCACCGACAACCTCTGTTCTTCCTTTCTCACCACTCACAGTCACCTCTCACTCCCCACTTCCATCCCATTATCGTTGTACCGTTGGAGGGGAAAGAAGAGAGTTTGTACCTGGATAAGTTGAGTTCTGCATCCCTTGGGGACAGCTTGCCTATTGTGTAGGGTAACTGCTTGTTGTTGTTTCGGTTGATGTGTCAGCGATGTTTCGGTGTTCTCTCTCTCTCTCTCTCTCTCTCTCTCTCTCTCTCTCTCTCTCTCTCTCTCTCTCTCTCTCTCTCTCTCTCTGTCTCTGTCTCTCTCTGTCTCTCTCTTTGTTATTTGTCTCTCTGACTCCCCCTCCCCTCCCTCTCCCTCTCTTAACCCACGCTCGCACAACCATACACGCTCACAATTGTTTAACACTAATTTTTATATCTTTGTTTTGTGTGTGTGTGTGTGTGGGTGTGTGTGTGTGTGTGTGTGTGTGTGTTTAAAAAAAATTATCTTTCTTTTCTTCTTCCTTCCTTCCTTCTTTTCTTTTCTTTCTGTTCATACTTTCATTCCTGTACCCCTACACACTTGTCCTTCTTCCCCTAATTTTGTTTTTAATCTACCTTCCCTTCATACAATCATCGGAAGTTTTCACACCTTGGAAGCCGCTTCCTGTGCTCTCAATTTAACTCAGCTGAACATCACAGACACTTACTTTCTATACCTCCACGTTGAGCGTCTTACAAGGCGTTGCGGAAACCCACGGGTGGCACGTAATTTCTCACGTCAGACAAAAGAAGAATAACCAGAGTGTTTGAGAATGTTGGAGTTGCTCTGAGAAACCCAGGATATTTCGGTACTTATTTTGTTTTGTTTTTGTACAGTGATTTGGCGTAACGGTTATTCCATGAATATGGAACGTTGTTGGAGTTGCAGGTCAGGGAATTGTAACGTCAATAGTGGTGGTGGTAATTGTATTAGTAGTTGTAGTAGCAGTAGTAGCAGTAGCAGTAGCAGTAGTAGTAGTAGTAGTAGTAGTAGTAGTAGTAGTAGTAGTAGTAGTATGAATTTTTAGTTTGAACTATTGTTTTGCTGGTCTAAACCGCTCTTGAATTCAACATACAAAATAACAGCAGACGAATTCGTTCAGGTACAAGGTTCAGGTACATTAAAATCAGTTCAATTCATTAATGTATTTTAGCGTCTGTTCACATACACGTAATCTAAATGTAGACCATACTGTCATTCTCACACAAATATAACATCTTAACAACTTGAACTATAATCATAACAATCATAACACGTTTTAACAATTGAAGATAAGTGAATTAAAGGGGCAATGTCTAAAATTGCCCCGCTATGCAACAAAATATGAATGGAATCTTTGACTATTTACATTGACGTCCTTTTTTTTTCTCTTTTTTGGGGGGGTCTAATATATAAACCCAATAGCACATTTATATACAATATGTACAAGAAGCGTTTTATTCAAGTATATAACTATGGCCAAACACTTAGCTCCAGAGTGCTGTGATCTGTGTACGGCCCAGAAACTCAGTATGCCCACATCCAGTGCGAAGTCTCGTGGCAGTAAATAATGGCCCAGCCTGCTGGAAGAAAGGGAGATAAGAGCGCAAAGAATAGGCGAGAGTTGCGGCGCCTGGGCGTTGTTCTTGTTAAAAGGGAGATAATTGCCTCGATAACTGTTTTGTACCATTGCCTCCCCTTGCTAACGGTGTGTCAGTGATAGAAAGAAAAGACTGAAAAGAGAAGATGGAAAGAAAAAAAGGAACTAAAGCAAGAAAATAAACCTGAGATGAAGGAGGAAGAAAAGAAGAAGAGAAATGAATCAAAGGGGAATAAATCAAATTATTAAATGAATGAAAATGAGATGACAAATAACAAAGAAGATGGCATTCAGTGGGTGGGGAGATAAACAGAAAAATGGCATGAATGGGTGGGAGAAAATGGCTTGCAGTAGGTGGGAGATATAAGAAAAGAAAGAGTACGAAATTTAAAAGAAGGAAGGAAATGTAAAGTGAAAGACGAAAAAGAAGAGTTTTAAAAAACAACAACAATCAAGTACTTTTAGTTCATGAATAATCCATTCGCACAAAAAAGTCAGTCCACGATTCAGGTTCATGCTCATATTTCAAGGGATTTGGAAAAATCAGACAGTTATTCTTAAGAATCCGATCCTGATCTGAACATCAGGTTCCACAATGTAAAATCCTTATCGGAATATGTTCAGAATCTTGAAACTAGTGGATGGGGGTGGGAGTTAGTGGGAATCAAACTTTTCATCTTCCCAAAGGGGGTCGTTTCCTAAATCATGTTCGGCCTAAAAGATTTCTGAACTAAAGCTGTGCACCCAAGGGGGCCATCTCCCAAATCTGGTTGGGGGTTTATAAGCAGCATGCTGCTCGATCGATAATCGAAGGGAATGGGAAGCAGCCATGGGAAATGGGTCTAATCATTTTACAGTTATCTTTGTTGAAGAGGAGAGAGTGTGGGTGGGTGGGTGGAGGGAGGGATGGAGGGAGTGTGAGACAAGGGCTTGGCGGAGAGGAAGAAGGATGAGTTAGGCACAGT
>CM072520.1:6111281-6128781 GCA_036898135.1 Oncomelania hupensis | reverse complement strand
AGTGAACCACCGTTGAAGTTTAACGCATACACCCGCCATTGGCGATTCGGCAGACAAGGTATAATGGTCACAGGGGAAATGGAGCCGGGTAGGCATGGACCTGAACCAGCACTGAATCACCAGAGAAGTCCTACCGCTATGGGGGACAATGAAAGATGTCCACTTTAATGTTGCCCACCCCGGGATTAGAACTCGGGTGGACCCTGTGCCAGGCCAACGCTCGACCACTCCGCGGTGGAAAGAGCAGAAAGAAGAGGAGAAAGAAGAAGAAGAAATGATTATTGTGCTTTGGGACAATATTAATCACGCGTGGTAAAATGTGGGCTGCTTTTTCAGCTGTGGTAAAGATTATTACCAATGCTATGCCTGTGGGGACACAGATTTTCCTATTTCGTTGACGAGGAGGAGTAGGAAGAAGGGGGGGCTGTGGATGTGGGGTGTGGGGTGTGGGGTGGCTGAAGGCAGAAAAATTAATGTTTAGAAAATCACACCGATCATGCTCCGTAGAAGTTTCTTGTTTTTATTCTAGTTTTTTATGCTGTTCTTGGTTTTTTTCTTGTTTTTTTTTTTAAATGTTCTTTTTTTTTTGGTTTGTTTGTTGTTGTTTTTTCATGTTGTTCTTTGTTTTCTTCTTGTACTTCTTGTTCGTGTTCATGTTGTTGTTCTTCTTCTTGTTCTTCTTGTTCGTCTTCTTGTTCTTTTTCTTCTTGTTCTTGTTCTTCTTTTTCTTCTTCTTCTTCCTCTTCTTCTTGGTCTTCTTCTTCTTCTTGTTCTTGTTATTGTTCTTGTCTTCTTCTTCTTCTTCTTCTTCTTCTTCTTCTTCTTCTTCTTCTTCTTCTTCTTCTTCTTCTTCTTCTTCTTCTTCTTCTTCTCTCTCATATCCTGTCTTACATTTCATAGTTCTCTTATTTCCATATTCTTTCCTTCCTCTTTTTCTCCTCCTTCTTCTTAACCTCCTCCTTCTCGTCATCCTCCTCCTTCTTCTCTGTCATATCCTCGGTATCAAGTTTGGTAATTGCGTCATTTCTACTCTCTGGTCTCTTTGCTACCTCTCTTTTCTTCCGCCAGCTCCCCTCCTCCCCTCGTCCCCTTAATCCGCCCGACACCTCCCCTACTAATATCCAATTTAATACTCTGTCAATTGTACATCCGTGGTGGAAAGAAGAAAAAAAATAGAAAGGGAAAAAGAAACATGGGGAAAAAAAGCAATTTTCTCCCATGTAGATTTTTCAGCCTTGCGATCACTGCCTGGGGAACGGTAGCGGTCGTATGAAGTAGGTCTCAAAAGAAATGGACTAGACCCACTTCTGCAAATATTTTATTTCGAGCTTGGTTTCGGGAGGTTGGAAGGGAGGGGGGTGGGTGTAGGGACATTCTAGAGATTTGAAGGGGTGATCATCTAGTCGATTATGATTTGTGAGGAAAATGTGATTGATGATAGATTTGATGGACAGTGGGCGAAGGCAGTTTTTTACTTCCACGGCTGGAGTCGTGTACTGTACTGCAGTATGGGGTCGTATGTAATTCCTGCGTGCTTGCAGTACGGCGGGGTGTTATCATACGGGGTGACTGAAAATATCTCCCCATTGACCATGGCTTCTACCAGTTGTACCGATTGATGAATGCGCGTGATACAACATGTGTTATGATCCTTACAGAGGCACACTCTCATGGCTCACCTGGCTGTCATCTCACGGTCACTGGAGCAGCCCATGATACTATTGCTGCAACTACTACTACTACTACTACTACTACTACTACTACTTACTACCACTACTACTACTACTACTACTACTACTACTACTTACTACCACTACTACTACTACTACTACTACTACTATTTACTGCTACTACTACTGCTACTACTACTATTACCACAGCTACTATTACTCTAACTACTATTATTACTACTACTTCTTGCTACTACTACTTACTGCTACTACTAATATTACTATTACTACTAACTACTACTATTACTACTACTACTACTATTGTCCGCTGGACCTAAAGCAATAACCATGTAATGTAATGTACTACTACTATTACTACTACCACTAACCACTACTACTATTAGTATTATTACTGCTACTAACTACTATTACTACTACTACTAACAACTACCATTACTACTACTTTCTGCTACTACTATTACTTACTACTACTTACTGCTATTACTACTACTACTACTACTACAACTACTACTACAGCTACTACAACTTTAGCTTAGCTACTACTACTACAACTATAGCTTTACTACTATCACTACTACTATAGCAACAACTACTACAACAAATGCCACTAACTTACCACTACTACAACAACTACTACTATTACTACTATAGCAACAACAACTACTACTACAACTATAGGAACATTACAACTACTACTACTGCTACAATTTAACAACAGCAGCAGCAGCGGCAACAACAACTACAACTGTACCACCACCACCACCAACAACAAAAACCTTTACTTTCTTTGTTTAGGAGTCGTCCCCGTGCAGTTCGGACTTCGGAACAACACTTTTGAAATGACGATTTGTTGACTTGACTTGAAAGCAGCAGCATCGGCAACAGTTATATCAATTAGAAGTCATTCTCTTTTTTTTTTGAACGTATGTAACCAATCAGAGAGATCAAACAAGGCACTGTGATTTGTCCCACTTTTCCTGCCTTTGCATGTCCGAACCCATGGTACTCACGTGACCCGCCAACAGCTTTCTTCCTCACCCCTCAGCATCCACACCCTACATCTCCCTTATTATCTCTGTCACTCTCTCTCTCTCTCTCTCTCTCTCTCTCTCTCTCTCTCTCTCTCTCTCTCTCTCTCTCTCTCTCTCTCTCTCTCTCTCAAATGATAAGTTGGAGACTGCCAAAAGCATGAATTGATTCCCACCGTCTCGTTTTATTTAATAAGATTGAGTTTTTATTTTATCATTTCGCGCAAGAAGACATTCAACAACTAACACACAAACACCTCTGTTTCTCTGTCTCTGTCTGTCTATATGTCTACCTGTCTGTCTCTATTACTTCTCTCTCTGCATCTGTCTCTCTCTAGCTCGCTCTCTCTCTTTGTGACCCCTCTCTCTCTCTCTTTGTGCTCCTCAGTTCTCCCCCCGCACGTCGCTTTGATGATGCTATTAATTAGGTTTGCCTTATGGACCACGTTATCCCAATAATCAGGATTATTTTAGTGTACTACACAGCAGTCTGATAGTCAGCACTCCGCAAACGCACCCACACACACCTACACACACACACCTACACACACACACACACACGCACTCTCGCTCTCTTTCTGACTCTCGAGTCTGCCAATCTTTATTAAATCTTCAAGTCTCTCCTCTCACCTTACACTCTGTGCAAGTTTCCTCTCTCATTTACCGTAATTAACATTTTACATTAACGCCGAAATAAAATGTAACATGCTACATTTAGACTAAAATCGGAATTAACATTTTAATTTTTACATGAAGGCTAAAATCGAAATTAACATGTTACATTAATATTGAAATAAAAATGATCATATTACAATAACACTGACATCGAAATTGACATGTTACATCAAGACTGAAATCGAAATGCGCATGCTACTCTTAGACTTTGTAAACAGCTGTGTGTACTTAGGCTTTGTAAACAGCTATGTGTAGTTAGGCTTTGTAAACAGCTATGTGTAGTTAGGCTTTGCTTTTAGCACGGCAATGAGCCTCAAGGAAATGGCAAACCAAATGGCAATGACATGGACAGAGGCTTTGTTTGGAGCGCTCATGCTAGGCTTGGTGCTTTAACCAGACAAACATCCTTTAAGCTGTTTGACACGATGATTCAATCTATGCTCTAGTATGCATCAGAGGTATAGAGCTTGTTAGTACCAAATAAAGGACCCAACAGAAAAAGTACATTTATTTGCTCTGACCTTTACAACCACACACCAAATGGAGAAACATCAGTTCTAGCATGTCCTGAGAACAGAGAAGAAGAAAAAGAAATCCTCCCTATTCTCCGAGAAGTTGAGGCAGCAGTGCAATCACTGAAGAAAGGGAAGTCAGCGGGAGTGGACAACATACCCGCGGAACTGCTTCAAGCAGGAGGAGAAGCGATGATTGCAGCACTCACCATAATATGTAACAAAATCTGGCAGAGTGGGGAGTGGCCTACACCATGGACCCAGTCGCTTGTCGTCACTTTTCCCAAAAAGGCACCATCAGCCTCATCAGACATCCCAGCAAGGTCCCCCTGAAAATAATACTCAACAGGTGGAAACCCCAAGCTGAACAAATCATAGCTGAAGAATAAGCAGGATTGAGGGCAGGGCGAAGTACCACTGAACAGATTTCCAACCTCAGAATAATCTGCGAGAAATACCTACAGCAGCAACAATATCATCCCCGTTGGAGTGCCGGGGGTTTCAGTATAAATAGTATCCCCACTTTCAGGAAATTTAGTGATTTAAATTCCCACTGTCGCTGTCTTTCTCATTTGCTCTTTCTCATTCCTGCTCTGTTTTATGAATCTGCTATACTATGTTCTTCTTCGCTAGACCAGTCACTTACCTTTTTTCTTGAAAATTCTTCCGGGACAGGACTCCTTATTTGTGTGTGAGGTCTGTTTAATCAGCTTGGGAATATTGGACGCTTTCTGCCAGGTGGTCACTAGGGCTTCATATGATTTTATTATTTAGCAGTGTAGGCATTTTATATGTATGTGTTTTGTTGATAATTTATTATGATTTTGTGGATGACATTGATAGATTGGCTGGAGAGAAACAAGAACTTGACACCAACTTCCAGAGCCTATGGAATGGAAATAAGTGCAAAGAAGACCAAAATGATGACCAACAACACGAATGGCGTCAACACGGACATGAAATTCCACGGCCAATCCCTCAACACAGTGCATAGCTTCAAATATTTAGGAGCCATTGTATCAGACAATGGGTCCCGACAGGAAGTCCTCTCCAGGATCGCACAAACAACTGCGGCCCTCACAAGGTTGAAGCCCGTTTAGAAAGACATGACCATTGTCACGTGGGGTTTATGGGCTCTGCACAATGGAATTATGGACCCTCACGTTTATTCGGTGGGAACTGCTAGTAAGTCACCCTATGAATTACTTTAATAAATTTATTTGTTTAGCTCGTTCTGTGTTAAGGTTGGGGTACAGAAATAGATAGAAAAATGGTAAAAGATTACTGTCACACTAGCTTTCACACGGCTATGAATCATATGTAGACCAGCCACTTGATAACAGTTAAAATCACACATTTATTTCTTCTACTCTATACAAGATTCTCTAAGTACTAATCTAACTTAAAAAGTCTCTTTCAATGCAAATAGTTCGATCGCTGATAGTCTAGGCAGCTGTTATATCTTCCTCGGGCACTTTGCTAGTATATTTCATGTAAATTTGGACTACTGTGGTCCGTTTTACAGTTTCTGAAGAGTTGGACTACTGTGGTCCTGTTATGATCAGTTTAAGTGCACTTCCGCCTTATGCACTTAACTCATGTGTGGGGTGTTCGAAGTCCTTCTGTGAGGTAGCTTCTGGTCCACCTGTGTCGTTGTGTAGTTGGGTTCCCTTGCCACGCTGTGGGGTCTGACAGGGAGTTTTCCAAGGTAGCTCTTTCCGACTTGTGCGGTAGAGTCTCCTCAACCAACTGGTCGTTTCTGTGGAGTGGGGATAGCTCGGGATAGCTCGGGATAGCTCGGGATAGCTCGCCTGCTCGTCTGTAATATAAGAGACGAAATTCTGCACAACCCTGAATAATCGGTTTGTGCAGAGCGTCTCACTGAAAGCCAAGTAGCCCTCAGTGATAGCTCCACATCTCTATACATAAGCGACGAACATTCTGCTACTTCCGGGTTCCACTGGAATCTCACTCTAAATTCCTATACATACATAAATATCAATCGTGTCTAACTATACACATACAGAATTAATAATAATATAAACATTCAGTGGTACAGCCACTGGTCTGCAAACATACATATAAGTTAAACAACAGTGGTTCCGTACAGCATACAACATGGCGGCGCAACCGGTCGTGTTTCGCCTCGTGGTAGGCTCTTCCACGTGGTCCCGCAAATTCGGATTAACAATTCACATTTATGCATAGCAAATTCTTCAAACATAATTTCAACAATAATATAAATATATCACGATGAAACAGAAGGGTGTTCATTTACCTGCTTGACAAGTTCAGGCCCGTGATGACTTGAGAGAATTCTAAGATTCCTAAGTCCTGCTTCCTGGTCTATGAGTGTAGAGATTTCTCTAGCTGTGGAGATGTTGACTCTACCTCGTCTCACACACGACTGACCAAGCTGTGCTAGGTTTTGACACAGTCAAAACTGCTCTACCCACTTAGCCTGCTGCTGATTGGTTAAAACGGTCCGATTCAAAGCTCAAGTGCTGACTCACTGCGCTAGCGTGGGTCGGGCTCGCGGTGTGTGGTCTGCTGTGTTATATACTGATTCTCTACTGTTACAAAAACTACACATGGCTAAATAGTCAACAAGCAGAGTTAAAACTAGCCAGTTCGTGACAGGCTCCCTCAACTGAAAAAAGGCGATGACTACTGGATTCGACCTTTTTCTACTACAGAGCCTAGTTTAACACTGCACTATCCTAGGGTCCTATTTACAAACTAAGTAAGTGGCTCTACCTGAGCTGCAATGCTGTGCCAGGTAGCTATGGACACTAGTGACAGGGTATTACTGGGCGGGGACGAATTCTGGTGCGGTGGCCCTTAGTTGTGTTGGGTGGGCGACAGCTGCTGTGTCCTCCACGAGATGGCGACTGAGGTAGTCGGCTCCGTGGTTTTCCTTGCCGGGGATGTACTCGATTTGGAATGAGTACGCCTGAAGGGTGAGTGCCCATCGCATCAGGCGAGAGTTCAAAGACTTGGAGGCTGCCAGGAACGATAGTGGTTGATGGTCCACCTGAACTGTGAAGTGGGTCCCATACAGGTAGAGTTGAAACTTCTGTATGGCCCAGACTAGTCCAAGACATTCTTTCTCCGACGTGGCGTAGTGGGTCTCGGCGGATCTCAATTTTCTGCTGGCGTAGGCGACCGGGAATAGCGTCTCTGCATTCTTGGGGTCGCGCTGTAGCAGTACTGCTCCGAGGCCTAAGTCGCTTGCGTCGGTACGAAGAACGAATGGCTGAGTCAAATCGGGTAGGTGGAGTACTGGCGCCGATGTCATTCTGTCCTTGAGTGTTTGGAATGCCGTCTCACATTCCGCTGTCCATACGACTTTGTCCGGGGCGATTTTCCGGGTTCCATTTGTCAGAGGTACGGCGATGCTGTTGTAGTTGGGGATGAACTTCTGGTAGAAGCCGCAGAGTCCTAGAAACGACTGCACTTCCTTCTTTGTCTTGGGCCTAGGAGCGTCGAGTAGGCGTTTCACTGTCTTCTCTACCGGTCGCAGGCTTCCCTGACTGATAGTGTGCCCCAGAAATTCTAGTTCTGTGAATCCAATCTGACATTTGGTGGGTCTTGCCGTCAATCCCGTGTCTCTTAGGCGGGCGAGTAGTTGTTGTAGGAGCGTGACATGTTCCTCCCACGTCGGTGTTGCGATGAGGATGTCGTCCATAAACGAATGTAGGTGCTCGCTGCTCAGGGGTGCCAGGAGTTTTCGCATCATGGCGCTGAAGATGCTGGGTGCGTTGTGGAGTCCGAATGGAAGTACGTTGAACTCGAAGTGTCCTTCCATAGTGCTAAACGCTAGGTACTTTCGGACTTGTGGTTGTACTGGTATCTGGTAGTATCCTTTGCTGAGGTCGATGCGTGAGAAGTACTTCGCTCGCTGTAGCTTGGCAAATAGGTCTGTCTGGTCTGGGAGTGGCTCTGGCTGGAACTGCGTTACCGCATTCAGGAGTCTGAAGTCGATGCACAGTCGATGCTCTCCGTTGGGTTTTCGCAACAATACCGTGCCTGCGCTGTAGGGTGAGGTAGACTCTGAGATGATTCCGGCTGCCAGTAAGGTGTCTATCTCTTCCTTGATGGCTCGCTGCTGCGACAGTGGCATCGAGTAGAGCTTCTGGCGGACGGGTGTTGGGTCGGTCACCGTTAAGGTTACTTCGACGAGGTCTGTCCTCCCTGGTCGGTCTGTTAGCACAGTCTGATGTTGTCGAATGACCTGTAGTACTTGCTGTTGCTGTTTAGCGGCTAGGTCTCCGTTGAGTATCACGTCTTTGTAGGTTTCTTTGGAGTGCAGGGGATACTCTACTGCATTGGTCTCCATGCTTTCTCCTTCTTCCGCGATGGCGATGGCTAACAAGTTGTGAGTGCTGGGGGTCGCTGGTCGGTCCGTATACTTCTTAAGGAGATTGATGTGGTGGTATCGGGCTCTCCCGTTCACCTCTACTTGGTAGAGACTGTCTTGGATTTCTTGGCAGTCACCCGGTACGGTCCTCTCCAAGCGATGTCCAGCTTGTTGGTTCCACTTGGAAGTAAGAGTAGCACTTGATCGCCGACTTGCAGTTCTCTGTCCTTCGCGTGGCGGTTGTAGTACTTCGCCTGACGGGCTCTTGCCTTCTTCAGTGCTTCACCAGCTTTCTTCCACGTTGCTTTGAGGGTTTCCTGCAGGTCTGCGACGTACTTGGTGGCACCTCTTGGTGTGTCGTCTATCTTGGCTTCCGTCCAACTTCTGCGTAGGGCTTCTAGCGGTCCTGCTAGAGGTCTGCCGAATAGCAATGTTGACGGGGTGTAGCCTGTGGCTGCATGGGGCGTTTCTCTATATGCGAACAGTGCCGCATTCACGTAGGTGTCCCACGCTTCTGGATTGTCGTCGGCGACTTTCCTGAGTATGGTGAGAAGGGTTCCATTCAGTCTTTCTACTTGTCCGTTGCTGGCTGGGTGGTATGGTGGTGTGCGAATGTGATGAACTTGTATCAACTCGAACACGTCTTGCATCAGGCGGCCGGTGAACTGAGATCCGTTGTCCGTTCTAATGCTGTCCGGGAATCCGACTCTGGTAAAGATGGCGATGAGTGCATCTGCAATCTTCTTGGTGTCGATCGCTGGCAACGGGACTGCTTCGCACCACATCGTACATGCGTCGACGAGTGTGAGTAGAAATCTGTTCCGCTTCTTGGTCATGGGCAGTGGTCCTACTATGTCTACTGAGACTTGCTGGAATGGCACGCCGACTACTACCGATGGTCCTAAGGTAACTGGTACGGTGTGATGTCGCGGGGAATATCGTTGACATTGGTGGCAAGATTTCACGTAGCGCTTGACATCCTCCGTGATTTCTGGCCAATAGTAGTGTGCGCTGATTCTCTGCACTGCGGCTCCAATTCCCATGTGTCCGCTGAGTGGCATGCTGTGGCCTAATTCTAGTACTTGGGCTCGAAGGGTGGCTGGTAGTACTAGTTGGGTGTGATCTCCATCTCCTTGTCGATGTAGAACTCCCTCTTCCATGTAGAAGTCTCCCTTGTGCGGGGGTGTGTGCGCCTTGGGTAGCTTCTGGAAGCACTTCGCTATCGAGGTGTCTTCTTTCTGTGCTGTTTTGATCTCTTCGAGTCCTGGGTTCGGAGCGAACTCGGGCTGGGGTGGTTGGGTTTTAGCTTGGGCCCTGGTTTGCACTGCAGCTATCTCTACAGTTTTGGGGGGCGTGCCTAAGAACACATACCTACAACCTAGCACTAGATCATACAGGGGTTTCTGTAAAACAGCTGCTTGGATTCGTCCTGTGACGTACCTACTCTCTACTTCGATCCAAGCTATTGGGCAAGTAGTCGTCGGTTTCGTCAAGTCTGCTCCTTGTAGTTCGACTGTCTTGTCTGTCAAGTCCGCGCGCGATACAAGAGATTCGCTAACTATCGCGTCGTATGATAGACCTGTGTCATACAGACAGTTCGCTTCTTTTCCGTTGACCTTGACCGTGTCTGTCACCGATGGGTGATCTCCGATTGTGTGTGGCTTGTTACCGCTGCTTTGAGTTAGAACTCTGTGCGCTGGCCGGCTTTCGCGCTCTTCCCTACGTTGTGCGGCCAACTTGAAACATTCTGCGGTGGAGTGATTGTTTCTGTTGCAGAACGAACAATACCGTCTCTGTTCTGCGGGACCTCTTTTCCCGAATTCCGTGTTGGGTCCTTTATTTTGCCCAGGTCTGGGGTTATTCGGCTTATTCGCGGTGCGCTCTTCCCGGTTAGGGCTTCTTTTCTGTGCCTCTTTCCCGTTAGGCTTTAGGTCTCGCCTGAAGCTCTTGGCTTCTCCGTGTGCGGCCACGTACCTATCTGCGACCTTGACCAGATCTTCTAGTCTTTCCGCGCCCTGCTCTACTGAGAATGTCCTCAGCTCGGGGGTCATGGTTTCCCGTAGCTGTTCCCATACTAACAGTTCTGTCAGTCCATCATACGTCTTAGCCGTGGCTGACTGGCTAATCCACTTATCCAGCGTTGTGGACAACCGATCCGCGAACTGCGCATAGCTCTCTCCTTTCACTCTCCGGTTGGTGCGGAATTTTTGCCGATAGCATTCTCCTGTTAGTTCGAATCCCGTTAGGAGTGCCTCTTTTACTTTGTGATAGTCAGTCACTCTGTCAGTCGGTAGCTTACTGTAGATGTCATAAGCCTTTCCTCTAAGCCCTTGACTAAGCTTAAAAGACCAATGAGTGGGATCTAGTTTGTACTCTGTTGCTAGACGCTCAAACCTAGTCAGATAGAGATCTAGACCTTCTTCTCTCTCATTGAATGTTCCCAGGGGAAATGACATTCCTTGTACAGGGTTGGATGCTACCTCTAGCTGATCTGAGTGGGGAGGGGTTGAGGAAGAACTTGAAGCTCCTGATCCCAATCTTCTGAGCTCTAACTCATGCTGTCTTTCTTTTTCTTTTTCTGCCCTCTCTTTTTCTTTTTCTGCCCGCTCATACTCCCATCTCCTAACTTCTGCATCTCTCTCTGCTGCTACCTTCTTCTGTTCTGCTTCTAGCTCTAATTTCCTCGTTTCTCTCTCTGCCTCTAATTTCTTCTGCTCTGCTTCTAATGCTAGCTTCTTCTGCTCTGCTTCTAGTTCTGCTTTTTTCTGTTCTCTCTCTGCAGCTCTCTCTGCCGCTTCGAGTTTCTTCGCCTCTCTCTCTGCTGCTCTCTCTGCCTTAGCCTCCTGTTTCTCTACCTCTGCATTGATATACGCAATTAGGTCTCCCCCTGCTAAGTGTAAAGCTTCCCCTAATTCCTTGAAGCGCAATCTCAAGGCCACTGGGTCCGACATTGCCAAACGTGTCTATGAACAACCTCTGAATCACGTGGAATACCAAAACACTAGCAATATTGCAAGTCAATAACAACAATGCAAAGACAATCAAAGTCGTAATCAATAATAGAATAAAACAAGAGTCAAATGGCATACAACAGTTATTTTAGCAAAACCTGCAAAAGAACAATGCAACATACAGGCACAAAAATATTTGAAGCAAAAAAGTTTTTAACTAAAGAATAGTGCACCACAACTGATCCGTCCTAGTTACACGTATTCTAAGTTATTCTCCTACTACTACTGTTATCTAATTTTATTGTACTTAGGTCCGGTTATACCCAATTCCTATTATACACAGATCCTAGCTAGGCTCGCCAATTAAAGTGTCACGTGGGGTTTATGGGCTCTGCACAATGGAATTATGGACCCTCACGTTTATTCGGTGGGAACTGCTAGTAAGTCACCCTATGAATTACTTTAATAAATTTATTTGTTTAGCTCGTTCTGTGTTAAGGTTGGGGTACAGAAATAGATAGAAAAATGGTAAAAGATTACTGTCACACTAGCTTTCACACGGCTATGAATCATATGTAGACCAGCCACTTGATAACAGTTAAAATCACACATTTATTTCTTCTACTCTATACAAGATTCTCTAAGTACTAATCTAACTTAAAAAGTCTCTTTCAATGCAAATAGTTCGATCGCTGATAGTCTAGGCAGCTGTTATATCTTCCTCGGGCACTTTGCTAGTATATTTCATGTAGATTTGGACTACTGTGGTCCGTTTTACAGTTTCTGAAGAGTTGGACTACTGTGGTCCTGTTATGATCAGTTTAAGTGCACTTCCGCCTTATGCACTTAACTCATGTGTGGGGTGTTCGAAGTCCTTCTGTGAGGTAGCTTCTGGTCCACCTGTGTCGTTGTGTAGTTGGGTTCCCTTGCCACGCTGTGGGGTCTGACAGGGAGTTTTCCAAGGTAGCTCTTTCCGACTTGTGCGGTAGAGTCTCCTCAACCAACTGGTCGTTTCTGTGGAGTGGGGATAGCTCGGGATAGCTCGGGATAGCTCGCCTGCTCGTCTGTAATATAAGAGACGAAATTCTGCACAACCCTGAATAATCGGTTTGTGCAGAGCGTCTCACTGAAAGCCAAGTAGCCCTCAGTGATAGCTCCACATCTCTATACATAAGCGACGAACATTCTGCTACTTCCGGGTTCCACTGGAATCTCACTCTAAATTCCTATACATACATAAATATCAATCGTGTCTAACTATACACATACAGAATTAATAATAATATAAACATTCAGTGGTACAGCCACTGGTCTGCAAACATACATATAAGTTAAACAACAGTGGTTCCGTACAGCCTACAACATGGCGGCGCAACCGGTCGTGTTTCGCCTCGTGGTAGGCTCTTCCACGTGGTCCCGCAAATTCGGATTAACAATTCACATTTATGCATAGCAAATTCTTCAAACATAATTTCAACAATAATATAAATATATCACGATGAAACAGAAGGGTGTTCATTTACCTGCTTGACAAGTTCAGGCCCGTGATGACTTGAGAGAATTCTAAGATTCCTAAGTCCTGCTTCCTGGTCTATGAGTGTAGAGATTTCTCTAGCTGTGGAGATGTTGACTCTACCTCGTCTCACACACGACTGACCAAGCTGTGCTAGGTTTTGACACAGTCAAAACTGCTCTACCCACTTAGCCTGCTGCTGATTGGTTAAAACGGTCCGATTCAAAGCTCAAGTGCTGACTCACTGCGCTAGCGTGGGTCGGGCTCGCGGTGTGTGGTCTGCTGTGTTATATACTGATTCTCTACTGTTACAAAAACTACACATGGCTAAATAGTCAACAAGCAGAGTTAAAACTAGCCAGTTCGTGACAACCATCAGTCTACATTCCAAGGTAAGGCTGTTGCGCTCCCTTGTCATCTCCATCTTCCTATACGCTTGCGAAACACGGACTTTCACAGCTGACCAACACGAAGAATACAAAGCCTGGAAATGAGGTGCTACAGAAGACTTCTGGGCATTTCTATACTCAGCACATCACCAACGACGAAGTCCGACAGACCATCACACAAGCCATTGGACAACACGATTACATGCTTACAGTGGTGAAGAATCGAAAATTCGGATGGTGTGGCCACGTCATCAGAGCATCAGGTTTTGCAAAGACCATCCTGCAAGGAGGCAGAAGAAGAGGGAGACAGAAACAGAGGTGGGAGGACAACATTCGAGAATGGACTGGCTTGACACTGAGCGAAGCCATGAGGGTTGCTGAAGACAGAGAAATATGGAGTACGCTGGTTAAACGATCATTTGTGGTGCCCCAACGACTTTCGAGTTACAGGATAGAATAGAAGTATGTATAAGTTTATAGTCCCCTCTCTTCCCGATAAGGATTTTCAGAGAGGAGACTTGATGTATTATAGAATAGAAATGATGGAGAACAGGTTTTATATTGCCATTTCTTTTAACTGTTTATCCATTATTACTACTTTTTCTGCCTGCATGAGAAGAAATGAAATTGTATATTATAAGCATGCTTTTTTGTATATTTCGTTTTATTACTTTGAGTATTAATTCCCGTTGTAGCCCCAATCCCTTTTTGTCTATTCAATAAAACAGTCTGAATCTCTCTCTCTCTCTCTCTCTCTCTCTCTCTCTCTCTCTCTCTTTCTCTCTCTCTTTCTCTCTCTCACTCACTCTCTCCATCTCTTTCGCGCTCTGTCTTGCTCTCTCTCCCTCTCTCTCTGTCTTGCTCTCTCTCTCCTTCTCTCTCTGTCTCTCTATTTCTCTCTGGTTTTCTCTCTCTCTCTCTCTCTCTCTCTCTCTCTCTCTCTCTCTCTCTCTCTCTCTCTCACACATCCATTGGCCCAGGAGACAGCGTCAGTCAGTGGACGAGATAACGGTAAATCAGAGCCAATCATCCTCACAGCACTGGCTCTTGGTTAAGCATGTCATTACACAAAAGGTCACTGAGGGTAATGCACCACATACACACAGCACGCACAGGTGAGGGCCATGGAGGGGAAGGAGATGGGGTATGGGCGGTGATGGGTTGGAAAGGGAGAGTGGGTGAAAAGCATTGAATGTCCGTGGGAAGGAGGAGGGTGGGAAGCGGGGGGAGAGGAGTCCGCGCGCGCGTACGAGCTTAAGAGAGATTTGCCGTGTGTGTGTACCAGATCCGGAAGACTCGGATACGAGTTGACGCTTTACCGAGTTCTTCTTCCAGCCTGTTATTAGAAAACAGAGAGAGAGAGAGAGAGAGAGAGAGAGAGACAGACAGAGAGAGAGAGAGTCAGAGAGAGATACAGAGACAGAGAGACAGAGTCAATAGGTAAAGGTAAAAGATAAAGGTGGTCCATAGCCTTATGGCCGTAGGGGAGCGTGATGTTGGAGTTCACACTTATCTTGGGCCAGCGTAATGAGGGTGATGCCCATCTCTCTCCCTCGCTGCTTTACCTTCCCCACCCTTAAGAGAGTAGGTACTCAGTCACAGTTGAGTCAGCTAGGGGCGTTGTTATTTGTCGCTTCACGTTTTGCGGTCACCCGTCCAAGTGCTAACCGCACTGGACGGTGCTTAACTTGCGACACAGTAGCGAGTGCTCCAACCACTGCGCTATCCGACACCCCAAGAGAAAGTCAATGGCGCTTGAAAATTGGTGCCGATGTCTGTAATCAGTGTGTGATTGGAAAGGACAGGTTGCGGCCGTTTAAAAACACACCGGTCATTATGCTGTAATTATTCCGCGACCACGCTAAGCTCAGGCAGCGCTCAGCTTTCATTTTTAACATCCAGTTCTCCATAGCCACGCATAGCGAGAGACCCAGAAGGCTGAGACTGAACCTGGGACATGACCACACTAAGCCAACTTCCAAATAGCATTCGTCGTGTTCACTCGGCCTTAAAGAATTTGTATTCTTGTATAGTTGTGTATGTAACGCCTTTTGTAACCTCGAGACACGGTAGTTTGATTGATTGTTGCTTTAGGACCAGCGGACTCTTCCGAGCCAAATCAGGACCGGAACACGGTAGTGAGGCACAAACTAAAACATCAAGAAGCTTGTGACTAAATTGGGACAACACAGAAAATCGGATAAGATTAGCCAGCCTGCCATTGACCTTTAACTCAACATCTTAACATCAACATCAACTTCATTTTTGACATCAACTACAATAACTTCAACGTCAGCATCAACTACAACATCAACTTCAATAACAGCATCAGCATCAACTAAAACATCAACTGCACATCAACTACAAGATCAACTACATCAAAACTGCAACATTAACATCAGCATCAACATGAACCATTTTAGCGAATTGCATGTATTGAGAACTTTCTAATATTCCGCAATTTTATATCCTTTTAAGATAATAATAATAATAATAATAATAATAATAATAATAATAATAATAATAATAATAATAATAATAAAAATAATAATTTGTTTTTTTTTTAAAGTTTGTATAGCGCGATTCTCCACAAAGTGAGCTTAAAGCGCTGTGGTTTATTTGTTGACTACATTTATCTTGTGTTGTGGTTGACCGTGCATTTCAAACTGGGACCTTACTCAGGACAATGGGTTGTAGGATCGCTCGATTGCTCAGACCTCTAGAGAGGGTAAGTGGGTAGGCTGGGCTGGGACGGGGATGAGAGAGGTTTGGAGGGCAGCGTATTGTGATTGATTTAAATAAAGGTCGGTCTTTTCAGTGTAAAAAATCCTGATATCGTGATGCCGGTGTGAGAAAGCAGGGAATTTGGGGATGTAGCCTATGTTTTCTTCCTTCCTTTTTTTCTTACTTTCTTTCTTTCTTTCTTTGTTTCAATATTGAATTAGAATAATAATAGACTCTTGTCACTCCATGAAACGTGATTGTTCACTTCTCAGTTCAAGCACAGCAGTTGATGCGCAACGCTGCCAGTTTTGCGTAGAGGAAGGTTTGTTTCCTAATTTTGACCCGAGCATTGACCTACATAAAAGCACTCATGAGCGAGCGTTTGTGGCCGCGTGGTCTAAGGAGGGACTAACTTGCCTTGTCCACAGGCTACAAACCAATGGCGCCTGACAGGTGTGGGATCGATCCCGCCTCTGGACGTTAGGCCTCTGGACGTTATGTTTCTTCGATTATTATTTACTTTCGACTCGTCAAGGGGGTTTTCCCCGGGTACTCCGGTTTGCTTCCTCAGCAAAATTTCAAAACACCACTAATATTAGGTAGTTTGGGTCTGGGCGCGCCACAGGTTACGACTACGCCTTCTTAAAGGGAGGCGGCCCAGAATTTCCGATAAAAAGGGACAACAAAGTGTCCAAAAATTATCATTACAACACGTCCCACTCTCATTAACTACTGTTTTCAACGGTAAACATTATAAGGACGCTGCAGGAAATTGAAGTGGTGTTGTGTGTGTGTGGTGTGTGTGTGCATTTGTTTTGTGTATGTGTTGTGTTTGTGTGTGTGGTGTTGTGTGTGAGCGCGCGTGTGTGCGTGTATGTTTGTCGTTCGTGGATTCTAGCGCGTAATCAATTTAATTGTATCTCTTCGACCTTCACCTTTGCGGTTGCTATTTTTATCCCTGGGTCCCTGCAGTGGCACGGATAGCAAGGTCCACCGTCAACCAAGCCAGCCGCACATCGTTCCGGAAACGGGGCATTTCCTAAACTGCTTATTCCTGAATGGCTAATCAATGTTTGGCGCGGAAGGGGATGCGCTTTGGGTTGGGGTTGGCAAAACCATGGCATGGCAAACTTCGGGGCGATCAGTAGGTGGAGAAGAGCTTACAAGGGGCGCTACCCAGCATGTTTTGTAACAGGGTGTAGTTGATAAATCCGCACTGTACGTCGATCTAAAAGACATCAGTCGATAATTCCACAGGCAGTTCTTTGGCCGTCAACTGTGTGACACCCATCGTATTTCTCTGCAGCCAATCACAACAACTACAACAACATCCCCCTCTACCTCACGATCATTGAGGAATAAAAATCTTATTTTTCCTTGTGAATAATAATAATAATAATAATAATAATAATAATAATAATAATAATAATAATAATAATAATAATAATAATAATAATGGCTATAACTTGGAGATTTTGGATCAGTGTGAACACTGACGACAAATGGTCTTTGAATATAATGTTTGTTTGGGTGGGTTTTTTTTCACCACACCATGGACAAACAGCACCGCCCCACCCCTCATCCCCTCCTCTCCATCCCTAATAACAACATAAACAGCACATGAGAATCAACGTATTGATTGTGGTTGCTCATCCCT
>CM072520.1:6036281-6103781 GCA_036898135.1 Oncomelania hupensis | reverse complement strand
CTATGAGCGTAATGCTGCTGGACACACATCGATGCGTTTTCGCTATTTATGAGGAAGAGATTTCTCATTGGCGTTTGGGGTGAAAAAGTGCAGCTTGGTTGAGATTTCGATACATTCTTTGCATCCCAAAGGGAAAAGATGTCTGATTTGCGTTGGAGAAATAAAAGCACACTTCGGTCTGTGAGCGTATTGCGGCCGGGACATATCGACGCGTTGTCCATATTTAGAAGGAAGAGAGGTGTCTCGGACTCTTGCTGATCGAAGGCCCCTTCACAGATTAATCGTTGCTAGTTTTTCTACGCCATGCTCGTCCCCCGCTCTCGTATCGTCCCACAATTCTTTATTCTCGCGTCTCGCGCCAACGAGAGCAGACGTGATTTTGGAAGGAAGCAGACGTGAGCTGGACATGATTTTTCAGGCTCTTCAAAACAGAAGAGTGGATTAATGTTTGTGTCGGTGTGAAAGATGTTCGTGTTAGAGAAGATATAGTGATCAAATGTGTTTTGAAATTGCGACGTCTTAGGAGTGCGTGCGATGGAGATTTTTGGAAGAAAAACTATTAGCTTGGATGTATATATCGGTCTCAGAAAGTAAATTTATGTAAATGTGTAGTTCGCGCTGGGGCTACAACTTTAGTAATTAATTTTGATAAGTTATTAGTTTATCATTTTAGCTTACATTTATTTGGTTACTGTATTCGGTGTATACTGTATTGCCCTGAGAAGTATTTTGAGTTGAGAAAGCACAGTAGAAAAAGGAATGTTAAAACAAATCATTATTAACAATCCTACACTGGTTTATTTGTTTGATTTTTTTCCCTCGAGTACAGGCAGCCTACAACAGATAAGTGCACTAGTAAAAGCATATTTTTTTCATTTAGCGCTTTGACAGTTTGTTTGTTGTTGTTTCTTCCCCTTGAGGATATTTGTAACATTAACAGGAAGTGTTTGTTGATTTGGTGCACACTAATACCAAATATCTTGGTAGTTGAAAAGCAAAGCCCTGTGGAAAATGGCCTATAATTTCATTTATTTCTCTTTCAACCGGTCTTATATAGCGCTTCGCCAGCTGCTCCGCTGCTCAAGGCGCTCGTTTGAAAAATTGTGTAAATGGTGCTGCATTGGCGTGAACCAACCTGTTTCCTGATCTTACAGTGGCAGCATTGAATTACCGATCTCTCATTTCTTCTCACAGATAAAATAAGATATGATAACTGTCTTATTTAACCAGGGTCAAAAGTCAGTTAAAGAGTAAAAGAGTAAACGAGACAGTGAAAGAATAACAGGGTAACAGAGTCAGTTAAGAGTAAACGGGTAAAAGAGTCAGCAAAAGGGTCAAAGAGTCAGCAAACGACCGATTTTTTAAAAGAAAATTCAATATTTTTTTTTCTTATTTTTTTTTTTAATTTGCGGCTCTATTACGTCACGAAGAAAGTTCACTACGGCTCTTGTGACGTACCCGCCAAAAACAACACCTACGGAGGGACTCCAGATCCAGATCAAATCCTAGACGGTGGTTTTGTGGTTAGGAGCATTATTATACGATTTCATAGGTTGCGAAACACGTGCGGTTATGTTGTACTAGACATTAATTCTTTTGTAAATTATTTCTTGTGTTTGTAAATAGTATTCGTATTATACCACATTTAATTAATAACAATAGTTGGTGGTTTTTGTTTTAATTTTGAGAGTTTGTTATTAAATTTGTAACATTTTTATAACGCCAAGTAGTATAAGAGAGAGCAACAGAAGAAGAAGAACAAGAACAAAAACAACACAAAGAACACGCACACAAAAGAAAGAAACAAAGAAAGCAGAAGTAAAAGAAAGATGTTGAACAACACAAAAAAGAAGAAAAGGTGGGAATAAAACGAAGAATTATACAAATTTTGTACTGAAAAGCCTTTGAGAAAAAAGTTTGAATTTAGAAATATATAAACTGCGAAAGCGACCCTTTCACTCACTGTTCTCACATCTACACAGTTCCCATTTTAGTTTTAGTCGCATTTTGTACAATTATTTATTCACTCTTCCCCGCTTACAAGTCTGTCTATTAGCTTCTTCTTCTTGTTCTTCTTGTTCTTGTTCTTGTTCTTCTTGTTCTTGTTCTTGTTCTTCTTCTTCTTCTTCTTCTTCTTCTTCTTCTTCTTCTTCTTCTTCTTCTTCTTCTTCTTCTTCTTCTTCTTCTTCTTCTTCTTCGTCTTCTTCTTCTATGTCTTCGTTTTTTTTCGCCTTTTTGTTTTCTTTTTCTTGTTGTTTTTTTCTCCTCACTCTCTCTCTCTCTCTCTCTCTCTCTCTCTCTCTCTCTCTCATACACACGCATACGCATGCACAAACACACACACACACACACACACACCCAAGTAAGACATACAAACATATAGGCACTCGCACACACAGAGAGATACGTAGAAAGAGCCAGAGGAAAAGATTTCCAGTACAATTCATTGAAATAAATGAGATCTACACGACGTAAACTTAATTAAGAGGAAGCCATGTTCAATTGAATTTTAGAAATGTGCCCTAAACTTTTCTTTTTAAGGACAAAATTGGAAACTATATTTATTTTCTTGTTTCTTGTCGCTTCCTCTCCATTTCCTTTTTTTACTTCTTTTTCTTCCTCCTACACTGCATATTCCTCTTCTTTCTTCCTCCTCACCCTGGTTTTCTTCGTCTTCACCCTTCTTCTATTTGTTCGTCATCGTTTCCGTTCTCGCTTCCATCTTCTCCTCCTCCTCTTTCTTGATAGGAATCGATAAAAGGAACGTCTTTCGTTTTGCAAGGTCCTATTTCATTGGTTTGTGGCGTAGCGTGTGTGGTAATGCGTCTTACGGCAGAATTAGTGTCCAATCAATGAAAACTACCTTTTTTCCTCGTCTGTTCCAAATCATTTCACAGTAGGTGTTTTATATGGCGTTTCATTGATTGGTTTTGGGATTTTTATTTTAAAATATATTTAATGCTGACAGTTCCAAAACGCCGATTGACATTTGTAAAGATTTGTTTCGCCCAACAGATTAAAAAAAATTTTGAGTAATTAAATTTGAATGGTCGAATACTTGCATTGTTCATAATAATAATAATAATAATAATAATAATAATAATAATAATAATAATAATAATAATAATAATAATAATTTATAATGCGCACGCAACACATAAGCAACATTGATTCGAGGCGTGTGTTCTCACGCATGCACGCACGACACACACACACCACACACACACACAACACACACATCACACTCCACATACAACACACACTCCACACGCAAACACATCTTACACACACACAACACACAACACATACACACACATTATACACACACAACATACACAACAAACACATCACATACACACCACAAATACACACACGCATTAGACACACACACACAACACGCACACACATACACACACACAGGCAAGCAGACGTCAACAGACGTATATTCACTTAACGTGGAAGAGAAAACGACGAGCAAACAAATAAGCAAATACAAGTCCTTTTTTCCCGGCATGCTGTTTTTTCTATAGTGTTTTGATTTGCAAGTAAGTGATCACGCCTTGTCAGTGAATGTTTACAATTCTTCAGTATTCAGCAAGCTTTTTAGTTTTTCTCTCAAATAGGATTTTTGTCCTGGCTGTATTTTAAAACTAGGGTGGAGGATAGCTCTTTCTAGATGAAATGTTCTACACGAATTGGTGGTTTGCACTCGTAGTTACTTCATAAGAGAATTTGCTCCGACTGTTTTATTTCTGACGGTATTGCTCTTAACGCGTTCAATTGTTGGATGAAGATTGCCATGGTTAATAAAGGTATGTCTTGTTTCGACTGACTCTCATTTCTAGTCCAGTTTGGATTATAACTTCTCCGCTGTCTTCGTCTGTGCGCTGACATGTTGAATCTCTGTGACGAGTGTGCTTTCATTATGCTTACTTGTCAGTCGTGCAAAGATCGTTGTGTTTTATGATGGTTGGGTTGAGTAGTGTGCATTGCCAATATCCATGCTATAATAACCTGCTAAGTGCGGTTATCTGCGATAAAAATCGACTTTTCTGAAATTTTAGAACATTGTGTCCGTACTGTGTGTGTAGTGCAACAGAATTTGTGTAGTGCAACAGAATTTGTGGGACTCGTCGGAAGACAAAATGTAATATTGTGCTTAGGATACATACACTGTGCTGTGTTTTGGATATATAGCAGAAATCGTCATGAAACCCGCGGAGATGGTTGTCTACTCTGTTAGAAGATGTAAGTAGTGAAGAAGAAGAAATGAATGTATCAGATATCGTTGATTGACTATGGCACTATGAAAGTTAAGGTGTTAAAAGGTGTTGTGCTGCTGCAGAACATTAACTGTACACTACAGTTGCTAAGCCCTCAACCTCACTCCATATCAGGCCTCATCTAATTAGCATACCGACCACGAGATAGAAAAGCCCGGATGAGACGCCAGTTGCAGACATGCTTTTCTGGAAGTGACAGCCTTTTCTTAGAGCTACTGTTTCTAATTGCCTTTCCTTTGGTTATTTATTGTGTCCTGTTGTTTGTATGTATGTGTTTGCAGTGAACTGTTGTTTGTATGTATGTGTTTGCAGTGAACTGTTGTTTGTATGTATGTGTTTGTAGTGAACTGTTGTTTGTATGTATGTGTTTGCAGTTAACTGTTGTTTGTATGTATGTTTGCAGTGAACTGTTGTTTGTATATATGTTTGCAGTGAACTGTTGTTTGTATGTATGTTTGCAGTGAACTGTTGTTTGTATGTATGTTTGCAGTGAACTGTTGTTTGTATGTATGTTTGCAGTGAACTGTTGTTTGTATGTATGTGTTTGCAGTGAACTGTTGTTTGTATGTATGTTTGCAGTGAACTGTTGTTTGTATGTATGTTTGCAGTGAACTGTTGTTTGTATGTATGTTTGCAGTGAACTGTTGTTTGTATGTATGTGTTTGCAGTGAACTGTTGTTTGTATGTATGTTTGCAGTGAACTGTTGTTTGTATGTATGTTTGCAGTGAACTGTTGTTTGTATGTATGTTTGCAGTGAACTGTTGTTTGTATGTATGTTTTCAGTGAACTGTTGTTTGTATGTATGTTTGCAGTGAACTGTTGTTTGTATGTATGTTTGCAGTGAACTGTTGTTTGTTTGTATGTTTGCAGTGAACTGTTGGGATCTATCGGGCAACATGCAAGCACCACTCGCTCTTCTTGTACATTTTATGCTACTGCTGGTCCTGGAATATAACGGTGTGAAATCTGTTGGTAGTTAGGGTAAATGTGGGGAGGTGACCTAGCTAACTGTTCCGTCGCCTGATACATGGCCTTACGTCAGTAGAGCTGGCTAACATAATGTCAGGCGACGGGCCTGTTTAGGCTGTTGTCGTCACTGTGATATAAAATCAGAGATCAGCAATGACATTCTACCCCTGTAAGGACTACAGTACTTGTTTCATGCAAATGCAATGCTGTTTACAAACGTTATCAAGCATTTTCAGTAGGGAGTAACTTTTCAACCAAACTTTATAGAAATGTCTGTCCCACAGCAGAAAGGGGACGAGGGTGATTTGTTCACATTTTAAAGTGTCATTTTGCAAGTGGCCGTCTTCTTCTACAAGGGGTAAATATTGTCTTGTTATCACTGGGTATCCCACCTTGGGGATGCCGGGGTTTTCAGTATAAATAGTATCCCCACTTTCTGGAAATTTAGTGCTTTAAATTCCCACTGTCCCTGTCTTTCTTCTTTGTTCTTTCTCATTCCTACTCTGTTCTATCAACCTCCTATACTATCTTCTTCTTCGCTAGACCAGTCATCTACCTTTTTTCTTGAAAACTTTTTCGGGACAAAACTCCTCATTTGTGTACGAGGTCTGTTGTATTAGCTTGAGAATATTGGACGCTTTCTGCCAAATGGTCACTAGAGCTTCCTATGATATTATTATTTAGCAATGTAGGCATTTTATATGTATGTGTTTTGTTGATATTTTATAATGATGTTTGTATTCTAATTTGTTTTTATAAACGGGGGTTCAATAAATTAGAATATAGCCTCAGCGTCCCCTGCTTGGGATGTCTTTATTGTAAATGACCGGCGGGTGGAGTGCCTTCAGTGTTGCCACTAGGTTTGTTTCGGCAGATCTTTTCTGCGGACCAGGGGGGAGTCCTCTTTTAGCCAAGTTATGGTCTTGATTTTGTGGTCCTGATTCGGCTCTTTGCAGTCCGCTGGACCCTGTAAGCAATGAATAAGTAACTATCTATCAATGGGAAGGGGTGTTTGGGGGTATTTTGTTTTGCATGTCATTGAAAGATGGCTATAGAGACTGACCATGAAATTGTCTGTTATCGTTCTTCCTGTTTATTTCTGAACATTAGGAAATGGATGCATGTTAGTTTATCCAGATTTTTTGTCACGTGGAGAGTTTTTGTGTAGTGACCCTCCTACGTCTCGTTCCAAGAACAAGTTAAGTTTAGATAAAAGGTAGAGTTGAAAGAATAAAGAAAACTCGAAACAATGGTGTAAAATTTCCCTTTGAGTTATTATTTACACTACTGGACCACGATTTACAAAATCTGCCGAAAATGTTTCAAAACTGTACAAGAAACCCGAAATATTCTTGAAATATTCTTTAAATGTCAGTCCTGATTAGTTTCCCAATTTCTTTAAAGTTCAGACATATCGATCTTTCTCATCATCTGGTGGGGACATCGGAAGTACCGTAGGCTTCAGCGAAGTCGAGAACTTAACTGAGTACTGTGGTGATAGTCGCCCCTGCAGTGGATGATGTTGCTGATGAAGGAGGTGGGCTGGTTGTAGTATGGTTGGCAGTGTTGGCAGCGGATGGATGGTCGGTTGGTTGGTTGGATGGTGCTGTAGATGGTGGTGTGGTCGGTGGGTTGGATGATTGTATGGTCCTTCCCCCTTCCAAGGTAATGGATCCGTGGGGTCTCCCCAGGCAAGGGATCCAGGAAAAGAAGAAAATCTGCAACATGCTGAAAGACCATACAGTATCCCGACTCCCATAACCTTACCTAACCAGGCAAGGTTCACACCATCAGAAAATAAACAGTGCATCGTTTATTACGGTAATAAACGCCCCTGCGTCCAGCACTGCTGTCATCCTGCAAAGAATATTGGGGTAAACAAACGACTGTCTGCATTAATAATGATAAAAGAAAATAATAAATTCTCACCTCAAAAGATTATGTTGTTATATAAAAGTGTATCCAATGAATGCATGTGTCACAGATAGTCCAGGCCTACTATAATTCCACAAGACTAGACCTGCTTTTATTCTAAATTGTTCTGTTCTGTCCTGACACAACTGTCACTCTGTTCCTGACCTGACACTGCAATAGTGTCCAGAAGTTTTACATAACACTTTGCTTAGTCAACTGAAAACTGCACACGCTGTAAACCAAACCTATCTCTGCCACAGAAATAGTATATAATTATAATTTTAACAGCGCTCCGTTATTTGTGCATAAATAACGAATACAACAAACGCCAGTTTTCACAAAAACATATTCGCTAAGCTAGCGAGAAACCACAATAGTGTTACAACGTGTTTCTACTCTAGTAGACGGAAAAGAAGTGACGATTCTTACTGCGCTTTCGAAATCTATCGCTCACTTTCTTCAAAACTTGCATTCTGCACGAATTACACGGATAAAACTTAACCTCCGGAAGAAACCATGCTAGGCCATACTCTACAGTTATCAAACAGACAAACACGGGTTTATTATATCACATAATTTATTTCCCAAACTTTACATAATATAATACATTGTCATTTTACATGTGACAATACCCTCCGACACAAGATGAAACATGGGAGTTTCATTCAAAACTGTTCTGTATCCTTCCCCTTGCTTCCTAGTTGAAGGTTCGACTCAGATAGTCGGCTCCCACATTGTCCTTGCCTGCGATGGCTTGAACAGTGAACTCGTAAGGCTGTAACAACATAGCCCAGCGTGCAAGACGTCCGTTTGCTGGTTTGGATTGCCTCAGAAATTGCAGCGGGTGGTGATCTGTCTGAAGAGTGAAGTGTACACCGTATAGGTACTGCTCGAACTTCTTGATCGCCCAAACTACAGCAAGACATTCCTGTTCCACCGTTGAGTAGTTCTGCTCTGCTGAGGTCAACTTGCGGCTAGCGTATGCCACAGGCATCAAAATCTCGTCATCCTGTTGCAATAGTACTGCTCCCAGCCCTTGTTGGGACGCATCTGTACGTAAGATGAATTCCTTTTCCAAATCTGGCAACCGAATGATGGGCTGACTGGTTAGGCGTTGCTTCAACGTCTGGAATGCCTGTTCTGATTCCTCAGTCCAAGTGACAACGTTGGGTTGTTTCTTCTTGTCTGGTTCCAAGCAAGGATTTATGTTGACATCTACATGGCTTTCTTTTGCTGTCAAGATGCATGTAGGTACCTGCTCTGACTCAAGCTCAACCTCTGTCTCGTCGATGACGACCGCGACGTTGTCAACCCTCTGCTCCTCCGACGAATCATTTCCTTCCTCCTCCTCGGCGCTGACTTCTTCCTCTCGTTCGATGTATCGTCGCAAGAGATTCGCGTGGTACATCCGGACTTTCCCCTTGACTTGAATCTTGTAGTCAGGTGAACCTCGCCAGTCCCCGACGCGTTCAATGACCTTGTACGGACCTTGCCACTGCAGCTGCAGTTTGTTATGCTGCTGCGGAAGTAGCAGAAGCACCTTGTCTCCAGACTTGAATGTACGTGGTGCGGCCTTCTTGTCGAACTCTTTCGCGTATCTTTCCGAAGACTTCTTGAGATTTTGCTGGGCAAGTTCGCAGGTTTCTTTGATCCTGTTTCTCAGTTCCACAATGTACGTTGCGGTGGTTTGGATTTCTTCAGGTGCCTGCTCATCTGTCCAACTCTGACGAAGAATAGCCATAGGACCCCGAACTCGACGTCCGAATAGCAGTTCGAACGGTGCAAAACCTGTGCTCTCTTGAGGTGACTCTCTGTACGCGAACAGTACTGCTGGCAGATAGCGATCCCAAACACTTGGTTTTTCCTGGCACAACTTGCGTAACATGGACTTGAGTGTGCCGTTGAATCTTTCCACCAAACCATTGCACTGGGCATGATACGGTGTGGTACACATTTGACGGATGCCCAAGAGACGACTGACCTCTCGCATGATCTCGCTTGTGAATTGGGTTCGCGATCTGTTAGGATTTCCGCTGGAATGCCCAGTCTTGACCACAGCTCTAACAATGCCTCGGCTACACGGGTAGCTTCGATGGATTTCAATGGCATCGCCTCTGGATAGCGAGTAGCGTAGTCCACCATAGTCAAAATGTACCTGTTGCCATTGTCGGAAGCGGGCTTGATAGGACCGATGATGTCAACTGCGACGCGTCGGAATGGTTCGTCGATTAGCGGCATTGGTACCAAAGGAACCTTCTTGACCCTGCCTCTCGGCGACATCTTCTGACACTGATCACAAGACGAGCAGAAACGGCGCACATCTCCAACTATGCCTGGCCAATAGAATTGGCGCCATATGCGGTCTAGTGTCCTCGTGGTTGCCAGATGACCCCCGAACGCTGAATCGTGTGCCACTGACATCACCCCTCTCCGTAGACTCTTTGGAAGAACAACTTGCTGATACTGGTCTTGTTGAGTCCGGAATTTCCTGTAGAGAATTCCTTTCGTCCATAGGTAAGACGCGAACCCTTGTTTACCAGCTTTCTTCTCTTGTCCTGACTCGGCGGCGGTTCTCAGACTAGCAAGAGACTGATCCTGCATCTGTAGAGCAATCAAATCCTTCGGCTTGATATTTCCCGATCCGGTATCTACTGCTGGAAGCGGCGGCAGTGGACGCTGCTGGCGCTCTGCTTGTTGCCTGGTAAGTACCGCTACTTGCTTGGGTACGCGGTAGACTGGAATGCTCACCAAAGTTCTATCAGCCAACAAAACTTTGTTGCCAATGATGAGATCTGCGGGCGGATTCTGCATAACGACGGCTTCAATCTCAGCCTCGATCCAAGGAGTATTCACCGTAATGCGAGCTATCGGTAGATCCTTGCACAAACTGGTTTCAGCTAGAGTGATCGGCACTTTACGACCGGTGTAAGCGCATGGCGGTACGAACGACGCTCTAACCACCATCACATCGGCTCCTGTATCGCGTAGTCCTTCAGCTTGATGTCCGTCGATGCTAACCTTGCATTTTGGGTTGAAATGTTTCTGCGAACATGGAACACACAGTTCAGGTATTCCATCCTCCTCTGTGTTCGCTTGCGCACCTGAAACAATAACATGCGTACCTTGCTGGGCTGCTGCTCGCTTGGGACAGTCCTTCTTGAAGTGTCCTGTGCGGTGACAGTAGTGACAGGTTACACGAGCTGTAGTAGCCTGCCCAGCTGATCGTGCTTGAATCGAACCTCTTTCCTCTTCCTTCGGTGGCTTGGCATTCTCCCTAGGTTGAGTGTTAGCCCTGGAAGATCCGTTCCTCGGCGATTGTTTACGGTGCCGCTGCGGGTGTGCCTCCTTGTGTACTTGAGCGAAGTGTGCAGCGCTTGCCAAAGTGTCGGGTTCGTGCTCCAGAACAAACGACGCCGTGTCAGCGGGAAGACTTTCCATAAACTGTTCCAAAAGCATCAGCTCCATTAGATCCGCGTACTTCTGTCGCTTGCCGGACATCTCCACCCAGCGATCGGCAAAAAGACGTAAACGGGCAATAAACTGTGTGTACGTTTCGCCTTCTCTCACCTTTGCCCTACGCAATCGCTGACGGTAGACATTAGCGGTAAGCTGAAATCTTTCCATCAATGCTTTCTTCAACTTCGGGTAGTTGAGCGCGGTATCCTCGTCTACTGAGTTGTAGAGTTGCAAAGCTTTACCCTTAAGTGCTGTACTCAATTTCACTGACCACGTAGTTTCAGGCCATTCGTGTGCACGGGCAAGACGCTCGAACCGTCGCAAGTAGTCGTCGAGATCATCTTTAGACTCATCAAACTCTGGAATAGAAGCGTTTTCGACAACTATGCGACTCGTCGATGCCACTGGTTGATGGCTGGCATTCTGCAGTTTCGCCATCTTCTCTGCATGAGATAGTCTCATAGATTCCAATTTATACTCTAAGTCTCTCTCTTGTTTGGTAGTTTGCTCTTTCAGTGACCACTCCCGTTGGGTAAGACGCTCTTCACGCTCCCTTTGCTCCCTGGCTAGCCTCTCTTCTGTAGCAGCTTTTGCCTGGTCAGCTAAAGTGTGACGTACAAAATCAGCTAACTCCTGTCCAGCCAGATTGAGACGTTGACCAAGAGAAACCACTGCTTCGGTTTGATCAGGTAAACCCGAACCTGAAATCTCGCTAACAGACCTAGACTTAGCATCTATGTTACCATGCTGTCGCGCGTTCTGGACCGCGGGAGAACTTAACGCTACATTCTGTGTTTTGCGCAACCGTGCGGAAATTGGAGAGTCGGTAGTGGCATCGGCCATGACTACTATCGAACAAACCACTATCCTAAAATGTCAAAACAACCAACAACATGTGCTAAACAGTTAATAATGTCAGCAACCTTGACCGTCACAGCAACTCCTGAAAACAAGTATCCAAGTACTCAAATGAATGACTATAAAATTCTTACTCTAAAAGAAAAACAACGATCAACGTATTTACATGCACTACCTTCAAACAATCTAACTTAAGAACAACAAACTTTGTGAAGCCACAAGGTAATTCCTAACCTATACCCAGGATAATGAACTATCTTGTTAACTCAGCGGATGCTGATCTCAGCGAATGCTGATCTCAGCGGGTGCTGATCCCGGACGAGCCCCCATAATTGTCACGTGGAGAGTTTTTGTGTAGTGACCCTCCTACGTCTCGTTCCAAGAACAAGTTAAGTTTAGATAAAAGGTAGAGTTGAAAGAATAAAGAAAACTCGAAACAATGGTGTAAAATTTCCCTTTGAGTTATTATTTACACTACTGGACCACGATTTACAAAATCTGCCGAAAATGTTTCAAAACTGTACAAGAAACCCGAAATATTCTTGAAATATTCTTTAAATGTCAGTCCTGATTAGTTTCCCAATTTCTTTAAAGTTCAGACATATCGATCTTTCTCATCATCTGGTGGGGACATCGGAAGTACCGTAGGCTTCAGCGAAGTCGAGAACTTAACTGAGTACTGTGGTGATAGTCGCCCCTGCAGTGGATGATGTTGCTGATGAAGGAGGTGGGCTGGTTGTAGTATGGTTGGCAGTGTTGGCAGCGGATGGATGGTCGGTTGGTTGGTTGGATGGTGCTGTAGATGGTGGTGTGGTCGGTGGGTTGGATGATTGTATGGTCCTTCCCCCTTCCAAGGTAATGGATCCGTGGGGTCTCCCCAGGCAAGGGATCCAGGAAAAGAAGAAAATCTGCAACATGCTGAAAGACCATACAGTATCCCGACTCCCATAACCTTACCTAACCAGGCAAGGTTCACACCATCAGAAAATAAACAGTGCATCGTTTATTACGGTAATAAACGCCCCTGCGTCCAGCACTGCTGTCATCCTGCAAAGAATATTGGGGTAAACAAACGACTGTCTGCATTAATAATGATAAAAGAAAATAATAAATTCTCACCTCAAAAGATTATGTTGTTATATAAAAGTGTATCCAATGAATGCATGTGTCACAGATAGTCCAGGCCTACTATAATTCCCAAGACTAGACCTGCTTTTATTCTAAATTGTTCTGTTCTGTCCTGACACAACTGTCACTCTGTTCCTGACCTGACACTGCAATAGTGTCCAGAAGTTTTACATAACACTTTGCTTAGTCAACTGAAAACTGCACACGCTGTAAACCAAACCTATCTCTGCCACAGAAATAGTATATAATTATAATTTTAACAGCGCTCCGTTATTTGTGCATAAATAACGAATACAACAAACGCCAGTTTTCACAAAAACATATTCGCTAAGCTAGCGAGAAACCACAATAGTGTTACAACGTGTTTCTACTCTAGTAGACGGAAAAGAAGTGACGATTCTTACTGCGCTTTCGAAATCTATCGCTCACTTTCTTCAAAACTTGCATTCTGCACGAATTACACGGATAAAACTTAACCTCCGGAAGAAACCATGCTAGGCCATACTCTACAGTTATCAAACAGACAAACACGGGTTTATTATATCACATAATTTATTTCCCAAACTTTACATAATATAATACATTGTCATTTTACATGTGACATTTTTTTTATCCAAAAGATTTGATAAGAATATGTCGGATATTGGCTGAGAGGGAGAGAGAGAGAGTAGGAAAAGGGGAGTGGGGAGGTGGACTGACAGAGTTTCGCGTGAGTCGACTTCAGTTAGATCTTACTTTGATCCAGCTCCTTGAGTAGCTTTCTGAGTTGGTAATTGCGCTATACAAAAGCATCCACTTTGTGGAAGGTTACTGGAGCGACTTTTTTTTTTCATTTTGACTACTGGGTCGACCAGCGTGTGTATAAATAATAGTAATATCGAAACAGTTCATTTTATTATATCCGTAACACAAAGTTTCACAGACCTAGTAAAGTACAGGGACATAATAAGTATTATACCCAAGCTGCTGCTATCATTAAACTAGGCTCATCTATTTAGGACAGACAACTGAACTACTGCCTGTGTTTAAAACTGCTTTTTTTGTCTCCCTTCTGGCAGCCTGTAAAACTCGGTATAAGGTATCTAGACGACGGAGTGAGAGCTTGTTGAACAAATAGTCTGGACTTTTTCTGCTACGTATTTTGCTTGTCGCCCTCCCTGACTTTTTGATTCAATCGCTCTGTAACCGATGACCCTGTACTGTGGAAGTTTTTTTGTTTGTTTATGGAAGGTACGAAGAGAAAGGAAGAGAAGGAAAAAAATGGTTGATACGAGAGAGAAAGAGAGAGAGAGAGAGAGAGAGAGAGAGAGAGAGAGAGAGAGATGAGTGTGTGTGTGTGTTTGTGTGTGAGTGAGATCTTGGGGCCCTTTTAAAAAAGTGTAAAATGTTACAGTAGTGGACTGGCCAAGTCGTGAGGTCGAGAAGCGTCTCTGCGCAAATATTGTGATCAGATGTAGCAGCGTATTGATTAAGGTACGCAAAGGTAAAGGTAGTCCCATGGCCTTGTGGCCGTAGGGGAGCGTGATGTTGGAGATCACACTTTTCTTGGGCCAGCGTAATGAGGGTGATGCCCATCTCTCTCCCTCGCTGCTTTACCTTCTCCACCCTTGTTAAGAGAGTAGGTACTGTCACAGTTGAGTCAACTGGGGGCGTTGTTATTTGTCGCTTCACGTTTTGCGGTCACCCATCCAAGTGCTAACCGCACTGGACGGTGGTTAACTTGCGACACAATAGCGAGTGCGCCAACTACTGCGCTATCCGACACCCCTAAGGTACGCAAAACCTGGGTTGAAAATCTGTTATTTGAATGGATAGCCTAAGTTATTATTTGAATAAGATGACCGTTTGTTATTATTTGAATGGATGACCTAAAGTATTATTCAGTAGATGGCCGTATACATGTGATCAGAGACAGCTTTTAGAAAGACTATTCAGCTGGGAAGGAATGCTTTGCTTTAATGAGATCGGAGCGTGTTGATTTGGTGCAGTCCCAGCAATCTGTCAGCTTGCGATAACTGCGTGGCACAACAACGTACCTGTCAGCTTAGTGCAAACGGGGCGCCGTGCGCCGTGGTGATTTAGACCTAATTTTAGTGTGGCGTATTAATACCCTGTGCGTGTTCATACCCATTAATGGGCGAACTATTTATCTAGCCAACATCGACCAACAGGAAAAGCCACATTAACGCAGGACTGGTGCAGCGTAGCTGGGACTGGCCTCCCCCACTCAAGCTGAAAGTGGGAGCAGGCATAACCTGGTGTCAGCTGCGCTGTGTGCAAAGGCCTATTATCACACTAACACGCTAGGACAGACCATAGTAGTTCCAGTAGGAGGAGAGATATTTCATGGAGAGATGAACAACTAGGAGAAAAAGGTAAAATACAAAGATTACAAATGGAGATATCCTTTCCCCCGCCTCCCCTTACCCGGCCATATTCGTCCCATTCTACCACCTTATTGCTTTCAATTAATTGATTATTTAATTCATTAATTAATTTAGAGATTACTTCGTCTTAGTATGCCATCTCTATTTAGCGGATGATTTTTTTTCGCATTAGGTAAATTAACGTCCCCGGACACATTATTATAATTAGCGGATGATCTTGGTTTATGGCTCTTTATATATCAGTATCTATGTTGTTACGTTGATCTAGCTAACTCCCTCACTTCGATTTCAGCTTTGTCGTTATGGTCGTCTAGTATACTTTCCCCCGGAATCTAGGACTATTATTATAATAAACACTACTAATAACACACTAGGAGGACAAGTCAAAAGTATTAAGGAGATAGAGAACAAACCGGATTAATACCATTTCATGAGGGATCTTTCGGCAGCGAATGAATCCCTTTGTGAAAGGGATTCTGGACTATTTTCTGTGAGGGACGTCAACATTTTATGCAGTCAGTATGCGAAGGTGAAAGTTCACGATTCAGGAAAACAGACATTCGTGGGTATATTTTGGTTATTCTATTATTCGTATGAAATCCAAATTGATATGATTTTGTGTAGAGAACATTGTTAGAAGTAAAAATGGGGAACTCCAGAAAAAGGAAAAAAAACACTCTCACATGTCACATCCACTGCCTGAACAGTGGGTACAGCAGTGTGTGCTAATCCCACGAGAAACAACCACCCCAAATATCTAACGCATAAAACAACAGAAGGAATTTATTGACACAAAAAGAAACGAATCAACTATACTCATAACTACGCCCCCCCCCCCCCCCCCCCCCCCCGCCCTGAATACCCACAATCAGACTCAACTATAACGCAAATTAAAATAGTAAACAAATAATAATAACAAATAATTGAGATAATAGTTTCTTTGGAGTCTTTCTTGCTACAGCCTAAATAACATCACAAGTGACTGTAGACCAGTACATTATTTAACTCAATCCTATCCTATCCTATCCTATCCTATCCTATCCTATCCTATCCTATCCTATCCTATCCTATCCTATCCTATCCTGTCCTCTCCCGTAACTCGGAGGTAGTAGGGGCACCACAGATGATCGTTTAACCAGCATACACCATCTTTCTCTGTCCTCAGCAGCCCTGATGGCTTCGCTCATTGTCAAACCAGTCCATTCTCGAATTTTGTCCTCCCACCTCTTTTTCGGTCTCCCTCTTCTTCTACCTCCTTGCACTGTGCCTTGCAGAATGGTCTTTGCAAGGCCTGATAAAAGATTATATATATATAATTTATATATATATATATATATATATATATATATATAGAGAGAGAGAGAGAGAGAGAGAGAGAGAGAGAGAGAGAGAGAGAGAGAGAGAGAGAGAGAGACTGTGTATTTATGACATTTCCTGGACAACCTTTTCCTGCCTTTATTTATTTTTATTTCATAAACTTGCCTTAAGCATGGGCAAGATATGGCGCTGTGCAAGTGACCATCACCACCACCTCCTCGTCATTATCATCATCATCAATATGAAGAGTGTGGATCTGAATCTGACCCCCGTTGGGGTGCCGGGGGTTTCAGTATAAATAGTATCCCCACTTTCTGGAAATTTTGTGCTTTAAATTCCCACTGTCGCTGTCTTTCTCATTTGCTCTTTCTCATTCCTGCTCTGTTCTATCAATCTGCTATTCTATCTTCTTCTTCGCTAGACCAGTCACCTACCTTTTTTCTTGAAAACTCTTCCGGGACAAGACTCCTTATTTGTGTATGAGATCTGTTGGATCAGCTTGGGAATATTGGACGCTTTCTGCCAGGTGGTTACTATGGCTTCCTATGATGTTATTATTTAGCAATGTAGGCATTTTATAAGTATGTGTTTTGTTGATAATTTATAATGGTGTTTGTATTCTATTTTGTTTTCGTAAACGGGGGTTCGATAAATTAGAGTACAGCCTCTGCATCCCCTGCGTGGGATGTCTTTATTGTAAAGTGACTGGCTGGTGGAGAGCTTTCAGTTTTACCACTAGGGTTGTTTAAGCAGATCTTTTATGCTGATCAGGGGTTGTCCGGTGTGACATCGTTACAGTTCCTAGTATCTTAGCTGGGCTGGGAGCGAATGGGAGCATTCTGATTGGTCGACGCGTTACAAAATTCGACGGATGCGCACAGTGCTATCATAGTCTTCGTAAGGGTTAGGGTTAGGGTTAGGGTTAGGGTTAGAGTTATGAGTTTAGGGTTAGGGTTAGGGTTTGGGTTAGGGTTAGCGTTATGACGCCTAAGAACTTCGTGAAAAAGACGGCCCGACATGACCTGGCGCATGCGCAAATACGCTCGCTCGGATAAACTAGGAGACCCGGAACTTGAAGGATGTGACACCGGTCATAATTTGGTTCGGAAGAGTCCGCTGGACCTAAAGCAATAATCATGTAATGTAATGTAATGTAATGTAATGTAATCTGAATCTGTGTTTAAATATACCGAGTACTGGTCTATGTGTAATATATTAAAATGAAGACTGCTTTGCAATGTTGGAATAAGTTGATCTTTTCTTCTTATTCATTTTTCTCCAATATTCCATTGTGGAATATATGAGTCCAATCCAAACCCACCCTCATCTCGGACAAAATGTGCTCCCATTTGCAATTTTTCTTACTCTCGTTGTATTTGCGGTAATGGGTTATTTCATTTAAAGATGACGTCGCCCTAAAGAAGACACATACAGTCTGTGAAGGAAAAACGGTGGCGTTCATGATGATGATGATGATGAGGGTGATGTTGATGGTGATGGTGGTTGATGATTGATGATTGACGATTATTGACGACGACGGCGATGATGACGACGATGATGATTGATGATGATGATTGATAATAATTGATGATGATGGTAATTGATGATGTTGGTTGGTTGGTTGGTTGATGAGGCGGAGGATAGGTCATTGTGCAGTCACTGATAAGGGGAGGTAGGTGGGATGGAGGGATAGTAGGACAAGGGCTGTGGGAGATGTAGATTTAATTCAGTGTATTGTATCCTATTTACCTCTAGCTCTCGCTGTAGCCTACTACTGTATTGACTGTCCATTGACAATGACATCTATCAGTACAACTTATGTTAATCTGATGAATAAAAATTGATGCAACATGACAATGACAAGGATTTAGTGAGGCATTCCTGTTTGCGATGTTGTATAGCGCGCTTTCCAAGCACAACACACGCACAAGGCGCTGGCCGTTACAGGATCTAACCCAAGCCGTCCTAGGTGCCCACTAACTGCCTTTGGTACATCGTCTGACGCCACAGACCACTGAGCAGGGTTTGGGAAAAATGGGTCCTTGGTGCTTACTGGGTGTATTTATTTAGCTGGTACTCGCCCGTCTAGGACATGAGGATCAGGATCTTTAAAGTCCCTGCGATGGAATACGTGCGTAAGCAGACCAGACCTTGGTTTACACTCTCACACTATTTGTCTTTCAAAACAGCCATCAGTTTCAATACAGCCATCAGTTTCAATACTGCAATCAGTTTTAACACAGCCATCAGTTTCAATACAGCCATCAGTTTCAACACAGCCATCAGTTTCAATACAGCCATCAGTTTCATCAGTTTCAATACAGCCATCAGTTTCAACACAGCCATCAGTTTCATCAGTTTCAATACAGCCATCAGTTTCAACACAGCCATCAGTTTCAATACAGCCATCAGTTTCAATACAGCCATCAGTTTCAATACAGCCATCACTTTCAACACAGCCATCAGTTTTAATACAGCCATCAGTTTCAACACAGCCATCAGTTTCAACACAGCCATCAGTTTCAATACAGCCATCAGTTTCAATACAGCCATCAGTTTCAATACAGCCATCACTTTCAACACAGCCATCAGTTTTAATACAGCCATCAGTTTCAACACAGCCATCAGTTTCAACACAGCCATCAGTTTCAATACAGCCATCAGTTTCAATACAGCCATCAGTTTTAATACAGCCATCAGTTTCAATACAGCCATCAGTTTTAATACAGCCATCAGTTTCAACACAGCCATCAGTTTCAACACAGCCATCAGTTTCAACACAGCCATCAGTTTCAATACAGCCATCAGTTTCAATACAGCCATCAGTTTCAACACAGCCATCAGTTTCAACACAGCCATCAGTTTCAACACAGCCATCAGTTTCAATACAGCCATCAGTTTCAATACAGCCATCAGTTTCAACACAGCCATCAGTTTCAACACAGCCATCAGTTTCAACAGTTTCAATACAGCCATCAGTTTCAACACAGCCATCAGTTTCATCAGTTTCAATACAGCCATCAGTTTCATCAGTTTCAATACAGCCATCAGTTTCATCAGTTTCAACACAGCCATCAGTTTCATCAGTTTCAATACAGCCATCAGTTTCAATACAGCCATCAGTTTCAACACAGCCATCAGTTTCAACACAGCCATCAGTTTCAACACAGCCATCAGTTTTAATACAGCCATCAGTTTCAACACAGCCATCAGTTTCAATACAGCCATCAGTTTTAATACAGCCATCAGTTTCAACACAGCCATCAGTTTTAATACAGCCATCAGTTTCAATACAGCCATCAGTTTCAACACAGCCATCAGTTTTAATACAGCCATCAGTTTCAACACAGCCATCAGTTTCAACACAGCCATCAGTTTCATCAGTTTCAACACAGCCATCAGTTTCAACACAGCCATCAGTTTCAATACAGCCATCAGTTTCAATACAGCCATCAGTTTCAACACAGCCATCAGTTTCAACACAGCCATCAGTTTCAACACAGCCATCAGTTTCAATACAGCCATCAGTTTCAACACAGCCATCAGTTTCAACACAGCCATCAGTTTAATTAAATGTCTCCAAGTATTATTAATTGAATGTCTCCCCCCTTTTTTTTCTCGGGGCAAGAATATCCCAGCGTCCTACCTGTTCTACCTTGACATTGACTTACCTTATCCTGTCACCAGCCTATATTATTGTTAGGCGCATTATTACGCCCACTTGCTTATAGCTTTTCCTCCAAATATGTTTTAAAGTATTTATGTATTAGCATGATTTCTCCTGGTTTTTAACATGTGGTCCTGAAAATTTTAATCCTGCCTTCTTATTATCGTCCCCTATATGCCACTGTGTCTGGGGACAGTTAATCTAAATACAACAACTAATATTGAAAGGACTTGTTCTCAATACAGCGCTACTCCATCTTAAAGAGCTGATGGATTTGAACATTTCATTTAAATATCGTAACCAGCAATGGACATTGTTCCATCTTACTAGAGTGTAGCTGTCATTGCATCTTTACATTAGCTAGTTAGTTAGTCATTGTTTATAGGGTCCAGCGGACTGCAAAGAGCCGAATCAGGACCACCTTTACATTAGCAACAAGTAGTATTTGTATTGGTGAAATAACGAGACTAGACTTTGTGTGCTTAACGCTCTCTAGTACATCTATTCCGCCTTTGTACTTGTCAGTAATAGTCCCAGTCCCTCTCCCTCACTTTCCCTCCCTCTCCCTCTCTGTATGTGTGTATGTGTGGATCTTATAACCCTTTGTACTTTTCTGTTCTATTGTTTGCACAATCCTTTTCTCTGTGTGTGTATGTTTGTGTGTGTGTTTGTGCGTGCGCACGCGCGCGTTTATGTGTGTGTTTTCATTTTCCCTGTTCAGTTTCTCAACACAAAGGGCTAGACATCGATTGTTGTGGATGAAAGAACAACTGAATGGGACAGCTTTAGTTTTGTTCTCATAGATTTGTGAACTGCTTGAACTTCATTAAATTGCCCGTATTGCGTGTACAAGTACGATGTTAGGTTATTGATGATGATGATGATGATGATAATGATGACGATTGATGGTGGTGATGACGATTGATGGTGATGATGATTATGTTGGTGATGACGATGATGATGTTGATGCTGACGTCATTGCAGACGATGACAATTAACTGGAGAAGGTTGTTGGGAAGATGGTAGTTAGGATGCTGGTAACGAAATTTGAGGCGATAATGCTCTTTCTCTCTCTCCTTCCGTCTCCCCCCCCCTCCTTTCCTCTGTCTCTGTCTGTCTCTGTCTGTCTCTCTGTCTCTGTCTCTGTCTCTGTCATGTCTCTGTCTCTCTGTCTCTCTCTCTCTCGCTCTCTCTCTCTCTCTCTCTCTCTCTCTCTCTCTCTCTCTCCGTGCTGGTAGGCTGATGGTTTAAGTGCTTTTCTTTCATCAGCCCATCACTCACGGACTTTTATTAAAATGTCCCTAACCACCCTCCTTTCCGCTTCACCCAAGAGGATTTTGAAGATGATCACTACAGTCTTTAGTTACGAGTACATCAGTCATAACTTACAATATACCTTTAAAGATGCTTTTATATTAAAAGTACATTGGTTGAACTTAACACAGGGGTTTGATGGTGTTATTTCTTCGTGCATTTAAAGGTGTTCAGAGAATCTGTATGTGACGGTGGGTCTATATGGTTACTTGGCTCTGCACAATGGAATGCTATTACCCACTTGTCTTGGCCTGCGGGGATCGGCTAGTGTAATCACCCTGTGACTAATCTTAATACAATTATATGTTTAGCCCGGTCTGTGTGCGGATAAAGTTATAGAGATATGGAGAAAATGGTAAAAGCTTCACTGACACACTAGCTCTCACACGTCTATGAAACATTGGTAGTCCAGCCACTTGTTAACAGCAAATATCACACATTTATTTTCTCTACTCTCTACATAATCCTCTAAACACTCTATTAACTATCAACTACTAAGCTATCAGAGCTCAGTGCTCGATGTTCCCCTGCAGGCCGAATGTCAGGGTTGACTCTTAGTGGCATATTTCATGCATCGGACCAACAAGCCTGCTCGCCTTTTTGACAATGTCCGCTGTGGCTATACTGCAATGAATGAATTTCACCCGACACCTGCTTAGTCTTCAGCTAGAGAGATCTTTCAATGTGCGTCCTTCTCGGCTGAGGTTTTAGACAAAGAATGACTACCTAAAGTAGTGCCGCGAAAATCTCTTGAGACCTGAGCGCCTCCTAGCGAGGGAGGGGGGGGGGGGCGGTTTGGGTGGGTGGTGGCTATACGTCAGCGGTATGAGGTCACTACCTACCCTAGCAAGAGTTAGCTTACACATGCTTCGCACAGTCCTTTACTTCTGTTGTCTGCTAGGCATTGACTTTAATTTACAAAGGCTACAGCAGGCTGAACTATTTAAGGCGTGAAGCCGCAGTGCAGGGTCTAAATAGCCTATTGTGACACTGTACAAGGCTGTTTTTCCATTGCTTCCTCATCTGTCCTCATCCTTCATTCCCCTCACCCCTACCCTACCTCCAGCGCTCCTTGATTTTGTAATGAAAGGTTCATTGTTTTGTTTAGTGGTTTACACAGGTTCATTATCAGATGCATAGCAAAAGTGCCTTAATGATAACTTGTATAATACACTGTGAGACGCCAACACAACACGCATAGCAAGAGTGCCTTAATGATAACTTGTATGATACACTGTGAGACGCTAACACAACACGCATAGCAAGAGTGCCTTAATGATAACTTGTACGATACACTGTGTAAAAGACAGGACCATCAGTCTACATTCCAAAGTAAGACTGCTGCGCTCCCTTGTCATCTCCATCTTCCTATACGCTTGCGAAGCATGGACCCTCACAGCAGATCTCCAACGAAGAATACAAAGCATGGAGATGAGGTGCTACAGAAGACTTCTGGGCATTTCCTATACCCAACACATCACCAACGACGAAGTCCGACAGACCATCACACAAGCCATTGGACAACACGATGACCTGCTTACAGTGGTGAAGAAACGGAAACTCCGATGGTATGGCCACGTCACCAGATCATCAGGCCTTGCAAAGACCATTCTGCAAGGCACAGTGCAAGGATGTAGAAGAAGAGGGAGACCGAAAAAGAGGTGGGAGGACAACATTCGAGAATGGACTGGCTTGACACTGAGCGAAGCCATCAGGGCTGCTGAGGACAGGGAAAGATGGAGTATGCTGGTTAAACGACCTCCGGGTTACGGGACAGGATAGGATAGGACACTGTGAGACGCCAACACAACACGCATAGCAGCTTCTGACACGCTCACCCGAGTTCCCGTCTTTAAGTCTGCCCTTACCCAACCCTCCGTATTACCCCTCCCCACCTGCTGTAGCCCCAAAATTAAAGTTTAATTTGCAGACTTACGGTTAAGGATAACTTACAGGGTACTCATCAAGATCGCAATAGCGTTGAACAGCGTGATACGTTTAAGGGAAAACTACGCACAAGTTTGATTTTTACTAAGTCCCAGGGGAGAACATATTAATATACCTAACAGTGGGTAGATCCCTTGCTGACATTATTTTGAATGGTTTCGAGGTATGTTATGTTCACTTTGGAATTAATTATTCTTCCGTTACTTGCATGTTCAAATTTCTTAAATACTGGGAATGAATTTTGTTTCCCTTGGCTTCTTTGGAGGAAGTACGATCTAGACTGAAGGTTGTAATGGTTTGTTTTGGCTTTGCGAGATTTGTGTGAGAGAGGGAGGGGAAGAGTTCCAACTGCTTGTTGAACAGAACTGGAAACTGCCATGCTTCTTCACAATAGGAATGTTTCCAACAGTACCAATGTAGACGTCATTCATTCATCAACGCCTTGAGCAACGGTTGAACTGGAAAAGCGCTATGTAAGATTGATTAAATAAATCACATGCATTGTGTTTTGCTTGCTTTTGATGCAGGCCAGTCGTCGTTTTCTGAGAGGGGATAAACAACAACAAAAAATGACAGTAGCCAATATTCTTTATCGTCTTCTTCTTCTTCTTCTTCTTCTTCTTCTTCTTCTTCTTCTTCTTCTTCTTCTTCTTCTTCTTCTTCTTCTTCTTCTTCTTCTTCTTCTTCTTCTTCTTCTTCTTCTTCATCTTCTTCTTCTTCTTCTTCTTCTTCTTCTTTTTCTTCTGCTTCTTCTTCTTCTTCTTCATTTTCTTTTCTGTTCTCTTCTTCTTCTTCTTCTTCTTCTTCTTCTTCTTCTTCTTCTTCTTCTTCTTCTTCTTCTTCTTCTTCTTCTTCTTCTTCTTCTTCTTCTTCTTCTTCTTCTTCATTTTCTTTTCTGTTCTCTTCTTCTTCTTCTTCTTCTTCTTCTTCTTCTTCTTCTTCTTCTTCTTCTTCTTCTTCTTCTTCTTCTTCTTCTTCTTCTTCTTCTTCTAGTTTTCTTTTTTCCTCTTGTAGTTTTAATAATAATAATAATAATAACGGATTTTAATATAGCGGGTACTCCAGCCTATGACCAGACTCACCACGCTTTACATAGTCATTACATATAAATACATGCACACGATGAAACATCACTGTTGCTACATACACCAAAAGACGGGACAGTAAAGGTACAGACTATTTACAACTATGTACATAAATTACAAAAAAGACAAAAATATACTATTTACAACTATGTACACAAATAACAAAAAAGACAGAAAATAGAATAGCAAAAACCTATTCACAGCTATTTATATGCCTGGTTAGGCCCAGGAAGAAAAACAGTATAAATATTTACAGCCGTTTATACACTTACGGATCAGACATAGACAAAAGATGAGAGAATGGCAGCGGGATACAAATCAATCTGAATAATGCAGTTTGAAGAGGTGGGTTTTGAGGGCCTTTTTGAATGCTTGTGTTGATTGTATGTTGCGGATATAGGAGGGAAGGGAATTCCACTGCTTAGGTGCGGAGTAGGCGAATGCACGTTGGCCGTATGTCTTAGTGCGGGTGACGGGAACCTTGAGTGTGCGAGTGTCAGCAGAAGATCTTAAAGTGCGAAGAAGATCTTAAAGTTTTCTCTTTTCCTGTCACTGTAATCATCATTATCATCACTATCATCATCGTCGTCGTCATCATCATCATCATCATCATCATCATCATCATCATCATCATCATCATCATCATCATCATCATCACCACCACCATCTTCATCTTCTTCTTCTGACTACCTGATTAAAGAATAAACTACATCATTAGTACACAGCATAAACTATTTGCTTTTTAAAATTGTTATCGTTAGCTTTAGTTAATAATGGTGACCTTTTCCTCACTACACCATTAGGCTATTCAGAAGTCAATAACCTTGCTGAAGACACCGTAGGCCACTCTCTGACCTACAACCAGCCTCCGTCGCATCATTGTTTTCCCCCTTGTTTCATGATCTCGGCAAAGTATCGCGGAAATCAAGGCAATCGAGATCGCTTGCGAGAACTGTAGGGTAGCCGAGAAACGCAATCTAATGAACTCGGTGTATAGATTGGGTTTGCCAAGGCTACCCGCCAAACACAACTTTACATGCACTGAAATTGAACAGGCGCGTCCTGTTGTCTGTCGATTATGGTTTAGATCGGGAAGACTTTGCAATAAGAGCGGGTTTCTGTTTAGTCAGGTTTAGGTTTGGTATGCTTGAACTTAACATTTTGTGCTAATCGTATTATTATTATTATGTTTAACGCAACATTCCGCTCCACGTGCTGCTCCAGCAGCCGACCACAAACTCTAACGCACACGTGTTTTCGATAAAATCGGTGCGAAGCTTTCACACATTGAGTAAAAGGACCCAGTGCTGGAGGAATTCAACAGGCTGCAGGTTGGAATTCAACAGGCTGCAGGTTGGAATCGAGTTGCCGCCTTGTAGATCGCACTGCAGTCCTTGGTTCAATGAAAATGCAGAGTAGTTTAAAGGGCAGGTAAGCGACCGGTCACTTGCAGGCTGGGAGTTGTGGAACTTTCCCTTCTCAGCTTCTGACATTTGATTGCGTTGTTATCTCCCTTGAGAGACTTGTGGAGTGTTTGAGGCAGGGGAGATGTGGCCCACATCCAGGGATACACACGTACACGTATCTTATTAAAGTTTTTGCTTCGTCGACGTTTTTGTCATTGTCGCTTGTCCTCGTCATATTTTTCTGCAAATAAAACCCACAGTGTCTTGTGTGGGCAAGTAGACTAGCTCAGTTCAGTCATTCGTTCGCCACGTTAGCAGCTCGGGTTCGGTTCTCGGGAGATTTTTCTCTCTCGAAAGTCGATTTTCTGTAAAGACTCTTTAAACTGCGTTCCTCTTTCCACAGGCTGGCTTTGAGTTTCGTATTAAGAATCCGGTCATTTTGTCGAAAGGATGTTTGTTTGTATGTAGATTATAGTCACACGACACTTTCGCATATAGGTGACTACTGGACCGATTTATACTGACAGTTGTTGGTAAAGGGGAAAATAATATGATCACACGTTGACCAATCCGGGATCGAACCAGCGACCTTTCGGTTACTAGCAAGACGCTCTTACCAACTGATCTACCCGGCCCCTGTGTCGAAAGGACAAACGGGTAGTCCTTATATACACTTGTTCACAGAGGCTGTGGTAACTTAGAGGTCCGATGCGTCAGACAGTGCGCACGATACAGCAAGTTATTGTCTTGTCATGTAGGTGACGGCGTGCGCCTTGAGAAGCTCAGCTGGCTTTTCAAGAACGGTAATTCCGGTAACACTGTCAGGGGAACAACACTGTGGATGGTGGGGAGCATTGCGGCTTGTTTGGAGTTTAGATGTGCGGTGTGAAGGGCGAAGAGACTACAAGCCAAGGATCTTCCGCCCGTGTGGATAGACATGGGCTGTCTAGAACTGTGATTGGAAGTTCTTCCCCTTCTCTGCCGACTTCATTCTCCCATCTCCATGGGGAGATCACCCTTCTTTTCCTGCTACTCGCTCTTACCCCCGGTCTAACCCTCCCATTCCCAGTTTCCTTAACTTCAGAACGCCCAATACATACACTTCACCCAACCTTCATTGCGAAGCACAGAAGGCAGAGGCCTACGTCGTAAGCCTCCTCAGTCTCTGTTACGCTGTGTGCAACATCCATCTTCCCCCGCTTCCCCACTTTGTTCACGGTTATCTCCCCTTCCATCGTCTCTCTTTCTCTCTCTCCTCCCCTCTCTCTCTCTCTCTCTCTCTCTCTCTCTCTCTCTCTCTCTGCCTCACGTGTCATCATTTGATCCCAGTTGCCGTAATTACCTAAATTCCTTGTATTTCGCGTGTGTTTTTTTTTCCCCTACTCTTATTTAATTTAAAAGCAAAGTGTTTAGTGTAATTGTTTTCCATTTCCATTAGAAGTCGCTTGACATTGCAGTGATTTTAGGCCTTTGTGAAGGTTGATTGAATGATGTAGACTGTACAATTGTACTACAGTACCCATACTGCCTCAATCCTTGTCCCAGGCCAAGTTCAGACCTTTCGTCTCACCAGTCCTTCTCCCTGTTTCAAAGGTGATGCTACTGTTGTCAACTGTCATTATACCCTAGGTCTTCGTTGTTATCGTGACTGCAAACACATTATACCCTAGGTCTTCGTTGTTATCATTACTGCAAACACATTATACCCTAGGTCTTCGTTGTTATCGTGACTGCAAACACATTATATCCTAGATTTGTGTTGGTGTCATTGCTTCAAGCACATTATATCCTCGGTCTTCGTTGGTGTCATTGCTTCAAGCACATTATACCCTAGGTCTTCGTTGGTGTCTTTGCTTCAAGCACATTATATTCTAGGTCTTCGTTGTTATCATTACTGCAAACACATTATATCCTGTGTCTTTGCTGCAGGCACTGTATACCCTAGGTCTTAGCTGTTATCATTACTGTAAGCACATTATATTCTAGATCTTCGTTATCGTTACTGCAAGCAAAGCACAATGTACCATAGTTCTTCGTTGGTGTCATTGCTGCAAGCACAGTATACTCTAGGTCTTAGCTGTTATTATTACTGTAAGCACATTATATTCTAGATCTTCGTTATCATTACTGCAAGCACAATGTACCCTAGGTCCTCGTTGGTGTCACTGCTGCAAGCACATTATACCCTAGGACTTTCTTGTTATCATTGTTGCATGCACATGTAATCAGGATTGCTTCCTCCCAGTGTTGTACACCAACCTCTTTTGACTGCGAGCACTGTGTGTAATTATAGGCTTTTTATTTGTATGCCATGTTTTAATGTATCTGCCATTCATTTTGTTACATCTTGTACCAAAAACCTTTGCTTGGCAGTAAATGATCATATCATACATGTATATCGCGTCGTCTCCATTAGCTCAGTCGCCACACGGGATCTACTTCGGTGGGCAGGCGTAGAATTTTGGCATACTATTATTACACCCTTGATGGCTACTCCATTACATTGTATGTAAGGAGACCCAAGGTTTGTGTAGCACACAGGTGATAGAGTTGTATCGCCTAAAGAGCTAGGACTGGAGGTTATTGACAATATCTTGGATATAATCATCGCGAAGAGATAAAAACAACACAAAACTGTGTTAATAGCTACGGATTTTTTATTCATTAAAATCTTGTAAAGTAAAGCCATTAACTGATATAAATAGACACTTTCTTGCAACTTTTATATCGTGAACAACATTGTATAAACTCTTAGGTGCGGTTTGTACCGCTGTAGTTTGCCTACTTGGCTCAGTCCATGATAATATTCCTTTTCTGTAATTATGCCAAATCCAGATCTAATCCTTATTATATGGTTATTCTCCGGGGGATTGAGGAAATGATAGGCGAGACAACTGCTGTTTTACTTCGGGCTTTACCCACAGTTTGTCTGCCTTGTTTTGTCTCTCTTGTTCAACTCGTCAGCAATCACTTTCTAAACAAAACCTTCTTTACTCTGTATACTAATACTGTTGCATTACATATGCTTGTGGGTTCGCCTGTGAACGCGTTACCTGTCAACGTCGTAGCCCACTGAATGAGTTTTCTCCCAAGGCAAAGTTCTATCTACTAGAATCAAGGCGTTGTATGGCCTGTCTTAACTGTAAGGTTCGTGAAGGTTTTGTAGAGGTTCACAAAAGGTTTTGTTCGAGGTTCTCAGATCCCGAACCTAGGTTCCTCAACCAAAAACTAGGCTCGGTATCTGAGAACCTCAACAAGAAGTTTTTGAACCTCTACGAACTTTACAATTTAGAGATACCATTATTACATCATTACATTACATTACATTACATTACATTACATTACATTACATTACATTACATTACATTATTATTGCTTTAGGTCCAGCGAACTCTTCCGAGCCAAATCAGGACCGGACAACGCCCGATCCGCATAAAAGATCTGCTGAAACAACCCTAGTGGTAAAACTGAAAGCTCTCCACCAGCCAGTCACTTTACAATAAAGACATCCCACGCAGGGGACGGCTGAGGCTTCACCCCAACTTATCGAACCCCCGTTTACAAAAAAAAAAAAGAATACAAACATCATTATAAATTATGAACAAAACATACATATAAAATGCCTACATTGCTAAATAATAACATCATAGGAAGCCCTAGTGACCACCTGGCAAAAAGCGTCCAATATTCGCAAGCTGATCCAACAGACCTCATACACAAACAAGGAGTCTTGTCCCGGAAGAGTTTTCAAGAAAAAAGGTAGGAGACTGGTCTAGCGAAGAAGACGATAGTATAGCAGATTGATAGAAAAGCGCTGGAATGAGAAAGAGCAAATGAGAAAGACAGCGACAGTGGGAATTTAAAGCACTAAATTTCCAGAAAGTGGGGATACTATTTATACTGAAACCCCCTGCACTCCAACGGGGGTAATTACATCACGACCTTTCCAAGTTATCAGTTTTGTTTTAATATAAATGTTTTTTTTTTCTTTCTGTGGTTGTACATGGTGGCGTGTTTATTTGCTGTGTTACAGTGATGGGCAACCAGCGGTTCGTCACAGAGCCGGACAACTTCAACGTCAGTCGAGGACTAGTGGTGGTCCTCAACTGCAAGATCGCGGAGAGACAGGGCTTGGTGCAGTGGACGCAAAACGGTGTAGCGCTGGGCGCCGACAGATCGCTTCCCGGATACCCGCGCTATTCCATGATCGGCGCAGAGTCTGGCGGAATCGGTCAGTTCTTTATTTGTTTACTTTTTAATTTTTAGTTAAGGTGGAGTGGAACAGGAGAGTGTGCGTTGGCGTTCGTCGAAATTCTGTGTGTGTGCGTGTGCGCGTGCGTGTGTGTGTGTTGGATGGAAGTGTGAAGGGTGTGACGCGTATGAGCTGAGGTAGGCTATTCTTGCCCAGTCCGAGTGGACATGCAGTCAGACCTGTTATTAATGGGAACAGCGGATCGCCATCCTTTAGCACTTTGTGTGGCCATTTTTGAAGAGACAGACATACGGGAGTTAACAAACAAACAACATTTATCACCAATTCGGATTGTACAGATCTATATCCTTGTCTACAATGAAAGACGAAAACAATGAAATACACTTTCTTGTACGCTTATTAATTTATTTTTTTTCTTTCTTTCTGTCTTTCTTTCTTTCTTATTGTTTGTTGTAATATTTTTGAAGATTAACTGAAATGTGTGCTCTTTGTGGATGATCGAGTTTGAGGCAGCCCCGCAAATCTCAACTTCTGTTAGAAAGTCAAGGTAACGTTCCGGCGTTTGGAGGAATTCCGTCTTTTTTTAAATTCAAAAGCCACCACAAGCGTCATTGTAGGGTGTTAGACATCACTGTGGGAGTGTCATGTTGTGGTGGGGAGTGGGGTGGGGTGAGAGTGACAGACAGAGATAGAGGGGAGGCGCTGGAGAGTGAGAATAAGGTGATAGGAGAGGGAGCCATGGGGTGCGTGCGAGTTTTTCCTACCTCTTGTTTCTAAAGCCGCTGAGATGAGAGTGTTTTGATGGTGCAAGACATCACAGTTGAGGTTGGATGGTACGATGAAGTAACGGGGGGAGAGGGTGAAGGGGAGAGGAGGGGGGAGGTGGATTGAGTGAGAAAGAGTGGTGAGGAGAGAGAGTGTGTGAGAGAGAGAGAGAGAGGGTGGGGGGCACATAAACAAGTAGGAGCAGAAAGGAACATTAATTTGAGAATTAGGATGGAAGAATGTAGAACACAGAGGGGTGTGTGTAGGGAGGGAGGGGAGAAGGGTAGAATGACAGAACGAAAAAAGAGATTAGAACGGAGAAGGAGACTTTACAATTAACTGAAGAAAGAAGAGCTGGAGGAAGAAGGGAGATGGAGACTTTACAACTGAAGAAAGAAGGGCTGGAGGAAGAAAGGAGATGGAGACTTTACAACTGAAGAAAGAAGGGCTGGAGGAAGAAGGGAGAAGGAGACTTTACAACTGAAGAAAGAAGGGCTGGAGGAAGAAGGGAGAAGGAGACTTTACAACTGAAGAAAGAAAAATTGGAGGGAGAAGGGAGAAGGAGACTTTACAACTGAAGAAAGAAGAGCTGGAGGAAGAAGGGAGAAGGAGACTTTACAACTGAAGAAGAAAGAAGGGCTGGAGGAAGAATGGAGAAGGAGACTTTACAACTGAAGAAGAAAGAAGGGCTGGAGGAAGAAGGGAGAAGGAGACTTTACAACTGAAGAAGAAAGAAGAGCTGGAGGAAGATGGGAGAAGGAGACTTTACAACTGAAGAAGAAAGAAGAGCTGGAGGAAGAATGGAGAAGGAGACTTTACAACTGAAGAAGAAAGAAGGGCTGGAGGAAGAAGGGAGAAGGAGACTTTACAACTGAAGAAGAAAGAAGAGCTGAAGGGAAAAGGAGACTTTACAACTGAAGAAAGAAGGGCTGGAGGGAGAAGGAGACTTTACAACTGAAGAAGAAAGAAGGGCTGGAGGAAGAAGGGAGAAGGAGACTTTACAACTGAAGAAGAAAGAAGAGCTGGAGGAAGATGGGAGAAGGAGACTTTACAACTGAAGAAAGAAGAGCTGGAGGAAGAAGGGAAAAGGAGACTTTACAACTGAAGAAAGAAGAGCTGGAGGAAGAAGGGAGAAGGAGACTTTACAACTGAAGAAGAAAGAAGAGCTGGAGGAAGATGGGAGAAGGAGACTTTACAACTGAAGAAAGAAGAGCTGGAGGAAGAAGGGAAAAGGAGACTTTACAACTGAAGAAAGAAGAGCTAGAGGAAGAAGGGAAAAGGAGACTTTACGACTGAAGAAAGAAGAGCTGGAGGAAGAAGGGAAAAGGAGACTTTACAACTGAAGAAAGAAGAGCTGGAGGAAGAAGGGAAAAGGAGACTTTACAACTGAAGAAAGAAGAGCTGGAGGAAGAAGGGAAAAGGAGACTTTACGACTGAAGAAGAAAGAAGAGCTGAAGGGAAAAGGAGACATTACAACTGAAGAAGAAAGAAGAGCTGGAGGAAGAAGGGAGAAGGAGACTTTACAACTGAAGAAAGAAGAGCTGGAGGAAGAAGGGAAAAGGAGACTTTACGACTGAAGAAGAAAGAAGAGCTGAAGGGAAAAGGAGACATTACAACTGAAGAAGAAAGAAGAGCTGAAGGGAAAAGGAGACTTTACAACTGAAGAAAGAAGAGCTGGAGGAAGAAGGGAGAAGGAGACTTTACAACTGAAGAAAGAAGAGCTGGAGGAAGAAGGTAGAAGGAGACTTTACAACTGAAGAAAGAAGAGCTGGAGGAAGAAGGGAGAAGGAGACTTTACAACTGAAGAAAGAAGAGCTGGAGGAAGAAGGGAGAAGGAGACTTTACAACTGAAGAAAGAAGAGCTGGAGGAAGAAGGTAGAAGGAGACTTTACAACTGAAGAAAGAAGAGCTGGAGGAAGAAGGGAGAAGGAGACTTTACAACTGAAGAAAGAAGAGCTAGAGGAAGAAGGGAGAAGGAGACTTTACAACTGAAGAAAGAAGAGCTGGAGGAAGAAGGGAGAAGGAGACTTTACAACTGAAGAAAGAAGAGCTGGAGGAAGAAGGGAGAAGGAGACTTTACAACTGAAGAAAGAAGAGCTAGAGGAAGAAGGGAGAAGGAGACTTTACAACTGAAGAAAGAAGAGCTGGAGGAAGAAGGGAGAAGGAGACTTTACAACTGAAGAAAGAAGAGCTGGAGGAAGAAGGGAGAAGGAGACTTTACAACTGAAGAAAGAAGAGCTAGAGGAAGAAGGGAAAAGGAGACTTTACAACTGAAGAAAGAAGAGCTGGAGGAAGAAGGGAGAAGGAGACTTTACAACTGAAGAAAGAAGGGCTGGAGGAAGAAGGGAGAAGGAGACTTTACAACTGAAGAAGAAAGAAGGGCTGGAGGAAGAAGGGAGAAGGAGACTTTACAACTGAAGAAGAAAGAAGAGCTGGAGGAAGAAGGGAGAAGGAGACTTTACAACTGAAGAAGAAAGAAGGGCTGGAGGAAGAAGGGAGAAGGAGACTTTACAACTGAAGAAAGAAGAGCTGGAGGAAGAAGGGAGAAGGAGACTTTACAACTGAAGAAGAAAGAAGAGCTGGAGGAAGAAGGGAGAAGGAGACTTTACAACTGAAGAAAGAAGAGCTGGAGGAAGAAGGTAGAAGGAGACTTTACAACTGAAGAAAGAAGAGCTGGAGGAAGAAGGGAGAAGGAGACTTTACAACTGAAGAAAGAAGAGCTAGAGGAAGAAGGGAGAAGGAGACTTTACAACTGAAGAAAGAAGAGCTGGAGGAAGAAGGGAGAAGGAGACTTTACAACTGAAGAAAGAAGAGCTGGAGGAAGAAGGGAGAAGGAGACTTTACAACTGAAGAAAGAAGAGCTAGAGGAAGAAGGGAGAAGGAGACTTTACAACTGAAGAAAGAAGAGCTGGAGGAAGAAGGGAGAAGGAGACTTTACAACTGAAGAAAGAAGAGCTGGAGGAAGAAGGGAGAAGGAGACTTTACAACTGAAGAAAGAAGAGCTAGAGGAAGAAGGGAAAAGGAGACTTTACAACTGAAGAAAGAAGAGCTGGAGGAAGAAGGGAGAAGGAGACTTTACAACTGAAGAAAGAAGGGCTGGAGGAAGAAGGGAGAAGGAGACTTTACAACTGAAGAAGAAAGAAGGGCTGGAGGAAGAAGGGAGAAGGAGACTTTACAACTGAAGAAGAAAGAAGAGCTGGAGGAAGAAGGGAGAAGGAGACTTTACAACTGAAGAAGAAAGAAGGGCTGGAGGAAGAAGGGAGAAGGAGACTTTACAACTGAAGAAAGAAGAGCTGGAGGAAGAAGGGAGAAGGAGACTTTACAACTGAAGAAGAAAGAAGAGCTGGAGGAAGAAGGGAGAAGGAGACTTTACAACTGAAGAAAGAAGGGCTGGAGGAAGATGGGAGATAAGCTGGGGAATGGAAGGAGAAAGGTGGAGACGGCGTCGGGGAGCAGTAAAAGAGGTGTTGGACTGAAGCTAGTCTTACACCCCGTCGTACGTGGGGCTACGAGTGGTTTGCGTGCTAAAAATGGACCAAGTCGTGAGATGCACGCAAGTGGAAAGTACGTTTTTTCGTGGTCGCAAACACGACGCAGAGCATGCAGCCTGGAAACTGGGCGGCCAGTTTTTCGCTGCGACTTGTTTGCGACAATTAGGACGCCTGGAGCACGCACGGGGTACGCAAGACAGAAGTACGGAGTAAGTTCGATAGGCGTGCGTGGCAGGCTTCTTTATCTGTATGTGTTTTCCGTTTATGGCCCCAACGCAGTGATGAAAGTTCCACTTGGTAGAGAACTCACTGGCCAAAGCTCGCCATCCCTTGACATCCTGTGGTAAACCAAAGAGTTCCTCCCTGTACTCTTCATAAATTGCAGCACAAACTTGTGGGATGAATTGAGACATGGTACTGTTGGACACGCGGAACGAATACATACCTGTCAAGTGCTACGGATTTTTGCGTAGCGCTACGCATTTTAAACATTTTCCCATTGCTACGGCGTATCACAAAGCTGCTACGCAATTTTTCAAAAGTGGCGATTATATTTTTTAACCAAGGGGTTTTTCGCGCGAAAGTAGTCTGTTGCGGTCGAGTCCGGTTTAAAGACACTTAGTAAAAGCACCGCACTTCCGCAACACGTGTTCGTTCAGAACTTCAGTCTACAATCAGTCTTTGTGAGGGAGAGACAGATGGAGTTGAACAAAGAAAATGGCAAAGCCTCCACCAAAAAAACTCAAACGACCAGGAAGGCACCTTAAACCATGTTTTGTGAATAAGCAAATTTGTTTGCGGGAAAATAGTTCATCTGCTTTTTCTGTGTCAGTGATTGTCTCCCTTGTTTTTTTTGTTTTTTTTGTTTTTTTGTTTGTTAATGATTGCCTAGCTTATTTTCTGTCTGTATGTTTTGTGTGTGTTTTTTTTGTTGTTTTTGTTTTGCATTTTCACTTTTATTTTGAAAAACGTACATGAAAATGTTTATAATGGTTTATAATGATAATGATAATGGTAATAGCTAAAGTGTTGTGCATTAACAAGATTTTACAATAAATTTGTAAACACATTGGATGTGTGTGTTTATATTGGATGCAGAAGTTTCCAGTTTTGTTGCGAATCGCGTGATTCACATTAGTGCTACACCAAACCTCCATTTGCTATGGTTTTTCTGTTAAATTGCTACACCACAACCCGAAAACCCCTTGACAGGTATGCGAATACTCAAGACTCTTGTAACTGTTCCCAGTGGCAAGGTACCGCAGTGTAACGACCAGCTTCAGGCCAGGCTCCAGAGGGGTTCTGCTCCTACACAAACAATACATGGAAAGAACATATGTCAAAACGAATACAAATATTTAACTGATTTATCTCATCTGATATATATCAGATTAATAAACCTCGAAAATTTGAAATTGGATTTATAAAAATGTGTTTTATATTACATACATACATACATACATACATACATACATACATACATACATACATACATACATACATACATACATTATACATACATACAAATAGATAGATATAGATAGATAGATATATAGGCCTACACACACACATACACACAAAGATATCTTATATAATATTTGATATATCTGTTAAAATAAATAAGCTATCTATATTCCATATTGAATAGTGAAATGGCTTGCCATAAATATATGTTGCCATAGATACATTGTTGTACTGCAAACTTGTAATAATAAAGTCGCGAGTTCAATAAATCCTTGTTAATCTTTGTTAATCCTTATCATTCACTTGAAGGATACCTGAATGTAGATACATGTATATCCTACAAATACTGATATACACATTGTTGGTGAATATTGCTCTTACCTTGGACTCTTGGAGATCCGGGGAGCTACACGTTGAAGCACTTCAGCAAACAGGCTCCTATCCATACGGATGAACCCAAGGTAGTTTCCAGCAGACTGTTTGTCAAGCTCCTGTAACAACGTCTCATACTGGCCAAACAGAGGTCTTCTTGTCAGCCATGGCTTCACCCAATAACGCCTCCTTCTTCTTTGCCTCTCTTGCAGCCGATCCAGAGCAACTACTGCGAGCACTGCATCACGGTCTTCCGCTTCCTCTTGCAACAACAGCCACAGAAGACGATGGCGCATCCTTCTTGATATTGCCATATTGGATGCTGAACCATGGAATGATGAAGAGATTCAGTGCACCCTTTTATATTATCGTGCGTTCTTTCAATTTGACGCACGATTGTCTTGCTTAACACTTCCGTGTTTCTTACGTTTCTCTTACTTCGTAAGTAGGATTTCTGAAACCGTAGGCTTCACTTGCAACTCATGTACGATTATCCCACTCATTGCGTGCGACAGAAGTACAAATCGTACGTGCTCCTTACTTCTTCCTACTTACAGAAAGGCGTACGGACCACTTGCGTGCCTCACGTTTAGAGCAAGACGCACTCACTTATCAAGTACTTACGACGTACTTTCTCTCTGATTTGATTTTCATCGTGCGAGAACTCTACGACTAACAGGAACTCCGAGGACGCACGATCTATAACCACGTACGACGGGATGTAAGAGAGCCTTGAGGAAAGGTGTTTGTGGCTGGCGCTGTGGTAGGCGGTTTATCGCCAGCCTTACGTTGCTAACCCTGATTGCTTTTGCCTGTTCGCCATCTGTCGGCTAAGCGTCAAAGATGGGAGTCAGAGCTACGTAATGATGCCACGGGGACGTAGCACACGCGCTGACCATAATAGGCATTCACCGGATCACTTTTGTTCAATGATAAAGTTAGAAGAGGAAACGGGTGACTTGATTTTACCGCCTCTTAAGGACTGAATGGAATGGATTGTTTAGGTTTATACTTTACCCACAAACCAATATTTATTGCAGAAAGCGTTGGTATAAAGTTAAGGCCTAGTCTTACAACCCGCCATCGGTATAACAATTAATTACAACCTCAACAAATCTAACCTCTAACAATAGGCCTACGACTAAGTACAAAGTAATTTGTATCTATTTATTTCAATGTTTTTATAGAGCGCTTTTCTAGCTCAGGACCTGATCAAGGCGCTGTCCGAAACAGGAGCAAACTCAATATAATCTCTAGGAGACGATGAGCATACCATGTTACAATGACTATTACAATCACACCAAAAACACCGAAGGATCTCGATGAATCGGTAAGTAAAGCAAATGTACCGGCAGTTCCCAGAATAATGCAATCAGTAGAGTGTGTTCGGAGATTTCGGATTTCATCTCCTGCGAGGCAAAACCATTAAAACTGCCTGTTATCACTGACCATTGTACTGCTAGCACCGACCATTGTACTGCTAGCACTGACCATTGTACTGCTAGCACTGAACATTGTACTGCTAGCACTGACCATTGTACTGTTATCACTGACCATTGTACTGCTAGCACTGACCATTGTACTGCTAGCACTGACCATTGTACTGCTAGCACTGACCATTGTACTGCTAGCACTGACCATTGTACTGCTAGCACTGACCATTGTACTGCTAACACTGACCATTGTACTGCTAACACTGAACATTGTACTGCTAGCACTGAACATTGTGCTGCTAGCACTGACCATTGTACTGCTAACACTATCCGTAATTGTTGTGGTCGTTTTGCAGCATAGTGGTTGTTGTTGTTGTTGTTTGTAGATTATAGTCACACGACACTTTCGCATATAGGTGACTACTGGACCGATTTATACTGACACCAGCGGGCCAGTTGTTGGTAAAGGGGAAAATAATATGATCACACGTTGACCAATCCGGGATTCGAACCAGCGACCTTTCGGTTACTAGCAAGCTCTTACCAACTGAGTTACCCGGCCCCACGAGCATAGTGTGTGGGTTGGTACTATTGTTCTACAGCGCTTGTCCAGCTCACCACAGGCTCAAGGCACTGGCCGATACAGGATCTCACTCTGCCGATACAGGATCTCACTCTTCCGCTCCAGACCCGGGGGTTAGGTGACGATGGGATCGCTATTTTCTGCCGTACCCTTTAAAGTCTGAAATCACTTAGGTGAAAAGACGTTAGAAACAATCAATCCTCTGCCGTACCACTTTTGTGTGTCAGTGTTACACTACTGTAAGGGGAGAATGGCATGAGGAGTCATTATGGACTATGTAGTGAAGGCGTACCCTAGCATTTTATTGGTCCTGTTGGCTATCAAACAACAACGCTCTTACAGTCATGCCAGACCGTCTCTCTTCTCTAAGGACGCTAAAAAAGTTCGGGTACTACACCTCCCTCCCGCCTCCCACCCTCCCCCCATCCCTCATCCCTCTTCATCGCTCCCGCCGCACCCCATGCCTCGTGGCGAAGTAGATTAGTCGCCGGTTTCCTATGCCGAAGGTCGCGGGTTCGATTCCCGCAAGGGACGAACATATATGACTTAGGTACGGGACTATTGAGGTCACCGAGGGTTTTCTCCGGGCACTCCGGTTGCCTCCATCCCTTGAATAATAGTTTTGGATGCAGTCAATATAAAATTTTAAAAATAAAAATTCGAATTTCTTTCCGTCTTTCAATAACGATTTCCCCGCCTTTACACCACCTGTTTGAGTGATGGATGTTTATTTGTTGTGTGTGTGTGTGTGTGATGGTGGATGAGACAGGTGAGCGTGTATGTTGGTACAGATCGCCGCATTTTGAGCCTGATTGACTTGTGGAAAGGCGCGTATATAGCATCCAGTATTATTATTATTATTATTATTATTATTATTATTATTATTATTATTATTATTATTATTACATAGCTTTCATACCCATACCCGTTTCTTTTTAAAGAGCCTTCTAAGCAAGTAATTGTAGTTCCCTTCCTAGATCCTCCCCCACCCCCTTCTCTCTCCCGCCTTTCCCTCTCTCTCTCTCTCTCTCTCTCTCTCTCTCTCTCTCTCTCTCTCCTTCTCTCTCTCCCCCGTTTACCTGGGAAAGTAGTTGGAGACACTTAAGCAATTTTAGTTTATTGTCTTCATTGTTAAGCAGCATATATAGTATTTTATATTTGATGGTTTTTATATCACACTTTTCCCGTGCCAACAGCTGCTCAAGGCGCTGGCCGATCAACAATCTGGCTAAACCGCCCGAGGCGCCCACTGGCAGCCTTTGAGCGCACAGTCCCAGATGACTGAGCACAGTCCCAGATGACTGAGCACAGTCCCAGATGACTGAGCACAGTCCCAGATGACTGAGCACAGTCCTAGGGGATGGGGGAGAAGAGATCTAGTGCGTGCTGGGTGTATTTGTGTCTAGAACGCGAGCGTCAGGATCTTTAAAGTTCGTGTGATTGAATGCGTCCGTGCACAGACTAGTCCTCGGTTTATACTCTCATACGAAAGAGTACGGGTAAAATCCGAATTTCTTTCCTTCACCGTACCCCCGTTTGGGTGCCGGGGGTTTCAGTATAAATAGTATCCCCACTTTATGGAAATTTAGTGCTTTAAATTCCCACTGTCGCTGTCTTCCTCATTTGCTCTTTCCCATTCCTGCTCTTTTCTATCAATCTGCTATACTATCGTCTTCTTCGCTAGCCCAGTCTCCTAATTTTTTTCTTGAAAACTCTTCCTGGACAAGACTCCTTGTTTGTGTATGAGGTCTGTTAGATCAGCCTGGGAATATTGGTCGCTTTTTGCCAGGTGGTCACTAGGGCTTCCTATGATGTTATTATTTAGCAATGTAGGCATTTTATATGTATGTGTTTTGTTGATAATTTATAATGATGTTTGTATTCTATTTTGTTTTTTGTAAACGGGGGTTCGATAAGTTGGGGTGAAGCCTCAGCCGTCCCCTGCGTGGGATGTCTTTATTGTAAAGTGACTGGCTGGTGGAGAGCTTTCGGTTTTACCACTAGGGTTGTTTCAGCAGATCTTTTATGCGGATCGGGGGTTGTCCGGTCCTGATTTTGCTCGGAAGAGTCCGCTGGACCTAAAGCAATAATAATGTAATGTAATGTTTCCTTCACCGTTTCCTCCTCCTGTTTTGTCCTTCGATATCAACTTTTCTAGTTATAATCCAACCCTCGTCGCAAAAGACGCGCCATTGCTACCAGTTTGTGCACTGATCCACCCCGGCCTGCGGAGCAGCATTAATGAAGGCAGAAAGATGGGGTGTAATGAAAGGAAACCGCGGTTTTCTGCCAGCGCGGCATTTACCCTGATGAGGGAAAAGTGGCGTGCTGGCACCTTAATATCGTCATGATGAGCCACGAACGTTGCTTTCACATATATTAGTAGGAGGGGAGGAGGGGTAAGAGAGATGAAGGAGAGGAGGAAGAGTAAGGTATAAAAGAAAGGGGAGACAAGCGACTTTGCAGGTAGATCTGCTCTTACAGGTAGGATCTGAGCGCGTGAAAAGCGTGTGCATGTTGGGAAGGGAATGGAGAGGGTTAGGATGAAAGGAGATCTGAACAGTTATTACTTTATGAAAGCTTACCCTGTTTTCATTATATCACATGCCCCGCATTGACATGCTCGCAGTGGTGAAGAAACTGGAGTCTCCGATGGTATGGCCACGTCACCAGATCATCAGGTCTTGCAAAGACCATCCTGCAAGGTACGGTGCAAGGAGGCAGAAGAAGAGGGGGGCATAAAAAGAGGTGGGAGGACAACATTCGAGGATGGACTGGCTTGACACTGAGCGAAGCCATGAGGGTTGCTGAGGACATGGAAAGATGGAGTACGCTGGTTAAACAATCATCTGTTCTGCCCCAACGACCTCCGAGTTACGGGATAGGATAGGATAGGATAAGATAGGATAGGATTAATAATACAGGTGGTTGAAAAGTAACTCCCTATTGAACATTGCTGATAACCTTTGTATTGCATTTGTATGAAACAACAGGTATCGGGATCCTTACAGTGATAGACTTGCATTGCTGATCAATGGTTTTAACTCGTACTGACTGACACAAAGCAGAGCACCAGTTCTCCGCCTTTCAGGAACTTACTCGCTACTCAAACTTTTACCGAGAGCGCCATCTTTTTTGCGATTTCGGTTCTGTTCAAACATTTTAATCTTTCTGCTAAGGCCCTGCTGTACTTCAACGTAAGAGGATTTAAATGATCTCATCTTCGCTCTACTGTAATCTAAATCGGCTGCTTTGTGCACACCGTCTCCTTGACCTTTATATCTGCCCCATCGTGCCGGCTAAACTTCATTTTTAAATGAACGCCTTCTTTGTGCAGGTAGGGATGAGCTGTTAATGTTGACGCTTTGCAGACCAGCTCCGGCAGCTCTTTGTCTTCTTGGCCTGGTTTTAGCACAGAGAGTTCAGCAACATGCAGCCACATTTTATAACAGTAGCCAACATCAGCGTTATCCAGGAGACACTGTCTGCACTGATACACTGACATTCAAACGCATCATTAGCAAAAACCTGTGTGGCTACCGGCGCTGTATGGTCTAATCAAATCAATAACAAATTATTTCAAATTCTTCCAGATTTGTCTGCTTCTTTAGCTGACTTTTGCGTCCACTCGCAAAGAAGAAACTGTTTTGGCTCGCTTTCATATTGTGCATACTTATGTAACCCATAGTTTCCTTTTGAAAGGAGAAGAACCACCGTGGTACTTTGCATGTGACAAATCCTTTTCCGTCCGCCATTTTATATCTGAATGTGCTGATTTGGTTTATGACAGAGAAAGATATTTTGGTTGGATACCTTTTATTGAGATTTTTAAAATTTGCAATGGTCAAAACATGTTTACATTTTTACGTGATGTCGGTTTATTTTATGGCATATAGGTCATATCTTGTTGTTTGTGTACTTGTTTACATTTCATCAGTAATGCTAGTTTTATGTCCACCTTTTATCATATGTTAATGTTAGTATTCTAATCTTATTTTGAATAGTTTTGTGTGGTCCTGATTCGGCTCTTAGCAGTCCACTGGACCCTATATTCATTGAATATCTATCTACCGGCAATGTAGATATACAGGTTTTAATCACCATCACCATCGTCGTCGTCGTCGTCATCATATCCGTTTGCTTAAGACGTTCCTGGCGCAAGTGTCTTCACTGGACTTTGTCTGATAGTCTTTTGTGACCTGGGCTTTGGTTTGGTTTCCCTTCATTCTCCACCATACTGCCTCAAACTGCTCCTTTCTGTTCCCGCTTGTCCCACAGAAAATGTACCTTTAAATGAAGACAAGCTCCTGCCCAGAGGAAGAGTGTTAGACTGCAAAACAGTTGTTCCACTTGAAATATCGTCCGCATCAACAGCTTTTGTTCCTCTGCCTATCTTATCTTCTGGTTCCTTCTCCTCTGGTCTCGTGCTTCATCGTCTGGCGGGAAGTGTAAACTATAAAGCGCTGGGCTGCATTATCCCCCTTTCATCGCTCTCTTCATGACACAACACAAGAGGCGTGATTGAATGAGCTCTGGCACTCGCATCAAGCTAACGATAGAATGTTGCAACTCACTTTCCAGACGCCGACCGCCGTCACCTTAGTGCGTCAGCTAGGGGCTGTATGTATGAACCACTGATGATGATGATTGGATATTGGATAACTTTAAAACATTTTCGAAATCGTGCCTAGTGGCTTCCTTTTCTTTGTGGATTGTACACAGCTAACAAGCAGCAAGACGGTGAATTTGAGATAGGGATAGATTCAGACAGATTAAAACAAAAAGGAAAGCAGGAAAATATGAAAAAAGGTTTGTTATGTCAAGCAATAATTACATGGCACGGATTTAAATTAAGCCGTTTGTGAAAATGGCATTGCATGTCACCTGTCATTGTGCTTCCGGTGGAGTGATTAGTTGTTTTTGGATACGACCATTACATTGGTTTTTCAGCGGTGTCTTGCTTTCAATACCGCAGACTGGCTTTCAGCAATCTGAACACTGGAGTTCCATGCTTGAAGCGGTCCTAAACCGTAGTCCTAAACTGGGACAGTTTTCCCATTTCAGCTGGGGACTTTCTACATATTTATTTCTACCGCAAACTAATTTTATTTTGTATCAACCCGAGATACTTCTTAGCCCTACAACAGCAGCCAAACAGCACAAGAAACAAAACGCGCCAAAACATCCACTTTACAGCAGATCAGCGGCCCATTGCCTACCGGAGTACCAGAATAGGTGGCGGCTTTGAAGATACGTACCGTGGACTTCAGCTTTCATGCATACCCATCCACATCAAGGTGTAGTTAAGCTTAGATGTAGAGGGTTGCGGCTGGGATTCAGCTCATGCGAACAGAGCAAGAAGTTTAGCAGGTGTAGGGTTCGATCCTTGGCGAAATTGAAACGGCTTTGTTTTGTTGTTACACGTCAATAAGCTTACTATCGTCCTGTACTTCAACTTTTCCGGCTTGTGTAACCATTATCTCGTCTTGGAGCTTTAGTTTGTAGTCATTGGGCTCACAGGTCCATCGTCATGTACTTCAACTTTTCCGGCTTGTGTAACCATTATCTCGTTTTGGAGCTTTAGTTTATAGTCATTGGGCTCACAGTCAGGGCAGAAGAGCGGCGTTTCCGACTTTCAGTTGTCAGAGTTTTGCCTCAGAATTGTACTGTACACATTAACCTGTTACCTATTATTTAATTCGCTACAGTCTTGTTGTTGTTTGTCGTCTTCTTTCTTTCTCCTCGCGTCGTCGTTCTTTTTCTTCTTCCTTCTTCTTCTACCTCCTTCTTCTGTTTCTTCCTATTTCTGTTCTTCTTTTTCTTTCCCTAGACATTTGATATTCTGACTTTACAATTTAATTTCAAGGAATCCAGTAAATAAACTAAGTAATGTGTCCTGCCAATAAAACTGAAACACACATAACGAAATAACCGAGTTTCCTTTTATTAAGAAATTTAAACGGAAAGAAACGATTCTAACCAATTCCGCCAAACACTCCACCTGTATTTAACCTAGGCGTAAAACGTATCCGAAAATGACGAACCTTGTTGACGGAAGCAGGGGAAAGAAGCTACACATCACGAGGTGTGAATTGATCCAACAGGATGCTGCTGTTGTCTCCCATATTTCTAGCGAGAGTCGCGGTTCTTCTTTTTGGGAGTATTTTAGTCCTTGCGATGGAGCCAACTGGTTTTGCAGTTTGACGAAACAGCGAGGAGAGAGGCAGACGATTTGCTACATTTAGATGAACTCTGTGCGTGGTCGAAAGCTGACAGAGGGAAGGGTGGCTGTGTCCAAAATTGAGTTTAACTGGGAAAATCGTAACGCTCACTACTAAAGTTTAGCGGGAAACAGAGTAGGGAAATAAAAAAAATGTTTAGACAAAAATTACCTTTTTTTTTTTAAAAGCCAAGCACAGAATGAAAGTAATTTAAATAACCGTGGAAATTAATCTGGGCTAAGCGTTCACAAAATGGAATAAATTACGAGGGGCGAATAGACTAGAAACGAAAGGAAAATGATGTAAAGTAAGGGTGGAGAAGATTGGGAGTCTTCCACTCAACGCAGAAATTCAATGGGCTAATTCATTGAAAGTCAACTAGAAGGTTCATCAAGACCATACTATTGACGTTCGGGGTGGGGGTGGGAAGGAGGGATGGGTAGAGAGAGGAATCAGAAGGATTAAGAAGAGGAGGGAATGAGAATTCCACTAAACGGCAGGCAGATAGTGTAGAAGGAGGGAGAGAAGGAGAGAAACAGAAAGCCCCGAAGACAAAGGGGAAACAACCCCAGGTAGGTTGTGTTGAAGACTGTTCTATCTAGCATACCTGCTATCTTCCGCCTGTGATTGAAGGGGCGACAGGACAGAAGAACAAGCACAGGTGGAAAAACAAATCAGCTATCGGATGAAGATAGATGTAGTGCAGAAGCCACAGGCTCTGCTTACAATGCTGTTCAAGGCAAGAATCCCTAGTGGAACACGGTACAGAGAGAGAGGGACTGCTGTGAATGCCTTAGAACAAATACAAAAGACCAGGGAGCGAGGAGTTAGAAAGGAAGAGAGAACCAACAACTAAAATGAATAGAAGGAGTGATTTAGCGGCAGATTTTCAAATGTCGTTGTATCAAGTTTTATTCATCAGGTGAACATAAGTTGTACTGGTTTTCAAATTTCAGATTTTCAAATGAGGTCAGAGAAAACACTAGGATAGTTATATTGGACATTAGGTAGAGCTAAATGTTGTTGTAGGCCAACACTATGGGGACAACATGTTGGATATTACAATACGCGAGGCGGTTGGGGTGAAGAGAGGGCGGGACTTAGCATGAAGAGAAAAGACCACGATGCTGAGTCTGTTGAGAGCGCAGAATTTAGAAATAACACATTACGTCTCAATTATTGTTAAAGCTTAGAATTGCACACACTGTGGTTTGTTTTGGGGATGGGAAATTGACGGGGAATGCCAGTGAATTATGTTTTGTTGTTGTTGCTGCTGAGCCGCTGCAGTTTAACATGTAAAACCTTGGATTCTGCCTCCGAGGCTTTTCCAAACAAGCTCTGCCACTTATTTCTCGACGAACCAGCGCAAATGTCTGAATGGTTGGGATGAATGTTAAGACAAGGGACTGCACTCCATCAAACTTTGGAAGTTGTGCAGACGTGAAAACGTTTAGGGACGTTCCGTGCCGCCAGTGTGCGCTTATCTGTGGGCAAATAAAAAGCTCAGGCGTTCCCAATTCTTTTGACATTGTTATATCTCTGCTTTTTGTTTCTTCCTAACTTTGTAATTCGTTGTCCGTTTCAGCATGATGGAGTAGATTTGTTGTTCTGCCCTTTATGAAATTTCAAGCCTATCTAGCTGAATTGACCAAAATCAGTTCGAGAAAGGAATGGGAAATAAGAGATCTTTTAAGTAATCAAACAAACTTAGGAAAACGTTTGGCGGTGGTGGTGGCGGCAGTGGTGGTGATGATGATGATGATGATGATGATGATGATGATGATGATGATGATGATGATTTTGTGTTTCAGGGGAATGGAACCTACAGATCGTGGACGTACAGCTGGACGACGACGGGGAGTACCAGTGTCAGGCAGGCGCCACGTCCAGTGCAGCTGGTATCCGCTCTAGAACATCCGTCATCACTGTCGTCAGTAAGTATGACGTCTTTTTCTTTGCTCTTTCTTTTTCTTTTCTCCTCCGAACTTTGACAGGATTATCTCCCGTTCAGTATTGGTTGACTTAGCTTCCCCTTTGTGTGCGTCGCACCGGATGTATCTACCATCCAAATGTCGCTCAGTATGCCCTTCCAAATGTAAACTGCACTATATCAAAAACTCATTTGCCTTCTTGGATTCTTAAATGTTATGAAACCAAGTGGAAACACTATCCGGCGTCAACAAACAGTTCGAAAACATTCCCAAACGGTTCGAAAAAGAGTTGACCTAATAAAAATACAGTTTGACCTAATTCGTCCCCTAGAGGAGAGAAAACTCACATTTTCTTGCATGTTGAAACTTACCTTGGATCTGGGAACTTGTCCATGTTCATAGAGTCTAAACCAAACCGTGTCCCCTCTCTAGACAATATATTATACCTCGTTTCTGTGGATTTATATGAGTTTATATATAAAAGCGGAAAGAGCCGGTTTAAGACAAGCATTCTTGAGGTATTTTGTGAGCCGTGTTGGACTGATGGTGTGCAGTTCCCCCCGAACATCCAACCATAGACGGAGCTCCAACCATCCCCATTGTGCTGAACAGAGCCACCAACATCACCTGCCGCGCCAACAACGGCAAGCCTGCAGCAGAAATCAGCTGGTACATGAACGGCGTGAGGATCGTCCACAACGTCTATTCCAGAAGGTAAGCTCGGGCGGCTTTAATTAAGATCCTACATCAGTCAGCTCCTTCGGAAGGGAAAGCGCCCAAATAAGAAAGTTAACATAAATAAGTGTAGGACTAAGGATATTTTAACGTTGTGGTCTGGTACAAGAAAAGTTGTATTGTTGGTGTTGTGTTTTTAAATGATTGACGTTGGCACCGATTCTTTCTTTGAGGTAATGAAGATGTATTGCATTGCATTGCATCGGTACTGTTGTAGATATTCTTTGCAACGTTTGTGGTAAGATTATTTTCTAGGCATTCATTTTCCATGACTTCGTTTTCTTCAATATTTCATTATAATAAAACACACTTATCCATTTTTGGTTTTATTATAGACTTCCCTACATTTGTCTTCTCCGTGTGCAGTCAACCTCGACCAGACGTGAAGTTCGTGGACACGGTTGGCATGGTAACCATCAACGCCTCGAAGTCGGACTCGGGACGGAGGATAGAGTGCCGAGCCCTCAACCAGTTCATGCAGGCGGCCTACGTCACTTTCGCCACTCTGGATGTACAGTGTACGTATCAAGCGTAAAAGGTGCTCATAGACACATTGAGACATCACTGAATGTTTAGTCAAGACGACATATCACACAATACCAGTATTAGTAGTTCCAGAGCTATATATAGCTCTGAAACTACTGTTTTGGGCTTTGGGCGTCTGAGGGATAAATAAAAAAAGAACTGTTCGCATCGGGCCGTGTTCTCAAGGTGGTTGCGGACAGGCGAGAGTCAAAATATTCCGCTCAGCTACATATTTTATGGGGGTGTCGGATAGCGCAGTGGTTGGAGCACTCGCTAATGTGTCGCAAGTTAAGCACCGTTCATTGCTGTTAGCACTTGGATGGGTGACTGCAAAACGTGAAGCGACATATAACAACGCCCCCAGTTGACTCCACTGTGACTGAGTACCTACTCTCTTAAGGGTGGGGAAGGTAAAGCAGCGAGGAAGAGAGATGGACATCACCCTCATTACGCTGGCCCAAGATAAGTGTGATCTCCAACATCACGCTCCCCTGCGACTACAAGGCTATGGGACTACCTTTACCTTTTACCTTACATATTTTATATAGATTTTTGGCATAGATACTATTGGTTACAAAAGCATTAAGTCTATCATTACGCATCGGTACCACAGACCTTAACGAAAGAACAAGAATTAGTCTTCGGCTATATCACTCAGAATAATAATAATAATAATAATAATAATAATAATAATAATAATAATAATAATAATAACAATAACAACAACATTTGCCTAAAGCTTCTTCCCAAAAAGACTCGACTCAAAGCACAATTTTTACACCAGTGATTAGAAAGATAACAATAAAATAAAATAATATAAAATGGGAGTAAAGTGTTTGTGATAACTGTTCTTTGTGCATCGTTTCAGATGCTCCAGAAATCACCATGACACTCAACGTCAGTCGCACACTCAGGGAATACGACTTTGTGCGCTTCATGTGTAGCGGTATGGCCAACCCTGCCGACATCGCATGGAGGTCTCTACATTTAAAAAAAAAAATTGTAGTAAATTATATTGTTATTTCGTCGTTTGAAAAAAGTACACATATTAAAAGATTTGGATAAGAGTGGCAAGAGTAGCAACGCAAGGGAGAAAACCTAAACAAGTAATGAGAATTACGACCCACATATATTACCTCCCTTGGTTACTAAAAAAATGTCTGCGTACTTTCATGTTTATTATTTTTTCTTTTCTTTAATGATGCAATTTTTAAAAAATGTATTTGATTACTTCTTGGTGCTAGATATTGTTTTTAAGAAATGTTTGCACTATTTGTGAGAATTTCTTGATTTATCATTGGCTTGTAACTCCTGATGAAGCCTTTAAGAAGAAAAACAACATATATATATATAAAGGATCTTTTAATTTGGTGTGTTCTGTCTCCTTCTACCCTTTGACTGGTCTTTTTGAAACATTATTTAAGCAGATATTGGTTTAAGTTTCTAAAGGTACTTTTTCACTAACGTTATGTTCTTGTGCGTAAATGTTGTAGGTGGTATCGGAACAACAGACAGCTGGATGGGGAGTACAGCAACATGCTGGTCATACAGCAACTTCCCTTTGACTACGATGGTGATACCATCGCCTGCACTGCTTCAAACAGTGTTGGCCAGACACGGCGAGAGATGACGTTGAGGGTCGAATGTGAGAGACACGTCTTTTATGCTCCATTGAGTGTTTTAGTCTCTGATGAGTCAAGTGACGACATCAGAGCCAGGGCACACTCCTTTCTCACTCATTCCGTCAATTTTATTTAGGCAGGAGGACTGAAATGATTAATGAGTTTTTTGTCAGCATTTTGACAAGAGGTTTACCAAATTAATATGGCACTTAAAAAAAATTATATTTTTTTTCTATTTTTTATGTAAAAGTAAAGAAATATAATGTTAATTATAAAGCCTTATTAGAATTTCTCCTTACACTAAAAGCAACCTTTAGAGGAAAAAGTAATGTTAACTGCATATCACTAATATATTAAACACGTGATTTTTGTTTTCCTTCCAGATAAGATAAGGGTAGATATAAAATTATCCATTTTGTGCTTTTCTACACAGTGGAATTGTTCAGATGAGAAATAAAAGACAGATTTTGCGTAAAAGGACTAGACATTCAGAAAATGACATTGACATTAATTACAATAAAGCTATTGTGATCTGCTTCGTACTCTGTCCCTTCATGTTGCTCACAGATGGACCAAAGATAGTGGACATTGACCCAGTGGTGGGTGCTGACTTACAGAGGCCTGTAGAGCTGCATTGTCAGGTGGACGGCAACCCTATGCCTCATATTATCTGGACGCGAAAAGACCGCGGCAGTCCCAACAACCTCACCCCCCTGTCCACCTCACCGATCTATTCCATCAGGGTAGTTACCAAGGCAACGTTTGGGGTGTACACTTGCACGGCTTCCAGCTCTGGTTTTCCTGATGCCAGCAAGGACGTCCTGCTGTTGGAGAATGGTCAGTGAGCTAAATTGTATCACTAGTTTAGTGTTCATACTCGTATGTTCGTGCATTTAATGTATATATATCTATAATATTAATATATAATGTATGTTTGTGTGTGATAGTTCGACTGGCTGTTGATATCGGTAATGGGATGTGCAAATTATGTAATTGTTAGTATACAAAATGACGCAATCCATGTCTGTTGCTCTTTTGAGCTAAAGTTTTGATGTGTGTAGTATGTATGAAGGCTTTATTGTTGGTGTTTTTGTTGGCTCCCAGACGTCTGTTGCTTGCTACCTATTGCATCGCTTATTCAAGTTTCAAGGTGTATTTATTATGGCCATAATATATGGCTCTACATTTTGTTTGTTTTCTTTGTAGGTTATTGCAGTAAAGTATTAGTGTGTACAAGAGTGTGTTTACATCTTTTGTATTGTAACCTAATGTCCTATCCTATCCTATCCTATCCCGTAACTCGGAGGTCGTAGGGGCACCACAGATTATTGTTTAACCAGCATACTCCATCTTTCCCTGTCCTCAGCAACCCTGATTGTTTCGCTCAGTGTCAAACCAGTCAATTATCGAATGTTCTCCCACCTCTTTTTCGGTCTCCCTCTTCTTCTACCTCCCTGAACTGTGCCTTGCAGGATGGTCTTTGCAAGACCTGATGATCTGGTGACGTGGCCATACCATCGGAGTTTCCGTTTTTTCACCATTGTGAGCAGGTCATCGTGTTGTCCAATGGCTTGTGTGATGGTCTGTCGGACTTCGTCGTTGGTGACGTGCTGGGTATAGGAAATGCCCAGAAGTCTTCTGTAGCACCTCACCTCCATGCTTTGTATTCTTCGTTGGACATCTGCTGTGAGTGTACATGTTTCGCAAGCATATAGGAAGATGGAGATGACAAAGGAGCGCAGCAGTCTTACTTTGGAATGTAGACTGATGGTCCTGCCTTTCAAAATTGGCTTCAACCTCGCCAGGGCAGTAGTTGTTTGTGCGATCCTGGAGAGGACTTCCTGTCGGGAACCATTGTCTGATACAATGGCTCCTAAATATTTGAAGCTATGCACTGTGTTGAGGGATTGGCCTTGGACTTTGATGTCCGTGTTGATGCCATTGGTGTTGTTGGTCATCATTTCGGTCTTCTCTGCACTTATTTCCATTCCATAGACTCTGGAGGTGGTGGCAAGCCTTTATACCAGCTGTTCAAGTTCGTGTTCCTCTCCAGCCAATCCATCAATGTCATCCGCAAAATGAAGGTTGGAGATTGCTCTTCCCCCTATGCTGACTGTGCCTTCGTGATCTGCAATGGTATCTGACATGATGCGCGCTAGGAAGATGTTGAAGAGTGTTGGAGAGAGTTGGCATCCCTGACGCACACCGATTGTTGTTCTGAACCAGTTTCCGATGGCGTTGTGGAGGACTGCACTGGTAGCCTTGTCATACAGGCTTTTGATGACTTCAATAATTTTAGAGCTGATGTTGTACACTCTCATGGTTGCCCACAGAGCTGCATGCCAGACTCGGTCAAACGCCTTTTTGAAGTCTACGAACACATGATATAGATATTGTTTGTGCTGTAGGTATTTCTCGCAGATTATTCTGAGGTTGAAAATCTCTTCAGTGGTACTTCGCCCTGCCCTGAATCCTGCTTGCTCTTCAGCTATGATTTGTTCAGCTTGGGGTTTCAACCGGTTTAGTATTATTTTCTCATTCCTGAATGTTCTGTTGTAAATTGTACATGGGTGGGTCTTTGTGTTTGAGTCACTGCTGCATGTATGTACTTCAATGCATTCACGTAGTTACAAACACAAGGATAGGGGAAACCTGTTAGCAGTTTCTTATATCAAAGATCGCGGGTTCCAAAACCGCATGTTGACGAACTTACCATGACTACAAGACTTTCCAGGACGAGGGTTTTCTCCGGGTACTCCAGTTTCTTCCCTCCCTTCAATAATAGTAATGGATGCTGTCGATCTAAATTATTTTTTTAAAAACCGAAATTGATTTCTCTTCCGCTTTCTGTAATAGAAATCTCTAGATCGCAGCGCCTTGAGTTTAATTGAAGAAAAGTTTGTGATAGCATCCTGCATTATTATTATTATTTATTAAGTTTGACAAATGTAGTTTTAATTGAAAACTTTTTTTTTTCTTCTCACCAGCTGCACCAGTAATTCGGGGCGAGACACAACAGTATGCAGAGGAAGGGGAGCATGGAAAGTTGGAGTGTACGGCACACTCTGTCCCCAGACCTAGCAGCATGGTGTGGCTGAGAAACGGCAAGGTTATAGACTATGCCGGCTCTGGAAGGTAGGTACTGGGTTAACGCTGATCTAGCCTTTATTGCGTGTTTACCATTCATTATCTTCTTCAAAGAACATGAAAACACCGTGTCAAAATGCTAATGCATCTTTGTGTATAGTTTTGGGCGCTGCCTTTAAGAGACATTTGTGTACTAACTGCGTGAGAATGCATCTTGAATTACTTGGCGAGTGTGTGTGCAAGTGAATTACAGTGTGTTATAAAGATATTAGTTTTTATATGAAAGTTAACTGTTAATAGTTCATGAGTTTTCCTTTTTTTTTTTTTTAATAGTAAAACCACCTAGCTAGAGGTATGTCTAATATAGGAGGATAAATATTAATAATATTACTATTATTTGTGTGTTTGGTTGAAGGTTTTCTGCAGAAGAGAAGGATTTGCTGTACGGAAAGACCAACATACTACATATTGTTAACGTACAGAAAGAAGATTTTGGCAACTATGTTTGCAACGTTACAAACAATTACGGCCAGGATAACAAGACCCTCACCCTACTGGAAAAAAGTGAGTTTTGTGTTAACATAGTAGATTTTTGAGCTTGGAAGTAGCATATATATATAGTAAGGTTACGTTTTAAATCTAGAAGGACAAAGCCCATGTCTCACATGATCCTTATGGAACTTGCAATATTTAACATGAAAATGACTGCCCAGGAAAAAAACTAAATGAAACAGTGGCATTTGATATCGACTCTAATCTTTCTATGCTCCTGACCTTAAGAAGACCTTGACTTCCGGCTCCAAATATATATGTACTATCAAATAACAAAAGTTGTATTATGCACACACACAAAAACTGAACTTGGGATGACCTTGGCCTTCAGTGACTTTGACTTTGATCTTCACATGACCCTCATGCTGTCATGTATGATGAAATAACCCAATGTTGTTGCATACTTTGGGTTAAATAGAAACATTCCATTCTATGATGACCTTTTTAAAAATGTGTTTGCAAGGCCTAAAATGACCTTGACCTTCAAGATCAACCCAAAACATCTATCATCTCTAAATACAAGTTTAAACTTTATATCTCATAGTTTAGGGTCAAAGTACATATTCTAACTGACTTTGGACAGCTCCAATGACCTTGACGTGACCAAATGTGAATATGATGTGTGTTTCATTGATATCTATCATGCTCAAAGAATTATAAATTCAATATTAATAATTTATTTTTTTTTAAGTTAATATACAAATTTTTTTTTCCACTTTTTGACTAACATTTATTGACCTTGTGACCTTGAGCTTGCATATAAGATAATTCATTCACTGATCATTTATGAGGTCTCATGGATATACACCATCTTATCAAGTTTGATTGTGATATGTGAAATCGGTTCTGATATATTAATCTGCTTGCAAGTTTTGCACATCCAGAGGGTGGACCCCAAAACGGACGTAAAAAAATTTTCATGTCATTTTTGGACTATTTAGGACTCATCTCACACAGATTTGCATAAATGAAGAAAAAAAAATTTGAAGAGTTCTATTTCCTGTTTCTGCATGGTCATCTAGTATTGGAAATGCAGATCTCATTAGAAATACATTTTTAAATTACAAGGGCTAAGCCTATATGACTCACATGCTCCTTATCGAACTCAATATTTTACATGAGTTCAGGAAAAACAATGAAATGGTTGCATTTTTTATATGTTTTTGCATGGCCTAAAATATGATCATGACCTTCAAGATCAATGCAAAAACGGAACAAATATGAAAGATCGATCTATCATCTTTAAATACAACAAATTTGGATTTAATATCTCATAGTTTAGGGTCAAGGTCACTTCAAAGCACCTATACAAGCCGACTTTGGGCAGCTCCAGTGACCTTGACATTGGAGTGAGATTGACTAATTTGTGTAGTATGTGTGTTTCAATGATATCTATCCTGCTTAAAAGAATCGTAAGTTCAATATTAATAACTTAGGAAAAAAAAAGGAAATTTTGTGGAAAAATTGTCATTTTAAAAACTTAACATTTGATGACTCTGTAACCTTGACTTTGAAGTGAAGTCATTCATTCACCGATCATTTTCGAGGTCTTTTGGGGTATACACTATCTTAACAAGTTTGGTTGTGATAATTTAAATAGGCTCCTGTCCGTCTTTTTTTTCCCAATATTTTTGGACTATTTAGGACTCATCTCGCACAGATTTGCAAAATTCTTGAAAACATTTTTTTCGGTGTGTACATAGACTCGCATTGCTATGGATGCGAGTCAAATATCAACAAATGCTGCATTAGTGCCTTCGATATTCTTTGCTTTCATTGAATAAACAACAGACTAAATTCGCTAACCAAAGAGATACTAATCCTCACACTGCATTAACTTATTAGATCTTCATTGCAACTGAGGTATTTCATCATTTGTTTTCTCCAAGCTGCATTAATTTCTCAGACTTTTGTTACGACTGAAGTATTTCATGGTTTTCTAAGCGTGTTTGTAATAGGATTATTATTATATTTGGATTATCAACATTTTACAGGTAACCCATTGAAAACGAAGTCTGACATTTTCCCTGAATTCTGTTAATTAACCTGCTGTATGAGTAGCGTTTTCTGTTCACAGCTGTGCCACCATTGCCATACATCATAGGAGGAGTGGTGGGCGGTGTGGCCGTCCTCTTTATCTTCGCCCTGGCTTGTGTGCTCTACAGTCGCTACAAACGTGAAGAGGGTGGCAGTGTTCTCGGTACGAATTGATATATTAAATAAAATCTGTACCTTATTTCACTGAAAATGTACATATATGTTAACCTTCATCAATATTTACACACTAATTTCTTCTCATTGTAGATACACGCGAAGATGGAGGCAGTGTTCTTGGTACGCATTATTTTATTCACATCATAAAAATAAATCTGAATTATTTTACTGAAAGTTAAAATCTATGAACCTTTTTGAATATTTAGTTATGTTATATAAAATGTCTTTTCCTTCTGGTGGATACTTTGACTAATTGTCACCCAAGAGATTTTCTTAAGTTATTGTCAAGCGTGAACAAAAATGTTATAATAGCAATCTTTAGATCAAAGACCCTCAAGTTCGATTGAATGGAAAAACCATGTGTTTAGCATTCTTCATTATTATTATTATTATTATTATTATTATTATTATTATTATTATTATTATTATTATTATTATTATTATTATTATAATATCCCCACTCCTCACATTATTATTATTACCATTATACATTATTATTATGACATCATCATAATTTTCTTAACACTTTTGTGATCATTAAATACTTTTTTAAAAATAATGTGCTTGTAAAAATATGGTTGGAAAAACAATAGAAACAATGTGTTTGATGCAAGAATGTGTTTGTAATGTTGATACTTATGGAATCCATTGGGTGAACTTGACACCAGTGGTTCTCCTTTTACAATTTTGTTGTTGATTTGATATGTGCTATCCTATCCTATCCTATCCTGTCCCATAACCCGAAGGTCGTAGGGGCACCACAGATGATCGTTTAACCAGCATACTCCATCTTTCTCTGTCCTCAGCAGCCCTCATGGCTTCGCTCAGTGTCAAACCAGTCCATTCTCGAATGTTGTCCTCCCACCTCTTTTTCGGTCTCCCCCTTCTTCTACCTCCTTGCACTGTGCCTTGCAGAATGGTCTTTGCAAGGCCTGATGATCTGGTGACGTGATATGTGCTAACAATGTTTATATTCTAAATAAATATCTTTCATGCTTTTAGTTAATCATATTGACCCGTTTGAACATGCATTTAAGCTGCAAATTATACATTCTTCTATTTTTTAAATGTAATCCACTTACGATAAATTATGTATTACAGAGGAAAGTAACTCTTTGTGAAATCTAGATTATGTATCACATAGCAAAGTAACTTGGTGACATTTAGATTATGTATCACACAGCAAAGTAACTCTCGGTGAATTCTAGATTATGTTTCACACAGCAAAGTAACTGTCGGTGAAATGTAGATTGTAACGCCAGGCACTAAATGTCTTGGGGGGACAATAAATTGATCTTAAATGTTAAGCTGATCCCAGGAAAATCTCACCTCCATATTATATCTCTAGGAACAGTCAGCATCCAGATAGGTGCCACCTCTTTGCCCCTGCGATGTATGTCTTTTATTTTTAAGCACCATTATGTATTATATTGTGGAGACCCTGGGCTGACATGTAACAGGGTCCACAACAGACACAGACAGCAGTGCAGCAGACAAGAAGAGAAAAGACGCTGACTCCCCATCCACCTTAATGGACCAGTGGCGACAGGACTACAACAAGCCCAAAGACTTCTACAGATACTCTGCAGACTACGATGAACTCAATTACAAAGTCAGTTATTCAGCATTTTTTCCCCCTGCTATTTGTAACAGTGAATTTCTACCCCATAACTACAGAATCCACTAAACCCTATAAACAATCACTAACTAAGTGAACTACACCAAATTGTTACTACGCCCATAACACCATCTAAAAATAAATGTCTATAAAATACAGCAATATTATCAATAGCATTATTGTTGTCCATAAGAGTAAAATACAGCAGTATTATAACAGTGACATACAATGTATTGTTGTCAATAACAGTGCTATACAGCAGTATTGTTTTCAATAACAGCGACGTTCAGCAGTATTGTGAGTAACAGTGAAATACAGGAGTATCGGAGTGAAATGTAGCAGTATTATTTCTTTGTGGAGATATGTGGTTGAATGGGTTCACTGTGTTAAAAGTCACAACATGTATAAGTGGCTCCTGTGGCTAACCCGTCGACCAACATCAAGACCCTGGAGTCCAGATCCAGATCCGATACCAGACTTATCTGTAGCTATGTATTGATTCGTCATAATATGCCCGTTTGGTTGGTATGGTTTGTTGTATATAGTAGGCCTATTCCAAAGCCCAATGAATATGATGTGGTGGTTGTTGCAGGACCATACAGGTAACAATAATGCTTACGGGTGCCTGGAGCCTAGTGAACCCACCTACAACAGCGGATCCCTCAATGGAGGAGATTTCACTCGTGCTATGACACCTTTAGAAAGGCAAGTGTAGACAATAGATAGAGATAGAGAGATAGATAGATAATGTGAAGCGCGCTAGCTGGGTGGGGTGAGGGGGAATTGGGATTTGTGTGGGGAGAGGGGCAAGAGAAGCTTAGATGATGGAAATTAAAAAAAAAAAGAAACTTGTTTTAGTTGCTCTATAACATTTTACCAGACAAAAAGGTTGCTTCACTTTGTAAACTTCTTATTGTTAACGTGTTAAAGGTTCACGATGGCTGGAAATGGGTGAAAACTTGTGATTTTGAACCATGAAGGTGCAGTACCATGTATGTATTAGTATTATTATAACCCCAAAGGTCACCGTTTTCTGTGTGTCTGCGACCAGGTATGAGGCAGTGTACGGCCCATCCGGCTACAGCATGAGCAGTTTTCGGGGGAGAGAGAGGACAGGCTTTGACATGAGCAACGCTAAACTTGCCACTGACGTGTAGTCCTCCATCATCCTCTCCGTTTTTCCCCCCATTATCGTCGTTAACTTCAACGACGTCTGTGAGCACGTTTCTTCAAACCCTATGAAGCCCTCTTCTGTGTCACCAATGTCTTCATAGTCTTCTCCACAAGCCTAATTAAATGATCCATCATGCGAAGTAGCCCAGCTTATCAAGCCAATATTTACTTTGTAAAGACAAATCTGGCGATTTTTTTTTTCTGCTCCAAATCAATATAGCAGGAACACTGTTTAAAGGAAAAGGATCATTTTGACAGGATCTGCACTAATCAATTGCAGAATCGTCATACTTTAGATTTACACATCCCGAGTTGCTTGGATTACAAGTGGCAATAACGGATATTTTAAAAGCTGCATATTATCAATTTATTTTGACCCAGCTCATTTCACCATGTTAATTATGAAACTACACATTACAAAACTACCTATATCATTAATAACCAACTATATTATCTCTAACGAGATATAAACGAAATGTTATAATACTAACAGTCCACTCGCAGCTGTATGCTTTGTGTGAATGTACCCAACTCACTCTACTCTATATAGGCCTTGTCATTGTGTAAAAGAGATCTAGATTTAGTTTACGAGATCTAGATTTAGTTATGCACAGTCCTGTACATGTGTTTGTGTGCAGTTTTGTTCCTATGTTTTGAAGGGACAGTTTTAAAAAAATGTGATGAAGATGAACGATACAATGCAATACAAAACTGACCGTAGTGATGGGCAAAACATATTGCTCTTCTGAGTGTATCATGAATATTGCAATTTCTCTAAATGTTCGTATTATTATTACTATTACAATGTGACGAGTAAAAGCTGATTGTCAAGGTTTTGTATACAGCGTCCAAGCCTACTGTGAAAATTGCAATTTCTCTAAATGTTCGTATTACTTTTACAATGTGACGAGTAAAAGCTGATTGTCAAGGTTTTGTATACAGCATCAGAGTCTACAGTGTGACTTTATATGCATTTTTTGCATGAAGAAAGATTTCTGCTGAAAAATCTTAAAGCTGTTTGATACGATAGCCATTATGTTCATATCCGATCTTCAGCAGACCATAAAGACTTCAGTTCTAGTTAGAAATGCACAGAACCTTATGCTTTTATGCATAGGGACAGTTGATGTGCAGTGGTATTTCCGTTTGTTGAAGCACACATGGACTATTACACATTGTGGCATACAGAATGACTGCAATATATTTTCTGCATTAAAAAAAAGAAAAAAAAAAAGAATAAAGCTGAAAAGTTATCATAAAAATTGAGTTGTGCGTTTTCAACAAAAGTTGAAGACAGTGCAGTACAGAGGGAATATTTGTATGCATTTTTGCATACAGAGCGATTGCCACACAATTTGTACATAAGACTAAACTGTGAGGTATGTGTGTTTTGCATTCAGTGTGTCTCCTTGTCGGCAGACTTGTACTTCAGTGCAGGTTGTGAAGTATACACTTGAACATCATGGAAAACATCGGACTGATGTATGACAATATGTTACAAGCTGAAAAGTATTTAAAAAGACTGCCCTAGAGTATTTGATATTGTGCATTTTCAGCCAGTCTTGGAAGCTGAAGCTGAAGGCGTTGAATGGACATTGTGGTTCAGTATGCATTTTGGTACACAAGAGACTGACATTCATTTTTCACACCACAGACAGTGTGAAAGTCTACTTGTTTGTGAAAGGAGATTCGTAGTATGTAGTGTATCATGTACCATCTTTTTTGTGAATGGGTCAGTTCATTATTCGAAGTGAAATAGATAATTTCACTTAGGATGGCTGCAGACTGTGGTGTACCTGTTATGCTTTGAGCAAACTGTGGGTGTTTCCTTTTGAAGTGATATGTTATACAATTTTGATGTGTTCATACAATGGTTTTATTATGTGTGTGTGTACTGATAAGGTATCAGGTCTTCAAATTGCTAATGAATATCACTGGTCCTTCAGGCAGAAATTATCATAATCATTTTATGTGTAGTATATCATTATTATAACTGTATTCATTGGATATATCACATTAGTATTTTACGCATAAGAGTATTATGCATATAACATCAATACCATAATTTTATTTAAAGGGTGGAATCGCACTATTGTTTTATGCACAGAAGTTTATGCATTCATCATTTTAAGAACCATTAGACATGGTTTATGTGGACATTTGAATTTTAAGTTTTCTATCATTATTTAGTTTGTAGACAATGTGTCTCATTACTTTGAGTGGAGCTGTATTTTCATTTTGTGATAGTTGCCATTCTGACATTTTCGTCATAACGGATTTTGACCACAGTATCAGAAAGAGGATACAAAAGTACGTAGTATCTTGACGCACAAGTTGACCGCAAGACACAGATGGCAAGTCTCCTCACTCAAAAATGTGTTGAATTAATTCATATATATCTCTCTACTAACATGTATTATCAATCCTGACGCATTTTGACCCAACAGACCAAAACTGCTCTGAGTTACCTAGAATAAAGCACCACAAAACGCTTGCAATTGCTTCGCACTATTTTTGCTTCTGGGCACCCTTTTGCCATAAGCGAACGTTTTCAAAATGGCACAGCACATGTTGACTGCACAACAGCCTATCAAAGTAATGTCGGCTGAAAGTGAAAGTTACCGTCAATCACACTGACGACACAAAAATACTTTCAAATATAAATACTAATTCATATGAATTGCACATAAACATAATTATTCCATCAAACAAGTACACAAATCTGACCAGACTGTAACTGACAAAAGTCCTCCCTTGCTGTTATCACCGTTGAACACATCGCCAAATCGAAATCCAACTACTTTTCAAGACCGCTACAGAGCGCTCTCTCGCGAATATAGGCTTGCCCAAACTTTCTGCCAAAGTAGTTAATATGTAGCGCTCTGGCTGGGCAACTCTCTGCAGATGTTTTGTAAGTTATTCAGTAGTAATGTATTTAGTATTGGTCAAAACAGTTTTTTTCCTCTTCTTTGCATACTGCTAATTTGTTTTTGAACAATAATTTAATGATTACAACGTTTTAGCTCCTTCAGTACTTTTTTAAATCCCTCTTTGCGCCGTTTTATTTAAGTATTTATTTATTGTTAATTGCTTTTTGGCTGTTGCTAGCAATATTGTGTTGGTTAACTCCTCATTCACTTTTTTTTCCCCTCGGAAAAGCTGTATAAGAAAGAAGAAAGAGCCCGCTTTATAAGTAATTGCACTTACATGTAATGTTTTATAACATTTGTAAACAATGAGAATTACTTTTACATTTTTTTCTGCAAGTTTAAAAAAACTAAAATTTTCCGTATATATTTTAAATGCTGTAAACATTTTACATTAGCTTTGTATTTCTATTGATACTATTACTACTAATAAAGCTGATTTACATAGCGCAGTTTTGTGATCTATGAGATCAGGCACACTGCACTTTACTGTAAATCCATTTTAAGCATTGATTAAAAGGCACAATAACTAAATAATTACAATATACAATCGCTGACCAAATACAACACGTCACATTAAATCGCATCAACTGTGTCACTAGAGATCCTTCGAGGCCTGTGATTTTCACTTTGTTTCATTTTCATTTCATGGCAAGTGTGCCATTTTTATTTCATGGTGAGAGTGCCATTTTTATTTCATGGCGAGTGTGCCATTTTCATTTCATGGTGAGAGTGCCATTGGCATTTAATGGCGAGTGTGCCATTTTCATTTCATGGTGAGTGTGTGCCATTTTCATTTCATGGCGAGTGCCGTAGCCTCTCTCACTGGCCGTCATAAGCTGACTTTCCTTTATTTCCAGTACTTCACTTCAAACTACGTTCCAAGTCTCTAAACTTAAGTATTCCCCATTTCCACCTCTAAAATGATTAAGATCGCTAACACACAATCATATCATGTAATAAATTGACAATGAATATATAATACCCATAAACTCGACCTCAATGGGAATGCCTTTTTTCATGAAACCACGCTGAAAATCCTCAACCAAGTTGGTGACTTTACATTTGCATATTAATGAGCTGCACAAACTGCTGATGTCACTGTCCCGAAAGTAGTCCACCACTATGAAACGAAGTCACTTTCAAAAGGTCCCTAATGCAAGTTCAAGGGGGGATGGTGGGGTAAGGGGTGAGAGGGAACGTTTCCTTTTCATTACTTTTATACAAAACGAGCCTTTGCCAAAGTACAGTGCAATGATATGCCCTCCCATGAAAAAAGCCTGAACTGGTTCTTTGAGATCCTGCTGCTCCAAACCCTCCTCTCACCTCATTGCCCCCCCCCCCCCCCCACTCATCCTCCATCCCCCACTCTCCTCTCAGCCACCCCACTCACATTCACTCCTCTCTGACCCTTTGTCAATCAGTAATTTCTTCTTTTTTTTTTTTCATTGGACGCTATGTATGATCTAGAGGTGTAAATAATTAATAATTAGATCCAGAGTTGTAATCAGAACACATAAAAAAAAGAACATATCAGTCTAGACCATATCAGTCTAGTCCTCAGACACCTTCACTGGTTACCAGTCAGAGAATCAATCTCAAAGTTCTCTCCCTCGGTTTCAAGTGTGTCAAAGAGCAGACCTCGCCATAATATCTTCGTGAAACTATTTTATGTCATACTCCACCAAGATCGCTTCGCCCATCCTCTGTGTGAAATTTAGCCACTCCTAATGTGGATTACCATCGAAACAAGGGCTTGGGCCAGAGAATTTTATGTGGTCCAAAACGTCTTGAACACTCCCACAACTGAGAAATTTACACAAAGACCGTTTTAGATAGTGCTAAGCTGAATCCGCAGGTACTTGTAATTTTAGCTAAGAGCACATCTTTTTTTATTTGTACATTATTTTTTGTATGGTTTTTTAAATAAAAATCTTTTGTTCCCAAGCGCCCATGAGCATGCTACCAGCATGGAGTTGCTCGAGTTACAAGTCTATGTCATTATCATAACAATCTTCATTGCGCATTGTCACTTACACAGTATCCGTTATCTTGTTTTTATTCAGTAGTGAAAACCGCTATTGCAAATTGTGGCGTGCTTTTATGCAGGCATTCTGTTAGTTAGTTAGTCATTGTTTATAGGGTCCAGCGGACTGTGAAGAGCCAATTCAGGACCACAAGTTGCTTGAAAGAAGGCTCACCCCTGATCCGTATAAAAGATCTGCTGAAACAACCACTATGGTAACACTGAAGGCACTCCACCAGCTGGTCACTTTACAATAAAGGCATACCATGCAGGGGACGCTGGGGCTGCACTCTAATTTATCAAAACCCCATTTACAAAAACAAAATAGAATATAAACGTCATAAAATATTAACGAAAAATATACATATAAAATGCCTACATTACCAAATAATAATAATAATATAGAAAGCCCTAGTAACCATTTGGCAGAAGGCGTCCAATATCCCCAAACTGATCCTACAGACCTTGTACACAAATGAAGAGTTTGGGGATTTGGGAGAGTTTTCAGGAAAAACGGTAGGCGACTGGTCTAGTGAAAAAAATATTAGAGTGACAGAACAGAATAAAAATGAGAAAAAATAGCAACAGTGGGAAGTTAAAGCAAAATAATTTCCAGACTTTGGGGATTCTATTTATACAGAAACCCCCAGGCAACCCCTTGTGGGGGTAGACATTCTGTTGACCTTGGACAGAGTTTTCCGAAATGACACTTGGGTAACCTCATTCTAAATTATAACTAGAAGGGCAGATACCATGACTCACATGCTCCTTATGGAACTTGCAATATGTAATATGAAAATGACTGCCCAGAAAAAATGGTGGCTTTAAAATACAAAGTGTACCGACTTTTACATTTCTATGCTCTTGATCTTGCGATGATCTTGACCTCTGGCTCCAAATACACAGGTGCTATCAAATAACAGCTAAAGTTGCATTATGTAAAAGAAAAAAAAACAGTGACCTTGGGATGTCCTTAACCTTCAGTGACCCTGACCTTGGGATGTCTTTGACTTCTGTGACCTTCAGATAACCTTGACCTTCACGTGACCTCTCATGCTTACGTATGATCAAAATAATCCAATGTTGCGTAGGTTAAAAGCACCATGACCTTTTTGTGTGTTAGTTATTCATTGCTTATAGGGTCCAGAGGACTGTAAAGAGCCGAATTAGGACCACAAAATCAGTACCACAACTTGGTTGAAAGAGGACTTGCCCCCGATTTGTATAAAAGATCTGCTAAAACGACCCTAGTGGTAACATTGAAGTCACTCCACCAGCGGGCCACTTTACTATAAATGCATCCCACACGGGGGACGCTGAGTCTATACTATAATTTATCGAACTGACGTTTACAAAAACAAATTAGAATGTAAACATCATTATAAAATATCAACAAAACACATACATATAAAATTTCTACATTGCTAAATATTAATATCATACTTAGGAAGCCATATACTGACCATTTGGCAGAAAGCGTCCAATATTCTCAAGCCAACCCAACAGACCTCATACACAAATGAGGACTTTTGAAGGAGTTTTCAAGAAAAAGGTAGGTGCCTGGTCTAACGAAGAAGATAGTATAGCAGATTGATAGAACAGAGTAGGAATGAGAAAGAACAAAGGAGAAAGACAGCGACAGTGGGAATATAAAGCACTAAATTTCCAGAAAGTTGGGATAATATTTATACAGAAACCCGGCATCCCCACTGGGGGCTTTCTTTGTATGTTTTTGCAAGGCCTAAAATGACCTTGACCTTCAAGATCAACGCAAAAACCGAACATATGAAAGATCAGTCTATCACCCCTAACTAAAAGTAGTTTGGACTTTATATCTCAAGGTCACTTCAAAGTACCTATACTAACTGACTTTGGACAGCTCATGACCTTTACCTTGGAGTGAGGCTGCGAAATTTAGCATAGTATGTGCATCTCATTAATATCTATCCTGCATGAAAGAATTTAAGTTCCCCCGTTGCTGGGGTTTCAGTATAAATAGTATCCCTACTTTCTGGAAATTTAGTGCTTTAAATTCCCACTGTTGCTGTCTTTCTAAGTTGCTCTTTCTCATTCCTGCTCTGTTCTATCAATCTGCTATATTATCTTCTTCTTCGCTAGACCAGTCACCTACCTTTTTTCTTGAAAACTTCCGAGACAAGACTCTTATTTGTGTATGAGGTCTGTTGAATCAGCTTGAGAATATTGGACGCTTTCTGCCAGGTGGTCACTGTGGCTTCCTATGATGTTATTATTTAGCAATTTAGGCATTTTATATGTATGTGTTTTGTTGATATTTTATAATGATGTTTGTATTCTATTTTGTTTTTGTAAACGGGGGTTTGATAAATTAGAGTACAGCCTCAGCGTCCCCTGCGTGGGATGTCTTTATTGTAAAGTGACTGGCTGGTGGAGAGCTTTCGGTTTTACCACTAGGGTTGTTTCAGCAGATCTTTATGCGGATCAGGGGTTGTCCAGTTCTGATTTGGCTCGGAAGAGTCCGCTGGACCTAAAGCAATAATCATGTAATGTAATGTAATAAATTTAAGTTCTACATTAATAACTTGAAGGGAAAACAATGAATTTTGTTTACTAACATTTGGTGACCTTGACCTTGAAGATAATTTATTCATTGATCATTTATGAGGTCTCATGGGTATATACCATCTTACCAAGTTTGGTTGTGATAATTGAAATAGTTTTTGAGATATTAAGCTACTTGCAAGTTTTGCACAGACAGTGAACAGAGGAACTTTAAAAAAAAAATTCCTTTTTGGGATTATTTAGAACTCATCTCCCACAGATTTGCTTCTTTTTCTTTTTTAGGGGAGGGGGGAGAGGGGTGGGGGGAGTTTGGAAGAGGGGAAGAGGTGAAGAGGTTCAGGTACATTGACTCGCATTGCTGTTTTTGGTCATTGCCGTTTTCACTCCCGAGTTATGTGTTTTGTTTTTCAACTTCATTGAGCAAACACATTAACCTTTCCTGCTGACAATTTTGTAAATTCATGCTATAGAAGTGGTCAATTGAAATTCTTGATCTTTCTCAATGTTCAGAGATATTTTATTTAATATGCACAAACTCCCCATCCCCACCTCCTTCCTATGGTATGGCTGCAAAATATTCAAGATGCTGGAAGCGGCAGCGCAAGGGAAAGAAGTAGGAGAATTTTGATGACATACAAATAGTAACAGTGAATTCCATTAAAATAGCACAAGTACTATTTCTTATGCCAATTTAGTGTTACCACAGATCTTTTATATGGATCAGGGGTGGGTCCCATTTCAAACAAGTTGTTGTCCCCGATTTTATGGTCCTTATTCGACCCTTTGCACCCCGCTGGACCCTGTAAGCAATGAATAACTAACTAACAAACTTGGGCATAACCCATTCTGGATTGGATTTTTGTGCTTTAATTATTTTTGCACAAGGAAAAATCATGTCAATTGAAACCTTCATCACTTGTTGACAGTTGAACACTTTATGCAAACATGGAAATATTAATGAAACTAAATGAGAAATTCAATGAATTTGAGTTAGTGACCATTTCTTACACCATGTCACCCAGGTTTTATGCGGGGCATGTTTCTAAATATGTGTTAACAGACCGTCTTCCTTTTTTTTAACAAGTATTATTGTGTATTGGGTGATCATAGGCAATTTATAAGGCAATGAACTTGTGACAAACTAAGGCAAATTAATTTCTACAAAACAGAAAAAATTGATCGTTTAATATATCTAAACGGGCTGTTACAGTTGCTGTTTATGAAGCAAAGAAAGAAGTTCGGGGTCAGTATTTTTGTTAATTACTTTATTTAGATCTATATAAAGAGCTCTTTTGTGATGTGGGTTGGAGATCACAACTATAGGCCTTAACAGACCTGATCTATTGGTATGTGTATTATGACACATTTTACCTTCACCAAACACCTTGAGCATCTCTTTGTGGCACTATACAAGAACAATTTACTTAAGACAACTGCCTGAAATGACAGCTTGTATTACCTATAATATTTGGTTGCGTTAATATATTGTGATAAGATGAAACACAGGCTTTGGAGAGGGTGTTAGCTCCCCAACATCATGTAGTCAAACGTGTGTACAGGATTATTTCATCTTTTTTTTTAATATTGCATGAACCGAAAATTTAAGCACCTTTCTTTTGATTTTGATGTTATTTGAGATTTATTTTATGCTTAGTTTAATTGAATTCTATTACAATGTTAAGGTGTCAGGATACAAAACATCATGCACCTGAAAATGTATTGGACTTTAATTAAACTGAACTTATTTTGTGTTTGTTTAAAAACAACCGCTTTATATTCAATTTAAGTTAATTGTTTTATGTGGTATGAACGAAATGTCATGTAAACGTTTCTTTGCCATTTGGAACATATTTAAAACTTGATTTTTAAGTAACTGGTTTAAATTGTACAACTAATTTTTGTTTCTCATTTTACTATCAACCATTTTAATCCTCATTTCATGGGGTTGATATCATTGATAATTTATTCTGTGTCTTACTTTTTTTTTTTTTACACTTTATAGTTTCTTTTTATCTTTAGGAGTGTACTCTGTTGTATATATTAAACAGAATTTTTATAAACCCAAGCTCTTAAAATATTTTTGTGGCATTTGCATTTGTTCTGTTTGTCTTTGTTTAAAATTGTGCGACATACATAAATTTGCATTTATTAGATTAATTCCAGAGTGTGGATCACTTTATATTTTGAATATTTGATGTCCAAATGATTATCTTTTCAACTACTTTATAATTTATTTGTGTATCAATCTACCAGTGTATCGTAAAATCGTGGCTAA
>CM072520.1:5822256-6035781 GCA_036898135.1 Oncomelania hupensis | reverse complement strand
TAACAATAACAACAACATTTGCCTAAAGCTTCTTCCCAAAAAGACTCGACTCAAAGCACAATTTTTACACCAGTGATTAGAAAGATAACAATAAAATAAAATAATATAAAATGGGAGTAAAGTGTTTGTGATAACTGTTCTTTGTGCATCGTTTCAGATGCTCCAGAAATCACCATGACACTCAACGTCAGTCGCACACTCAGGGAATACGACTTTGTGCGCTTCATGTGTAGCGGTATGGCCAACCCTGCCGACATCGCATGGAGGTCTCTACATTTTAAAAAAAAATTGTAGTAAATTATATTGTTATTTCGTCGTTTGAAAAAAGTACACATATTAAAAGATTTGGATAAGAGTGGCAAGAGTAGCAACGCAAGGGAGAAAACCTAAACAAGTAATGAGAATTACGACCCACATATATTACCTCCCTTGGTTACTAAAAAAATGTCTGCGTACTTTCATGTTTATTATTTTTTCTTTTCTTTAATGATGCAATTTTTAAAAAATGTATTTGATTACTTCTTGGTGCTAGATATTGTTTTTAAGAAATGTTTGCACTATTTGTGAGAATTTCTTGATTTATCATTGGCTTGTAACTCCTGATGAAGCCTTTAAGAAGAAAAACAACATATATATATATAAAGGATCTTTTAATTTGGTGTGTTCTGTCTCCTTCTACCCTTTGACTGGTCTTTTTGAAACATTATTTAAGCAGATATTGGTTTAAGTTTCTAAAGGTACTTTTTCACTAACGTTATGTTCTTGTGCGTAAATGTTGTAGGTGGTATCGGAACAACAGACAGCTGGATGGGGAGTACAGCAACATGCTGGTCATACAGCAACTTCCCTTTGACTACGATGGTGATACCATCGCCTGCACTGCTTCAAACAGTGTTGGCCAGACACGGCGAGAGATGACGCTGAGGGTCGAATGTGAGAGACACGTCTTTTATGCTCCATTGAGTGTTTAAGTCTCTGATGGGCACACTCCTTTCTCACTCATTCCGTCAATTTTATTTAGGCAGGAGGACTGAAATGATTAATGAGTTTTTTGTCAGCATTTTGACAAGAGGTTTACCAAATTAATATGGCACTTAAAAAAAATTATCTTTTTTTTCTATTTTTTATGTAAAAGTAAAGAAATATAATGTTAATTATAAAGCCTTATTAGAATTTCTCCTTACACTAAAAGCAACCTTTAGAGGAAAAAGTAATGTTAACTGCATATCACTAATATATTAAACACGTGATTTTTGTTTTCCTTCCAGATAAGATAAGGGTAGATATAAAATTATCCATTTTGTGCTTTTCTACACAGTGGAATTGTTCAGATGAGAAATAAAAGACAGATTTTGCGTAAAAGGACTAGACATTCAGAAAATGACATTGACATTAATTACAATAAAGCTATTGTGATCTGCTTCGTACTCTGTCCCTTCATGTTGCTCACAGATGGACCAAAGATAGTGGACATTGACCCAGTGGTGGGTGCTGACTTACAGAGGCCTGTAGAGCTGCATTGTCAGGTGGACGGCAACCCTATGCCTCATATTATCTGGACGCGAAAAGACCGCGGCAGTCCCAACAACCTCACCCCCCTGTCCACCTCACCGATCTATTCCATCAGGGTAGTTACCAAGGCAACGTTTGGGGTGTACACTTGCACGGCTTCCAGCTCTGGTTTTCCTGATGCCAGCAAGGACGTCCTGCTGTTGGAGAATGGTCAGTGAGCTAAATTGTATCACTAGTTTAGTGTTCATACTCGTATGTTCGTGCATTTAATGTATATATATCTATAATATTAATATATAATGTATGTTTGTGTGTGATAGTTCGACTGGCTGTTGATATCGGTAATGGGATGTGCAAATTATGTAATTGTTAGTATACAAAATGACGCAATCCATGTCTGTTGCTCTTTTGAGCTAAAGTTTTGATGTGTGTAGTATGTATGAAGGCTTTATTGTTGGTGTTTTTGTTGGCTCCCAGACGTCTGTTGCTTGCTACCTATTGCATCGCTTATTCAAGTTTCAAGGTGTATTTATTATGGCCATAATATATGGCTCTACATTTTGTTTGTTTTCTTTGTAGGTTATTGCAGTAAAGTATTAGTGTGTACAAGAGTGTGTTTACATCTTTTGTATTGTAACCTAATGTCCTATCCTATCCTATCCTATCCCGTAACTCGGAGGTCGTAGGGGCACCACAGATTATTGTTTAACCAGCATACTCCATCTTTCCCTGTCCTCAGCAACCCTGATTGTTTCGCTCAGTGTCAAACCAGTCAATTATCGAATGTTCTCCCACCTCTTTTTCGGTCTCCCTCTTCTTCTACCTCCCTGAACTGTGCCTTGCAGGATGGTCTTTGCAAGACCTGATGATCTGGTGACGTGGCCATACCATCGGAGTTTCCGTTTTTTCACCATTGTGAGCAGGTCATCGTGTTGTCCAATGGCTTGTGTGATGGTCTGTCGGACTTCGTCGTTGGTGACGTGCTGGGTATAGGAAATGCCCAGAAGTCTTCTGTAGCACCTCACCTCCATGCTTTGTATTCTTCGTTGGACATCTGCTGTGAGTGTACATGTTTCGCAAGCATATAGGAAGATGGAGATGACAAAGGAGCGCAGCAGTCTTACTTTGGAATGTAGACTGATGGTCCTGCCTTTCAAAATTGGCTTCAACCTCGCCAGGGCAGTAGTTGTTTGTGCGATCCTGGAGAGGACTTCCTGTCGGGAACCATTGTCTGATACAATGGCTCCTAAATATTTGAAGCTATGCACTGTGTTGAGGGATTGGCCTTGGACTTTGATGTCCGTGTTGATGCCATTGGTGTTGTTGGTCATCATTTCGGTCTTCTCTGCACTTATTTCCATTCCATAGACTCTGGAGGTGGTGGCAAGCCTTTATACCAGCTGTTCAAGTTCGTGTTCCTCTCCAGCCAATCCATCAATGTCATCCGCAAAATGAAGGTTGGAGATTGCTCTTCCCCCTATGCTGACTGTGCCTTCGTGATCTGCAATGGTATCTGACATGATGCGCGCTAGGAAGATGTTGAAGAGTGTTGGAGAGAGTTGGCATCCCTGACGCACACCGATTGTTGTTCTGAACCAGTTTCCGATGGCGTTGTGGAGGACTGCACTGGTAGCCTTGTCATACAGGCTTTTGATGACTTCAATAATTTTAGAGCTGATGTTGTACACTCTCATGGTTGCCCACAGAGCTGCATGCCAGACTCGGTCAAACGCCTTTTTGAAGTCTACGAACACATGATATAGATATTGTTTGTGCTGTAGGTATTTCTCGCAGATTATTCTGAGGTTGAAAATCTCTTCAGTGGTACTTCGCCCTGCCCTGAATCCTGCTTGCTCTTCAGCTATGATTTGTTCAGCTTGGGGTTTCAACCGGTTTAGTATTATTTTCTCATTCCTGAATGTTCTGTTGTAAATTGTACATGGGTGGGTCTTTGTGTTTGAGTCACTGCTGCATGTATGTACTTCAATGCATTCACGTAGTTACAAACACAAGGATAGGGGAAACCTGTTAGCAGTTTCTTATATCAAAGATCGCGGGTTCCAAAACCGCATGTTGACGAACTTACCATGACTACAAGACTTTCCAGGACGAGGGTTTTCTCCGGGTACTCCAGTTTCTTCCCTCCCTTCAATAATAGTAATGGATGCTGTCGATCTAAATTATTTTTTTAAAAACCGAAATTGATTTCTCTTCCGCTTTCTGTAATAGAAATCTCTAGATCGCAGCGCCTTGAGTTTAATTGAAGAAAAGTTTGTGATAGCATCCTGCATTATTATTATTATTTATTAAGTTTGACAAATGTAGTTTTAATTGAAAACTTTTTTTTTTCTTCTCACCAGCTGCACCAGTAATTCGGGGCGAGACACAACAGTATGCAGAGGAAGGGGAGCATGGAAAGTTGGAGTGTACGGCACACTCTGTCCCCAGACCTAGCAGCATGGTGTGGCTGAGAAACGGCAAGGTTATAGACTATGCCGGCTCTGGAAGGTAGGTACTGGGTTAACGCTGATCTAGCCTTTATTGCGTGTTTACCATTCATTATCTTCTTCAAAGAACATGAAAACACCGTGTCAAAATGCTAATGCATCTTTGTGTATAGTTTTGGGCGCTGCCTTTAAGAGACATTTGTGTACTAACTGCGTGAGAATGCATCTTGAATTACTTGGCGAGTGTGTGTGCAAGTGAATTACAGTGTGTTATAAAGATATTAGTTTTTATATGAAAGTTAACTGTTAATAGTTCATGAGTTTTCCTTTTTTTTTTTTTTTAATAGTAAAACCACCTAGCTAGAGGTATGTCTAATATAGGAGGATAAATATTAATAATATTACTATTATTTGTGTGTTTGGTTGAAGGTTTTCTGCAGAAGAGAAGGATTTGCTGTACGGAAAGACCAACATACTACATATTGTTAACGTACAGAAAGAAGATTTTGGCAACTATGTTTGCAACGTTACAAACAATTACGGCCAGGATAACAAGACCCTCACCCTACTGGAAAAAAGTGAGTTTTGTGTTAACATAGTAGATTTTTGAGCTTGGAAGTAGCATATATATATAGTAAGGTTACGTTTTAAATCTAGAAGGACAAAGCCCATGTCTCACATGATCCTTATGGAACTTGCAATATTTAACATGAAAATGACTGCCCAGGAAAAAAACTAAATGAAACAGTGGCATTTGATATCGACTCTAATCTTTCTATGCTCCTGACCTTAAGAAGACCTTGACTTCCGGCTCCAAATATATATGTACTATCAAATAACAAAAGTTGTATTATGCACACACACAAAAACTGAACTTGGGATGACCTTGGCCTTCAGTGACTTTGACTTTGATCTTCACATGACCCTCATGCTGTCATGTATGATGAAATAACCCAATGTTGTTGCATACTTTGGGTTAAATAGAAACATTCCATTCTATGATGACCTTTTTAAAAATGTGTTTGCAAGGCCTAAAATGACCTTGACCTTCAAGATCAACCCAAAACATCTATCATCTCTAAATACAAGTTTAAACTTTATATCTCATAGTTTAGGGTCAAAGTACATATTCTAACTGACTTTGGACAGCTCCAATGACCTTGACGTGACCAAATGTGAATATGATGTGTGTTTCATTGATATCTATCATGCTCAAAGAATCATAAATTCAATATTAATAATTTATTTTTTTTAAGTTAATATACAAATTTTTTTTTCCACTTTTTGACTAACATTTATTGACCTTGTGACCTTGAGCTTGCATATAAGATAATTCATTCACTGATCATTTATGAGGTCTCATGGATATACACCATCTTATCAAGTTTGATTGTGATATGTGAAATCGGTTCTGATATATTAATCTGCTTGCAAGTTTTGCACATCCAGAGGGTGGACCCCAAAACGGACGTAAAAAAATTTTCATGTCATTTTTGGACTATTTAGGACTCATCTCACACAGATTTGCATAAATGAAGAAAAAAAAAATTTGAAGAGTTCTATTTCCTGTTTCTGCATGGTCATCTAGTATTGGAAATGCAGATCTCATTAGAAATACATTTTTAAATTACAAGGGCTAAGCCTATATGACTCACATGCTCCTTATCGAACTCAATATTTTACATGAGTTCAGGAAAAACAATGAAATGGTTGCATTTTTTATATGTTTTTGCATGGCCTAAAATATATCATGACCTTCAAGATCAATGCAAAAACGGAACAAATATGAAAGATCGATCTATCATCTTTAAATACAACAAATTTGGATTTAATATCTCATAGTTTAGGGTCAAGGTCACTTCAAAGCACCTATACAAGCCGACTTTGGGCAGCTCCAGTGACCTTGACATTGGAGTGAGATTGACTAATTTGTGTAGTATGTGTGTTTCAATGATATCTATCCTGCTTAAAAGAATCGTAAGTTCAATATTAATAACTTAGGAAAAAAAAAGGAAATTTTGTGGAAAAATTGTCATTTTAAAAAATTAACATTTGATGACTCTGTAACCTTGACTTTGAAGTGAAGTCATTCATTCACCGATCATTTTCGAGGTCTTTTGGGGTATACACTATCTTAACAAGTTTGGTTGTGATAATTTAAATAGGCTCCTGTCCGTCTTTTTTTTCCCAATATTTTTGGACTATTTAGGACTCATCTCGCACAGATTTGCAAAATTCTTGAAAACATTTTTTTCGGTGTGTACATAGACTCGCATTGCTATGGATGCGAGTCAAATATCAACAAATGCTGCATTAGTGCCTTCGATATTCTTTGCTTTCATTGAATAAACAACAGACTAAATTCGCTAACCAAAGAGATACTAATCCTCACACTGCATTAACTTATTAGATCTTCATTGCAACTGAGGTATTTCATCATTTGTTTTCTCCAAGCTGCATTAATTTCTCAGACTTTTGTTACGACTGAAGTATTTCATGGTTTTCTAAGCGTGTTTGTAATAGGATTATTATTATATTTGGATTATCAACATTTTACAGGTAACCCATTGAAAACGAAGTCTGACATTTTCCCTGAATTCTGTTAATTAACCTGCTGTATGAGTAGCGTTTTCTGTTCACAGCTGTGCCACCATTGCCATACATTATAGGAGGAGTGGTGGGCGGTGTGGCCGTCCTCTTTATCTTCGCCCTGGCTTGTGTGCTCTACAGTCGCTACAAACGTGAAGAGGGTGGCAGTGTTCTCGGTACGAATTGATATATTAAATAAAATCTGTACCTTATTTCACTGAAAATGTACATATATGTTAACCTTCATCAATATTTACACACTAATTTCTTCTCATTGTAGATACACGCGAAGATGGAGGCAGTGTTCTTGGTACGCATTATTTTATTCACATCATAAAAATAAATCTGAATTATTTTACTGAAAGTTAAAATCTATGAACCTTTTTGAATATTTAGTTATGTTATATAAAATGTCTTTTCCTTCTGGTGGATACTTTGACTAATTGTCACCCAAGAGATTTTCTTAAGTTATTGTCAAGCGTGAACAAAAATGTTATAATAGCAATCTTTAGATCAAAGACCCTCAAGTTCGATTGAATGGAAAAAACCATGTGTTTAGCATTCTTCATTATTATTATATTATTATTATATTATTATTATTATTATTATTATTATTATTATTATTATTATTATAATATCCCCACTCCTCACATTATTATTATTACCATTATACATTATTATTATGACATCATCATAATTTTCTTAACACTTTTGTGATCATTAAATACTTTTTTAAAAATAATGTGCTTGTAAAAATATGGTTGAAAAACAATAGAAACAATGTGTTTGATGCAAGAATGTGTTTGTAATGTTGATACTTATGGAATCCATTGGGTGAACTTGACACCAGTGGTTCTCCTTTTACAATTTTGTTGTTGATTTGATATGTGCTATCCTATCCTATCCTATCCTGTCCCATAACCCGAAGGTCGTAGGGGCACCACAGATGATCGTTTAACCAGCATACTCCATCTTTCTCTGTCCTCAGCAGCCCTCATGGCTTCGCTCAGTGTCAAACCAGTCCATTCTCGAATGTTGTCCTCCCACCTCTTTTTCGGTCTCCCCCTTCTTCTACCTCCTTGCACTGTGCCTTGCAGAATGGTCTTTGCAAGGCCTGATGATCTGGTGACGTGATATGTGCTAACAATGTTTATATTCTAAATAAATATCTTTCATGCTTTTAGTTAATCATATTGACCCGTTTGAACATGCATTTAAGCTGCAAATTATACATTCTTCTATTTTTTAAATGTAATCCACTTACGATAAATTATGTATTACAGAGGAAAGTAACTCTTTGTGAAATCTAGATTATGTATCACATAGCAAAGTAACTTGGTGACATTTAGATTATGTATCACACAGCAAAGTAACTCTCGGTGAATTCTAGATTATGTTTCACACAGCAAAGTAATTGTCGGTGAAATGTAGATTGTAACGCCAGGCACTAAATGTCTTGGGGGGACAATAAATTGATCTTAAATGTTAAGCTGATCCCAGGAAAATCTCACCTCCATATTATATCTCTAGGAACAGTCAGCATCCAGATAGGTGCCACCTCTTTGCCCCTGCGATGTATGTCTTTTATTTTTAAGCACCATTATGTATTATATTGTGGAGACCCTGGGCTGACATGTAACAGGGTCCACAACAGACACAGACAGCAGTGCAGCAGACAAGAAGAGAAAAGACGCTGACTCCCCATCCACCTTAATGGACCAGTGGCGACAGGACTACAACAAGCCCAAAGACTTCTACAGATACTCTGCAGACTACGATGAACTCAATTACAAAGTCAGTTATTCAGCATTTTTTCCCCCTGCTATTTGTAACAGTGAATTTCTACCCCATAACTACAGAATCCACTAAACCCTATAAACAATCACTAACTAAGTGAACTACACCAAATTGTTACTACGCCCATAACACCATCTAAAAATAAATGTCTATAAAATACAGCAATATTATCAATAGCATTATTGTTGTCCATAAGAGTAAAATACAGCAGTATTATAACAGTGACATACAATGTATTGTTGTCAATAACAGTGCTATACAGCAGTATTGTTTTCAATAACAGCGACGTTCAGCAGTATTGTGAGTAACAGTGAAATACAGGAGTATCGGAGTGAAATGTAGCAGTATTATTTCTTTGTGGAGATATGTGGTTGAATGGGTTCACTGTGTTAAAAGTCACAACATGTATAAGTGGCTCCTGTGGCTAACCCGTCGACCAACATCAAGACCCTGGAGTCCAGATCCAGATCCGATACCAGACTTATCTGTAGCTATGTATTGATTCGTCATAATATGCCCGTTTGGTTGGTATGGTTTGTTGTATATAGTAGGCCTATTCCAAAGCCCAATGAATATGATGTGGTGGTTGTTGCAGGACCATACAGGTAACAATAATGCTTACGGGTGCCTGGAGCCTAGTGAACCCACCTACAACAGCGGATCCCTCAATGGAGGAGATTTCACTCGTGCTATGACACCTTTAGAAAGGCAAGTGTAGACAATAGATAGATAGAGAGATAGATAGATAATGTGAAGCGCGCTAGCTGGGTGGGGTGAGGGGGAATTGGGATTTGTGTGGGGAGAGGGGCAAGAGAAGCTTAGATGATGGAAATTAAAAAAAAAAAGAAACTTGTTTTAGTTGCTCTATAACATTTTACCAGACAAAAAGGTTGCTTCACTTTGTAAACTTCTTATTGTTAACGTGTTAAAGGTTCACGATGGCTGGAAATGGGTGAAAACTTGTGATTTTGAACCATGAAGGTGCAGTACCATGTATGTATTAGTATTATTATAACCCCAAAGGTCACCGTTTTCTGTGTGTCTGCGACCAGGTATGAGGCAGTGTACGGCCCATCCGGCTACAGCATGAGCAGTTTTCGGGGGAGAGAGAGGACAGGCTTTGACATGAGCAACGCTAAACTTGCCACTGACGTGTAGTCCTCCATCATCCTCTCCGTTTTTCCCCCCATTATCGTCGTTAACTTCAACGACGTCTGTGAGCACGTTTCTTCAAACCCTATGAAGCCCTCTTCTGTGTCACCAATGTCTTCATAGTCTTCTCCACAAGCCTAATTAAATGATCCATCATGCGAAGTAGCCCAGCTTATCAAGCCAATATTTACTTTGTAAAGACAAATCTGGCGATTTTTTTTTCTGCTCCAAATCAATATAGCAGGAACACTGTTTAAAGGAAAAGGATCATTTTGACAGGATCTGCACTAATCAATTGCAGAATCGTCATACTTTAGATTTACACATCCCGAGTTGCTTGGATTACAAGTGGCAATAACGGATATTTTAAAAGCTGCATATTATCAATTTATTTTGACCCAGCTCATTTCACCATGTTAATTATGAAACTACACATTACAAAACTACCTATATCATTAATAACCAACTATATTATCTCTAACGAGATATAAACGAAATGTTATAATACTAACAGTCCACTCGCAGCTGTATGCTTTGTGTGAATGTACCCAACTCACTCTACTCTATATAGGCCTTGTCATTGTGTAAAAGAGATCTAGATTTAGTTTACGAGATCTAGATTTAGTTATGCACAGTCCTGTACATGTGTTTGTGTGCAGTTTTGTTCCTATGTTTTGAAGGGACAGTTTTAAAAAAATGTGATGAAGATGAACGATACAATGCAATACAAAACTGACTTTAGTGATGGGCAAAACATATTGCTCTTCTGAGTGTATCATGAATATTGCAATTTCTCTAAATGTTCGTATTATTATTACTATTACAATGTGACGAGTAAAAGCTGATTGTCAAGGTTTTGTATACAGCGTCCAAGCCTACTGTGAAAATTGCAATTTCTCTAAATGTTCGTATTACTTTTACAATGTGACGAGTAAAAGCTGATTGTCAAGGTTTTGTATACAGCATCAGAGTCTACAGTGTGACTTTATATGCATTTTTTGCATGAAGAAAGATTTTTGCTGAAAAATATTAAAGCTGTTTGATACGATAGCCATTATGTTCATATCCGATCTTCAGCAGACCATAAAGACTTCAGTTCTAGTTAGAAATGCACAGAACCTTATGCTTTTATGCATAGGGACAGTTGATGTGCAGTGGTATTTCCGTTTGTTGAAGCACACATGGACTATTACACATTGTGGCATACAGAATGACTGCAATATATTTTCTGCATTAAAAAAAAGAAAAAAAAAGAATAAAGCTGAAAAGTTATCATAAAAATTGAGTTGTGCGTTTTCAACAAAAGTTGAAGACAGTGCAGTACAGAGGGAATATTTGTATGCATTTTTGCATACAGAGCGATTGCCACACAATTTGTACATAAGACTAAACTGTGAGGTATGTGTGTTTTGCATTCAGTGTGTCTCCTTGTCGGCAGACTTGTACTTCAGTGCAGGTTGTGAAGTATACACTTGAACATCATGGAAAACATCGGACTGATGTATGACAATATGTTACAAGCTGAAAAGTATTTAAAAAGACTGCCCTAGAGTATTTGATATTGTGCATTTTCAGCCAGTCTTGGAAGCTGAAGCTGAAGGCGTTGAATGGACATTGTGGTTCAGTATGCATTTTGGTACACAAGAGACTGACATTCATTTTTCACACCACAGACAGTGTGAAAGTCTACTTGTTTGTGAAAGGAGATTCGTAGTATGTAGTGTATCATGTACCATCTTTTTTGTGAATGGGTCAGTTCATTATTCGAAGTGAAATAGATAATTTCACTTAGGATGGCTGCAGACTGTGGTGTACCTGTTATGCTTTGAGCAAACTGTGGGTGTTTCCTTTTGAAGTGATATGTTATACAATTTTGATGTGTTCATACAATGGTTTTATTATGTGTGTGTGTACTGATAAGGTATCAGGTCTTCAAATTGCTAATGAATATCACTGGTCCTTCAGGCAGAAATTATCATAATCATTTTATGTGTAGTATATCATTATTATAACTGTATTCATTGGATATCACATTAGTATTTTACGCATAAGAGTATTATGCATATAACATCAATACCATAATTTTATTTAAAGGGTGGAATCGCACTATTGTTTTATGCACAGAAGTTTATGCATTCATCATTTTAAGAACCATTAGACATGGTTTATGTGGACATTTGAATTTTAAGTTTTCTATCATTATTTAGTTTGTAGACAATGTGTCTCATTACTTTGAGTGGAGCTGTATTTTCATTTTGTGATAGTTGCCATTCTGACATTTTCGTCATAACGGATTTTGACCACAGTATCAGAAAGAGGATACAAAAGTACGTAGTATCTTGACGCACAAGTTGACCGCAAGACACAGATGGCAAGTCTCCTCACTCAAAAATGTGTTGAATTAATTCATATATATCTCTCTACTAACATGTATTATCAATCCTGACGCATTTTGACCCAACGGACCAAAACTGCTCTGAGTTACCTAGAATAAAGCACCACAAAACGCTTGCAATTGCTTCGCACTATTTTTGCTTCTGGGCACCCTTTTGCCATAAGCGAACGTTTTCAAAATGGCACAGCACATGTTGACTGCACAACAGCCTATCAAAGTAATGTCGGCTGAAAGTGAAAGTTACCGTCAATCACACTGACGACACAAAAATACTATCAAATATAAATACTAATTCATATGAATTGCACATAAACATAATTATTCCATCAAACAAGTACACAAATCTGACCAGACTGTAACTGACAAAAGTCCTCCCTTGCTGTTATCACCGTTGAACACATCGCCAAATCGAAATCCAACTACTTTTCAAGACCGCTACAGAGCGCTCTCTCGCGAATATAGGCTTGCCCAAACTTTCTGCCAAAGTAGTTAATATGTAGCGCTCTGGCTGGGCAACTCTCTGCAGATGTTTTGTAAGTTATTCAGTAGTAATGTATTTAGTATTGGTCAAAACAGTTTTTTTCTCTTCTTTGCATACTGCTAATTTGTTTTTGAACAATAATTTAATGATTACAACGTTTTAGCTCCTTCAGTACTTTTTTAAATCCCTCTTTGCGCCGTTTTATTTAAGTATTTATTTATTGTTAATTGCTTTTTGGCTGTTGCTAGCAATATTGTGTTGGTTAACTCCTCATTCACTTTTTTTCCCCTCGGAAAAGCTGTATAAGAAAGAAGAAAGAGCCCGCTTTATAAGTAATTGCACTTACATGTAATGTTTTATAACATTTGTAAACAATGAGAATTACTTTTACATTTTTTTCTGCAAGTTTAAAAAAACTAAAATTTTCCGTATATATTTTAAATGCTGTAAACATTTTACATTAGCTTTGTATTTCTATTGATACTATTACTACTAATAAAGCTGATTTATACAGCGCAGTTTTGTGATCTATGAGATCAGGCACACTGCACTTTACTGTAAATCCATTTTAAGCATTGATTAAAAGGCACAATAACTAAATAATTACAATATACAATCGCTGACCAAATACAACACGTCACATTAAATCGCATCAACTGTGTCACTAGAGATCCTTCGAGGCCTGTGATTTTCACTTTGTTTCATTTTCATTTCATGGCAAGTGTGCCATTTTTATTTCATGGTGAGAGTGCCATTTTTATTTCATGGCGAGTGTGCCATTTTCATTTCATGGTGAGAGTGCCATTGGCATTTAATGGCGAGTGTGCCATTTTCATTTCATGGTGAGTGTGTGCCATTTTCATTTCATGGCGAGTGCCGTAGCCTCTCTCACTGGCCGTCATAAGCTGACTTTCCTTTATTTCCAGTACTTCACTTCAAACTACGTTCCAAGTCTCTAAACTTAAGTATTCCCCATTTCCACCTCTAAAATGATTAAGATCGCTAACACACAATCATATCATGTAATAAATTGACAATGAATATATAATACCCATAAACTCGACCTCAATGGGAATGCCTTTTTTCATGAAACCACGCTGAAAATCCTCAACCAAGTTGGTGACTTTACATTTGCATATTAATGAGCTGCACAAACTGCTGATGTCACTGTCCCGAAAGTAGTCCACCACTATGAAACGAAGTCACTTTCAAAAGGTCCCTAATGCAAGTTCAAGGGGGGATGGTGGGGTAAGGGGTGAGAGGGAACGTTTCCTTTTCATTACTTTTATACAAAACGAGCCTTTGCCAAAGTACAGTGCAATGATATGCCCTCCCATGAAAAAAGCCTGAACTGGTTCTTTGAGATCCTGCTGCTCCAAACCCTCCTCTCACCTCATTGCCCCCCCCCCCCCCCCCACTCATCCTCCATCCCCCACTCTCCTCTCAGCCACCCCACTCACATTCACTCCTCTCTGACCCTTTGTCAATCAGTAATTTCTTCTTTTTTTTTTTCATTGGACGCTATGTATGATCTAGAGGTGTAAATAATTAATAATTAGATCCAGAGTTGTAATCAGAACACATAAAAAAAAGAACATATCAGTCTAGACCATATCAGTCTAGTCCTCAGACACCTTCACTGGTTACCAGTCAGAGAATCAATCTCAAAGTTCTCTCCCTCGGTTTCAAGTGTGTCAAAGAGCAGACCTCGCCATAATATCTTCGTGAAACTATTTTATGTCATACTCCACCAAGATCGCTTCGCCCATCCTCTGTGTGAAATTTAGCCACTCCTAATGTGGATTACCATCGAAACAAGGGCTTGGGCCAGAGAATTTTATGTGGTCCAAAACGTCTTGAACACTCCCACAACTGAGAAATTTACACAAAAGACCGTTTTAGATAGTGCTAAGCTGAATCCGCAGGTACTTGTAATTTTAGCTAAGAGCACATCTTTTTTTATTTGTACATTATTTTTTGTATGGTTTTTTAAATAAAAATCTTTTGTTCCCAAGCGCCCATGAGCATGCTACCAGCATGGAGTTGCTCGAGTTACAAGTCTATGTCATTATCATAACAATCTTCATTGCGCATTGTCACTTACACAGTATCCGTTATCTTGTTTTTATTCAGTAGTGAAAACCGCTATTGCAAATTGTGGCGTGCTTTTATGCAGGCATTCTGTTAGTTAGTTAGTCATTGTTTATAGGGTCCAGCGGACTGTGAAGAGCCAATTCAGGACCACAAGTTGCTTGAAAGAAGGCTCACCCCTGATCCGTATAAAAGATCTGCTGAAACAACCACTATGGTAACACTGAAGGCACTCCACCAGCTGGTCACTTTACAATAAAGGCATACCATGCAGGGGACGCTGGGGCTGCACTCTAATTTATCAAAACCCCATTTACAAAAACAAAATAGAATATAAACGTCATAAAATATTAACGAAAAATATACATATAAAATGCCTACATTACCAAATAATAATAATAATATAGAAAGCCCTAGTAACCATTTGGCAGAAGGCGTCCAATATCCCCAAACTGATCCTACAGACCTTGTACACAAATGAAGAGTTTGGGGATTTGGGAGAGTTTTCAGGAAAAACGGTAGGCGACTGGTCTAGTGAAAAAAATATTAGAGTGACAGAACAGAATAAAAATGAGAAAAAATAGCAACAGTGGGAAGTTAAAGCAAAATAATTTCCAGACTTTGGGGATTCTATTTATACAGAAACCCCCAGGCAACCCCTTGTGGGGGTAGACATTCTGTTGACCTTGGACAGAGTTTTCCGAAATGACACTTGGGTAACCTCATTCTAAATTATAACTAGAAGGGCAGATACCATGACTCACATGCTCCTTATGGAACTTGCAATATGTAATATGAAAATGACTGCCCAGAAAAAATGGTGGCTTTAAAATACAAAGTGTACCGACTTTTACATTTCTATGCTCTTGATCTTGCGATGATCTTGACCTCTGGCTCCAAATACACAGGTGCTATCAAATAACAGCTAAAGTTGCATTATGTAAAAGAAAAAAAAACAGTGACCTTGGGATGTCCTTAACCTTCAGTGACCCTGACCTTGGGATGTCTTTGACTTCTGTGACCTTCAGATAACCTTGACCTTCACGTGACCTCTCATGCTTACGTATGATCAAAATAATCCAATGTTGCGTAGGTTAAAAGCACCATGACCTTTTTGTGTGCTAGTTATTCATTGCTTATAGGGTCCAGAGGACTGTAAAGAGCCGAATTAGGACCACAAAATCAGTACCACAACTTGGTTGAAAGAGGACTTGCCCCCGATTTGTATAAAAGATCTGCTAAAACGACCCTAGTGGTAACATTGAAGTCACTCCACCAGCGGGCCACTTTACTATAAATGCATCCCACACGGGGGACGCTGAGTCTATACTATAATTTATCGAACTGACGTTTACAAAAACAAATTAGAATGTAAACATCATTATAAAATATCAACAAAACACATACATATAAAATTTCTACATTGCTAAATATTAATATCATACTTAGGAAGCCATATACTGACCATTTGGCAGAAAGCGTCCAATATTCTCAAGCCAACCCAACAGACCTCATACACAAATGAGGACTTTTGAAGGAGTTTTCAAGAAAAAGGTAGGTGCCTGGTCTAACGAAGAAGATAGTATAGCAGATTGATAGAACAGAGTAGGAATGAGAAAGAACAAAGGAGAAAGACAGCGACAGTGGGAATATAAAGCACTAAATTTCCAGAAAGTTGGGATAATATTTATACAGAAACCCGGCATCCCCACTGGGGGCTTTCTTTGTATGTTTTTGCAAGGCCTAAAATGACCTTGACCTTCAAGATCAACGCAAAAACCGAACATATGAAAGATCAGTCTATCACCCCTAACTAAAAGTAGTTTGGACTTTATATCTCAAGGTCACTTCAAAGTACCTATACTAACTGACTTTGGACAGCTCATGACCTTTACCTTGGAGTGAGGCTGCGAAATTTAGCATAGTATGTGCATCTCATTAATATCTATCCTGCATGAAAGAATTTAAGTTCCCCCGTTGCTGGGGTTTCAGTATAAATAGTATCCCTACTTTCTGGAAATTTAGTGCTTTAAATTCCCACTGTTGCTGTCTTTCTAAGTTGCTCTTTCTCATTCCTGCTCTGTTCTATCAATCTGCTATATTATCTTCTTCTTCGCTAGACCAGTCACCTACCTTTTTTCTTGAAAACTTCCGAGACAAGACTCTTATTTGTGTATGAGGTCTGTTGAATCAGCTTGAGAATATTGGACGCTTTCTGCCAGGTGGTCACTGTGGCTTCCTATGATGTTATTATTTAGCAATTTAGGCATTTTATATGTATGTGTTTTGTTGATATTTTATAATGATGTTTGTATTCTATTTTGTTTTTGTAAACGGGGGTTTGATAAATTAGAGTACAGCCTCAGCGTCCCCTGCGTGGGATGTCTTTATTGTAAAGTGACTGGCTGGTGGAGAGCTTTCGGTTTTACCACTAGGGTTGTTTCAGCAGATCTTTATGCGGATCAGGGGTTGTCCAGTTCTGATTTGGCTCGGAAGAGTCCGCTGGACCTAAAGCAATAATCATGTAATGTAATGTAATAAATTTAAGTTCTACATTAATAACTTGAAGGGAAAACAATGAATTTTGTTTACTAACATTTGGTGACCTTGACCTTGAAGATAATTTATTCATTGATCATTTATGAGGTCTCATGGGTATATACCATCTTACCAAGTTTGGTTGTGATAATTGAAATAGTTTTTGAGATATTAAGCTACTTGCAAGTTTTGCACAGACAGTGAACAGAGGAACTTTAAAAAAAAAATTCCTTTTTGGGATTATTTAGAACTCATCTCCCACAGATTTGCTTCTTTTTCTTTTTTAGGGGAGGGGGGAGAGGGGTGGGGGGAGTTTGGAAGAGGGGAAGAGGTGAAGAGGTTCAGGTACATTGACTCGCATTGCTGTTTTTGGTCATTGCCGTTTTCACTCCCGAGTTATGTGTTTTGTTTTTCAACTTCATTGAGCAAACACATTAACCTTTCCTGCTGACAATTTTGTAAATTCATGCTATAGAAGTGGTCAATTGAAATTCTTGATCTTTCTCAATGTTCAGAGATATTTTATTTAATATGCACAAACTCCCCATCCCCACCTCCTTCCTATGGTATGGCTGCAAAATATTCAAGATGCTGGAAGCGGCAGCGCAAGGGAAAGAAGTAGGAGAATTTTGATGACATACAAATAGTAACAGTGAATTCCATTAAAATAGCACAAGTACTATTTCTTATGCCAATTTAGTGTTACCACAGATCTTTTATATGGATCAGGGGTGGGTCCCATTTCAAACAAGTTGTTGTCCCCGATTTTATGGTCCTTATTCGACCCTTTGCACCCCGCTGGACCCTGTAAGCAATGAATAACTAACTAACAAACTTGGGCATAACCCATTCTGGATTGGATTTTTGTGCTTTAATTATTTTTGCACAAGGAAAAATCATGTCAATTGAAACCTTCATCACTTGTTGACAGTTGAACACTTTATGCAAACATGGAAATATTAATGAAACTAAATGAGAAATTCAATGAATTTGAGTTAGTGACCATTTCTTACACCATGTCACCCAGGTTTTATGCGGGGCATGTTTCTAAATATGTGTTAACAGACCGTCTTCCTTTTTTTTTTAACAAGTATTATTGTGTATTGGGTGATCATAGGCAATTTATAAGGCAATGAACTTGTGACAAACTAAGGCAAATTAATTTCTACAAAACAGAAAAAATTGATCGTTTAATATATCTAAACGGGCTGTTACAGTTGCTGTTTATGAAGCAAAGAAAGAAGTTCGGGGTCAGTATTTTTGTTAATTACTTTATTTAGATCTATATAAAGAGCTCTTTTGTGATGTGGGTTGGAGATCACAACTATAGGCCTTAACAGACCTGATCTATTGGTATGTGTATTATGACACATTTTACCTTCACCAAACACCTTGAGCATCTCTTTGTGGCACTATACAAGAACAATTTACTTAAGACAACTGCCTGAAATGACAGCTTGTATTACCTATAATATTTGGTTGCGTTAATATATTGTGATAAGATGAAACACAGGCTTTGGAGAGGGTGTTAGCTCCCCAACATCATGTAGTCAAACGTGTGTACAGGATTATTTCATCTTTTTTTTTAATATTGCATGAACCGAAAATTTAAGCACCTTTCTTTTGATTTTGATGTTATTTGAGATTTATTTTATGCTTAGTTTAATTGAATTCTATTACAATGTTAAGGTGTCAGGATACAAAACATCATGCACCTGAAAATGTATTGGACTTTAATTAAACTGAACTTATTTTGTGTTTGTTTAAAAACAACCGCTTTATATTCAATTTAAGTTAATTGTTTTATGTGGTATGAACGAAATGTCATGTAAACGTTTCTTTGCCATTTGGAACATATTTAAAACTTGATTTTTAAGTAACTGGTTTAAATTGTACAACTAATTTTTGTTTCTCATTTTACTATCAACCATTTTAATCCTCATTTCATGGGGGTTGATATCATTGATAATTTATTCTGTGTCTTACTTTTTTTTTTTTTTACACTTTATAGTTTCTTTTTATCTTTAGGAGTGTACTCTGTTGTATATATTAAACAGAATTTTTATAAACCCAAGCTCTTAAAATATTTTTGTGGCATTTGCATTTGTTCTGTTTGTCTTTGTTTAAAATTGTGCGACATACATAAATTTGCATTTATTAGATTAATTCCAGAGTGTGGATCACTTTATATTTTGAATATTTGATGTCCAAATGATTATCTTTTCAACTACTTTATAATTTATTTGTGTATCAATCTACCAGTGTATCGTAAAATCGTGGCTAATTCCTCACAGAGTGTGAAATAATTTATTTCATTTCAATTTCCGTGTGACATAATTTATATCGTTTCAATTTCAATGTCAAATAATTTATATTATTTCAATTTCAATGTGAAATAAATTATCAATTTCAATTTATATTTTATAACTTGTATCAATTTATAATTTATATAAGTTCATGCTAAAACAATGGCTTTGTTACTCATGGATTAGTTGTAACTTGGGAACCGACAACAGACTTTTAAAATCATAAGAAATGATGATGGCCTTTTCATGGTATTTACCTTTGACTTGTTTCAAGATTTGACATAGCCCATGCAGTAAGGGGACTGGACTGCACTCAATTCTATAGACTGCATGTTGCTATTTCATCTTCACTCTACTTTTCCCAAAGTGTTCAGCTTATAAATATTTTGTCCTGTTGTGCAAATTCTGAGCATTAGTCAGCAATTTGGCAATTGGTTGAACACAAACAATAATGTCAATCTTCCCTACTCTCCAACCCTATTGGAGATGTTGAACACTGTTTTAACAGACTGACACTGAAACAATAGATTTGGAATCGCAACTTTGGAAGAAATGCACATGTCCTTCTTGTTGAGAAAAAGATGAGTAATATCAAAAAAGATATTGCCAATCAAGATGTGTCATGTCATATCACAATTGCAGTTCTTATGTAATTTTCAAAAACATTTACATTTAAGATAGTTGGTTGTTTTGTTTGTTTGTTTTTGTCTTCCAATGTGCAATAAAGACTGTTTTTATCTAGTCCTAAATTCATTCACACGCTTATTGTGGGGCGGTGTACCAAAACTGTTAATAAAGGTTGGATTTTACTGAGCCCCAAAGATTGCAAGCAGACTTGTCAGCTCTTGATTTGTGCAAGCCAATATGATACTTTTTGTACAGATCTAAAAAACACTTGAATAAATAGACTTGTTCATCATTATTTCACAGTTTAAATATTTCTACTGCTAGGACTGTATGGTAAACTTGACAATAAGCTGGTTTAATCCAACTTGAATGACAAATGCAAATTTACCGTTATTTATTTATTTGATTGGTCCAATTTCAATACAGCTTTTAAATCTTGAACGAGACTAAATTTTGTATGATTAGAGAAAATCTTTGTCAATATTATTGTACTGGGACAAAATGGTATATTAAATCTCAAGTAACACTTTACTTTTGGGTGAGTATTTTCCTGATTTTAAAGTCACATTTAATTTGTTTCCGCTTTGTGATGGCATTTAACATAATTGAACTGTAGTCTTTTGGGACAAGACTGTACTAAATCTCACGCTAAACTTTTTACAAATATATTTTAAAAAGTAGGTATGACATAACGGGATATTGTTTCGCCAGATTCTTAAACAGACCCGTCAGTATAAATTTAAAGTAAGAATATTTTCCATAGATAGTTCTTTTGCACGTAAATGCCGTTTTCCATTTTTTTTCTTTGTAGCCTTATCAGACATCATTTTAAAAGTTAGCAATAGTTATTTTGATTAATTGTTTAGTGTTGATACTTTTGTTCTGTATTTCAAACATTTTTGCTTTATTTTATCCCGTTTGAGAGAGTTTTCTTTTTGACTTGAGAACCTAATTTTATAAATACTTTTCGACTTGAACGGTTAGCCATATTTGCTTATTTTGAAAAGTAATATCCGTTTTTATACATATTTGTGTTTAAATTGACAAAACTAATTTGTTGAACTAAATATGGACTTCCTATTTAGCTTTTTTACTCCCATTGTAATAATAATATTCACGGTCTTAATTCTTTTTTGACTTGAACAAACTTCCATATGCGAGTGTATGTCTGTTGTGGTAATCCTAGTTTGACTTTAAAGAGCACTACAATATTAATCTTGGACTGACAACTTTGTTGTATTTTAGAATAAAGGACATATGACACAGTTTCAAGGTCTTCGTTTTAAGCGTAGCCCTGTGATGTCTTGAATACTCAATTTTATATTGTTATATTTCACATAAATTTCACATTTCATTGTTGATATTTTTAAATTGTATTCAAAATATTCTGTTGTATTGCTTCCTTAAATAGTATCCCCACTTTCTAAAAATTTAGTGCTTTAAATTCCCATTGTAGCTGTCTTTCTTCTTTGTCATTCCTATTCTATTCTATCAATCTACTATACTATCTTCTACGCTAGACCAGTCACCTACCTCTTTTCTTGAAAACTCTTCGACAAAACTCCTCATTTGTATGTGAGGCATGTGGTATCAATTTGGGAATATTGAACGCTTTCTGCCAAATGGTCACTAGGGCTTCCTATGATATGATTATTTAGCAATGTAGGCATTTTATAATATATGTATGTGTTTTATTGATATTTTATATTGATGTTTGTATTCTATTTTGTTTTTGTAAACGGGAGTTCGATAAATTAGAGTATAGCCTCAGCGGTCCCCTGCATGGGATGCCTTTATTGTACAGTGGCCGGCTGGTGGAGTGCCTTCAGTGTTACCACTGGGATTGTTTCAGCAGATCTTTTATGAGGATCAGGGGCGAGTCCTCTTTCAGTCATGTTTGAGGTCTTAATTTTGTGATCCTGATTCGGCTCTTTGCAGTCCGCTGGACCATGTAAGCAATGAATAACTTGCCGAGTTACTTGCTTGCTTTTCGTGTGTAACTAAAACTGTTTTCAATATACTGTACTATATAGCTTTATTCATATTCCCAGTATTTGAGGAAAGCTGACGGTTGATGTATTAGCAGAATGCTGGATTTGGTTAAATGCGGTTAATGGCCGATTCCTGACTTTTCATAAATTCGTAGTAGATTTTCCAATATGATCTGACTACAAGAACATCGTTTGTTCCTGTCCAATTGTTATTTTGGTTAAAGTTGCTCTCCAGCCATTGCTGTACATTTCGTTCCATTATTTAAATCATTTGCTTCTTCCATAATTGCTGAAAGTGTTATTGAAGGCGGCGTTTTTAAGCCCTTGTCAAATTGATCGCCACCTTTTGCCCTTCAATTTTTCAAATGCTCTCCTTTGAGGAATCATACGTATGTTGGTTTTTAAAATGTTGTTTTTTGGGTTTTTAAATCGTGTATTTTCAGTTTTAAATCATGTTGGTTTTTAGTTCTTTGTTATTCTTGTTTTTTTCCCCCGTTTTCACAGCATCATATCGCACACATCACGTGTACATAACTCGCACGTCAGCATGTCATGTTTAGAGGTCATTGCCATAGCAACACCGGTTCATGTGTAGAGGTCATAGCACTGCAGCCATGTGTGGAAGTCATTCTGTATCTTGTAGCGTCATTGTATGTAACGAAATAACCTATTACTTGTACAAGGCCATCGACATCACATTTTGAATGCCTGACACCTAAATATAAATATTTTACATAATGATGTGCCTTTTTTTAGTTTAATACTCTCTCTCTCTCTCTCTCTCTCTCTCTCTCTCTCTCTCTCTCTCTCTCTCTTTCTCTCTCTCTCTCTCTTTCTCTGCGTGCGTGTCGGTTGTTTGTGCTTAAAATAAGCACAACACTTAAAGATGTAGAACCCGTCTTTAAAGATTGACATCAAAATTATTCCACATTTTAAGATGTAGAAACTGTCTGTAAAGATTGACATCAAAGTTATTACACATTTAAAGGTGTAGAACCCGTCTTTAAAGATTGGCATCAAAGCTATTACACACTTAAAGATGTAGAACCCGTCTTTAAAGATTGACATCAAAGCTATTACACACTTAAAGATGTAGAACCCGTCTTGAAAAATTGACACCAAAGCTATTACAACACTAAAGATGTAGAACCTGTCTTTAAAGATTGACATCAAACCAATTAAACACTTGTCCAGTAAATAAACAAATATAGAAAAAAATTCCTGTTGAAAAATATGAACATATAAAACAGTATAAATTAAGAATTACCTTTGATAAAAATAATGTTAAGGACCTAAAACCTTAAGAAAGCTCTCGAGCTGCAAAAACTGCTATATAAGAACGCTAAAATACAATAATCATAAAATTGTAATAAAAGTACATAGATATATTCTATGCTTAGTTCGTTTTAACAGCGTTTTTTCCAAATGTAAACCTCGGGCCGTTTTAATAGTTTATGAAAATGTGCCCAAAATACACATTAAGAATTATACCAAGTGTTGCTGTCACAAATGTCTACGGTAAACGCAAGTTTTACTACTGCAAAATGTCCCTAAATAAAAATGTACAGAATATATAAAACACGGCAAAACCAATCTGGGACCTCCTGCTACCTTCATTACCATAACGTCCTTTATCCTGGCGAATGGCACATGGCGTCAGAAGTGACGTCACAAGCAAGCGGCATTAGAAACGCCCGTTCATGTTCACTTCTGGGTGAAGATTTCTTCAGGTTTCATACCAGACAGCGTCCCATTCTATAGAAAAGCGTCAATTAACGAAATGGTAATTTCATCACCCTAAATGCAAACAAATTAGTAACTTTACTTAGTCTCCCGATCGATTGATTTATATTGATTGCATCTAATATTTCATTAATTTATTCATCTTTTCTATTCATTCATCGTTTTTGGCGCGTTCACTGCCTTCTTGTTTTCAATCCAAAAACAACGTTTCGCGTATGTAATGACGGCGAAAATTTCATTCACAGGAACATTTTTCTAATGGAAACGAACAACAAAGCGTGAAGCTAAAAGCCTAATATTTGGCATGCCTGTCTTTTTAAGTAGTTCAATGTATATATTATTGTGCAGTGTTATGGTTTCGGAACCAGTGCGAGTATGCGCTTTCAGTCTGAAAAGTGCGCTACAGAAATGTGATCCACTAGTGGTGGTTGTAATAGTAGTAACAGTAGTAGTAGTAGTGGTAGTATCTGTTAATAACGATACAATGAAAAGTTTTGTGCTCACTTTTGGTCGCTGCAGTTTGGGCGAGGCGTCTCTATAGACACGGTTGTCGGTTCCCCTTACGGAGTTCTCCTTCTGGGTGTACTCACTGCAAATATGCCATGTACAATTTTACTGTTACAAACTCGAACGAAGTCTTGAAAACTCCATCCGCAACTACAAACTTGATTGAATTTAGTGCATGTAACGAAAAAAACTACAAGGGAGACAAAACATTTATGTTAAACACAGGTAGCAGAGTTGTCTCCCTTTCCTATACTGAGCATTAGTCCCTTTGGAGGACAACATTCGAGAATGGACTGGTTTGACACTGAGCGAAACAATCAGGGTTGCTGAGGACAGGGAAAGATGGAGTACGCTGGTTAAACGATCATCTGTGGTGCCCTTACGACTTCCGAGTTACGGGATAGGATAGGATAGGGATAGTCCCTTTGGCCACAAACACCTTTTTATAGAGTTGCACTCACTATGTCCAGGTGTGTCTGATGTCCACAGAGGTGTGCTGACCGCCACAAGATCGGGGGCCCAACGGCAGTCCCAGATGCACCGCGTCCTGTAGGTATCGGTCAGTCTTTTGGGTCAACAGGCTGTCAGATATACACACAAATATTATGGTATCACACAGAAATAACACACACTACCATCAAGACATTACACAGAATTTATACACACGACCAAAAAGACAATACACAGAAATTCCACACTTCATTAAAATTGTAAATAACAGCGGTATTTCTAACTTACAAATATTGCCACTTGTTTTTATCAAATGTTATCAAGACATCACCCCCAAATAAGTCGATTTCTTAACCAAAATTAGTAAATAAACGATTTCGGACTTAAATATGCCCGACTTGTTTCTGTAACTAAAATTGTAAATAATAATAATAACAATAATGGCAACAATAATCATCATCATCGGGTCTCTCTACCTTTCACCCCTACCCTCCCCATCCCAGCCCAGAGATGCGCCCCACTGTCTGGGGAGTTAGGAAGATTGCACCCCAGGCGGCTTCAGTTAGATCAGTCTTTGGTTAGAACCTGCATCGGCCAGTGCCTTGATTAGTTAGTTAATTAGTCATTGTTTATAGGGTCCAGCGGACTGAAAAGAGCCGAATCAGGACCGCCCAGCACCTTGAGCAGCTCTTGAACTGGATAAGCGCTTAATAAGAAAAGGATAATATAAGAAGCCCATACAGCCCAAATATTCAGTTCCACCTTCAGTACATTGAGAGAGCTTTCCACTGAGGACTTCCCTACACTGAAAGTTAGTCCACTGAGGACTTCCCTACTCTGAAAGTTAGCCCACTGAGGACTTCCCTAAACTGAAAGTTAGTCCACTGAAGACTTCCCTACACTGAAAGTTAGCCCACTAAGGACTTCCCTACATTGAAAGTTAGTCCACCGAGGACTTCCCTACTCTGAAAGTTAGTCCACTGAAGACTTCCCTACACTGAAAGTTAGTCCACTGAGGACTTCCCTAAACTGAAAGTTAGTGCACTGAGGACTTCCCTACATTGAAAGTTAGTCCACTGAGGACTTCCCTACATTGAAAGTTAGTCCACTGAGGACTTCTATACACTGAAAGTTAGTGCACTGAGGACTTCCCTACACTGAAAGTTAGTGCACTGAGGACTTCCCTACACTGAAAGTTAGTCCACTGAGGACTTCTATACACTGAAAGTTAGTCCACTGAGGACTTCCCTACACTGAAAGTTAGTGCACTGAGGACTTCCCTACATTGAAAGTTAGTCCACTGAGGACTTCTATACACTGAAAGTTAGTGCACTGAGGACTTCCCTACACTGAAAGTTAGTCCACTGAGGACTTCTATACACTGAAAGTTAGTCCACTGAGGACTTCCCTACACTAAAAGGTAGTCCACTGATGACTTCTATACACTAAAAGTTAGTCCACTGAGGAAACACAACATCAATATTTCTTCCTTTCCTACCCTAAAAGTTAGTCCACTATACACTGAAAGTTAGTCCACTGAGGACTTCCTTACACTGAAAGTTAGTCCACTGAGGACTTCCCTACACTAAACGTTAGTGCACTGAGGACTTCCCTACACTGAAAGTTAGTGCACTGAGGACTTCCCTACACTGAAAGTTAGTCCACTGAGGACTTCCCTACACTGAAAGTTAGTCCACTGAGGACTTCCCTACACTGAAAGTTAGTCCACTGAGGATTTCAACATTTCTACATGTACCTTTCCTAAACTCAAAGTTAGACCACTGAGGACTTCAAAACACAACATCAACATTAATTTTCTACCTTCCATACACTCAGTTAGTCCACTGAGGACTTCAAAACACAACATTTCTACCATCCCTACACTGAGAGTTAGTCCACTGAGGACGTACAAACACAACATCAACATTTTTTACCATCCCTACACTGAAAGTTAATCCACCGAGGACGTAGAAACGCATCAACATTTCAGGCAGTGTACCTGCGAGCATGTCGACGGATGACATCAGTTTCATAGATGGTGTGAGGTCTGTTAGACATGACGGGAGGAAAGGATCCTCCGATAGGAGCCAGCGGCTGTCTGCAATCATCATAACAAGCCACAGTCAGTTATTGTTGGCCGGTCCAGTAAATCTTTGGCTTCCGCTACTTCATTGTGGAGGTTTTCCATAGCGTTATGCACAAGATAATGACCAACATATGGTGTGTTTTTTTTACACACAAAGCGTACAATGGATAGCAGTTATTTCCCTTTCATTTGGTTGTATGTTGATAAAACATACCGCTTAATAAACAGCTTTAGTTCAACCAGCGAAATTTGGTCCGCTGTGTTTCGTTTCCGGTTATGCAATAGGGAAATCCTTGTGAACTTTTCTTCGTGCCTGCTGCTCTGAAGCGGCAGCGCCTTTAGTTGCAGGCGACATTTTGTTCGTCCTTATTCAGGGACGTTAAATGCCATCATAACTTTCTAATTTGCGGAGGTTGTTTTCGTCGAAAACGCACGAGTCTTTAAATTTGGTTCATCACGGGTTATAACAGACACTTTTCCCAACGAAAGCTTAGATGAAGTTTAAAATAGAGCATTGGTAATCTTTAATTCTGTGGGTTTTTGTTGTTGTTTTTTTTTTTAAACACAAATTTGAGTGCTTCTATAGCCCCAACTTGTGTTCATTGCCTACGCTAGCCTACTAACTAGCCCGTTTAAGCCTACAAACCTAGCAGTATAGGACTCATCTAAACCAAGGGCTGTTCGTGCACATTCATGCGAATACACCAGAAATGTGATTTTACATCTTTACCATGCCCATAGGAGAGACTTGAAACCTAGACATCATGCAAAAACCAGTTGTTGATGTTGATTGCGCTCATTATCCTGAAGTCAGTTGGAGAAATTATACAATGACTCTGTGTGACGAGATGACTAGTTTTACCCTGCCTATTTACTATTTAGCCTTGTTTAGTCATTGTAACCTTAGAAAGTTAGTTATTACACAGCAGCTGATTACAGTATAGGAGGTACACACACTGCGAGCTTGACGCAGGCAGTTAGTGACGTCAGCACTGTGTGCCTTGAATCTGAAAGTTTTAACCAATGGGACGCAGGCAGAGCGGTTAGAGCCGGTTCTGACTGGGTCAAAACCTAGCATAGCTTAAGTCAGTGCTACGAAAGACACCGAAGTCTACACAGCTAGACCGGAGCAGAGAACTATCTTCACTCATAGACCAGGAAACAGGACTTGTGAATTTTAGAATTCACTCAAGTAGCCACGAGGCCTGACTTTGTCAAACAGGTAAATGAACATCCTTCTGTTTCATCATGATATATTTATATTATTGTTGAAATTATGTTTGTAGAATTTGCCATGCATAGATGTGAATTGTTCATCCGAATTTGCGTGACCACGTGGCGAAACACGACCGGTTGCGCCGCCATGTTGTATACCTGACGGAACCACTGTTGTTGAACCTATATGTATGTTTGCAGACCAGTGGCTGTACCAGTGAATGTTTATATTATTATTAATTCTGTATGTGTGTAGTTAGCCACGATTTATATTTATGTATGTATAGGAAAGTAGAGTTGAGATTCCAGTGGACCATGGACGTAGCAGAATGTTCGTCGCTTATGTATAGAGATGTGGAGCTATCACTGAGGGCTACTTTGGCTTTCAGTGAGACGCTCTGCACAAACCGATTATTCAGGGTTGTGCAGAATTTCGTCTCTTATATTACAGACGAGCAGGCGAGCTATCCCGTGCGCCCAACTCCACAGGAAAACCAAGTTGGCTGTTTAGCCCCTACAGCACAAGACTGAGGGAGCAACCCTGGAAAAACCCCTGCAAGACCCCACAGCGTGGCAAGGGACCAAACTACACAACGACACATCGGGTACCAGAAGCTACCTCAACGAAGGACTTCAAACACACCATACTGCAGTTAAGTGACACGGAAGAAGTGCACCCAAACTGATAGCAAAAGGACCACAGTAGTCCACTCTTCAGAACTGTAGTAAAACGACCACAGTAGTCCAATCTTCATGAAATCTAGCAGCCAGTGCCCGATGAAGACCTAACAGCTGCATAGACTATAAGCGATCGAATTAGTTGCATTGACTTATGACAGTTTAAGGTAGACTAGCACATCGAAGATCTTGTATAGAGTAGAAGAAATAAATGTGTGATTTTTAACTGTTATCAAGTGGCTGGACTACATATGATTCATAGCCGTGTGAAAGCTAGTGTGACAGTGATCTTTTACCATTTTTCTATCTATCTCTGAACCCTAGCCTTAACACAGACCGAGCTAAACAAATAAATTTATTAAAGTAATTCAGCAGGTGACTAACTAGCAGTTCCCATCGAATAAAGCGTGAGGGTTACAGCATTCCATTGTGCAGAGCCCAGTAACCCATAAACCCCACGTGACACTCTGCCTTGTTTGTAAGTGGGCGTGCTGCGTGGATGAGAACTGTACAGTACTACAGATTCAAGTTTCGGGGCTGAATCTGCATTTGGTTGTAACCTATTCCTATGACTGGGATATACCATACCTAGTTAAGGTTACAGTAGTTCCAGATAATAAGTCATGGTTACAGTATCTATTGCCTACAAAATAGTATGCATGTCTATTAAACCCAATTATAATTAGGGCACCCAAGCGTCTCAGATCCCAGTCACCTTCTCAACGAATGCCAACATGAACGCTGGCGCTGAGAAAAAAAGGTATCACTCACTCATAACCAGGTGGGGGACACTTCTTGTCGCAGGAGATGCAGCTGACGAAATTTCTGAAACACACAATAAGCATTTGTTTTTCTATTTCTTTGCAACGGGATTGCTCAGAGAGGTTCCAGGACTAAACAGTTATCAAATTAAAAGAAAACGTAACTTGAAAGAAGATGAGGATATAATAAAAATTCGAACAGTTATTCAACTTATTGTAAAGATTAAAACCAAACACCAACTTCCTGTTTCCGGCCGGTGTGATAGGCATGCGTTTGTTGATGAAGTTGTGCAGCTGTTTTTTCACCGCCTCCTTGAACTTGACTAGTTCTCCAGTCTCTGCCTTGACACCCAGCAACTGCAGCATGTGCTGCTGTCGCTGTATGCACATCTTTTCCTGCCACATACATATTAATAATAATAATAATAATAATAATAATAATAATAATAATAATAATAATAATAATAATAATAAAATAATAATAATCATAAAAATAATAATATTATTAATAATAATAATCGATTGTCAGTCGTCAATCGTCGTCGTCATCAATCATCAAAATAATAATAATAAAAACAACAGGAACAAGACTAAGAAAACGAAGATGTAAAAGTTCTGTATTTAATGGTTCTTAATTAGCTCATTTCCAGCTCAAGAGGTGCTCAATGCGCTGATTGATACAGGCTATAACTCGATCCACCCGAGGTGCCCACTTGCAAAGGAGGAAATTAACATTTATTTAAATTACCCCAATTTGAAGGCTTTCTGTACTTTTGGCGAGAACAGGTTTACCATACAATTGGCACCGTCTTGACATTAAACAATGATAAAGTGGGTTTTTGTAGCTCAATGTTACGTTGAAACGCGAACGATAGCATGTCTGAAACGCGCACGATAGATCTAATCGTTTGGATTTGCAAAGTATTCAATAATAGAGTTTATTTACCTTTGATTTGAGTTTGTGTTGTGGTTAGAGGAAGCTTTGTATAACGTTGATAATTTTAGTTGGTCGATATTATTGGAGAATTCTCTAGATTTGCCTGTTTGCTGTCAATAGAAGCTTCGCGAGAAGGCGTAGAAATTTTGAGAACATGCTTGGACAACAAGGAAAGATGTATGACGTAAGACAGTGATGACGAAGTTAGAAGAAAGCGCAGGATAGATCTAATCGTTTCGATTTGCAAAGTATTCAATAATAGAGTTTATTTACCTTTGATTTGAGTTTGCGTTGTGGTTAGAGGAAGCTTTGTATAACGTTGATAATTTTAGTTAATCGATATTATTGGAGAATTCTCTAGATTTGCCTGTTTACTGTCAATAGAAGCTTCGCGAGAAGGCGTAGAAATTTTGAGAACATGCTTGGACAGAAAGGAAAGATGTATGACGTAAGACAGTGATGACGAAGTTAGAAGCGATTGGTTAAATTGCGTCATACTCGATTGATCCAGGGTGTTCGGGAGAAGAGAGAGGCTATATATTATGTGCCCCACTGTTTTGAGAGATTGTAGTGTTGTGTTGTGTTGTTGTAAAAGTGAAAAGGCGATTGTATGCAGATGTTGATGTGTGTTGAATAAAAGTGGAAAACTTCATACGAAGACTCAGTGACTTGTATGCTGATTGAACGGGTTGCGTGGATAATCGAATAAGAACTTACACTCATCAGGAGAATTCACGCATTGGGGCTGAATCTACTACTGATAGAAAACACCACCATCAAACGGAGTGTAACACTCAAACCAACGCTATACTGTGAATTTTCCATTTCGGTACTGACCGAGAGATTTCCCTTGTATTACATTACATTACATGATTATTGCTTTAGGTCCAGCGGACTCTTCCGAGCCAAAATCAGGACCGGACAACCCCTGATCCGCATAAAAAAATCTGCTGAAACAACCCTAGTGGTAAAACTGAAAGCTCTCCACCAGCCAGTCCCTTTCCAATAAAGACATCCCACGCAGGGGACGCTGAGGCTGTACTCTAATTTATCAAACCCCCGTTTACAAAAACAAAATAGAATACAAACATCATTATAAATTATTAACAAAACACATACATATAAAATGCTTACATTGCTAAATAATAACATCATAGGAAGCCCTAGTGACCACCTGGCAGAAAGCGTCCAATATTCCCAAGCTGATCCAACAGACCCCATACACAAATAAGGAGTCTTGTCCCGGAGGGTTTTTCAAGAAAAAAGGTATATGACTGGTCTAGCGAAGAAGAAGATAGTATAGCAGATTAATAGAACAGAGCAGGAATGAGAAAGACAGCGACAGTGGGAATTTAAAGCACTAAATTTCCAGAAAGTGGGGATACTATTTATACTGAAACCCCCGGCACCCCAACGGGGGATTTCCCTTGTATTAACAAGTAAATCGATATCATAGCCTTGTGATCTATGACCCTATTTGTGAGTGAAGCACGCGGCTTGAAGAATGCGTCGTTGGTGTCCGAAGTAGGGTCTTGTCACGCTACGCAGTTTGCAGTCGTGTGCCTATGTATATAGTTTATTCATCGGCCTGTACATAGAAATAAACAGTTACCGTAGGAGGGGAAGAGTATTGAAATAAATTAATTAAGTTTATAATTAATAAAAGTAGCGAGTGGGTCATGCTCCGTGCTAGAACGTACTAGTGTGGATTACATTAGTTGGCTATGTTTATGAGGAGATTGATTGCTGCCATGTGATTTACTATGCGTGGAAGACGTGCTCGAATCGCGGATGATTCTAGAAGTGAGTTATAATTAAAATAAGTCTATTCGGGAACATTCTTAGATAGCCGTATAAAACCCCGTGCACTACCTATTTTTGGTAGGAGGAGAGCTTTTTCACATCAGAGTTGTAGGCAAACCTGGTGTAAAGAAAAGAACAGTGAATGTGATTTTCAAGGTGTCAGATAGTGGCAGTCTCTAAGAAAAAGTTCTTTGCGGATTGTCAACGAGAAAGAAGGTTAGGTGAGAGAAGAGGACTGTAAAGTAGCGCTGTGGGAGTGCTGAATTGAACGTTATAAGCCTAAGTCGATTTAAACGTCAGCTGTATGTTTACGACGAAACTTGAATTGTTTGCATACAATGTCGAGTGCCCTGTGACATCACCTATGCCATTCATGTGCCTGATTCATCTTGACTGTCTTGCCGTGCCTGAGTGTCTGTGTCGTCGTATGTTTGTCCGTGTCTTCATCAGGTCGGAGGAGTTACCACTGGTATCGTAAGTCACCTGTTTCAATTTCTCAGTTGGCCATATCGTTCGGGGGCTGGGTAGTGGATGTGAGTGTGGACGGATAAATGATTATATTTTCTTTGGTTCAATTTTATGTTTCATACGTTTTATTTGTTGCATAAATACCAGAGAGAGAGAGAGAGAGAGAGAAGGGAGAGTAAGAAGGATTTTTCTAAAATAAATTATAAATTAAACACATGTAGGTTAGCGTGGAAGAATTCACTGTCATATAGCGAAGAACGACAGGGAGGAGAATGAAGCTGCGTGTGTGTAATGACAGAGGAAATGACAGGAAGAATGTTGAGAGTGCGTGCGGTGTAAGGGAGACAATCTTTCTGTTAGACAGAAGATTGTGCAATTTAATGTAATATGGTTGTTTTATGGTTATATATTTTGTATGTGGGCTGCAGATGTACCAAAAACAGTTCCACTGCTGTCTGAACCGTGTCCAATTCTGGGTGATGTGATGTGAGGAACTCGGACAACAACATCCTTCCACTTTTCAATATTTAATTTCGGGAAGGTCATTTGTGTCGCACAGGAGAGAGTTTCTTGTTTATTATATAAACGTTTTATATTTTCTCAAATAACACACACACACACCCAGCATTTACACAACAATTTAATATAACAATCAAAGGACATTTGTGTAAAAGAAATATTTATTTATATATGAAAACTTGTGATTTACAGCAGATTGAAGTATAGTAAAATAGAGTTGAGGAATAACCACTTGACTTTGAGATATTAGAATACTTGTGTAGAGTAACTTTGAGATATTAGAATACTTGTGTAGAGTAACTTGTTGTGATTAATACGCCAGACCAGTCCTGGTCTGGTAAATATGTATGATGAGGGCTCTTTGGCCCAATTTTATTGTGCTTAACTTTTTATAAAATATAGGACGTAAAGCCTCGTTTTTGCTGTTGCTGTTGTTGTTGTGATGTATATTTTGTCTGGGGGAATTATTTCCCCAGACAGTATTAGTTACTAGTTCGAATATTTTTCTACAAATTTTCTTTTGTATAAAAATAAAAGTTTTCTTTATTGTTCTATGTAGTGGAAAACAATTGTTATCAGCTATTTAAACTTTAAGTGGAACAAGGATAGATATATAAAGAATTAAATCAATTACTTGCATTTATTACCTTGTTCATAGTAAGCTGAACCAAACATAATTATTATACATCTTTTGTATATTCTGTAGATAACTATTTATTTTCGATTTTGATTTAGATTATCATTGTTATTTTGAGTGATTAATTGTTTTATGTACAGTTCAGGGTTATATTAGTGGGTTGAGGGTTGGTAAGGGTTGGGAAGGGGAAAAGCGGAGTTAACTTTTGAGTGTGAATGAGTGAGTGAAATAAAGAAATTGTATCGTCAACTTCTGGTTTTGTCTTTTAGATTAGATTTAAGTGTTGGGTTTATTCTCGTGTGAAAGTAAACGCATTGTCGAACCACTGTTCAGACAGTTGGGACGTGACAGGTCTATTTTATCAACTTACAACGAAAAACCTTACCAGCAATTTTGTTAACAGGATTTCTCTCTTTGGTAGCAGCAATTTTTAGCTCCCAGATTTTGGCTGGTTGGCCAACGGCTGTTGCTATTATTAGGCACACAAACTACAGAATTTAGTCATTTAAAAAATAAATATGCTTTCGACAGAGTTCTTTCTTGTTGGAAATGATTTTGTTCAGTGTGGCAACATTCACTGTGAAGGTTAAAAGGGTCTGGGGAGGGGGCGTGGTCAATGTGGATCCCTTTAATAATTTTTTGATCGTTTTCCATTGATCATCACTTCTTCGCTGATGATTCGGAACTATATTCCAAAATTCCAGTTGATTGTGATGCTGCTGTTGCAGCCGTCAAAAATGTTGAGCAGTGCTGTCTTGAGATGAAGAGGTCGGTGAATGCGAACAAGTTGAAACTAAATGAACAGAAGACAGAAGCTTTGCTATGTGGGCCGCGAATTAGAAGACAATCTTGTCCCTTCCAGTCCCTGTAGGTCGGTAATGCTGACATTCAGTTCTCCCCTTTTGTAAAGACTCTTGGCCTCGTGCTTGACTGTGACCTTTCACTTGAACAGCATGTTTCGGCAGTAGTGAGATCCTGTTTCTTTCAAGAGCTCTTGGTAAAATCCGTTCTTCTCTGACCCGTAGTGCAGCAAACACTATTGCTGTCTCTTTGGTCTTGTCAAGACTAGACTATTGCAACAGCCTTTTTGCCAATCTGCCTCAAACACAGATCAAACGCCTCCAATCTGCGCAGAATTCTGCAGCTCGATTGGTCACAAAAAGTGGTAAATCAGTCCACATCACCCACATTCTTGAGCAACTCCATTGGCTTCCTGTCCACAAAGGCATTAAACACAAAGTGCTTTCAGTTGCCTATCGCCCAGTTAAAGAGCCCACTCCTGAATAGCTGTTCGAACTTCTGAATGTGTACGAACCATCTCGCAGCCTCCGCTCAGCTTCCAAGTCTCTATTCGTTGTTCCTGGGCACAAGCAATGTAGGACTAAGAGCCATGGCCAGAGGTCTTTCAGATACACTGCACCGGTCTGGTGGAATGCTCTTCCAGAAGGCATGAAGAGAACAGACTCTGTCGATGCATTTCGCAGAAACTTGAAAACACATTTCTTCTCTTTTTGCTAAGCTGGATATATAACTATCTGATCTCATCCCAATTTCATAAGTCACTGCGTGAAAGTATTGCATACATGTTAATTGTCTGGTCTGCCTGTTAGAATGTGTTGAGCGACAGTGAAGAAGTAAAAATGTTAAGTTATGATCTATGCACCCTTCCCGCCACTGTGTGCGTGCGTGCGCGCGCGCGCGTGTGTGCGTTTATCCATCTCCCTTCCACCAGCGCTGCGATCAAGTCCGTCGGTGTGGAGATACTTATGCACTTTATAAATTATTCATTCATTTATTCATTCTTACATAGCGTTTTTTTCAGCTCAAGACATGCTCAATGCACTAGCCATTACAGGATTTAATTCATGGCCATGTGCAGAGACTTTGTCACGGAATCCCTTTCGTGTCTCGGGGGTGGGGAGAGGGAGGGGGAGAGAGAGAGAGAGAGAGAGAGAGAGAGAGAGAGGGAAGGGCCATCAAGCAGCACATTGGCACGTTGGAGCGGCTCGAGTTAGACTCTGTGCAGCTCTGTGAGCGTGAGAAAGCGCTGTATAAAATGATTGATAATAGTTGTCCACTGACGTGGTGATCCATGCGTTCGACGAGTCGCTCCACACGCTGCGACTCTTTATGCAGCTGTACTTCCAGGGCTCCCACCAGTCTCAGATGGTCATCCAGCAGAATTACCTCCTGTTGGTGCTCCGATAACCCTAAATCCTGACACACCATACCATGCAGTCGATCACTTCCTACACTCTAAACCCTGTTCCTGCATTTATTTAGGTACTTACGTACTTATTACACAATAGTATTGGCTGTAGTCATTCAAAAACTAGAAGGGCAAAGCCCATATGGCTCACATGTCCCTTATGGAACTTGCAATATTTAACATGACAATGAGTACACAGAAAGAAAGAAAAATGGTGGCAGTAAATTGCAAAGTAATTCCGACTTTGATCTTTCGATGCTCTTGACCTTGAGATGACCTTGACCTCCGGCTTCAAGTACACTCAAGTCCGATCAAATAAACTACAATAAAAGTTGTATAATGCCAAACTTATGGAACTTATTCACAATAGTCTACATGAAAATGATCGCTCAGTATGGACTACGTTTTATGAAACTGAAAAGAAACGTCTGCATTAAAACGCAAGTAATAATAACTTTGATTTTGGAATGATCTTAACCCCTGGTTTCACATGAACACTCATTTATGAAACAAATGAACTACAGCAGAAGTTTTATTCAGGCAGTTTTATTACTATTGTAATGGTCTGGAGTTGGAAAACAGACAATTGGCCGGGGTCCATAGGCCTCCATTCTCCATTGCTCCTATTTGATTTTGATTTGTACAAAAGGCTGTTCCATATCTTGAGATCTTCCTCAAATGTTATCCTAGTCGTTCATCACCCATTTCCTTTTCCATACCTCCCCACCTCCGTGCGTTTTTCACGCCTTTATCAGCATCTGAATCGACACGCTGAACAATGTGTCGCATCTATTTTACCGGTTACGATTCATACACGCACATTGTCACGAATTGGCTAGTTTTAACTCTGCTTGTTGACTATTTAGCCATGTGTAGTCTTTGTACCAGTAGAGAGTCAGTAAATTACACAGCAGACCACACACAGCGAGCGAGCCACACACAGCGTAAGTGAGTCAGCACTTGAGCTTTGAATCTGAACATTTTACCCAATGATAGCTTAGGCAAAGCGGTTCGCGCCAGTTTGACTGTGTCAGAGCCTAACACAGTTTGCATCAGTCGTGTGTGAGACGAGGAAGAAGTAACATCTCCTTAGCTAGCAGAGAACTATCTTCACTCATAGACCAGGAAGCAGGACTTAGAATCTCAGAATTCTATTTAGTCAACACGGGCCTGAACTTGTCAAACAGGTAAATGAACACCCTTCTGTTTCATCGTGATATATTTATATTATTGTTGAAATTATGTTTGTGGAATTTGCTATGCATAAATGTGAATTATTAATCCGAATTTGCCGTACCACGTGGAAGAGCCGACCACGAGCCGAAACACGACCGGTTGCGCCGCCATGTTGTATACCATACGGAACCACTGTTGTTTAACTTATATGTATGTTTGCAGACCAGTGGCTGTACCACTGAATGTTTATAATATTATTAATTCTGTATGTGTATAGTTAGCCACGATTTATATTTATGTATGTATAGGAATTTAGAGTGAGATTCCAGTGGAACCCGGAAGTAGCAGAATGTTCGTCGCTTATGTATAGAGATGTGGAGCTATCACTGAGGGCTACTTTGGCTTTCAGTGAGACGCTCTGCACAAACCGATTATTCAGGGTTGTGCAGAATTTCGTCTCTTATATTACAGACGAGCAGGCGAGCTATCCCGAGCTATCCCGAGCTATCCTGTGTGCCCCACTCCACAGAAACGACTAGTTGGTCGAGGAGACTCTACCGCACAAGACGGAAGGAGCTACCCGAAGAAACACCCTGTCAGACCCCACAGCGTGGCAAGGGAACCCAACTACACAACGACACAGGTGGACCAGAAGCTACCTCACAGAAGGACTTCGAACACCCCACACATGAGTTAAGTGCATAAGGCGAAGGTGCACTTAAACTGATCATAACAGGACCATAGTAGTCCAACTCTTCAGAAACTGTAAAACGGACCACAGTAGTCCAAATCTACATGAGATATAATAGAAGTGCCCGAGGAAGATATAACAGCTACCTAGACTATCAGCGATCGAACTATTAGCATTGAAAGAGACTTTTTAAGTTAGATTAGTACTTAGAGAATCTTGTATAGAGTAGAAGAAATAAATGTGTGATTTTAACTGTATCAAGTGGCTGGACTACATATGATTCATAGCCGTGTGAAAGCTAGTGTGACAGTATTCTTTTACCATTTTTCTATCTATTTCTGTACCCCAACCTTAACACAGAACGAGCTAAACAAATAAATTTATTAAAGTAATTCATAGGGTGACTTACTAGCAGTTCCCACCGAATAAACGTGAGGGTCCATAATTCCATTGTGCAGAGCCCATAAACCCCACGTGACACTTTAATTGGCGAGCCTGCCAGGATCTGTGTATAATAGGAATTGGGTATAACCGGATCTAAGTACAATAAAATTAGATAACAGTAGGAGTAGTAGAATAACTTAGAATAGTGGTAACAAGGACTAATCAGTTTGGGTGCACTATTCTTTAGTTAAAAACTTTTTTGCTTCAAATATTTTTGTGCCTGTATGTTGCATTGTTCTTTTGCAGGTTTTGCTTAAATAACTGTTGTATGCCATTTGACTCTTGTTTTATTCTATTATTGATTACGAATTGTATGGTCTTTGCATTGTTTTTATTGAATTGCAATATTGCTAGTGTTTTGGTATTCCACGTGATTCAGAGGTTGTTCATAGACACGTTTGGCAATGTCGGACCCAGTGGCCTTGAGATTGCGCTTCAAAGAATTAGGGGAAGCTTTACACTTAGCAGGGGGAGACCTAATTGCGTATATCAATGCAGAGGTAGAGAAACAGGAGGCTAAGGCAGAGAGAGCAGCAGAGAGAGAGGCGAAGAAACTCGAAGCGGCAGAGAGAGCCGCAGAGAGAGAACAGAAAAAAGCAGAGTTAGAAGCAGAGCAAAAGAAATTAGAACTAGACGCAGAGCAGAAGAAACTAGCATTAGAAGCAGAGCAGAAGAAATTAGAAGCAGAGCAGAAGAAATTAGAGGCAGAGAGAGAAACAAGGAAATTAGAGCTAGAAGCAGAACAGAAGAAGGTAGCAGCCGAGAGAGAAGCAGAAGTTAGGAGATGGGAGTATGAGAGGGCAGAAAAAGAAAAAGAGAGGGAAGAAAAGGAAAAAGAAAGACAGCATGAGTTAGAGCTAAGAAGATTGGGATCAGGAGCTTCAAGTTCTTCCTTAACCCCTTCCCACTCAGATCAGCTAGAGGTAGCATCCAACCCTGTACAAGGAATGTCATTTCCACTGGGAACATTCAATGAGAGAGAAGAAGGTCTAGATCTCTATCTGACTAGGTTTGAGCGTCTAGCAACAGAGTATAAACTAGATCCCACTCATTGGTCTTTTAAGCTTAGTCAAGGGCTTAGAGGAAAGGCTTATGACATCTACAGTAAGCTACCGACTGACAGAGTGACTGACTATCACAAAGTAAAAGAGGCACTCCTAACGGGATTCGAACTAACAGGAGAATGCTACCGGCAAAAATTCCGCACCAATCGGAGAGTGAAAGGAGAGAGCTATGCGCAGTTCGCGGATCGGTTGTCCACAATGCTGGATAAGTGGATTAGCCAGTCAGCCACGGCAAAGACGTATGATGGACTGACAGAACTGTTAGTATGGGAACAGCTACGGGAAACCATGACCCCCGAGCTGAGAACATTCTCAGTAGAGCAGGGCGCGGAAAGACTGGAAGATCTGGTCAAGGTCGCAGATAGGTACGTGGCCGCACACGGAGAAGCCAAGAGCTTCAGGCGAGACCTAAAGCCTAACGGGAAAGAGGCACAGAAACGAAGCCCTAACCGGGAAGAGCGCACCGCGAATAAGCCGAATAACCCCAGACCTGGGCAAAATAAAGGACCCAACGCGGAATTCGGGAAAAGAGGTCCCGCAGAACAGAGACGGTATTGTTCGTTCTGCAACAGAAACAATCACTCCACCGCAGAATGTTTCAAGTTGGCCGCCCAACGTAGGGAAGAGCGCGAAAGCCGGCCAGCGCACAGAGTTCTAACTCAAAGTAGCGGTAACAAGCCACACACGATCGGAGATCACCCATCGGTGACAGACACGGTCAAGGTCAACGGTAAAGAAGCGAACTGTCTGTATGACACAGGCCTATCATACGACGCGATAGTTAGCGAATCTCTTGTATCGCGCGCGGACTTGACAGACAAGACAGTCGAACTACAAGGAGCAGACTTGACGAAACCGACGACTACTTGCCCAATAGCTTGGATAGAAGTAGAGAGTAGGTACGTCACAGGACGAATCCAAGCAGCTGTTTTACAGAAACCCCTGTATGATCTAGTGCTAGGTTGTAGGTATGTGTTCTTAGGCACGCCCCCTAAAACTGTAGAGATAGCTGCAGTGCAAACCAGGGCCCAAGCTAAAACCCAACCACCCCAGCCCGAGTTCGCTCCGAATCCAGGACTCGAAGAGATCAAAACAGCACAGAAAGAAGACACCTCGATAGCGAAGTGCTTCCAGAAGCTACCCAAGGCGCACACCCCCGCACAAGGGAGACTTCTACATGGAAGAGGGAATTCTTCATCGACAAGGAGATGGAGATCACACCCAACTAGTACTGCCAGCCACCCTTCGAGCCCAAGTACTAGAACTAGGCCACAGCATGCCACTCAGCGGACACATGGGAATTGGAGCCACAGTGCAGAGAATCAGCGCACACTACTATTGGCCAGGAATCACGGAGGATGTCAAGCGCTACGTGAAATCTTGCCACCAATGTCAACGATATTCCCCGCGACATCACACCGTACCAGTTACCTTAGGACCATCAGTAGTAGTCGGCGTGCCATTCCAGCAAGTCTCAGTAGACATAGTAGGACCACTGCCCATGACCAAGAAGAGGAACAGATTTCTACTCACACTCGTCGACGCATGTACGATGTGGTGCGAAGCAGTCCCGTTGCCAGCGATCGACACCAAGAAGATCGCAGATGCACTCATCGCCATCTTTACCAGAGTCGGATTCCCGGACAGCATTAGAACGGACAACGGATCTCAGTTCACCGGCCGCCTGATGCAAGACGTGTTCGAGTTGATACAAGTTCATCACATTCGCACACCACCATACCACCCAGCCAGCAACGGACAAGTAGAAAGACTGAATGGAACCCTTCTCACCATACTCAGGAAAGTCGCCGACGACACTCCAGAAGCGTGGGACACCTACGTGAATGCGGCACTGTTCGCATACCGAGAAACGCCCCATGCAGCCACAGGCTACACCCCGTCAACATTGCTATTCGGCAGACCGCTAGCAGGACCGCTAGAAGCCCTACGCAGAAGTTGGACGGAAGCCAAGATAGACGACACACCAAGAGGTGCCACCAAGTACGTCGCAGACCTGCAGGAAACCCTCAAAGCAACGTGGAAGAAAGCTGGTGAAGCACTGAAGAAGGCAAGAGCCCGTCAGGCGAAGTACTACAACCGCCACGCGAAGGACCGAGAACTGCAAGTCGGCGATCAAGTGCTACTCTTACTTCCAAGTGGAACCAACAAGCTGGACATCGCTTGGAGAGGACCGTACCGGGTGACTGCCAAGAAATCCAAGACAGTCTACCAAGTAGAGGTGAACGGGAGAGCCCGATACCACCACATCAATCTCCTCAAGAAGTACACGGACCGACCAGCGACCCCCAGCACGCACAACTTGCTAGCCATCGCCATCGCGGAAGAAGGAGAAAGCATGGAGACCAATACAGTAGAGTACCCCCTGCACTCCAAAGAAACCTACAAAGACGTGATACTCAACGGAGACCTAGCCGCTAAACAGCAACAGCAAGTACGACAGGTCATTCGACAACATCAGACTGTGCTCACAGACCGACCAGGGAGGACAGACCTCGTCGAAGTAACCTTAACGGTGACCGACCCAACACCCGTCCGCCAGAAGCTCTACCCGATGCCACTGTCACAGCAGCGAGCCATCAAGGAAGAGATAGACACCTTACTGGCAGCCGGAATCATCTCAGAGTCTACTTCACCCTACAGCGCAGGCACGGTATTGTTGCGAAAACCCAACGGAGAGCATCGACTGTGCATCGACTTCAGACTCCTGAATGCGGTAACGCAGTTCCAGCCAGAGCCACTCCCGGACCAGACAGACCTATTTGCCAAGCTACAGCGAGCGAAGTACTTCTCACGCATCGACCTCAGCAAAGGATACTATCAGATACCAGTGCAACCGCAAGTCCGAAAGTACCTAGCTTTCAGCACTATGGAAGGACACTTCGAATTCAACGTGCTTCCATTCGGACTCCACAACGCACCCAGCATCTTCAGCGCCATGATGCGAAAACTCCTGGCACCCCTGAGCAGCGAGCACCTACACTCGTTTATGGACGACATCCTCATCGCAACACCTACGTGGGAGGAACATGTCACGCTCCTACAACAACTACTCGCCCGCCTCAGAGACACGGGATTGACGGCAAGACCCACCAAATGTCAGATTGGATTCACAGAACTAGAATTTCTGGGACACACCATCAGTCAAGGAAGCCTGCGACCGGTAGAGAAGACAGTGAAACGCCTACTCGACGCTCCTAGGCCCAAGACAAAGAAGGAAGTGCAGTCGTTTCTAGGACTCTGCGGCTTCTACCAGAAGTTCATCCCCAACTACAACAGCATCGCCGTGCCACTGACAAATGGAACCCGGAAAATCGCCCCGGACAAAGTAGTATGGACAGCCGAATGCGAGACAGCATTCCAAACACTCAAGGACAGAATGACATCGGCGCCAGTACTCCACCTACCCGATTTGACTCAGCCATTCGTTCTTCGCACAGACGCAAGCGACTTAGGCCTCGGAGCAGTACTGCTACAGCGCGACCCCAAGAATGCAGAGACGCTATTCCCTGTCGCCTACGCCAGCAGAAAATTGAGACCCGCCGAGACCCACTACGCCACGTCGGAGAAAGAATGCCTTGGACTAGTCTGGGCCATACAGAAATTCCAACTCTACCTGTATGGGACCCACTTCACAGTTCAGGTGGACCACCAACCACTATCGTTCCTGGCAGCCTCCAAGTCTTTGAACTATCGCCTGATGAGATGGGCACTCACCCTTCAGGCATACTCATTCCAAATCGAGTACATCCCCGGCAAAGAGAACCACGGAGCCGACTACCTCAGTCGCCATCTCGTGGAGGACACAGCAGCTGTCGCCCACCCAACACAACTAAGGGCCACAGCACCAGAATTCGTCCCCGCCCAATAAAAACCCTGTCACTAGTGTCCATAGCTACCTGGCACAGCATTGCAGCTCAGGTAGAGCAACTTACTTAGTTTGGAAATAGGACCCTAGGATAGTGCAGTGTTAAACTAGGCTCTGTAGTAGAAAAAGGTCGAATCCAGTAGTCATCGCCTTTTTTCAGTTGAGGGAGCCTGTCACGAATTGGCTAGTTTTAACTCTGCTTGTTGACTATTTAGCCATGTGTAGTCTTTGTACCAGTAGAGAGTCAGTAAATTACACAGCAGACCACACACAGCGAGCGAGCCACACACAGCGTAAGTGAGTCAGCACTTGAGCTTTGAATCTGAACATTTTACCCAATGATAGCTTAGGCAAAGCGGTTCGCGCCAGTTTGACTGTGTCAGAGCCTAACACAGTTTGCATCAGTCATGTGTGAGACGAGGAAGAAGTAACATCTCCTTAGCTAGCAGAGAACTATCTTCACTCATAGACCAGGAAGCAGGACTTAGAATCTCAGAATTCTATTTAGTCAACACGGGCCTGAACTTGTCAAACAGGTAAATGAACACCCTTCTGTTTCATCGTGATATATTTATATTATTGTTGAAATTATGTTTGTGGAATTTGCTATGCATAAATGTGAATTATTAATCCGAATTTGCCGTACCACGTGGAAGAGCCGACCACGAGTCGAAACACGACCGGTTGCGCCGCCATGTTGTATACCATACGGAACCACTGTTGTTTAACTTATATGTATGTTTGCAGACCAGTGGCTGTACCACTGAATGTTTATAATATTATTAATTCTGTATGTGTATAGTTAGCCACGATTTATATTTATGTATGTATAGGAATTTAGAGTGAGATTCCAGTGGAACCCGGAAGTAGCAGAATGTTCGTCGCTTATGTATAGAGATGTGGAGCTATCACTGAGGGCTACTTTGGCTTTCAGTGAGACGCTCTGCACAAACCGATTATTCAGGGTTGTGCAGAATTTCGTCTCTTATATTACAGACGAGCAGGCGAGCTATCCCGAGCTATCCCGAGCTATCCTGTGTGCCCCACTCCACAGAAACGACTAGTTGGTCGAAAAAACTCTAACGCACAAGACGGAAGGAGCTACCCGAAGAAACACCCTGTCAGACCCCACAGCGTGGCAAGGGAACCCAACTACACAACGACACAGGTGGACCAGAAGCTACCTCACAGAAGGACTTCGAACACCCCACACATGAGTTAAGTGCATAAGGCGAAGGTGCACTTAAACTGATCATAACAGGACCATAGTAGTCCAACTCTTCAGAAACTGTAAAACGGACCACAGTAGTCCAAATCTACATGAGATATAATAGAAGTGCCCGAGGAAGATATAACAGCTACCTAGACTATCAGCGATCGAACTATTAGCATTGAAAGAGACTTTTTAAGTTAGATTAGTACTTAGAGAATCTTGTATAGAGTAGAAGAAATAAATGTGTGATTTTAACTGTATCAAGTGGCTGGACGACATATGATTCATAGCCGTGTGAAAGCTAGTGTGACAGTATTCTTTTACCATTTTTCTATCTATTTCTGTACCCCAACCTTAACACAGAACGAGCTAAACAAATAAATTTATTAAAGTAATTCATAGGGTGACTTACTAGCAGTTCCCACCGAATAAACGTGAGAGTCCATAATTCCATTGTGCAGAGCCCATAAACCCCACGTGACACACATGTGCAGTTTCGTGTTTTCATTTGGACTTCAAGACACGCACAAACCTTTTTTCATTGGAGGAAAATCATTGTCAAACTTTTTTGTTCCGCGGGAAACCATACTGTTCTCGGCGAAAACATTTTTTACAATGGCGGAAATCCGCTGAATCGCGGAACATTACAAGCCCAGTTTATTAAATAAAAAACAACAGTGACTTTGCTAAGACCTTGAAAGTGGAATGACCTTGATCTTCACTTGATCTGTAAGACTCGTGTATGATCAAATAACCCATTGTTGATGCCCAATGTGGGTACGACATAGCTAGAACAATTCCAATGTAAAATGACAAATTGTGACGTTTATCGTAAGGCCTAAAATGAATTTGACTTTGAAGATAAACATAAAACCTGAACATATATGAAAAATCAGTCTGTTTCCTCTAAAAAAAAAAAAAAAAAAAAAAAAAAAACAAGTTTAGGGTAAAGGTCACTTCAAAGTACCAATACTAACTGACTTTCGCCACTCCACAATGACTCTGACCTTGGAGGGAGATTGACCAACATTGCACGGTTGGGGTGTCTCATTGATAGCTGTCATGCATCAAACAATAACAAGTCCACAATCAATGACTTGGAAAAATTGTGAAATTTTGTGATAAATTGTAATTTGCAACCCTTTGAAACTGAACAGGGCCATTCAATCACTGATAATTTTCGAGCTCTTATGGCTATACACCGTCCAAAAAAGTGTCATCTTGATAGGTAAAATAGGTTCCAAGTTATTATCAATGTTAAAGTTGTGCCCAGATGGACGAATGGACAGAGTTTTTTGGATATCATATTTGGACTATCTAGGACTTCCAAAAATCTGACTTTTTTAATTTTAAGTTTTTGGGTGTGTACAATTTGGCTTATGCATGTGAGTAAAAAACAACAACAACAAAAAAAAACAACCTTGGGATGACTCTGACCTTCAGTGATCTTGACCTTACATAATTTCTTTGCTCAAGTATGATTAAATAACTTATTGCATACTATGGGTTAAATATAGAGCAATTCCAGAGGACGAAATTTTTTTAATGTTTTTGTAAGGCCTAAAATGACATGACCTTCACATTCCAGATTAATGCAAAAACAGAAAACATATGAAAGATCAATATTTTGTCTCTAAATACAAGTTTGAACTTTAGATTTCTCATAGTTTAGGGTCAACAGTACCCATACAAACCGAACTTTGAACAACTCCAGTGACCTTGACCTTAAAGCCAAATTTGAAAAGTAGCTTATATGTCATATTGATATACATTATCCATCAAAGAATCACAAGTTCAATATTAATAGCTTAGGAAAAAAGTGAAATTTTGTGACAAATTTTCATTTCTTGACTAACATTTGTCATGACCTTTAAGCAAAGTCATTTAGTCACTTATTATTTTCGAGGTCTCATGGAATGATCTTATTAAGTTTAGTTGTGAGAGTTTAAATATGTTCCGAGATATTAAGAGACTTGCAAGTTATGCACGGACGGACAGCGGATGGCAGCAACAATAACAACAACAAAAATTAAATGTAATTTTTGGACTCTTTGGACTTACCTCGCACGGTTGTTTTACAAAAAATACTGGGACGGATGATGGGAGGGGAGAGGGGAGGGGGAGGGGGAGGGAAATTTGGGGTGAATACTTAGACATTCACTGCTGCACGCAGGCGAGTAAAAAAAAAATGTCCCAGATACTCGCACACATTGCCTAGCAAAACATGGGCTATTTCAAAATGATTAAAACGTGTCTAGAGGCGGAAATACACATTTTGGGCACAATATTATGTCTTTTTCTCGCTAGGATATGACCATTTGCTGATAATACTGTTTTGTGAAATTTGACAGTAAACTTCATGTCCGATTATTGAAAAGGTCGTCAGCTGCATGCACGGGGTCGATACAATGGACTTACAATGCCTATACAGGCGCCAGTTATGGGGCGCCATGTGTCCATTAATTCTATGTGACCATTCTATACATAGAATAAATTCTATGCACATAGAAAGCATTCTATGCACACAAAAAGCATTCATTAGTTGAAATTCCATTTATAAAAAAAGAAACCAATATTGTAAGTCATAGAATAAAATTCTTTGTATAGAATAACATTCTATAATATAGTGTAAAATTCTATGTCCATAATAAAATTCTATGTATAGAATAACATTTTATAATAGAGAATAAGATTCTATGTATGTAATACAATTCTATATTATAGAATGCACTTGTATGCATAGAACTATATTCTATAACATAGAAAGAATTCTATTACAAAGAATGAATTCTATAACATAGAATGAATTCTTTAACATAAAATAAATTGCATGACATAGAATTAATTCTATGTGCATAGAATAAATTGTATAACATAGAATGAATTCTATAATAAATAATGAATTCTATATGCATAGAATGAATTTTATAGCATAGAATGAATTCTATGACATAGAATTCACTCTATGACATAGAATGAATTCTATAGGCAAAGAATGAATAGTATAACATAAAATAAACTGCGTACACGTTCATCTGAGAGCGTTCATCTCAATGATAATAAACTCTTCTATGATCATATTATTTACTGTCAACATTTGGAACAAACAAAATGCCAGACTCACTAAATATTTTTTGTGGCGATGACCCCCCATCCCTCCCCCCATCCTCTCTGCCCACTCCAACCAACTCCTGCACCCCCTCTCCCACTACATCCATACTCACCCACCCCACCACCCACCACCTTCCCCACCCTCTTGACCACAAAACTGACCATAGTAAAGACGCTGAAACCACGCTCCTGGGATCGACGCATTTCGACAACCTCGCTAGTCGGCAACTCCGTGGTGTACTCCTGCGTGGAATCGTCGACAGGGGATGTCCCGTGATCCGGGGTGAACTCTGGCCCTGTACCAGTGAAAAGCTCCCTGACCTGGGACCTAGGTGGTGTTGACCCTGTCCTCTCCGACCTAGGACAAGACAAGACAAGGTATTGCTCTTCTCAGTATTACATTACATTCACATTGTTAAATATGTATTTCATCTGTTTTGAAAATCTTTCTTTATATAGCGGGGTTTTTTTCCAGCTCAAAGCTTCATTTTATTATTTTAGATAAAGGATCTAACTCAAGCCGCACGAGTCTCTCACTGGCTGGCTTTGGAACATCGGATTGGCCTGATACCCAGACGACGGAGCATTATCCTGGTTGACAGGGGATGGAGGGAAGAATGCTTGCTTGCTGAATATATTTGTGTAGCCGCCATTCTATTGTCTGGGACTTGAGTGTTCGGATCTTAACGTCCGTGCAATGGAATGTTTCCATGCACAAACAAGACCCTGGTTCATGCAAGGGAGTGAAAATAACATAAAACGTCACAGGCCGTACCGTACCTCAATAGATCTGTGTAGGCCAACACAGTCATTACATTACAGTACATGATTATTGCTTTAGGTCCAGCGGACTCTTCCGAGTCAAATCAGGACCGGATTACCCCTGATCCGCATAAAAGATCTGCTGAAACAACCCTAGTGTTAAAATTGAAAGCTCTCCACCAGAGTCACTTTACAATAAAGACATCCCACGCAGGGGACGCTGAGGCTGTACTCTTAATTTATCGAACCCCCGTTTACAAAAACAAAATAGAATACAAACTTCATTATAAATTATCAACAAAACACACACATATAAAATGCCTACATTGCTAAATAATAACATCATAGGAAGCTCTAGTGATATTTTATATCGATGTTTTATATTCTATTTTGTTTTTGTAAACAGGGATTCGATAAATCAGAGTCCCTGCATGTGATGTCTTTATTGTAAAGTGACCGGATGGTAGAGTGCCTTCAGAGTTGGTTCAGGTTGGTCCGCTGGACCCTGTAAACAATGACTAACTTACTAACTAACTACGTCCACAACACACATATGCGTGGCACGAGTTGACGACAGGAGCTACAGATTCTACTGACGTGGTTTGTGCCGTTGGCCTGGAAATGTTGAGGTCGGAGGTGCTGCATTGTACAGAAGTCACAGATTCCCCGGGTTGAGGCTTGAAGGTCACCACCATAGGCAAGCTGGACGTGCGATGAGAGTGATCTGTAGGGGCTGAGCGAATCATCCTATCACCCTGTTGATCACATCAAACCCAGTGTTGGAATGAATGGGGGGAATCAAAAGCCAAAAGCGTTTAAATCAAGGAAGGGAGAACATGAATCTAAGGCATTGACCCTCACGGTTAAAAAATATAATCAGGCGGCCAATCGCCACGCTTTTGCATTGAAATGCTTAATCGCGCTGCAAACACCGGAGATATCGCCGTGGCTATTAAAAAAAACATGCTAAGAACCATATACACACAGATTGATAGACCAAGTTAAACTTACTCCACCCCATCACCCTTGCACCACGGACGGGCGGAATGTTAACCAATGCACCATACCTTCTTGCCGGGCTCTTTCTTGACCAACCGAGTCAGCTCCTTAATCTGTTTCTTCAGCGTCTCTATATCGGCCTCCATGTCGGGATTGACCTGGGTCAGCGTCGGCGTCTGCAACACCACAGCAACATGGTGTACCACCAGCACTCACCACCAGGGCGGACGTCACACAGACCCTAGTTATAGTCTGCAGTCACGCAATACAATACAATGCAATACAATACAATACAATACAATACAATACAATACAATACAATACAATACAATACTATACAATACAATGCAATACAATACAATACAAAACAAAACAATATATCGTTTTGCATCTCACATAGGGTGTCATTCCTTTGCTCAAATCGACCAACAAGTTCCGATAGTTCGAGTTCCTATCCATGATGGTATATGTAACCCCACATTTGGTTTAGGCCAAAAATATATATATCTTACATAGGGAAAAAATTGAGAGTCAGTAGGTAGGCTTCTTTTTTTTTCTTCTTTTTTGTTTTGTTTTAAACCTTTTCCGCCTTAGGTGCGATTTTTTGGTGTTTTTTTTTTTCAATTTTTTTTCCCAGACGATACCCCCCTCCCCTCCCCCCCCCTTAAAAAAAAAGGTTTAGGGTCGGTCCAAAAAATTAGGGTCGTTCGGGATACCGTTAACAGACATTTTTGTGTATGTGTAGGCCTTATAAAGGCGGTACGTCAGGCAAGGCAGCTAATGCAGTGTTTGTGTTAATCACTAACGCTGGACGACTGCGCGCCTATTCTTAGCTCTTATCTATAATTATATGTAAATTGCTTAGCCGGAAGTCCTTCTTCGCCTCTACTATAAAGTTTGTCCGGTATGGACGCTGATCTGAGCAGGTGTGGGGCGCTGCGGATCGGCCTGCTGTGTGCTCAAAACCAGTGAAATCGTTATAGCCGACATTTCCTTACCGAACGTTTAACCGTTTCTGAGATAAATAAATAAACAAAATGTCCACAAACTGCAATAGCCTCATTCCGCGCGCTTCCATTAAAAATCAAATTGAGGTTTCAGCATGTTTTCTTATATTCACAACTTTCCGGCACCTCTCATAAAAACTCGTGGGTATCGCCATTATAAATTAAAACGAGGTTAGAATGAAACCAAGTTCCGGTCTGGCTTGTTTTGCTTTTATCAAAGCTTGATGCGTGACTTTTAAATATGGCAAATTGCCAAAAACGACGATTGTTAGAGCCAGAAAACGAGTGGGATAAGTATAAAAACGGTGGAGGAAGTACATGCTCAGTGAAAGGATGCAAAAAACAATCGTAGAGGCCTGTATTTGTGGCGACTTCGGAGGTGCGTCGATCATCGACAGAAAGTGAAACAGGACCTGAAGAATCTTGTAATTTTCCATAGCTTCGCCGTCGCAACCTTCACAAAACACGAAGTAGTTGATTATGTTAGGCGAGCGTTGTGGCCAAGTGGGCTAAGGCGGGACTAACTTGCCGTGTCCACAAGCCAGAAACCAATGGCGCCTGACAGGTGTGGGTTCAAGCCATTTCTGGGCGTTATGTTTCTCTGAATATTTTTCAAAAATTCACAAATAATGTTAGGTAGTTAGGGTTTAGGCGCGCCACTGGCGATAGAAAGGGATAATAAACTGCAGCAAAAAAAATAAAAATGTGAGGGTACGATACTGGTGGCCCACTGTAAAACTTCCCATTGTACAACTTATGTTAATCTGATGAATAAAAATTGATGCAACAACAACGGAGAAAGAAACCGAAAGTATGTTTCACATGAGGGGATTCCCGTTGGTGCATAGGATAGCAGAAAAGTGTGAATAGACCAAAAAATTGTTGGTCTTTCTAGGAAGCCTTGGTAGCTTACTTAGTAAAAGCATTCGCCTACCGTGCAGGGCGACCCAAGTTCAAATCTAACGCGGGCCTTTTTTTTTTTACACTACAATATGGATATTTTTCTTTTTAATTTAGGCTTTTTACCTTTAATTTATTATTATTATTATTATTATTATTATTATTATTATTATTATTATTATTATTATTGTGAATGTGTAATATTATTTGTGTGAATGTGTAATATTATTTGTGTGAATGTGTAATATTAACTGTGTGAATGTGTAATATTAACTGTGTGAATGTGTAATATTAACTGTGAATGTGTAATATTATTTGTGCGAATGTGTAATATTATTTGTGCGAATGTGTAATATTATTTGTGTGAATGTGTAATATTAATTGTGTGAATGTGTAATATTAATTGTGTGAATGTGTAATATTATTTGTGTGAATGTGTAATATTATTTGTGTGAATGTGTAATATTATTTGTGTGAATGTGAAATATTATTTGTGTGAATGCGTAATATTATTTGTGTGAATGCGTAATATTATTTGTGTGAATGCGTAATATTATTTGTGTGAATGTGTAATATTATTTGTGTGATGTAATATTATTTGTGTGAATGTGTAATATTATTTGTGTGAATGTGTAATATTATTTGTGTGAATGTGTAATATTATTTGTGTGAATGTATTATTATTTGTGTGAATGTGTAATATTATTTGTGTGAATGTGTAATATTATTTGTGTGAATGTGTAATATTTGTGTGAATGTGTAATATTAACTGTGTGAATGTGTAATATTATTTGTGTGAATGTGTAATATTATTTGTGTGAATGTGTAATATTATTTGTGTGAATGTGTACTATTGTGTGAATGTGTAATATTATTTGTGTGAATGTGTAATATTATTTGTGTGAATGCGTAATAATTGTGTGAATGTGTAATATTATTTGTGTGAATGTGTAATATTAATTGTGTGAATGTGTAAAATTATTTGTGTGAATGTGTAATATTTGTGTGAATGCGTAATAATTGTGTGAATGTGTAATATTATTTGTGTGAATGTGTAATATTATTTGTGTGAATGTGTAATATTATTTGTGTGAATGCGTAATATTATTTAAGTGAATGTGTGTATGTGTAATATTATTTGTGTGAATGTGTAATATTATTTGTGTGAATGTGTAATATTATTTTGTGTGAATGCGTAATATTATTTGTGTGAATGTGTAATATTATTTGTGTGAATGCGTAATAATTGTGTGAATGTGTAATATTATTTGTGTGAATGTGTAATAATTGTGCGAATGTGTAATATTATTTGTGTGAATGCGTAATAATTGTGTGAATGTGTAATATTATTTGTGTGAATGCGTAATAATTGTGTGAATGTGTATGTTACGTTGAAACGCGAACGATAGTATGTCTGAAGCGCGCACGATAGATCTAATCGTTTCGATTTGCAAAGTATTCAATGATGGAGTTTATTTACCTTTGATTTGAGTTTGCATTGTTGTTAGAAGAAGCTTTGTATAACGTTGATAATTTTGTTGGTCGATATTGTTGGAGAATTCTCTAGATCTGCTTATTTACTGTCGATGGAAATTTCCCGATAAATGTAGAAAGTTGAGTACGTTCCCGGAAGGAGAAGAAATATGTATGACGTAAGATAGTGATGACGAAGTTTAAAGCGATTGGTAAATTGCGTCAAACGAGATCGTTCCACCTTGTTCTGGACTAGAGAAAAAATTATATATTCGATGCTCTGTGTGTTGTTGTGGATAGTTGTTGATAGTGAGTTGGAAAGTAAAAAGTTGAGAGTGAAAAGCGATTGTTGATGTGTGCTGAATAAAAGAGGAAAACTTCATACGTCGACTCTGTGACTTGTATGCTGATTGAACAGGCTGCGTGGATAAACGAATCTGAGTTACACACCTATCAGGAATTCAAGCATTGGGGCTGAATCAAATACTGATAGAAAAACACCAACATCGAACGGAGTGTAACAGTGTAATATTAATTGTGTGAATGCGTGTGCGTGTTGTAAATACAATAAGATTGCTATACTTACGTTGGTGTATTCTCCACACCCCAAAGGGATGCCAGCGATGGAATTAAATCTTCAATCTTGAATTTATTCATCGATTTGTATACTGTGCTTTTAAAGATTTTGTTTAAATTTAATCTTTTTTCTATTGGTACAACAGCCACTGTGAATGTTAACGGATATGTGACGCTGAATGTGTGTGAAAGTTATGTTTTCTCTTTTATTCTTATATTGGTTTCCTGCTCAACAGATGCGCAAGGGGTTGTCAGAAATCGGACCTAACTCAACAAGCCAAGGCAATCGCACCCAACTCAACAAGCCAAGGCATTGTATAGTGTTTGTAGGGCTAACTCCCAAGCCAACTTGCAGATTCCTATACATTAAGATATTGGGTATTTTTTGTAGGGCTAACTCCCAAGCCCACTTGCAGATTCCCATACTTTAAGGTATTGGGTAGTGTTTGTAGGACTAACTCCCAAGCCAGCTTGCAGATTCCCATACTTTAAGGCACTGGGTAGTGTTTGTAGGACTAACTCCCAAGCCCACTTGCAGATTCCCATACTTTAAGGTATTGGGTAGTGTTTGTAGGACTAACTCCCAAGCCCACTTGCAGATTCCCATACTTTAAGGTATTGGGTAGTGTTTGTAGGACTAACTCCCAAGCCCACTTGCAGATTCCCATACTTTAAGGTATTGGGTAGTGTTTGTAGGACTAACTCCCAAGCCAGCTTGCAGATTCCCATACTTTAAGGCACTGGGTAGTGTTTGTAGGACTAACTCCCAAGCCCACTTGCAGATTACCGTACTTTAAGGCACTGGGTAGTGTTTGTAAGGTTTACTTCCAAGACTAAAAAACAAAACTACCAAAAGTAAAAAGAAAAAAATCCGCTAAACGTAAAACACAAAGACTAAAGAAACAAGTAAACTTCAAAAGACCTCAAATGCAAAAATACCACACACAAAAACGACAGACATATCTGCAAACGAATTTTCAAACGCTACATGAAAATTGAACAACGTCCTACCACGGCTCTACTGCTGCTGGGTGCGTCGTTATTGAAAAGATGATCGTCTGACAGGAAGGTTGGAATTCTGCTGGATAGGCCTAGCGGTGACCGCGGCGACTACAAACACAAGAATCAAATATAATAAACCTTAACACGAGGAAACAAAGGCGGCTTTACCGTTCTAGGGCTGGGCTCATCGTCTCTGACACCAACATCTTAGATGGACTTCGTAAGTATGAGAGATGTAATGGGTTCTCAGCGGTCTACGTGGATCGTAGACCTCATGGACTTTGCTGAGACAAACACCTTGGTGAGTATGTTCTTCTCAAGACCTAACAATTCTTTTCCTTCGTCTTCTTCCTATATTTTCTTCTCCTCCTACTCTATTCTAAATCATCTTGTGTTCTTTTTTAAGACCTCTTTCTTCTTCTTCTTCTTCCTCCGCCTCCTCCTCCGCTTCTTCATCATATTCTCTTCTTGCTCTCCAGGTTCAGGGATGAAAACTCTTTTGGGCGGAAAATCCTCAGGGTCTTTATACCAATTCACGGTTTTATAATTTGTAAGTCGAATTTGTTTTTTTGTTTGTTTTTTGTTTGTTTGTTTTTTTATAATTTTTTTTAAAACAAAGTAAAAGTGGAAACCATTGATTTGTTGTTTCACCTGGCACAAAGGAAGTAACCGCTGCATACAAGGCGTCACAACCCTCCGTCACCTCTAACTTGGACGTCACTTAATACACAATAGCGCATGCACTCATTCTAAAGTAGTGGCCACTCAATCATGGCTTACGTTTTACGGGTGGCCATCAATAAGGTCCTGCCACAGTGACCTTATAGCACCCGGCCACTCTTGTGTTACGCTTATGAATTTCTTAGGTATTTCCTTGCGTACTGACTAACGTAAAATTTCACAAGGATAGCGCATGTTTGATTTCTTCTGCAAAAATAAATATAAACCGGGCTTATGAGGACCAATCAGAAGCGAGAGTGTGACGTCACGAGTTTAGAGGTCAACATAAACTCCTCCCACACGCATGATTACACGCAAACGTCCGGTCAGAGAAAAGTCTAATAACCCAATGCTTAAGCCGTAAGACATAAGCCAAATGAGGCCACGAATGTAAGAAATCAAACATGCGCTAGCCTTGCGAAGTTTTACTTTAGCCAGTACGCAAGGAAACACCTATGAAATTGATAAGCGTAACACAAGACGTGTGGTCGGGTGCCACATTTCATTGTGGCCGGGCCTTGAATCACCCCACCTAATTTCATACTATGGACTAATGGCTCCCATGCGATCCTATAATCCGACTATATAAGTTCTCTACCCGTCGGGTTTGTAACTTGTTAATTCCGGCATATTTCTGCTAACCAGCTGAAAGAATTATCAAGCAAACCGCGTTTATTTAGTACACATCTCTAAAATGGCGACACTTTTCCTCACCACTATTCAAGAAAAAGGATGAAAATTCATTAGCTAGCTTTCTTGTCAGGCAGTCATATGGCGAAGTGCGTCATCGAGTTTGTCAAGGTCATTTGTTAGTTTGTTAGTTAGTTATTGTTTACGGGGTCCAGCGGACTGCAAAGAGTCGAATCAGAACCACAAAATCACGACCATAACTTGGTGGAAAGAGGACTCACCCCCGATTCATTTAAAAGATCTGCTGAAATGACTATCGGTAACACTGAAGGCTGTCCAGCAGCCGGTCACTTTACAATAAAGGCATCCCATGCAGGGGACGCTGAAGCTGTACTCTAATTTATCGAACGCCCGTTTACAAAAACTAAATAGAATATAATCATCATTATAAAATATTAACGAAACACATAGCCTACATTTAAAATGCCTACATTGCTAAGTAATAATGCCATAGAAAGCCCTAATGACCATTTGGCAGAAAGCGTCCAATATTCCCAAGCTGACCCAACAGACCCTATAGTACACAAATGGGGAGTTGTGGGAGAGTTTTGAAGAAAAAACGATAGGTGACTGGTCTAACGGAGAAAATGTAGTAGATTGGTAGAACAGATTAGGAATGAGAAAGAACAACAGAGAAAGACGGTGACAGTGGGAATTTAAAGCACTAAATTTCCAGAAAGTGGGGATACCATTTAATAATAATAATAATAATAATAATAATAATAATAATAATAATAATAATACAGGATGCTATGTACGCGCCTTTCCCCAAGGCTCAAAGCGCGGCGATCTATACCAACATACACGTTCACATGTCTCATTTACCCTCACACACACCAAATACACATACACCACTCAAACAGGTGGTGTGAAGGCAGGGAGATCTCTATTAGAAGACGGAAGAAAATCGATTTTTTATTTTTGAAATTTTTATATAGACTGCATCCTGTACCATTATTGAAGGGAGGGAGGAAACCGGAGTGCCCGGAGAAAACCCTTGGTGACCTCAATAGTCTCGTACCTAAGTCACATACGTTCGCCCCTTGCGGGAATCGAACCCGCGACCTTCAGCATAGGAAACCGGCGGCAAACTTGTTTTTTCCAACCTAGTTCCAGTCATTCGCCGAAAAAGGCTATCACCGAAGTCGAACGAAGCTCTCCGATGTGTTGCGAAATGATGCTGGCATGACTACGACTAGTTAAACATTAAAAATGATCGCTGTTGCTTCTAATTCTGTTCGATTTACACAGATTAGCATTTCGCAACGGTATACTTGTTAAGATGAGCATAATTATTATCGACCATATTTAATGGTTGCGTTCCTTGATTTGCATTTTGTTAGTTCTCAGCAGTAGGCTAAGGCATTCCCCATTTCCTACCTAGAACCAAGTAGACACTGTTATACAGTATACATAGGCTTAATCTACATTTTATATTATAAGTCAGTCTCCGCGCAGTGAAGAAGCTCACTAGCTGAATATAATTATTAGACCTGTATTGTTTGTTGTATACGTAAATAAATGTATAAACTATATATATTCTAATTAATAATATTTAGGCCCATACTTTATAATATTCAAATCTTTAAATTTCCGGAGAAGGACGAGTAGGCTAAGCGAAATCTTGTTCCTTTTTTTTTTAAAAATAACTCGAGATCAGAGTTAAATTATCAGTTAGTTAGTTATTCATTGCTTACAGGATCCAGCGGATTGCAAAGAGCCGAATCAGGACCACAAAATCAAGACCACAACTTCGCTAGTAGCAGTAGTAGTAGCAGTAGTAGTAGTAGTAGTAGTAGTAGTAGTAGTAGTAGTAGTAGTAGTAGTAGTAGTAGTAGTAGTAGTAGTAATATATTTAGTAAAATCTGTAATTAATTTATTTTGGTTTGTTTGTTATTATTATTATTATTATTATTATTATTATTATTATTATTATTATTATTATTATTATTATTATTATTCCTCTTTTTAAAACAAAGAATAGTGTGCTGCTGTGCGTGCTCAATGGTGTAAATATGGTCAGTGACGTTTTGTTTGTTTTTGCTGAAGTTGGGTGTAGCCCGAAATATTGAGATGGTGTTACTGGTTATTTTTTTCTTATCGATTTACCAAAGTTTTCAGATGATTTATGGAAATTTCCGCCTGCCACGCAACATTTTTTTAATACGTATTTCTCATTAAAATATATATCATTGAAATACAAATAACAAATTTACTGTTTCAGTTAAACAGAATAATATTGCTATGATATAGTTAAATAAATAATTGCTTTTGGTGCTTGCAATAAAAATGTCACTGTTCTTTTAGACCATTATAAACTTGCTTTGCCTTGTTGTGCTGAAAGGACATCAAAGTATCCATAGCGCTTAGAAATTTTGTCATGGTTTTATTGTTGATATAGATGTGAAATATCGTTGTATGTGTGCATTAGGTGTCATGTATTATTTTTACTCTTTATTACTAATTGTGTCAGTATATTATTCATCATAAAATAATAATAATACTAACTGCTTCAAAATGCTTGAAGCTGTGCAGATCGAAACAGAATTAGATTTAGAAGCAACAGCGGTTATTTTAATGCACGGATGTTTTGCCACAGGCTCTGAAGTCTTTTCTTTCGTCTTTGTAAACTCGTGGGCCTCCTACATACGTACGTAGTATATCTAGTATGTAATCGAGGCCTACGAAAGACGAGACTTCCCAGCCTGTGGTTTCACGTAGTCCTGCAAGCATTCGTTCGTAAAACATCGGATAGCTTCGCTCGACTCGGAGAGCTTCGTTCGACTTCGGGAATTGCCTTTTTCGGCGAATGACTGGAACTAGGTTGGAAAAAACAAGTTCGCAAACCGGCGACTTATCCACTGCGCCACGAGGCCACCCCATTTATACAGAAACTCCCGGCACTCCCACGGGGGAAAAAAGTCATTTGTGATATGTCGGGATTGCAGTAAATTGCGTCATTGTTTGTGATCACGCCAGTGAATAAAATGACGATTTGGACTTGAAATAAATTGTTTTGGGCTGTAATTTTCTGTTTCTACACGCTACTGTTCTGCCTGATCTTCACCCGCTCTAGCATTTCCATGGTCCATATTACTGAAAAGGCAATACCCGCTGTAATATACTATGATGAGGGGTAAATCTTTACCTTCCACTGGTTTGGACATGTCTGGTATTCAGAGAAGTTGAAACTACCCTGCCACTAGGTCAAACGGCCGATAATTTTACCGACGCTACCCCCCTTCCGGTATCCCGTACCCAAGCCCAGGTAAAAATGGTGACTGCAATTGTTTTCGCAATGATTTTTGCATTGGAGACGAAGGAACAGCGTCTTTTCGGTACAGATGAAATCCTCTAGATATACTTGATGATGTAGAACATTACAGGAAATTCAAATGTCAAAGAATCGATATCATGCGAATTGTAGATTAAGTTTGAGAGGAGTTGCAACGTGTAAACCGGCGTCGTCACTTCTTCCCTCACTGCAACTGCGTGTTTGCACACTCAGGGTTTCCAGTTCTATTTATGCTTGTGGCACTAAAATGGCCGTAAAATACTTTATTTTAAATGGTAGACTAATGATTGAGGCGAAGTACGAAAGTAAAATGTGTTTGTTTCCCTATTTCAATTCTAATTAAACTAAACATTTTCGATGGGAAAAGTCGCCTTTTCTTTAGTGTGATCCGTCGTCTGTCATGGTAGCGGTTGTGTTGTTGTCATCGAAGAGCGCATGCGTAATAAGAGGGGGATTCAAATTTAGCTCCAGGTAGGGACCATAGGCAAGGTAGGCCTTTTTGAATACCGAGCTAAGGTTACCGGCAGTTTTCTCCAACCCTAAGGTAAGAGAAAATGACCGCAAGGTCTTTACCTTGAGATAAACAACCTATCGGAGGGTTTGCAAGCGGGTCTTTCTGAATACGGGTCTGATGACCGACAGCCTGTTTTGTGTGAAAATCTTGGATTTAGCACAAGATTAGCGCGATCAGAGCAATCGCAAAACCATGCGGCTCATAGGCAACGACGGGCATGAGCAGAAGTCCCAGACCTATTCACATACTGCCGGAAATAAAAGGGACAATCAAACTTAAAGCCCTCAAAACCAAGAGCCGTGGAGAAGGTGTGTGTGGGGGGAGGGGGTAGGAGGGGAAGAGCGGGTGCGAAGGGCTGATCACCCTAACAGAACCATCTCTCTCTCTCTCTCTCTCTCTCTCACACACACACACACACACACACACACACACACACACCCACCCACCCACCCACACACACACACACACACACTTTTTGTAAATTTACAACAGTGATCTATACATGATGTGAAGGCAGCATGTCCTCAGTTCCTACTAAATTCCATCTTTTTTCGCCTCAGCTGTTTTCATCCCCGAGGTTTTTGGTTAAAAACAAAAACAAACCCACTCCTCCCAGCAAGTCAACTTTTAACCCTTTGGGTTCCGCACGAGTGGTATTATGGGCATCAAAGACATAAACAGATCAAAGAAAGATAATGACGTTCCATTACAATCCACTGTGAAGCATTAAGGCAGTCCACAGTTTGATTCACAAACATAACTCTAGGCATGTATAAAACACTAAATTTGTGGTACTACGTCATCAGTTCATATGCATCCCCCATTTCAAGGAATAAAATTCAACCAGCCAACCTATTAAAAAAAAAACTAACTAGAAGGGCACAGCCCATAATTATGAGTCACAATACCGACTTTGATCTTTCGATGCTCTTGACCTCGAGATGACTTCTGTCTCCGAAGGCACTCATGTACGATCAAATAAACAGCAAGAGTATTATGCTCCCCAAAAAGTGACTTTGGGATGACCTTGACCATGGGATGCCCTTGACCTTAACATGACCTCTCAGGCTTATGTCCTATCCTATCCTAACCAATCCCGTAACTTGGAGGTCGTAGGAGCACCACAGGTGATCGTTTAACCAGCGTACTCCATCTTTCTCTGTCCTCAGCAACCCCGATGGCTTCGCTCACTGTCAAATTAGTCCATTCTCGAATGTTGTCCTCCCACCCCTTTTTCGGTCTCCCTCTTCTTCTAGCTCCTTGCACTTGCCTTGCGGGATGGGCTTTGCAAGGCCTGGTGATCTGGTGATGTAGCCATACCATCGGAGTTTCCGTTTCTTCACCACTGTGAGCAGGTCATCGTGTTGCCCTCATGTACGATCAAATAACCGAATGTTGTTGCATACTATGGGTTAAATATAGAGCAATTCCGAAGGACGAAGACTCATTTTAAAATATGTAATTTGAGGTGTTTGTAAGGCCTAAAATGCCCTTGATTTTCAAAGATCAACTCACAAGCAGAACAAATATTTTAAAGACCAATACATTTATATTATCTCTAAATACAAGAAGTTTGAACTTTACATATCCCATACTTTAGGGTCAAGGTCCCTTCAAAGTACCTATACGACAGCTCCAGTGACCTTGACCTTGGAGCCAGGTTGACCAAATTTGCATACCATGTGTGTCTCATAAGTTCGAAATTAATAACTTCGGAAAAAGGTAAATTTGTTGACCCTGTGATTTTGACCCTGAAGTGAAGGCATTACATGTAATTCACTATCATTTTTGAGATCTCATGCATATACACCATCTTACCGAGTTTGGTTGTGATCATTCATAGGTTCCGAGATATTAAGTTAATTAAATTAAGCCACTTGCAAGTTTTGCACAGAAAGACGGCGGACAGAGGGACGGACGGACCCCCCAATAAACAATTGTAACGATATTTTTCGACTATATAGGACTCGTCTTGCACAGATTTGCAAAAAAAAAGTCGAAAAAAAATGTGTGTGTCTTTGTGTGTCTGTGTGTGTTTGAGTGTGTGTGTGTGTGAGTGTGAGTGTGTGAGAGAGTGTGTGTGTGTGTGTGCGTGTGTGCATGCATGCGTGTGTGTGTGTGTGAGAGTACATGAACTACAACAATGCGAGTCAAAAATAAATACCTGGTCAACGCTCATCGAAGATCCCAAGTCAACAACGTGACTCGCTGAAAATTGAAAAACATGCACACATGCACCCACACACGCACGCACACCCACCCACCCACACACACCCACGCACATAATTTATCACAAGCGCAGGCTAGAAATCTGTATTATTGTTTATTATTATCGTCGTTTAGCGGTAGTGTAGTTGGTGGTGAATCTGGTGATGATGAGGAAGAAGAGGAGAATGACCACGACGACGTCGACAAAGATGACAACGATGCGAACTACGATAATGATAAAGACGACGAAGGCGACTTACTATATGAGGCAGCATGTTTGATAGCCTTGATGTCAGCCTCTCTCCTGGCGTGTCGTTCTAACGCTTCTTCATACAGTCGTCGCTCTTTCTCGCAGTTTATCTGAACATAACCAACGAGGAAGAATAATATTCAAAGCCAAAGATGAAGAATATTCAAAGCCCTCGATGAAGAATAATATTTGTCACGGACCGGTTTTATAGTTATTTGGGTCCGATGACTTTATATTATTGTTAGTCTGTTTTTCTGCGAGAAGATATTGGTAATTTTTTATGAGAGCTAAATTCTAATTGGCTGAGCTGGTCACAAGACAGTTCACTAATGTACATACAAAAATCTATTATTCCTTTCTTGACTATACTAGAGATTGGTAGTCCTGGACGTCTTGCAGCTGTGTTTGCAGGTATGTATTGTTTATTATTTGAAATGTTGTATTATAAATGTAGTATTATTAAATGATGATATTGTATTGTTATATAATAAAATTAATAATACATCATTGTTTTATAATAATGTGAAGGATGGAGTGAGGAGGAGACGAACATGGTAGTTCAATGTAATTTTAGAACAACGAATTGAATTTGGATAATTATTTGATTTGAAGTTGAAACTACAATTGCAGTGTAAAGTATTAAGATTATTTATGTGAATGAATTGAATTGGTGTCATTGACATAATAATCAGTTGCTATAATTAGTTGTAGAATTTGTGTTTATGTTGTGAACAGTATTCGATATGGATGACATATAAATTGTATTGTTGCACTAGTCCCGTCACAGAAAAGAAAGAGGCATATGTAATGGTCCAGAGAAAGTGTATGTACCTAGAAACTTGGTTGTGGTTAACTCCTTTGTCTGCAGAAGTCTCTTTCTGCGGGGGCCTCAAGTATAGGGGAAGAAGAAGAAGCAGAAGAAAAATAAGAAGAATAGAAAGGAAGGAGAAGAAGAAGCAGAAGAAAGAGGGAGAAACGGGGAGGAAGAAGAAGAGGAAGCAGCAGAAGAAGAAGAAGAAGAAGAAGAAGGAAGAACGAGGAGGCGAGAAGAAGACTGAGGAGAGGCGGACGAGGCGGAGAAAGAAGAGGTGGACAAGGAGAAGAAAGAAGAGGAGAACGAGGAGGAGGAGATAAGGGAGTCCGAGGAGAGGAGGACGAGGAGGAGCAGAGAAGAGGAGGGGAGACAGAGAAGGCGAGAAGAGAAAGAGAGTGAGATTGAGAATCACAGAAAGAATAAGGCGTAGGCAGAGAAGAAATTAAAGAATCGAACATAACTACAGTATGACTATTTATAATTTACGTTTTCTCTCTCTCTGGCGACGGTGACTGGGAATTGTGTATTATTTGTGAGAGGTGTATCTATTTTTTTTTAAACGGATTTATCCTGCAAAACAATTCAGAGGCGAGGTGGTCTAATGGTACAGCTTTGGCTCGCGGATCTGAAGGTCCCGGGTTCGAGCCCTGGCCGAGCCATTGTGTTGTGTCCTTGGGAAAGACAATTTACTCCCGTTTCCTACTTAGCCTGGGGGACCTAGAAAAAAATATGCTTTGACCCTAAACAAATTGTTATAGAAAAGATTTTCACTGCATTATGACGGCACGATCAGTTGCTACTTCCCATAAAAAATCGGACACAGTTGGTGTACGGCATACTTTATAGCGGCTATTTAAAGGTCACGGTCAAGGTCACAGTCCACAAAAATCGTTAGAACCCTATCAAGTAGCACCTTGTTTGAAAGATAATAAAAATGCATTGTCGAAAACGTTATAATAATTAACAATACTGTTAACTGGTTAAAGTTAATGATGTAGAAAGGTTATGTAAATGCCCTATGAGACAACAGATAAAATAATAAACAATGAACAATGTGAACATATTAATTACACTGCAAACCATTATACTATGTAGTCAGTTTTTTTAACTTAATATGATAACGCAAAACCATACTGAACATTTGTGCTCCAATCCTGCTACACTTAATCGGGATGGGGTGGGGAAGTGTTGCAGCAGCTAAGACCCCGGCACTCCTTGCAGGCAGGAGAACAAAGAAGCCTGTACCTCCTGCATGAACAGCGGGATTGGGCATCACAATTTCCCGAGCATGAGCATCGGATTATCTTCAGCAGCTTTGGTGGAGCAGCAGGAAGCAGGGTTGTCACTGGCAGTAGCATGCTGCCCTCCAGCTTCCATCCACACGTTGTTGGGCATGCGTCCTGCTGCTTGCCCATCCACTCTTGTACTTGCCAGTAGACGCGATGACTGTGAAATCGTGCAGCCGCAGACGTTGGGGGCAGCGTATTCACCTGAACAAAGGTTGTTCCAAGGGCCACTTTCCTACAGAAGGTGCGATACCTCAGTTCGTCTATTCTATCATGTTCTTTGCCACCATATAGGAGTACAAGGGCTGTCTCTCCTGCTGCTTTTACTTCTGTCACTGACGATGCCTCCAGAAAAGTTTTGGCAGCCTTTTGAAAGCAGGTGCTGGACCTCAGTTTTGTGAGAGCTACAGCCTTGCCAATGCCAAAGGGCCTGGACGTGGTTTCACAACCTGTAAGGGCATGCAGAACTAACAGGAGATGACGTAGCGGGAACCCAATGACTTCAACAAGTCGTTTTATGTCCCACACTTTCTTCTTTTGCTGTTGTTTGTCTGAATAGAAGTAGACATCATGGTCTTCGGCACACAGGTAATATATCAACAACACCAACAGGTCCGTGTCTTCACCTACCACAGCCGCGTTCTTGTGTTTAGCTGCCTGTTGAGCTGCCAGGACAATCTGCAAGTCAGCGTCTGACTTCGCTTGTATGACTGTGCATGTCCGCTCCAAGCATGAACCAAGGAGAGAAATGAATCTCTGCTTGTTCTCCTTGTGTGCAAGAAATACTTCCTTAGTAGACAGCAGGGCCATGTCAAGAGTAAAATGAACCGGTACTCCTTTCATTCCTTTTGTGCGTCTTATATGGGTCATATCCTTGGTTGAGGGTCCAGACCCATATCCATCAAAGACTACCACGGCATGGGGATATTGGCTATTTACATAACTGACGTAAAAGTCAACAATGCTTTGGAATGTGGAGCCCCTCTTCCAGGGTGCTTGTACTCGTTGTAGTAAGGAACCTCCGTCCACAATATACTGGAGGTCACGGGGTAGAGAACACATAGGAGGTTCAGACACCATCTTCCACAGCTCATCGGCCAGTGATGCCTTGTTTGGTAGTCTCATTATTTCTTGAGATTCAAACAAAGATGATGGATAACTGCATAGCTCGTATTTGAAAATTTCCTGTTCTTCTCCGCTCATTTGACCTTGTGCTGCAGTAATAAACCGTTGAAATAGCAGCTGTGCGTCGATGTTGATGGGTGCTACGACCCCTTTATTCGACTGCCTGGTGGCCAGAGTCCTGAATTGTTCTTTCCTTGTAAATTTAAGCTCACCAGCATTCTGTCCCTCTAATGACCGGAATATCTGTTCTCCAATCTTTTTTGCCTCTTGAGCGTTAACAGTGAGGTCAGCAGTCACTCCTGTGGCAATGTTTCTGAGCGTAGGGTCTTCCGAAAATGGGCTCCTTTCTTGAAGGTAGGTGCCTATCTTGACCATATCCTCCATATCTTTCTGAACTCTTGCTTCTCCAAGTTCTGCATGTTTGTCACTCGTTGCTCGCCGAGTACCAGTCAATTCCTGCATGGCATGGTTAATACCGGCACATGCAGGCAGCGACAGCACCCATTTTGCTCGCTGAGCCTCTGTGATACATCGGGTTCGCGTAAGACCTGTGGTCTTCGCACTGCGCATTAGGGTCTGTTCAATAACAAGATCAGAGGATAATCCAGCCCAATACCTGTCAGATCTCCGAATAACATGGTGACCATCCATGAAGCTTTTAAAGACGTTGGGGTTCACTTTGTCCAGCTTATTCATCATCTGTAGGTACAGGTAGACTTATTTGGCATAGAGGTTGTGCCCAGTGGCTGCTAAGTACGGCAACATCTCATGCATGGTTGACAAGTGTATCAGCCAGTTGCCAGTTCTCTCAGCCTTGAGAAATCGCTTCAGAATGTCAACTGTTGTCATATACTGCAGCCACAGCTGGCATGTTTTGCTGGTTAGACCAAGTGACATTTTCTGTTCGTGAATCCGTTTGCTCATACGTTCCAAGCAAGGGCTGTCTTTCAGGTTCTCTGCTGTTATCTCGCCTTTGAGCAGTTTGGCATGAGTGTGAACAACAGCATTCATGTCTTCAAAGTCGTTTACCGCCTCTCCCAACACTACTGGCATATGAGACTGGACAGGTTCCCAAGGTACATCACAACGCCCATCTATGTCACTGCTTGATGCTCCATCAATAAGTACAACAGAGGTATCAGTGTCCTGAGCATCGTTGGTGTCGCTGGGTTTGGGTAATTTTGAAAGAGGGATTTGCAGAAGGTCTGCAATAAGAAGGGCATGCAGGGCTGTGTCTATCATGATGTGTGCACGCACTGCACGCTCCACTGCATCACCATTTAAAATTGCTGACACTGAATTTGGGGCGTACACAAGAGACATGACTTTCTGTAAGCCAGAATCTGCCATAAGGTGGTCAATGCAAGCCAGAAAACTTTTCTCCAGATGGAAGGGTCCAAGTCGCAAGATGATTGACCTAAGATGACTTTCTTCCGGTTCACTTTGTATAATGACAAGAGCCTTCCACCAGAGAGGCTGGTCAAATGTCAGAACTGAAGTTTTGTTGTTTCTTTTTGCTTCAGAACAAATATAGTGCAGAGTGGAGAGTATGCATGTTCTGTCTGTGGGGTTAAGGTCGATCATGGGTAAAAACAGAACAGAGGACTGCCCAGGAAAAGCACCTTGGTGTACAGCCTGCATTACTCGAGACCAAGAAGGTCTGTCTGGCTTAAGCAGCCAGCAGGACTTCCAGAGTAACTCAACTTCCATTGTTGGATCCTGCACAATTTGTGTTTCAAGTCTTTCCAGCTTGAGACTTTTCAGACCACCTGTTTCTTCTCTGTTGAAATTTTAGCCTTTCTTACTATTTCTTCAGATCTGACGTTAGTTCGTCTCTTAACCATCAGCTTGCCATGCATCATTGGCGTCACAGTGGCGATAATTCCCATCTCATGGAATGTGTTGTAACCGTCAATGGTATTGTTGTTGTGGTCCAGATTGTCGGCCATGTACTGTGCAAAATGGCCATCGGGAAAGGTAGTGCTCTCAGCATGGGTTGGAGAAATGGCGGCACTCATTTCATAAGTCTTTATTTCGTCGTACGAGGGAGAAAATCCAAGTGCATGAGGGGTTTCATTAAGAAACTTGGAAGCAAAGAGATGGTGCACCTGCACGCCTAGTCCCAGAGGCAAGGGACACAATAACATCCTTGGGCGAGCTGCTTGCATTATTACTTGTCCAACTGATGCAATTTTCAGATCCGCTTTGCCACAGAAGATAATGCTCAACAGTAGCCTTAGAGACTCTGGAACAAACTGCAAATTAAAGCTTAATGATTGAATGTCATCCTGACTGGGGTATGCATCACGTGACGCTGCTACAGACCTAATGTCACTTTTAATAAGCTCTGCAGCTGCCTTAAGTATCTGTATCCTCTGGGCCTCCTTGTCGTTACCTTGTCTGGCATAAAACGAGTGCAGAATAGAAGAAAGATGCTTTTTTTTTTTGCACGTAACAACGTTAGCCTTCCCATCCACACATGTGATTATAACGTCATCGCCATAATATATATAATTATCACATTGTTTCGCCTATCATACATTTCTACTTCAGAAACCTTGTTGACAAAATGTATATTTAAAACAAAAATCTAAGAAATGAATTCTCTGAGCATATTGACAAAAGACTAAATAGAAAAAAAAAATAATGTAGACACAATTTTGACATTGTTTCGCTTACCATACATTCACATTGTTTGCCGCCATCTCGATAAAACAAAGCTGTCAGAGGTCAGAATGACGTTACCTGCGACCCACTTTTGTGGAATGCTGCAGTGCGATGTGTGATAGAGGAACAGCGTCAAAAGGGGGCGAACACGGAAAATAACGATTTTCAAAAATTATTTTAATATATTTCCCCTACGTCCCTATCGGCCGATTTTGAACCATAAGCTAACCCAATTATTCTCTACATGATGCAGTAAGTTTTGCTTCTATAACAATTAGTTTTGGGTATCCGATTTCCCCCTCTAGAGTAACTCCTTCGGATGAGAGTATAAACCGAGGTCAAGTCTGTGTGTCGTATACATTCCTTCATAACGGACTATAAAAATCCTGACGCTCATGTGCTAGACGGGCGAGTGCCGGTAACAAGAACACACCCCGCATGCACTTGGTCCTTCTCCCCCATCCCTGGCTGCCCAGGATTGTGCTCAGTTGTCCGGGACTCAGACCATGCGCCAAAAGGCTGAGGTGGGCATCTCGGGCGGTTTGAATTAGATCCTGTATCAGCAGCATAAAGTATAAAGTATAAAGCAGTCAGGTGCACGCCAACTCACTGACGTATGCAAACTCACAGACGCAGTTTAGCCTCAGTATCTATCATTTATAGGTTGCAGTTCTTTATTTGTTTTTCCTCGTTGGTCATAATGATATATAGTTATCAGGCACTTTCTCGTTTCTATATCAACCTCTGTGTTGACCAAGTTCCCCTGACCAGGCCCTTTTTTACATTAATTAAAATAATTCTATTGTTTTTGGTAAAAGGTAAAGGTGGTCCCATAGCCTTGTGGCCGTAGGGGAGCGTGATATTGGAGATCACACTTATCTTGGGCCAGCGTAATGAGGCTGTTGCCCATCTCTCTCCCTCGCTGCTTTACCTTCCCCACCCTTAAGAGTCTATTGTTTTTATATAGCGCTTTTCCAGCTCAAGAGCTGCTAAAGGCGCTGGCCGATACAGGATCTAACTCAAGCCGCCCGATGCGTTACTTGCAGCCTTTGGGCACATGGCCTGACGCCCTGACAACTGAGCACAATCCTGGACGACCGGGGATAGGGGCAGAATGGACCTAGTGCTTGTTGGGTTATTTGTGTAGCCGCCACTCACATGACCTTTGACCTATGACGTCAAGACCTTTATAGTCAGTGCGATGGAATGCGTGCGTGCACACACTAGACCTCGGTATATACTCTCATCCGAAGGATGTCCGGGTTATATTGCCCATGTTTAAACGCAGGTTCTGTCGTCAAAGGTCTTTAAAACATTGACCTTGGGATGATCTTAGCCTTCAGTGACCTTGACCTTCACATGACCTTTCATATATGATCAAATAACCCAATATTGTTACATACTACGGGTTAAATATGCAGCCATTCCAATGTACGCTGACCAATATTTTAAATGTTTTTGCAAGCCTAACATGACATTGACCTTCAAGATCAACGCAAAAACGAAACACATATGAAGGGTCCATCATCTCTAAATACAAGTTTGGACTTTATATCTCTCATAGTTTAGAGTCAATGTCACTTCAAAGTACCTATTCTAATCGACTTTGGACAGCTCCAGTGACCTTGACCTAGGAGTGAGGTTGACCAAATTTGCACAGTATGTGTGTCTCATTGGTATCTATTATTCTTCAAAGAATCATAAGTTCAATATTAATAACTTAGAAAAAAGTGAAATTTTGTGAACAATGGACTATTTAAGACTCATCTTAGTTCTTACACACATTTGCAAAATTCCGGAAAAAAATATTTGAGAGGCGAGTGTACAGATTCACATTGCTATGTGCCTCCCAGTCAAAAATTAATCTATGTGTGCGGTCAAAGTCTTGAAAACTTAAGAATCAATCTCTTTACATTACGTTACATGATTATTGCTTTAGGTCCAGCGGATTCAATCTTTTTATCAACCAAATATTAAAAAGATTATAAAAAATGCCACCAATAACATTACACACACGCACACACCGAATGACAAACATCAACACACACACATATACCAACACACACGCACAACAAAACACACATCACACATACATACACCAACAAACACACAAACATGCACACACACACCAACACACACATACAAACACAACACACACACACACACACACACTCTCTCTCTCTCTCTCGTTCTCTTCCACACCCTCCATTTTGCCCAGCCTGACCTGAAGCTTCTGGATGAGGTCGTCCAGTGTTAGGAAAGTCTCGCCCCTAATATGGGTGAAGACATCGATCACGTTGTCCGTGTTGTTCATCCCGCTGTTGTTGAACGCCGAACGCACCTGAAAACCGACAGCAAGCTTCATCTCCATGTCAGCATCCCTCATGCCTCCAAGTCAAAGCATTCTTTATTCCAACAAAAGGCAAATTCATGGGTCTCTGGCCTACATCAACGATGTATACACACACACACACACACACACACACACACGCGCGCGCGCACACACGTACACAGAACACCAAAACTGGGTTTTACTAAGAATGTAAGAATCGGAAAGTGATTTTAGACAGAAAAGGGTTAGGGCAAGGGTTAGTTGTAGCGCTGCAACTAGCCCTTACCCTAACCCTTTTCTAGAAAGTTGACCTATTTCGTCTCCTATAGGCGACGAAATAGGTCGAATTTTCTTCAAAATTTCTCAAAAAATTGACTGTATTTCATCCGTTCCGGATAGAGCACTCCTGTGTACTTAAAACACTCTCATGCACTACAACTGCACTCCCATGCACTAAAAGAGCACTCCCGCGCACTTAGAAAAAAGTGGGGTCCTGGAAAAAAGTGGGTTCCAAGCAAATGAACCCATTTGTTACTAAGAAAGACAAGGTCTGCTACCCATCTGTGCGCTTTTGTGGGTACACTCACACCCCCCCCCCCACACACACACACAGATCAGGGCATAAAACACTTCCATCATCCATAGATAAGTGCATAAAAACATGACATAACCATTCATTGTGTTCAACACTAACTTCACACACACACACACACACACACATACAGGAGTTGACCCCGTTAAGCGGTCTTTAACAATTTTCCATCATTACGCTGCCGGTATATATCTGGCTACTGAACAGCTCTATGAACTCCAAATTCTTCCAAATTATGGAATTTGCTTCGTTTTTGCATTCTAAGAGCTGTGGTATATAAATTATTTCTCTAAAGCAACAAACATGGAAGTGTGATTTCTTACCATCATTGTGCAGCCATTGTGTGTGACCTCTTTGGCACTAACATTATGTGGTCATTGTGTGTAAGCTCATCTGTATCAACATTATGTGGTCATTGTGTGTAAGCTCATCCGTATTAACATTATGTGGTCATTAATAAACTCATGTGTACCATCATTATGTGATCATTTTGTGTATGCTCATTTGTACTAACTTTATGCGGTCATTGTGTACCATCATTAAGTAGTCATGGTGTGTAAACTCTTATGTACCATCATTATGTAGTCATTGTTGGTAAGCTCATCTGTACCATTATTATGTAGTTAATTTGTGTAAACTCTTATGCATTATTACCAGGCGGTCTGCAGGTGTACCATCATACTTATAAAGATGTTACATTCTAAAATCACATAATTTGTAAACTGATTTCAAATACATTGAATTGAAATCTTCAAAAAGACTTTATTGTAAATCTTTAGTGGATTTTAGTTAACTAGCAGTAGAACATGTTAAAGACATTTGTATTATGATGCTGAGAATATGAATAAACTTTACTTGACTCACTATGACAACTGCTTTGAAGTTTGATGCAGAATGTGCTTTAAAAAAACTTACGTAATCGTAACTGAGTTGAGCAACAGAATGAGAAAAAGATAGAGAAAAAGAAAACACAAATCTGTCAAATGGCTTCAGTATAAATGTATTCAAACTGTAATACATATTTTAATGTTCAAACAACTGGTAGTGTGCAGGACTATGGACAATACATAAACATGTGTGGTTAGCAGACAGTGGCAATGGGTGAGCTGGCATCTCAAAGATAGAAAATCACACTGGTTTTGTTTGGTTTCATATTTATCAATATTATAACAAATCAATTAGTTAGTTAGTCATTGTTTATAGGGTCTAGCGGACTGATAAAAGCCGAATCAGGACCACAACTCAGTTGAAAGAGGGCTCACTCCCAATCCATATAAAAGATCTGCTGAAGCAACCCTAACGGTAACACTGAAGGCACTCCACCAGCCGGTCACTTTTACAATAAAGGCATCCCATGCAGGGGACGCTGAGGCTATACTCTTAATTTATCGAACCCCCGTTTAAAAAATTGGAATAAAAACATGATTAAATATTAAAACAAAACACATACATATTAAATGCCTACATTGCTAAATAATATCATAGAAAGCCCTAGTGTCCATTTGGCAGAGAGCGTCCAATATCCCCAAGCTGACCCAATACACAAAAGAGGAGTTTTGGGAGAGTTTTCAAGAAAAAAGGTAGATGACTAGTCTAGCGAAGAAGATAGTAGAGCTATAGAACAGAGTATGAATACGAAAGAACAAAGAAGAAAGACTGCTACAGTGGGAATTTAAACTACAGCACTAAATTTTCAGAAAGTGAGGATGCTATTCATACAGAAACCCCCGGCAACTCCACGGTGGTGTTACTTCCAACACACACAAAAATAAAAAATAATCAGTCAACTAACAAGAAAATCATCCAAATGTAACCAAAAAAATGTGTTTTTTTAAATTTAAAAAAGCACATATTTAACAACCAAAAAAAAAAATAGTGGGGAAAAAGCCAGGAAATAGAAAACAATCTGAACAAGAACAACAGCAAGAAGGCCTACCAGACTGTGAAGCGGCTGACAAGTGTTAAACAGCCCAAAGTCTCCACTATCCAAAGCAAGTCTGGCATTTGCCTTACAGAAGAACAAGAAGTCTTGGACAGATGGACAGAGTACTGCTCTGACCTTTACAACCATACACCAAATGGAGACCCATCAGTTCTAGCATGTCCCGAGAGCAGAGAAGAAGAAGAAATCCTCCCAATTCTCCGGGAAGAAGTTGAGGCAGCAGTGCAATCGCTGAAGAAAGGGAAGTCAGCGGGAGTGGACAACATACCAGCGGAACTGCTACAAGCAGGAGGAGAAGCGATGACTGATGCTCTCACCATTATCTGTAACAAGATCTGGCAGAGTGGGGAATGGCCTACACCATGGACCCAGTCGCTTGTCATCACTCTTCCCAAAAAAGGTAACCTTCAGGAGTGTGAAAATTACCGCACCATCAGCCTCATCAGCCATCCCAGCAAGGTCCTCCTGAAAATAATACTCAACAGGTTGAAACCACAAGCTGAACAAATCATAGCTGAAGAACAAGCAGGATTCATGGCAGGGCGAAGTACCACTGAACAGATTTTCAACCTCAGAATAATCTGTGAGAAATACCTACAGCACCAACAACATCTATATCATGTGTTCATAGACTTCAAGAAGGCATTTGACCGAGTCTGGCATGCAGCTCTATGGGCAACCATGAAAGTGTACAACATCAGCCCTAAAATTATAGAAGTCATCAAAAGCCTGTATGACAAGGCTACCAGTGCAGTCCTCCATAGCAGCGTCATCGGGAACTGGTTCAGAACAACAATCGGTGTGCGTCAAGGATGCCTACTCTCTCCAACACTCTTCAACATCTTCCTAGAGCGCATCATGTCAGATGCTCTTGCAGATCACGAAGGCACAGTCAGCATAGGGGGCAGAGCAATCTCCAATCTTCGTTTTGCGGATGATATTGATGGATTGGCTGGAGAGGAACAAGAACTTGAACAGCTTGTACAGAGGCTTGAAACCACCTCCAGAGCTTATGGAATGGAAATAAGTGCAGAGAAGACCAAAATGATGACCAACAACACCAATGGCATCAACACGGACATCAAAGTACAAGGCCAATCCCTCAACACAGTGCACAGCTTCAAATATTTAGGAGCCATTGTGTCAGACAATGGGTCTCGACAGGAAGTCCTCTCCAGGATCGCACAAACAACTGCTGCCCTGACAAGGTTGAAGCCCATTTGGAAAGACAGAACCATCAGTCTACATTCCAAAGTAAGCCTGCTGCGCTCTCTGGTCATCTCCATCTTCCTATATGCTTGCGAAGCATGGACCCTCACAGCAGATCTCCAACGAAGAATACAAAGCATGGAGATGAGGTGCTACAGAAGACTTCTGTGCATTTCCTATACCCAACACATCACCAACGACGAAGTCCGACAGACCATCACACAAGCCATTGGACAACACGATGACCTGCTCACAGTGGTGAAGAAACGGAAACTCCGATGGTATGGCCACGTCACCAGATCATAAGGCCTTGCAAAGACCATTCTGCAAGGCACAGTGCAAGGAGGTAGAAGAAGGGGGAGACCGAAAAAGAGGTGGGAGGACAACATTCGAGAATGGACTGGTTTGACACTGAGCGAAGCCATGAGGGCTGCTGAGGACAGAGAAAGATGGAGTATGCTGGTTAAACGATCATCTGTGGTGCCCCTACGACCTTCGGGTTATGGGACAGGATAGGATAGGATAGGATAGTGGGGAAAAAAACCTACAACAACACTAATTAAAAAACATAAAAGTCAATAAATTGCACATTTTGCAGACATCTTTACATACGCACGGAATGCACATTCATCACTCAGACATGCAAAGTCACTATTATTAGAAGATGAAAAGGGAATCTAATTTTAATTTTGAAATGTTTAGATTGACTGCATCCAATAATTTTATTGAAGGGAGCGAGGAAACCAGAGTACCCAGAGAAAACCAACAGTGACCTGAAAAGCCTCGTACCTACAAGTCGCACAAGTTCATCCCTTGATATTTGATATTCGAGCTTCGATATTTTTATTTACACTGCCCAAGCACGAACATCGACATAAGAGATTCGGCTATTAATTTGCATAACTTCGTGTAACATAAAATTAATATGGGTGCTTGGGCTGTGTCAATAACGAATGGTGGTTTAATTGAATGAATGATAATGGTAGTGCTTCGGCTTGTGGATCGGAAGGTCCCGGGTTCGAGCCCTGGCCGGGCCATTGTGTTGTGTCCCTGGGAAAGACACTTTACTCCTGTTTTCCTACTCCTTCGGATGAGAGTATAAACCGAGGTCTAGTCTGTGTCGCATACATTCCATCATAACGGACTTTAAAGATCCTGACGCTCATGTCCTAGACGGGTGAGTGCCGGTGACAAGAAAACACCCAGCATGCACCTAGGTCCTTCTCCCCCATCCCTGGCTGCCCAGGATTGTGCTCAGTTGTCCGGGCGTCAGACCATGCGCCCAAAGGCTGCGGGTGGGCATCTCGGGCGGCTTAAGTTAGATCCTGTATCGGCCAGCGCCTTGAGCAGCGCTTGAGCTGGAAAAGCGCTATATAAGAACGATTAAATAATAATAAATAATAAATAAGTACATCAATGTCTTATCAATTTCCTGAAAACCTGTAGCAGTCTACTTAGTAAACAGGGCAACATACAAACCATTGTTTCAAAGTGCTGCAGTCACACAGAGCTGTGCATGGTATCTACTATGATTGCTAAAGGATGCTCTAAAATAAAATAGAAAGATCATTCAAACACTGAACCATGATACTATAAGTATTTAGGGCACTGTTCGGGATGCATATTTGCAGACAACAGGACAGAGCTGCTCATAGTGCTGGCCGATACAGGATCTAGCTAAAGCGGCCCAAGGCGCCAACCTGCAACCTCTGGGCGCATAGTCTGATGCTCAACCTGCAACCTCTGGACATATAGTCTGACTCTCAAACGACTGAGCACAATCCTGGACGATGAGGTATTGGACCTAGTTCAGTGCAAAGTGTATTGGGTAGCTGGCACTCGCCCAGCTAGAACATGAGCGTCAAGATCTTTAAAGTCCGTGCAATGGAATGCATGCATGCAGACTTGATCTCAGTTTATACTCTCATCTGAAATACTAAAAGAAATGTTATCCTTTCCAATTGCCCACTGCATGCTTACCTAAACTAAACACTTCAAAATATAATCGATTTTTTTCACGCGCACCCAACTGTCTTTATTATGTTCATGGCATTGTACATGTGCCCTTGACCCATCCAGCTCACACGAAATCTCTATTACCAATCATATTTGGCACTCACCCTAAGACAAGCATACATTTAATTTTGATCTTTAACGATTCTTACATCTCATGAAAACTGACAGTGGACGCATCAAAATATTGATTACACCTCATCAATAAAGATCATGAATAGTCCATTTCGCCATTTCCATTTGTTTGGTCACTGCTCCCTCTAAACATGACTCAGCACACTATTCAATTTCAACAAGTTAGATTGTCAGAATTTTTTTTAGCAACAATTTATTCACAGACTAGAGAAAGCAGTACCAGCACAATTTGTGTCCCCAACGATTCATGCTTTCAGTCACATACTGTCCTGTACGAGACGGAAATACTGTAGAATTACAGAAAGAAAGAACACTTAACGTTTTAGATCATAGATTCTTCTTATCAACAACAAAAATCCCAGCTTGTGGTGTTCTGTTTTGTTTTCTGTTGATAAAAGATAGCTATCAAATGATATGTTGAGTATAATTTTTTTCCTCCCTAAATTTTGTTCTTCCGCAATACTTGATTGATTGATTGTTGCTTTAGGTCCAGCGGACTCCCCTGAGCCAAATCAGGACCAGACAACCCCCGATATGCATAAAAGATCTGCTGAAACAACCCTAGTGGGAAAACTGAATGCCCTCCACCGGCCAGTCACTTTACAATAAAGACATCCCACGCAGGGGACGGCTGAGGCTTTAGCCCAACTACTCGAACCCCCGGTTACAAAAACAAAATAGAATACAAACATCATTATAAATTATCAACAAAACACATACATATAAAATGCCTATGTTGCTAAATAATAACATCATAGGAAGCCCTAGTGACCACCCGGCAGAAAGCGTCCAATACTCCCAAGCTTATCCAACAGACCCCATACACAAACAAGGAGTCTTGTCCAGGAAGAGTTTTCAAGAAAAAAGTTAGGTCATTGATCTAGCGAAGAAGAAGATAGTATAGCAGAGTGATAGGACAGAGCAGGAATGGGAAAGTGCAAATGAGGAAGACAGCGACAGTGGGAATTTAAAGCACTAAATTTCCAGAAAGTGGGGATACTATTTATACTGAAACCCCCCGGCACTCCAACGGGGGTATCCGCAATACTTATGTCTCATGATTAATACTTCATGAATCAATGGTCATAGTTTTCATGCATAACTGTCCAGTATGAATGTAACAAATACAACCGTAAGCATGATGATGCTACATGGGTCATTTTTGGTGCCATTCATATACAGGCAATTGCCTTGGTCACAGAATTTTCAGTAATTGGTTTCAAACGACGTTCTACATTACATTACAAATTGTTTCACAAAACCACTCGGTCAACAAAGGTGGTCTACACAGTGCATACACGCAGCCATTTAGTGCATGAAGTCTTTACCAGTGAAAAGGTTTAGTGTACTTAAAACATGAGGAATCACAACATCACACTATTTTTGGAGAGCTGCAATGGTGCACAAGTGGACCATCAGTCTCAAAAGTCCAGAGTTTGGCATCTAGAAGTTTCTGAAGCAGTGCAGTTGTGCCTGAAAAGAATCGAGGCAGGCGTGACAGTCCCTCATACACAGAGTTTGTATGTACACAGTGTTTTTATCTAGCTGCGTTAGCTGTTGCTGTGGCCCGATTTCTTACAAAATCTTTGATGTTTTTCCAAGTTCTGTGCCTGAGAACAGGTTCTTTTTGGAGGCAGTCTTCTATGACAGCTTTACCAGGTAAGGTGTGGAGGTGAATGTAGCGACCCAACTGTCGATAACAAGCTGCTACTTCCTCTGTACTCCATGGATGTCTGTATCAACTGTGTTTGGCAACTGGAAAACAACAAAATATAATATTATTGTAATATGCCTGCATTCATTACATGTAATGATGTAAACTATGAATAACAGACTTTTGTAAGCCTTTTGTTCCATTAGTTGTACATTGTTTTATGAAGAAAAAAATATACATCAAAATTAAAATAATTGTAAGAAAGTGTTTCAAATTAACTGCTGATCTTGTACTATTGTGATCTACCATTTGAAACAAAGCTTAATCTAGAGTTAATGAACCACTTCCCTGGCTCTGTTCATATCACTCATGAGTCATGTATCTGATGGAAACAGTTTTTTTTGGTTTTTTGTGTTTTTTTTTGTTTTTTGTTTTGGGGGTGGGAGGGGGGTGGTGGTGGTGGTGGTGGTGGTGGGGAATCCTGAGCAAGTGTTTTTATTTAAGCTGCACATATATCCTATCCTATCCTATCCTGTCCCATAACCCGAAGGTCGTAGGGGCACCACAGATGATCGCTTAACCAGCATACTCCATCTTTCTCTGTCCTCAGCAGCCCTCATGGCTTCGCTCAGTGTCAAACCAGTCCATTCTCGAATGTTGTCCTCCCACCTCTTTTTCGGTCTCCCCCTTCTTCTACCTCCTTGCACTGTGCCTTGCAGAATGGTCTTTGCAAGGCCTGATGATCTGGTGACGTGGCCATACCATCGGAGTTTCCGTTTCTTCACCACTGTGAGCAGGTCATCGTGTTGTCCAATGGCTTGTGTGATGGTCTGTCGGACTTCAATGTTGGTGATGTGTTGGGTATAGGAAATGCACAGAAGTCTTCTGTAGCACCTCATCTCCATGCTTTGTATTCTTCGTTGGAGATCTGCTGTGAGGGTCCATGCTTCGCAAGCATATAGGAAGATGGAGATGACCAGAGAGCGCAGCAGTCTTACTTTGGAATGTAGACTGATGGTTCTGTCTTTCCAAATGGGCTTCAACCTTGTCAGGGCAGCAGTTGTTTGTGCGATCCTGGAGAGGACTTCCTGTCGAGACCCATTGTCTGACACAATGGCTCCTAAATATTTGAAGCTGTGCACTGTGTTGAGGGATTGGCCTTGTACTTTGATGTCCGTGTTGATGCCATTGGTGTTGTTGGTCATCATTTTGGTCTTCTCTGCACTTATTTCCATTCCATAAGCTCTGGAGGTGGTGTCAAGCCTCTGTACAAGCTGTTCAAGTTCTTGTTCCTCTCCAGCCAATCCATCAATATCATCCGCAAAACGAAGATTGGAGATTGCTCTGCCCCCTATGCTGACTGTGCCTTCGTGATCTGCAAGAGCATCTGACATGATGCGCTCTAGGAAGATGTTGAAGAGTGTTGGAGAGAGTAGGCATCCTTGACGCACACCGATTGTTGTTCTGAACCAGTTCCCGATGACGCTGTTATGGAGGACTGCACTGGTAGCCTTGTCATACAGGCTTTTGATGACTTCTATAATTTTAGGGCTGATGTTATAAACTTTCATAATTGCCCATAGAGCTGCATGCCAGACTCGGTCAAATGCCTTCTTGAAGTCTATGAACACATGATATAGATGTTGTTGGTGCTGTAGGTATTTCTCACAGATTATTCTGAGGTTGAAAATCTGTTCAGTGGTACTTCGCCCTGCCATGAATCCTGCTTGTTCTTCAGCTATGATTTGTTCAGCTTGTGGTTTCAACCTGTTGAGTATTATTTTCAGGAGGACCTTGCTGGGATGGCTGATGAGGCTGATGGTGCGGTAATTTTCACACTCCTGAAGGTTACCTTTTTTGGGAAGAGTGATGACAAGCGACTGGGTCCATGGTGTAGGCCATTCCCCACTCTGCCAGATCTTGTTACAGATAATGGTGAGAGCATCAGTCATCGCTTCTCCTCCTGCTTGTAGCAGTTCCGCTGGTATGTTGTCCACTCCCGCTGACTTCCCTTTCTTCAGCGATTGCACTGCTGCCTCAACTTCTTCCCGGAGAATTGGGAGGATTTCTTCTTCTTCTCTGCTCTCGGGACATGCTAGAACTGATGGGTCTCCATTTGGTGTATGGTTGTAAAGGTCAGAGCAGTACTCTGTCCATCTGTCCAAGACTTCTTGTTCTTCTGTAAGGCAAATGCCAGACTTGCTTTGGATAGTGGAGACTTTGGGCTGTTTAACACTTGTCAGCCGCTTCACCGTCTGGTAGGCCTTCTTGCTGTTGTTCTTGTTCAGATTGTTCTCTATTTCCTGGCATTGATCTTCTATCCAGTTCTCCTTTGCTGTGCGCATGCCTTTTCGGATGTCATTGTTGATTTTTCGGTAGACATCAGCTCCCTGTGAGGTGTTCTTTTTCTTTTTTAACTCTCTTCGTTTATCACACAGATCCAAAAGTTCAGGTGTGATCCACGGCTTCTTCTTTGGTCGGTGCTTGCCAAGGATCTCAGTGGCGGCATCTGTTACAGCTGAGTTGAAGGTATTGGTCATGGTGTTGACATCTACTTCGCCTGCCCCCAAAATAAGCAGTGGTGCAAATTTCCCTCCAATTGTGGCCTGAAATATTTTTGCCACCTCCGGGTCTTGCAGTTTGTCCAGGTCGAACTTCAGCCTAGTGCACTTTGCTGTATTTACTCTCTTCAAATGGAGCCGGAAAGACATCATCACGAGATCGTGGTCACTTCCAATGTCTGCTCCTGGAAAAGTGCGTGTCCTGCCAATGTTGATGCTTGATCTGAAGCGTTTCTTGACCATGATGTAGTCGATCTGGTTGTGATGTTCCCCGCCGGGACTGTGCCATGTCCATCGTCTGGATTTTTTGTGGAGACCAAGCGTGTTTGCCAGTACCAGATTGTTGTATCTGGCAAACTCCAATAGCCTCAGACCCCTGTCATTTGTCTCGTTGTTGCAGTGGGGTCCGCATGTGTCTCCCCAGTTGTGGTGCGCATCTTGGCCAACCTTGGCATTCCAGTCGCCTTGCACAATGACTATGTCCTTCTTCGGCACTTGGTCAAGGACCGCCTGTATATTTTCATAAAAATCCTCCACTTCGCTGTCTTCATAGTCTGATGTTGGGGCATAGGCCTGGATGATGGTAATGTTGAAAGGGGTTGCTCTCAGACGGATGGTAATGAGTCTACTGGAGACTGGGCGGCAACCCATGACAGTGGCTAGAATGTTCTTGTGGACCAAGAATCCAACGCCGTGTTCGTGCCTGTCATCTCTACCGCTGAAATAGAGCTTGTGGCCTTTGTCAGTCGTTGTTTCACCTAGGCCTTTCCAGCGCAGTTCGCTGATACCTAGAACGTTCCATCGATAGTGGTCCAGCTCGTGGGCCAGTTCTTCTAATTTTCCTTCCGCAGTTAGGGTCCTGACATTCCAGGTTCCTATGACGATGTTGTTTCTCGTGCGGATCTTGCTAATTTGTCCATCAGTAGCATACTTTTCACCTCCGTCCTGGTGGCCAACGGAAGGCGCGGTTCACATATATATATATATAATTTACCTTTGAAAGAAAACAAGGCAATATTATTGTTTACTTCCCTACCGAACTATACAATACAACATAATTATTAGGTTTTTTTTTTTAAATACAGAACACACGCCCGTTCATAGCAGTACTTTCAGCCGGTGGCTAAAAAAACGCCTAGTTCTGTCTCGTAGGGTCCCTTAACGCAGGCTGAACTGCTTTTAACCAGCTCTGAACCGCCAGCCACGCACTCCACAGCCTATGCAATTGGCACACGCCTAGCAGTTTTCTGGAAGCTTATAATTACTTTACCCAAAGGTATAGCTCATGCAAGCTGCGCTAGCAATAACATATCAGTCATCCATATACAGCGCATGTAGAATGACTGTGTAATGTGTTTTGCGATAATCTAGTGCGTGTAAATAAAAGTCACAGGAAGTCAATACAGACAATTAATGAGCAATGGAACTTAACACCATGCAAATAAAATTAATGTTACTCACCAAAATACTGCATATTATAGTGAAAAAACACAAATAAGAAAGCATCGCATAGCGAGAATATGCATGTAGGGAAAAGTCGGGTAATATTAAATGGAGTGTATTAGGAAACGAGACCTTCCAGGGAAGTCTTATTTCGTATATATATTATTACACTTCGTTTCATATTACCCGACTTTCCCCTACAATAATTTACAAAACAGCACACAAACACAAGCACACACAAAAGACCTGTGTTCTTTTTTCAATGGAGACATTAATTCATTCACTTTATGGAGAGAGAGAGAGAGAGAGAGAGAGAGAGAGAGAGAGAGAGAGAGAAGAGGATCTTAGGCATGCCTATGCTTGTACAATGGTTGTGTGTTTTTCGATATAACCTCGTGCGTGTGGGAAACGTCACAGAAAAAAGAATAATGGGGAAAAAATGTATTGTACTCACCTATAAGAGGTAATCCCATGGCCCCCATGGAATAGAAAGAACAACAAAACAAACGAAGACAAAATCAAAACACAATAAAGAACGAAAAACTAGTACGCTGCGAAATTCCCTGACAGCACAGTGAAGATCTTTAGGGGGCCGGCATTGTACTGTGCGCCTGTGGTTAGAATTACCACGCGCGTTTTGTGAAATCGCAGAAATTACAAAGGCCAGCAACCAGACACAAAATAAAATACGTAAATACCGATCACATCACCAGAAAGTTCCAACTTTGTACTAATTGACTTCAAATGATGAACACTGTCACTTGTTTAAATGGTCAGCACATGTACTTAGAAAACTACACACACACACCGAGAAACCGGTGCACTCCAAGTCATCTTATTGTGCAGAGAGTATAACTACACACTGTCAAATCCAGTTAAATATAACACAAACTAAGTGGAATACATCGCTCTAGTTTACGCTAATACCAAGCTTAGATATGAAAGTAACTAAATGCAAAACATGAACCCAATGACTAGCTAGCTAGCTAGATCATTCCACATAAAACGATCACTTATACAGCACAAAACAGAGAGCACAACCGCAGCCGAACATTCCATGTACTCTTTGCCGGTACCAGCCCACACAGCTCTGGCATCTGGCTGGCCGGCGCCGCGCTAGCGCTCTAAGCCTACCGTGGCTAAAAATAGATTGCTGCTGTGTACTCAAAAGTGAAATTCTGTGAGGAAAAACACGGCCGTGAACAATGGTTGTTAACAGACTTACCATATTACAATCCATTTCAGAAGACGGCGTTATTTCTGCAGGGGCTGGTGATGGCAGCGATGCCGACTTCTCCAGTTCTGCTGCTGTAGTAGCTACTGTGGACACGACAGATGCTTCAGCTGGTGTTGTAGATGAAGCTTGGACTGGAGCAGCCTTTATTACATTCCTACACAGCACAAAAAAATATATTCTGCTCAAATCTGTTATCTGTTGTCTATTGTTACTCTTGATAAGCACATAATGAATCGTTATGTCTAAATTACTCTAAATGTTGTCCTCCCACCTCTTTTTCGGTCTTCCTCTTCTTCTACCTCCTTGCACTGTGCCTTGCAGAATAGTCTTTGCAAGGCCTGATGATCTGGTGACGTGGCCATACCATCGGAGTTTCCGTTTCTTCACCGCTGTGGGCAGGTCATCGTGTTGTCCAATTCAATTGCTTGTGTGATGGTCTGTCGGACTTCGTCGTTGGTGATGTGTTGGGTATAGGAAATGCCCAGAAGTCTTCTGTAGCACCTCATCTCCATGCTTTATATTCTTCGTTGGAGATCTACTGTGAGGGTCCATGCTTCGCAAGCATATAGGAAGATGGAGATGACAAGGGAGCGCAGCAGTCTTACTTTGGAATGTAGACTGATGGTCCTGTCTTTCCAAATGGGTTTCAACCCTGTCAGGGCAGCAGTTGTTTGTGCGATCCTGGAGAGGACTTCCTGTCGGGACCCATTGTCTAATACAATGGCTCCTAAATATTTGAAGCTATGCACTGTGTTGAGGGATTGGCCTTGGACTTTGATGTCCGTGTTGATGCCATTGGTGTTGTTGGTCATCATTTTGGTCTTCTCTGCACTTATTTCCATTCGATAAGCTCTGGAGGTGGTGTCAAGCCTCTGTACCAGCTGTTCAAGTTCTTGTTCCTCTCCAGGCAATCCATCAATGTCATCCGCAAAACGAAGATTGGAGATTGCTCTACCCCCTATGCTGACTGTGCCTTCATGATCTGCAAGAGCATCTGACATGTTGCGCTCTAGGAAGATGTTGAAGAGTGTTGGAAAGAGTAGGCATCATTGACGCACACCGATTGTTGTTCTGAACCAGTTCCCGATGGCGCTGTTGTGGAGGACTGCACTGGTAGCCTTGTCATACAGGCTTTTGATGACTTTCATTGTTGCCCATAGAGCTGCATGCCAGACTCGGTCAAACGCCTTCTTGAAGTCTATGAACACATAATATAGATGTTGTTGGTGCTGTAGGTATTTCTCACAGATTATTCTGAGGTTAAAAATCTGTTCAGTGGTACTTCGCCCTGACCTGAATCCTGCTTGTTCTTCAGCTATGATTTGTTCAGCTTGGGGTTTCAACCTGTTGAGTATTATTTTCAGGAGGACCTTGCTGGGATGGCTGATGAGGCTGATGGTGCGGTAATTTTCACACTCCTGAAGGTTACCTTTTTTGGGAAGAGTGATGACAAGTGACTGGGTCCATGGTATTGGCCACTGCCCACTCTGCCAGATCTTGTTACAGATAATGGTGAGGGCATCAATCATCACTTCTCCTCCTGCTTGTAACAGTTCCTCCGGTATGTTGTCCACACCCGCTGACTTCCATTTCTTCAGCGATTGCACTGCTGCCTCAACTTCTTCCCGGAGAATTGGGAGGATTTCTTCTTTTTATCTGTTCTCGGGACATGCTAGAACTGATGGGTCTCCATTTGGTGTATGGTTGTAAAGGTCAAACAGTACTCTGTATGGGGTTTTCCAGTTGAAAAAAAAAATAAATAAAAATCTTACCAAAGTATAGTTGTATTTACAAAAATTAACGTGGCCAAGTCATTTCCCGAATCAACAATACATGTGTTCAAAAGAACGAATTTGTGCTGCTCTCTTCATTGTGACAAAATAAAAATGAGGAAACTAATGATGAAGAAATTTAAGGAAACTAAAACATAAACTCACATTTCCTTTAACAACCGGAAATATTCTGCAGCAGTCTGGGGTCTTACAAATTCCGATGCCTTCTGAGGCCTTCCATGCCAAGAAGCCATTGGCAGTGTTTGGGTACTCTGCTGCGTCTGCAATTGATATCAAAACAAATAATTTTAAGAATTCAATTTGTACACCAGGCGCATGGCAAAGATACATTATTTTATTTTATTAGTCCAAATGTGTAAATTTCAACTCTCATTTTCATGTCCTGGTGAAGCACAATTCAAATTGCTTAAATAATACAAAAGAAAACAAATTAAAACATTGTGTCAATTTTACTCAACTGACCATTATGCCCTAATTGTGTATGCACTCAATACACCATTATTCATCACATGTTTCTGTGTTCATCTAATTATGTTCATTCAAATTACATGATTTCAACAAGAATCAATGATCATGATTAAAATGCTTTTAACAACTTAAACAAGGCTCCAAAAACAAATAATTAAAAATCCATCAAACAAATTTATACATTCGTAGAATTTGTGCACACGGTCGAGAGCTTATGCTTACAACAGCCAGGTCAAAATGTGTCTGTGAGGGTCCATGTGCTAACACAGTAGGACCAGCTAGTGTGCAGTCACAGAAGTCCTAATTATAGGCCTCACTATACTATACTGTAGTATTTGATAAATAATTTTAATTTGTCTTCTTTCTCAAATTTCTGTTGGTGCCCATCATACTTCATTACTTGTTGCTTAGGGCGCGTCCACATGACAAGCTTCGAGCGAAGTTTTGAGCTGCGCTTCAGCTGCGCTGCGAAAAGTCTAACTAGAATTACTGTAGAAGCGTCCACACCACGAGCCGCGCGGCTATTGCTAGCTTCGAGCAGCGGTATTGTTCTCGGCATTTATCGAAGCTCGAAGCTCAAGCGGTGGTTTTGGGTCCTTGACCTTGATTGGTTTTGTGTCCTTGGCCTTGAATCAGTCTTCTTACCACCCTTCGCTTACGGAATCAGAGAACTACAAAATAAGAGATTGTGGCAGAAAAAACAAAAAGATTTTCGAACAGGGAGGTTCGAGCAAAGCTGTTTCAGGAGGTGCCTAAAATGGCAAGGCACTCAAGTTAGTGATTGAGTGAAGATGGTTATAAATTTTATAATAAAATGACCAATTGCTCTTTTCGTATAGTATAGGCCTAATTGACAAAATTGCAGCTTTATCATTTGTGCAGTCGCCATTGAAAAATAATAGTACCCAGTAAGTGCTTTTTTTCTTTTATTATGTTTTAACACAATTTGTTGCAAATAAAATACAGATCTAGATCTATTAAGCGAATTCACATTTTGATGTTTTCACTCAGATTTAGAACCGTGCTTACAGTCCCAAATTCAACCTAGATTTAGATCTGGATTTTATAAATAAAAAATAAATAAAAGGGCTATGATGGTAAATTATCAATGAACACTTATGATGTAGGTATTGTGTGTTCGATGCCAGCCAATAAAAGTTTACAAAAATATATAGTTAACGTTTTAACTTGGGTTTATTTCTTTGTAGGGGTGGGGGGGGGGGTGGGGGAAAAACAAGAGAGAGAAAAGGGGAAGGCTGAACAGTAAATGACGAACATTTGGGTGGAGTGCATGATTGCAGGTCCATCTTTTTTAAATCTGCACTCTTTGTTTTATTTTTTTTAAATAGTACATTCCATGTTGATCTTAAAAGTGACCAACTTTAGATTTAAAATCACAAGCTTTGTGACGTATATGAACATGGAAAAACTAAAGTCACGAGAGTCTCATCCTTCATTATCACTGCCGTCAGTTAGTTCAGCAAAGTTATATTAACTGTAGCTTTCCTGCCAGTTCACTGCACCAACCCTGACAAAATACTCAACCAGCTGTTCTCTCACCCATGCTAAGTATTTTCCAGGACGACCTGAGTAACACCCCATCCGTCTGTCCTGTTCGCCACGGACTTGAGTATCATCCCAGATCTCCGTGTCCTTTTTTTTATATCAGCGCTTTCATGATGGATGACTGCATTGTGCAAGGCAACAGTGCTAGCACAATGTGGTCAGCAGTGGTCACGTTGTGCAGATTGCTGTTTTCAGCACTTACCATTTTCCAGCAAGCACTACAAACCCGCATTCTACACAACGGCTTGCCATGGCGATAATTCAAGATGATATCGACTGTGTTGATGCATGTTATTAGGTATGGCTTGGGCGATAGGCTGGGTTACCTACCCAAAAAATAGGAAAGGTGAATGTTGGAATTTGGTAGTGGGACATATTTACTGTATTCCCTTCAAGGCAGAGTTTCATCTGAAACCTGGAAAATATTCCATCACTCTCTTTCCCGTAGGCTCCAACTTCAACAGAAATAAATTTTAGTTGCGGGTCTGCGATGCCTTGCAAAACCACAGATAATAAACTTCTGAACGACAGCTAGCATCACGCTTGCAGGCAGCTAGCTGTAACAGCTTGTCATGTGGCCACCCAAGCTGTCGCCGAGCTTACAGCCAGCTGTACAGCTAGGGAGCTGCTAGCTTTTTGACGCTTTTGGTGTGGCCACCCACCGCTCAAAGCTCAAAGCTCGTCCAACGCTACGCCACCGCTAGCTCAAAGCGCAGCTCGTCATGTGGACGCGCCCTTACACTGTCACTGGTAGATAATTATGTACAGCAACCATGCAAACTTGAAAGTGTACATGTAAAAAAGTAAGATCAAGAAAAAGAATTAAATTAAAAGAGGTGAATTTAAAAGGAAAAGAAGATACTAGTTTGAAGTAGTAGTACTACTACTACTAGTACTAGTACTAGTAGTCGTATAGGAGCAAAATGAGCATGTGATTTTCCTACACATTTCATTATCATACTCATAGCAATAAAATATATTTTTAAACTGTGGAAGTATATCTAACAGGTGTTTAAAGTTATTTATGCTTGGTGCATTCTTAAGTGAAATAGCTAGATTAGTCCAGTTAGTAACAAAGTCTGTTAGAATCAAAAACTTCCTTTTTTAGTATTGGAATGCTGAATAAAAACTTTTCCTTCCGACATTCATGTAAAGAAAAAACAAACATCAGAACTGATAATTAATTTGAATTAACCAACGTGATTCTGAATCAACAATGTAAGGAAACAAAGTAGAATTAGAACAGTGCTGTCAGTAGAAGAGGGATGAAGACACAGCATGCCATGGAAGTGGCACTAGATCTAGCTTCAATGGACTCTCCACAGAAAAAGGGAAGAAAAAATGTTGAATTTTCACAGACAGCATCCATGGTTTTCTCATAATAATGGCACAAATACATAAGCACTCAAAGTAAATAATTAACAAACGAAAAATCAACTAAAGCACAGCAACTTACCAGTGGCTCTTTCCAATTCAAGATGGCGACTTGTGCACACTTGTTTTCAAAAACTAGTTCCCTCTCTCTCCTTAGTGTGTGATTTCACGTCTACTTTTTACAGCACAAATGCTGCCGTGATACACACACGTGTGTTAAGGGTCGTGTGTGACCATCAATGAATTTCCCACGTTATGCTGCCTAAACCAATCACAGCTCGGATTATAATTTATGCATATTTTAGAGGTTAGGGAGTTCAAAAATCGTAATTGTGCATTATGCGGTCGGCAGCATAAAGAGCGAGGCAGCATAACGTGAGTGTGTAACCATACGATTGGCAGCCTAACGGAGTCAACACAAACGCACACACACACACACACACACACACACAAAACACACACACACAATATTGAAACCGAGCATGATTTTTCAAACGGGAATATGTTCAAACTATCTTTTACCCTGTATTTTTCGTTGCTTCAAAATAAGACTTTCTGCACTATAAATGTCAAGACTTTTCTCTTGACACAATGACATGAATTGCATGCGTCAATGTACCATATATTGTGTCTTGTAAACCTTGTTTTGGTTTTATGACAATAAATGTTCGTATTCGTATTCACACACACACACACACCCACACACACACACATAGTATTGGCCATATAAGCCTGCTGTACAACCACATTCATTCATCATTCATTCTGGTTTTATCAGTTTTAAAATTAGTCGGCATTCACCCTCTCGACATGATTTTTAATAAATTACATTTTTTCCATTTACATGTCAAACACGTTTGTTATTTGGTTAGTTATTCATTGCTTACAGGGTCCAGCGGACTGCAAAGAGCGGAATCAGGACCACAAAATCAAGACCACAACTTGGCTGAAAGAGGACTCGCCCCTTGTTGCTATTATCCTATGCACTATTTGTAATCGAAACCCCCTCAATTTTAAATCTGACTTAAATATATCGTAATACACCTGTGCTCCCCTGCAGACCGAACCAAGAATTTTCCAGGCCTTGTTCAATTCAAAATAATTGTTACTTTGTAATTGGGAATAAAAAAGAACGCAATACATTTTAATAGCTGTAATACTGCCAGCATATGTAACAAAAGCTGTGTTAACGTTATAGCTCTCTCGAAAAACATTTGACAAAAACTGTCCCGTTTCACTGACTAAATGGACAATGCCAAAGACGTCCTTACAGAACACCACTGTTCATTAAAAAACGGTGTTCTTTCCAATCTGAATAATGTTATTGTAAAAAGTACGTTCTGGTAACAGTTCTTCAGGGCTCTGAATATTATTATGAGTAGTAAATGATTTATATGCTGAAAGCACGCCAATCCCAAACTCATTACATTTGACAGTGGACATCGGAATGCATGCACCTAACCAATGGTTTTCAAAGAAGAAAATAATGAAATAATTATATTTTTCCATTTACAAATTCCATGTTGACGTGTTTTTTTTTAATCCGTAATAGTTTTAAAGATTGAATGTACTCTTTACTTTCGGGTATTCCAAGACCTTTATACTATATTTTAATAGCACTTTTTCGGCTAATTCGGTCTCTTATAAATTACACACACATTCAAAAACAGTTTTCTGGACAAAACTTATTACCTTGTCCGGAGGACTGGAGAGTAGTATCCACAAATGATTAATATCGACAGAATAAATGACTTAAGAACCGCAATCCTTCCAAATGGGGTTACCTTTGTATTTTTGATCAAGAACTTTTCTCTCATATTTAATCCTATGCAGTCTTTTAAGATACCTAAAATTTTTACTTTCTGGGGCGCCAACTCATTTTTAAATGTTGCATATATTGAATCGGTGAGCTGCGTCTATTGTTTAACCAAATAGCATCTACATTTTCCAGCTGTAATATCATTATAAAAAGTGCTGATCCATTTACGGAAGTCATTACCAAAACCAAACGCTTTTAGTACTTTCTGCATGGACTTCCAGTCGACAAAATCAAACGCATTCTCAATATCAAAGCATAAAAGAAGGCATGACAAATCATTATTATTAACATAGCTAAAATATCGTATATAAGGCGAATATTATCTCCAATAAATCTTCCTTTAATAAATCCTGTTTGATCTCGGCTTAAACAAATGTTTTATTCAAAGAACACAGATAATTACAAACAAACAATGGTTTACAGGATGTTTGTTCATTGATCAGAGACGGCAGAACAACCTTAAGGCATATTGCAATACAGGAGAACCCAATCTTATAAATTACTTTCAATAAGGAGATAGGTCTCCAATTTTTAATGTATTCTTTGTCTTTATCTCCTGTTCCTGAAACTATCATTCATCAAAACTTCAACTGTAACTAAAACACTTTAAAAACATTCAGCAGTAAATCCATCTGTACCAGGACTCTTATAATTCTTCATGTTTTTTAACGCACCGCTCGCTTCCTTTAATGTTATTTCTCCTTCAAGACTATTCCTCAAATTTTCTGACAAAGTGCCCAAATCTGCAACCAATTCTACAATCTCGTATTCCTCTAGTGCATCTTCTGTGTATAGGTTCTGGTAAAATGACATTACTTCAGTTAGAATATCATTCTGCTCACTGATCTCGGACCCGTCATCTTTAATTAACCTTTTCATGATTTTACTAACATATTCTAGTTTTTGTAATCCACACAAATACTTCGTAATTTTTTGCCCCTCCTCCATTTTACCAAGTTTGGTTGTGATAGTTGAAATAGGTTCTGAAATATTAATCCACTTGCAAGCTTTGCACAGACAGACGGCGGACTGCAGACGGCAGACAGACAGACCGACGGACGGAAATTGTTTTACAGATGTCAATTTTGGACTATTTAGGACTCATCTCGCACAGATTTTCAAAAATCTAGAATTTTCTTTGTTTATAGGGTGCATCCACACTCCACGCCCACACAGGTAGCTGTATATTCACGCTGGTCTTCTGTAACCATCAACTGCCCAATTGAATGTAAAACAAGACTGACCACACAACAACCATCAACACGTCAACTGAAACATTCCACAAACACCGCTCGTTGATTGAGGCTGTAAGCGGGTACCCGACCCTGATGAATAGCAGGGCATGCGAAATGGCGAAAGACGTTAGATGGACTCCGCCTTCATAAAGCAGCGTTTGAGAAGAATACAATCCTAATGACTATCCTCTACCACCGAAATGTTACAGGACAACGTTGTGCCATCTGTAACACTAATCTAAACTTACTTCATTGATAAAGCTCGCTTGAGGCTCTATATTATTACGAGTATCATTGAAGAGTCCAGCGCACTGCATTAGATTACAGATGTGCGCCTTCTCCATCATTTTGTAGAAAGGTCTTCGTTTTGAGGGTTATCACAGCATAACTAGTGACTAACCACAATACCAAACTTAACTTACCTCGTTGAACATGGTTTGATGGAACAGCCCAGCGCGCTGCTTGGCATTCTTGAGATGACAGACACTTGTTGGGGCAGGTGTACTCTAGACAAGACACCATATTTATGTTGGTGACAACATTACCGCAGGAAAGCACACTCACGTCTTTGAAAATGGCTTGCTTGAAGAGTCCAGAGCACTGCAAGGTGTGCAAGAGGTCGCAGATGTTTCTGGGACACAGGTAGTCGGCCTTCTCCACCAGCTTGAAGATACGACTCAACGTGTCCGCGCTGGTCAGCTCGGGGCACTGAGCCAGCAGCCGTAACATGTCCACCACGCCGCCTAGTAGGTCGTTCTCAGAGTCCCTGAACACATTCAAAAGGTTTGTGGTGGTGGTTGGGATGATGATTGATAATGATGGTAATGATGATGAGGATGATGGCGACGACTACGATGATGACGAAGATGAAGATGATTGTAACAAAACGGTTTCCGACGTAGACTGTTAATTACTCTTAATTACTACTAATTTGCAATGCCATTATTGTGAATAAGAACTCTGGCTTATTTTGTGCTAAACACGAGCAATGTTATCATTTAAATAGCTGGTCAGTTGAATGCAATCACTATCGCTTGTCAAGCTGGTCCTGATTTGGCTCGGAAGAGTCCGCTGGACCTAAAGCAATAACCATGTAATGTAATGTAATGTGTAATCTTGTCAAGGCAGAAACAACAGTCTTTCTGGCAGTTTATCTGAACCTGTGTAGTGCTTTTGGAGGTAACCATTTTTTATCAATTATTTTGGTGATTATGTTGTCTCTGATCATGATCATCATGAATGGTAGACATACTGAATTGATAATCAGGGCCGGATCTGGGGGGGGGGGGGGGGGTTCCTGGGTTCCGGAACCCCCCCCCCCCCCCCCCCCCCCCTGGCCATTCGATGTACCTCACTCAGTCAGAAAAAAAAAAATATATATATGGAGTTTTTTTAAAGCTCTTAATTTAGTTGACACTGGTGGTAAGTAAAACGTTCCTCATTCTACTCAAGTTCCTCGAGCGGACACGTTTTTGTCACCCCTAACCCCTTAAAAAATTTTTGGAACCCCCCCCCCCCCCCCCCCCCTCCAAGAGTAAGTGATCCGGCCCTGATAATAATGGTCATGTTTATTAGTTTACAGTTGACCAATTTATTGGGCATGAGAGTGTTCTGTAATGGGGCTGTTGATTTTGGAGACTGAGGAAAGTAAAAGACTGTACTGTTCTTTGTTGTTATGAAGGGAGCCCTCACGGGCATACCTGGCAGATGCTCGTACTGTGCCCGCCTGACCACCTTCAGGGAGGTGCCTCAAGAAACTTGGCAAGATCATTGTTGCTTCAATGAAGATGACTTCCTTTATTCGCCCAAGTTTTAAGTATTGTTCACGCCCTTATATTGTCTCCAGTAGACTCATTACCATCCGTCTGAGAGCAACCCCTTTCAACATTACCATCATCCAGGCCTATGCCCCAACATCAGACTATGAAGACAGCGAAGTGGAGGATTTTTATGAAAATATACAGGCGGTCCTTGACAAAGTGCCGAAGAAGGACATAGTCATAGTGCAAGGCGACTGGAATGCCAAGGTTGGCCAAGATGCGCACCACAACTGGGGAGACACATGCGGACCCCACTGCAACAACGAGACAAATGACAGGGGTCTGAGGCTATTGGAGTTTGCCAGATACAACAATCTGGTACTGGCAAACACGCTTGGTCTCCACAAAAAATCCAGACGATGGACATGGCACAGTCCCGGCGGGGAACATCACAACCAGATCGACTACATCATGGTCAAGAAACGCTTCAGATCAAGCATCAACATTGGCAGGACACGCACTTTTCCAGGAGCAGACATTGGAAGTGACCACGATCTCGTGATGATGTCTTTCCGGCTCCATTTGAAGAGAGTAAATACAGCAAAGTGCACCAGGCTGAAGTTCGACCTGGACAAACTGCAAGACCCGGAGGTGGCAAAAATATTTCAGGCCACAATTGGAGGGAAATTTGCACCACTGCTTATTTTGGGGGCAGGCGAAGTAGATGTCAACACCATGACCAATACCTTCAACTCAGCTGTAACAGATGCCGCCACTGAGATCCTTGGCAAGCACCGACCAAAGAAGAAGCCGTGGATCACACCTGAACTTTTGGATCTGTGTGATAAACGAAGAGAGTTAAAAAAGAAAAAGAACACCTCACAGGGAGCTGATGTCTACCGAAAAATCAACAATGACATCCGAAAAGGCATGCGCACAGCAAAGGAGAACTGGATAGAAGATCAATGCCAGGAAATAGAGAACAATCTGAACAAGAACAACAGCAAGAAGGCCTACCAGACTGTGAAGCGGCTGACAAGTGTTAAACAGCCCAAAGTCTCCACTATCCAAAGCAAGTCTGGCATTTGCCTTACAGAAGAACAAGAAGTCTTGGACAGATGGACAGAGTACTGCTCTGACCTTTACAACCATACACCAAATGGAGACCCATCAGTTCTAGCATGTCCCGAGAGCAGAGAAGAAGAAGAAATCCTCCCAATTCTCCGGGAAGAAGTTGAGGCAGCAGTGCAATCGCTGAAGAAAGGGAAGTCAGCGGGAGTGGACAACATACCAGCGGAACTGCTACAAGCAGGAGGAGAAGCGATGACTGATGCTCTCACCATTATCTGTAACAAGATCTGGCAGAGTGGGGAATGGCCTACACCATGGACCCAGTCGCTTGTCATCACTCTTCCCAAAAAAGGTAATCTTCAGGAGTGTGAAAATTACCGCACCATCAGCCTCATCAGCCATCCCAGCAAGGTCCTCCTGAAAATAATACTCAACAGGTTGAAACCACAAGCTGAACAAATCATAGCTGAAGAACAAGCAGGATTCATGGCAGGGCGAAGCACCACTGAACAGATTTTCAACCTCAGAATAATCTGTGAGAAATACCTACAGCACCAACAACATCTATATCATGTGTTCATAGACTTCAAGAAGGCATTTGACCGAGTCTGGCATGCAGCTCTATGGGCAACCATGAAAGTGTACAACATCAGCCCTAAAATTATAGAAGTCATCAAAAGCCTGTATGACAAGGCTACCAGTGCAGTCCTCCATAACAGCGTCATCGGGAACTGGTTCAGAACAACAATCGGTGTGCGTCAAGGATGCCTACTCTCTCCAACACTCTTCAACATCTTCCTAGAGCGCATCATGTCAGATGCTCTTGCAGATCACGAAGGCACAGTCAGCATAGGGGGCAGAGCAATCTCCAATCTTCGTTTTGCGGATGATATTGATGGATTGGCTGGAGAGGAACAAGAACTTGAACAGCTTGTACAGAGGCTTGACACCACCTCCAGAGCTTATGGAATGGAAATAAATGCAGAGAAGACCAAAATGATGACCAACAACACCAATGGCATCAACACGGACATCAAAGTACAAGGCCAATCCCTCAACACAGTGCACAGCTTCAAATATTTAGGAGCCATTGTGTCAGACAATGGGTCTCGACAGGAAGTCCTCTCCAGGATCGCACAAACAACTGCTGCCCTGACAAGGTTGAAGCCCATTTGGAAAGACAGAACCATCAGTCTACATTCCAAAGTAAGACTGCTGCGCTCTCTGGTCATCTCCATCTTCCTATATGCTTGCGAAGCATGGACCCTCACAGCAGATCTCCAACGAAGAATACAAAGCATGGAGATGAGGTGCTACAGAAGACTTCTGTGCATTTCCTATACCCAACACATCACCAACGTTGAAGTCCGACAGACCATCACACAAGCCATTGGACAACACGATGACCTGCTCACAGTGGTGAAGAAACGGAAACTCCGATGGTATGGCCACGTCACCAGATCATCAGGCCTTGCAAAGACCATTCTGCAAGGCACAGTGCAAGGAGGTAGAAGAAGGGGGAGACCGAAAAAGAGGTGGGAGGACAACATTCGAGAATGGACTGGTTTGACACTGAGCGAAGCCATGAGGGCTGCTGAGGACAGAGAAAGATGGAGTATGCTGGTTAAGCGATCATCTGTGGTGCCCCTACGACCTTCGGGTTATGGGACAGGATAGGATAGGATTATATTGTCTGGGTGCCTGTGCAGCTTCACATTTTTTGTAATATCGTTTTATAAACTCCAAGTATTTATTTGTAGTTGTGATCGAGTGTGCGTTGGTAAAGAGGTAACTGTGATGTAAGCATACATTTTTCCATATTTATATTACAGAATTATGATGGATTGTTAGAGTAAAAGGATTGATTTAGAGATTATAATTTGGCTCATTATTTTGTGTACTGAAATATTACTGCAGCGCAAATCATCAATCTGAAGAGTGAATATTTGAGAGAGGGAATCAAATAGTTCTACTGTCACGTGTTAATTCGTTGTTTTCATTCTCGTCTTCTTCTGTTTGTCGTGATAAGTCTGTTGCAGGTTTGTAAGATAGCGTGTCTTCTTATATTAGGCCTATATTCACTGCTTTGTAAAGTGTTAAATTTAAAACTATAAAATGCAAACCTAACAATGACGATGACGATGATAATGATAATGATGATGACGACGATGATGACGATCACGCGCAGGTTTTAAAAAAATCAGGAATATGTTTCTATTTGAGCAAGTACAAAGGCTCACATTTCTGCACACATGCGAGTTAAAAAAAATGTTGATAGAGGAGAAGAAGCCCTGTGGTCAATGGCGCCAAAGCACTAGTGGCCTCGACGCGCAGTGGATAAGTCGCCGGTTTCCTATGCCGAAGGTCGCGGGTTCGCTTCCCGCAAGGGGCGAACGTATGTGACTTAGGTACGAGACTATTGAGGTCATCGAGGGTTTTCTCCGGGCACTCCGGTTTCCTCCCTCTCTTCAATAATGGTACAGGACGCAGTCAATATAAAAATTTCAAAAATAAAAATTCGATTTTCTTTCCGTCTTCTAATAGCGATCTCCCTGCCTTTACACCACCTGTTTGAGTGATGGATGTGTGTTTGGTGTGTGTGTGAGGGTAGATGAGGCAGGTGAGCGTGTATGTTGGTATAGATCGCCGCGCTTTGAGCCTGAATGATTTGGGGAAAGGCGCGTATAGCATCCTGTATTATTATTATTATTATTATTATTATTATTACTAGGTGCTGCAAGTTGGCGCCTGTAACCCTGGTCAAGGCGCTACAACAACAATGGCCGTACTTTACTTTGTTGCATTGTACCTGGAAGCCTGTAGGAGGTCTTGGATGCCCTGCATGGTGAAAGCAACGTCCGGGTCGCGCAGCATGGCAAATATCTCCTTAACGTCTCGGAACGTCACTCCTTTCTCGTACAGCTGTACAGTGGTACCACATATATCGCAGTTAGTATCATCATCACGTTCTTCCTCATCGTTCGTTCATCAGGATTAGCTGTACCGATGACCGATTACCGTGGAGGTTGGGGCTGGCGCAGTGCATGTGTATTTTTGCTTGGACTTGTGCAGTGGTTTTGGTTAGAGACAGGTTAGTGTAAGGTCACGTGATCACGGCTTCAAGGGTCCCTAACAACACCAATTTCAACGAAACACATCCTTTTCAAATTCAAACTCAAATCCACCCAAAAAATAACATAAAACTAAAATTATGGCCCACGTCACTCAATAATTGACAATATTTAACATGAAAATGAGTGCCCAGGAAAAAAACACCAAAATTAAATGGTGACATTATAATGCAAATACCGACTTTGATTTTTCTATGCACTTGACCTTGAGATGACATTATCTCGGACTCCAAATAAATTCATGTACTATCAAATGAAGTACAGCAAAAGATGTATTACGCAAAAACAAACAAAAAAACTGGGTTATTGAGATCACCTTGACCTTCAATGAACTTGACCTTGGGATGACCGTGACCCTGTGACCGTGACCCTCACTTGATCTCTCATGCATGTCGATCAAATAACCCAATGTTGTTGCATACTATGGATGAAATAAACAGTCATTTATTTTACTGTACGATGACCTATTTTTGTATGTTTTTTGCAATGCCCAAAATGACCTTGACCTTCAAGATCAACGCAAAAATGAAACAAATATAAAAGATCAATTCAACGATTCAACGACGTTTATTGGCCAAATTGACATAAAACATGCACATGGAATATGTGGCAGTAACATTCATAAAACATACATGCAAACACACGTTTACCAGTTAATAAAATACCTATCAAGCGTGCACACATACACACGCAAACAACAAATACTGAAATAGTAAAAATAAACAAGTAGGTGCCAGTGGATTATCACGTGACATCAATTACAGCATTGTGAATTTGACATTATGAGGAATTTAAAGCGAGAGCAGCCTCTGGAAAAAAAGAATATCTAAAACGGTTTGTTCTGGTTTTGAGGGCTCTGAAGCGCCTGCCGGACGGGAGGAGCTCGAACAGATGGCCGGCTGGGTGTGAGGGGTCAGCTGTGATGTTTCTAGCTCTACGGACCAAGCGCGTGTTGTAGATCGAGGCGACAGATGGAAGTTCGCACCCGATAACTCTGGACGCATGTTTCACGATGCGGTCAAGTTGCACTTTCTCCTCAACAGTGGCACCACCAAACCAGGTAGTGATGCCAAAGCAGAGGATGCAGAGGAATCTATCATTTCTAAATAAAACAAGTTATATCTCTCATAGTTTATGGTCAATGTCACTTCAAAACACCTATACTAACCGACTTTGGACAGCTCCAGGGACCTTGACCTTGGAGTGAGGTTGACCACCAAATTTCCACAGTATGTCACATACTGTGTGTATCATTGATATCTATCATGCCTCCTCAAAGAATTTTAAGTTCAATATTAATAACCTAGACAAAAATTGAAATTTTGTGAAAAATTGTCATTTTTTAAACTAACATTTTATAACTGTGATCTTGACCTTGAAGTGAAGTAATTCATTTGCTGACAATTTTTGAGGTCTCATGGGTATACACCATCTCACGAAGTTTGGTTGTGATAGTTGAAATAAGCCCTGAGAACTTAGCCACTTTACAGTTTTTGCGCAGAGATATGGACAGACGAACGTATACATTTTTTTCCGATATCATTTTTGGACAATTTAGGACTCATCTCGCCCAGATTTGCGAACATCTGGATTTTTTTTTGTTTGTTTGGGGGGGGGGGGAAAGGAGGTGAGGGGTGGGGGGAGGTGTGTGAGGGGTGGGGGTGGGGGTGGGGGGGCATTACATAGACTCAATTTCTATGCATACGGTTGTGACATAAATCGATAAATTCATTCATGTATGTGCCTATTAATAGCATCAAGACTGATCCTAAAAATAGTACTGCAGCGAACGCGTGTATAGTGAGCACAGCTGTTTGTTTGCATAACCAGGAAGAGATGCCTAAAAATTCAAATCTTAGCGATTGGTTGGAGCAACAACTGCCTATTAACTACTTTTTGTATGCGACAACCTTGCAATTCCCTAACAGTAAACTCATCACACACACACTAAACATTAAACCCTGGCCCCGTTAAGTGCAGTGAATACTGACCGTTTTGACCAGCTGGTAGAGGCCCATGTCATACTCGCCAGTCTCCTTCTCGAAGGCGGCGCACACCTCGATGACTTTCTTCACCATGACGCACACGTCGTCCTTCAGCGACGGCTTTTGGCCCATCACTTTCGTGGACTCCCACAGCAATTTGGGGCTGCCCCCAGGCAAGCACAGCAAATGTTCCATCAGTCGCTGAAGCAATCACCCGTCAACAATGGTAATGGTTATACGTCAAAATTCAAAGTCAAAAGTCAAAAGATTTCTAAGTCAGAAGTCGAAGCATTCTTTATTGAACAAAAAGGAAAATTCACGCGCCTCTGATACCAAGGAACAATGAAATGAACATTGAGGTTTAACGTCTACACCCACCATTGGCGGTATGGCAGACGGAGATAACAATCCCAGGGAACAAGGGGTAGGGACCTGAATAAACACTGAACCACCAGAGCAATCATACTGCTAAAATAGACAGTGAAAAGTGGCCACTTGTTATTTCGCCCACCACGGGATTCGAACCTGGGTCATCGGTGTGCCAACCGAACGCTGAGCTACGGCGGTGAGACACCGTGAACAACGAGGTGTATGTCATGAACTTCTTGTGCGTGCTACAGATAATTAGCTTTATTCTCAGAAGATTCGTACAAACCTGATAGTTTGGAAACAGTTTTTAATGTTCCAATTTCACGTAGGCCTATACACGCATTCATCAAAAGGCCTTTCTTAAACAATTACACAAGTTCAGACAGAGATAAACTTGAAACACTGAAGACGTAAAATATACAATTACATTTATCAATTTATGAAAATATTTTATGCATTTACAAAATTAGCTTCAATAGTATATTTCCAACACTTAAATCATAAAATATAAATCTTCAAATTACCGTGTCTGTCATGAACAGAATCACCACAGTGAAAAACAGAAGTAGCCTACACAGTAATAATATTTCAAAATGACACGAAATAGCATTCACTCTTTTGTTTTCACAATCTATCATTCATTCCACTAATACTTTAACCCTAGCCCTATTTCATCCATCCAATCAAACACTCTCAGATGCATACGAGAACAGCCTTCTGTTTTGTTTGTTTGTAGATTATAGTCGCACGACACTTTCGCACATAGGTGACTACTGGACCGATTTATACTGACACCAGCGGGCCAGTTGTTGGTAAAGGGGAAAATAATATGATCACACGTTGACCAATCCGGGATTCGAACCAGCGACCTTTCGGTTACTAGCAAAGCCTTCTGTTCTCCAAACAGTCTTTATATAGCCGAGTCTCATCACTAAAATATTAATGAACTAGGTAATATAGTACCCATGCAAAGCGAATACATACACCACGTGCCTATGTCAATAGCCATCACTCGTGTATTTGCTCTATAAACACGTGATGTATACCCAAGTGTAAATAAATGCCAACTATTTGCAACACATCATAACTGGGTTTATTTAAGAATGTAGTAATCAATCAGAAAGTGGGTTTTTAAATGAAAAGAGCGCAAAAATTCATCTAAAATATAAGAATCCGATGCAAAAATGGTCCTTTTCGTCTAAAAAGTTGAGTTACTTCGTCTCCTACAGGGGACGAAATAGGTTGACTTTCCTACAAAATTTGTCCGAAGGGTGGCTGGGATTTTTTCCGTCCTAGATGCGAACTTGTTTTTTCCAAACTAGTTCCAGTCATCCGCCGAAAAAAGCCATCGCCGAAATCGAACGAAGCTATCCGAGTCGAGCGAAGCTATCCGATGTTTTACGAACGAATGCTTACAGGACTACGTGAAACATCCTTGCATAAATATGGCCGCTGATGCTTCTAGATCTAATTCTGTTTCGATTTGCACGGCTTCAAGCTGGAAATCAAGTCGAGATTCGCATTTTGAAGCAGTGGATTTTGTTAAGGTGAGTATATTATATATTATGCTACTTTATAGCTAGCGCATCCCCCATTCCTTGCTTTGCTGTTTGCTGGTATCAAGCAGGTGTAGCCTATAATATGAATATATATGGCTATGCTAATAGAAGAGTGTTAACCTAATTGGCCTCGTGGCGCAGTGGATAAGTCGCCGGTTTCCTATGCCGAAGGTCGCGGGTTCGATTCCCGCAAGGGGCGAACGAATGTGACTTAGGTACGAGACTATTGAGGTCACCGAGGGTTTTCTCCGGGCACTCAACAGGGGCGGATCAGTTAGTTTTTTTGGGGGGGTTTCCAAAATTCGTATAAAAAAATAAATAAATAAATAAAATAAATTATATATATATATATATATATATATATATATATATATATATATATATATATATTATTTATTTTATGTTTATTTTTATTTTTATAATTGTATTCTCTCTCTCTTTCTCTCCTTCTTCTTCTTCTTTCTTTTCCTTTTTTTTTTTTTTTTTTTTTGGGCTGGGGGGGGGGGGGGGGTTTCCGGAAACCCCGGAACCCCCCCCCCCTCGTCCGCCCCTGCTCAAGTTTCCTCCCTCTCTTCAATAATGGTACAGGACGCAGTCAATATAAAAATTTCAAAAATAAAAATTCGATTTTCTTTCCGTCTTCTAATAGCGATCTCCCTGCCTTTACACCACCTGTTTGAGTGATGGATGGGTATTTGGTGTGTGTGAGGGTGGATGAAACAGGTGAGCGTGTATGTTGGTATAGATCGCCGCGCTTTGAGCCTGATTGATTTGGGTAAAGGCGCGTATATAGCATCCTGTATATTATTATTATATTTACTGTCATTGACGGAAACAATTTCATTTTCTTGTTAGGGATACTGAAAATGAAATGAAATGCTGCATTTTCCATATTAATTACAGTTTTAGAAGGGGAGTTGTCCGAGTAACTGACTATGGGGGGGGGGGGGAGGGGGGGGGGGGCTAAAACTGGTGATTGCCATTACATTTGTAGCTTTATTCGCAAACAAACGTATAATATAATATAGGCCTATAATAATATTGTTATGGTTAATATTATTTACTTTATAATATTGCATAGCCTAGACTTTTTGTAGGATGACGTGTAAACTAATCTTCTTCATAACTCGTGACGATTATAAAACTCGCCTTCTTTAACCTTAACCCAACCTTAGCCCGGACAACAAAAACCAGGAGAGGCTTTCAAAACTGAGGGACTAGAGTTCCACCAGAGTTTGGATTGCCCAGACTATAATATTTATTACACCAGCACTGATCTGGCATAGACATCAGCGTCTGGATTTTTATGCTTGCGTACTCAGACTAGATTTCGGTTTATACTCACATTCCAAAGAGTTTGGCAGTCAGGAAACTTCCTATATTCATCAGTCCCAGCCTGAGACTCGGAACTGCGGACCTCTTGCGGAAGCTGGTCAGTTTACTACTTACTGCACCGCTGACTCCCCAATTTTATTATCTGTTTTGAAGCATAATGTTATCCTAGCCTCATTTTTATAGTCATAATGCCTTGAGTAACTGGCCTTCTAGGATAAAAATGCTCTTTTAAATACATCTAATATATTTTAAGCATTTGTTGTTGTTTTTTACAGGTCCGGTGACGTGCAACGGGCGGAATTTCCAACACTGATCGTAATCAAATTATGCCCTAACCACCCAGTAAAAACAACGTCTGCACTGAAGCATCGAGACGTTTCTAATGAAAGCCGACTGAAAATTGAAAAGCTGTTTCTGGACGGCTACCAACCATCAGCAGCACTATAAATGTTCAAGTAAGATCTTCAGTTGGATCGACCAGATGACTTTGTGTTCATCAGCAGCACTAGAAATGTTTAAGTATGATCTTCAGTTGGATCGAGCAGATGACTTTGTGTTCATCAGCAGCACTAGAAATGTTTAAGTATGATCTTCAGTTGGATCGACCAGATGACTTTGTGTTCATCAGTGCCCATCGTGCGCAATGTCCCGATCGCGACTATGTGTACAGGTATTTGTCAAAGATTGTTAATTTTGATTAAAAGCTATTTATTATTATTTTAATAACGTTTGTAACGAAACTACAACAACCGTTGCCTTATTTAATGATGCTGTATTTTCTTCTGTTTTATTATTTTTGTGAGATTTAAGTGCTTTACAATTGCTAATACATGTACTTTCCAAATATGCATATAGATACAATTTATTCTTAGAGTAACAGTGGTTTTCGTTTTTAAATTGCATCCACAATTGAAGATGTTATTAACATGTGAGCTGTTGTGGTTGCTTTGAGAGTTACACAGTTTGTTAATGTATAAAGCCGTATAACATTTTTAACTCAATAAATTAATAGCTTTACAATATTTATAGTAGTTCTACTTTCACAGAAAGATTAGTATACAGAGATTATGTGCACCGATCAGTTAAAATAGAATCCTCATTGTCATTTGTATAGGACAAAATATTAAATGCTTATATTTATATATACATTGATAGATAAGGATGCAAAAATGCATTAAGCCGCTAGCCAACAGCAAGTGAAATATTTATTTGGATACTAGTACAACTTAAAATCTATTAGCCAGCCTGGTTAGGTATTAAAACAGTCATAGTACTTTTGCCATATACATGTGTACATGGGTGAATGTTTTAGTTTCAGGCTAGTAGCAATTTATAATAACTAGCCCAGCTGGCTAGTGGTATTTTTTTAATTTCCAGCATTTCTGAAAGATGAAAAGGTGTCTGTGTGTGTCTGTTATTTATCTTCTTATACTAAAATCAAGAAAATAATAAATAAATAAATACATAAATAAGTAAATAAATAAATTAATTAATTAATATAATATTGCATCTATTCGTGTTTCATTTCTCAAGACTGCACAAAAAGCTATGCAAAGAGAAATATGGCGAGCATCGTCAGCACAAGTTCCACCACTCAAGCAGTATGTGGAGTCGATGAACGCCAAACTGGAGGAATCTGCAACTACACTGCATACTAACCAGGCACCAAGACCACCCAATGAGAAATCGCCAATAGATATAGCGTCCACTTCAATAAACACTGATACTATCATTGACACTAACAGTACCACTGTTGACAGATTAGAGAGTAAAATATCTGAGGACTCCTCTTCTAAAAGCCCTGAACTAAATTACATTTGCATAGTTGACAAATCAGCTTGTAATGATATGGGTTCTGTTCAACCTACAAAATATACAGGTGAAAATCCGGTGTCCGTGATTGCTTCTAGATCACATGATCGATACTGCGCGATGGACTAACACAGGACAATCAGGTCATCATTGCTATATGCACTCCACTGATGTACCGAGTTCACCAACTTATAAAGCACAGTGGTGAACTGGTATTTATTGATGGCAATATTGATAAAAACAATTGTCGAGTGTTTTTGCTGCTCACTCACAGCTGTGTTGGTGGTCTCCTACTTGGGGTACTAATAACAACAAACGAGTCCCAGAGTACAATTAAGAGTGGTTTGTTATTATTAAGAAGTATGATTGGACAAAATGGTTTCTATGGTCGGGGTGTGGAGGGGCCTCAAGTGTTTGATGACTCAAAAGCAGAACAAGTAGCTTTTGCTGAAGTTTTTCCTAATTACAAAATTGTTACTTTGTGCTTTTCATGTCTTGCAGGCTTTCTGGCGTTATGTCTGGGATTCGAAAAATGGGGTAGCTCTGGAGGCGCGGTGGCCGAGTGGTTAGAGCGTGGGATTGCGGATCTGAAGGTCCCGAGTTCGAGCCCAGGCCGGGGAATTGTGTTGTGTCCTTGGGAAAGACACTATACTCCCGTTTCCTACTCCTTCGGATGAGAATATAAACCGAGGTCTAGTCTGTGTCGCATGCATTCCATCAATTGCAAATGTTATAAAAGTGGTTCAAGTCTTAAAATATATACCTGTTACTCTTAAATACTCAAACAAACTTTCACATGACACCTCTTGAAAAGTCTTCTTTAAAACTGATGCATTAAAAATATGTTCTCTTTCCTCAATCAAATCACTAAATTCGGTCTTATCAATAAAATCCAAAACAAAACGACATGGTTTATATACGATAAAACAAACCAACATCATGTAAAATTGAAACAAGTGTTGACCATTGCATATTTTAAAAATCTCTTTGAAAGGTATTGAACCAAAATATGTTTCTCTTTCCTCAATCAGATCAGCACACTCAGACATGAAATGGCGAACGGAAAAGGATTGATCACATGCAAAGCACCATGGTGGTTCTTCTCCTTTTAACAGGAAACTGTGGGTGACATAAGTATGCCCAATATGAAGGCGAGACAAAACTGTTTCTTCTTTGCGAGTGGATGCAAAGTTAGGTAAAGAATCTGACAAATCGGGAAGAATTTGAAATAATTTGTTGTTGATATGGTTAAACCAGTCAGTCTGCCACCAGTGCTTCAGATTGTTTTCAGACATCATGGGCCCAATGACCCATGGCCATGCAAAATGATGGGTCAATTTTGAAAAAGATGGGTCATTGACAATCGAAGGTATTCGTATCGTATGTTCACCTAGTCCTTCTTGATTTTTATGACGCGCCAGGCTGGCGCATTCACGTTGACTGTTATGCGCCATTCTGATAAAATATGCGCCAATGGCGCGGGCGCACCAACAATCTGAAGCACTGTGCCACAGTCGTTTACAATAAGATCCAGTCATACAACGTAGGTCAGAACAGGGCACAAACTGGAAAATCTCTGGAGGGAAATCGAGATGCAGAGTATCTTTAGCCGCTTTGTCCACTGCAATGTTGCCACGGATGCCCATGTGACCAGGGACCCACATAAAAACTAACTTTTTACCCTCAGAAACAAGTTGTGTATGGAGGTCATGGATCTCTGCCAAAAAAGGGTGTGATATCTTTCTCGTGGAAAGAGCCTGGAGTGCTGACAAGGAATCGGACATGATTAAAAACCAGGTTCTTTTGGATTGATAAACTTGTTTCAGAGCTAGATGAATTGCCTTTCCTGTGTTAGCAACTGACTGTGCAAGTGCTAGTTCGTAATAGCCTATACGCCACTGAATTATTATCTGTGTGAACTTGTCTATATGGTGAATCGAATTGTATGAATTAGTGTTAATGTATATGTAAATGATTTAATGTATATGATATGATTGAAAATAGTGAAACAGAGGGCAAAGAGAGATAACTGTGTAGTCTTTTCCTTGTTTGTAAGCATGTGTGTGGTGGTGGATGAAAGAGTATAGTAAACAGAGATAGAACACGCAACATGCACACACTCATTTCATTAGACTAAATGTAGTTATACATATAAATCTTTAATTCAAATACCACAAAAAAACCCTTAGTTACAGCAATACTCACTGTTGTCACTTAGTAAAATAAATTATGTATTCTGTATTGTTGTTTGATAGAGTGGCTGTACAGTGCAGAAAAAACAGTTTGACCAGTCTTTATCAGTGACTGACGGTTAGACTGAATATCACATGAGCAATTGTGCAGACACGCCAATGAATACAAGGATTGACTGACTAGCTAATTTTAATTTTGACTGTGTAACTGGATAATGCTTGGAAGGATAAACAGTTTGACTGACCAAATGACTGGATAAACGGTTATCCTACCTGACAATGGATGGAGGGTGCCTGAGACAGTGACTCCAGGAGCTCATTAACGTAGCCTTGCACACTCATGAACATTGAGCACAGCTCGTTCAGCTCAGAAGGGCTCATTGAGTCCACTATCGCCCTCAGCTCCTGCATGGGAAGAAACATAAATATACATTTAGTTAGTAGTTATTTTTATCAATATACTAAAACATGTCTTCCAAAGTTATGGCGTTATATTTCAGTGCAATATACTATACAACATCATTCCAACACACATCTCCCAATTCTTCACACATAACAGCACAAGTACTACAGCTCTACACAGCACAACACTACACAGCACCATACTACACAGCACAACACACACACATATATACACACACATACACTCACACTATGTACTGTACTAGTCTAATAATTATGATTGTGAGTGTAACATGCAATGCAAGTGCAATGTTTAATGTGCAATATATGTCCACGCAGTGAGTGTAAACTGTACGCCAGGCCACGCGTGAATTTGGAGTACAGTGAACACTCGATACTTCACGGTTCCACATTCGCGGATTCACGACTTCGCGGATTTTTTTTTCATTATATATATTGAGTAAAATACTATACAATTGTACAGTGGCGAAACAATCTTTCATTTTTTAATGTATACCTACTGTTTTATTGCTTAACAGTGCCTGTGTATTGTATGTACACTACTGTAAAGGGTGGTTTGTTAACAGTACGTAAAGGGAGAGTTTTAAAAGTCCGAATACACGTTAAATAATATATTGTAAATATGGTGTCCCTACTTCGCGGATTTTCAGCTATCGCGGTCGGTCTCAGAACCTATCTACCGCCTTAAACGAGGGTTCAATGTATGTTTCATTTGTATTGGCCTCGTATATTTCGTCTTTCTGTTTCCAAGGTAGTGTAATCCATTCCGCAGTCTGTATTCAAGAATGTGCAACTCTGCCGTTATTATTTTCAAACTTAATCTAAATAGGATGCTAGTAACATCCTTGGGATGACAGATACAACCGAGGTCTAGACTATGCACGCACGCATTCCACAGCACGAGCTTTAAAGATCCTGACGCTCATGTCCTAGGCGGGTGAGTGCCGGCTGCACAAATACACACAGCAAGCGCTAGGTCCGTTTCTCCTGCAACTACAGTGACCCTGGATTGTGCCCTGTTGTCCGGGGCGACCGCAAGTGGGCGCCTGGGGCGGCTTGAGCGAGATCCTGTATCAGTCAGCGCCTTGAGCAGCTCTTGGGCTGGAAAAGCGCTGTATAAGAACGATTTTTTTTTTTACAAAAAAGAAGATTTGTAATAACCTCCAGTGTAGCGTTCCTGTTGCAGTGGAACTCGTGGAAAATGTTGAGAACGGCCTCCCAGGTGTAACAATTCAAATTGACCACCTCCTCTATAAACTCCACCAGACCGTTGCAACTGTCACAGGCAAGGAGGGTAGGGGGGGATAGGGAGGCGGGTGTCAAGAGAAGACAATTCATGAAGAAAATCAATCAACCAATAATTCATTTATTGTCTATTGACACATCCAGGTGATATTAGACTTTAATTAATAACAACAACAACAACAACAATCAAACCACAATTAATAAACCGTAAAACAAAATGTGATGACAGTGGAAGACGGAGATAAGGTAGTCGGGTACGTGTATTCTCGCATCGTTTTGCGCATTTATAATTATATCCAAGCGTTCGTGTCATGTCGCAGTTATTATTATCCGAAAGATTTTTCCATCGGGTCTAAGTCTAAATTACTGTTAAATCTTTTTCAATGGGCCGAATTAGTGCACTAAAAACATTCTTTCGGGAGATATTTGTACAAATGTCAACACGAAAACTAGCGATTACGACATGCCAAAATCGTAGTAATGATTGTGAATAGGCCTATGTGAAGCAGTCGTTCAGATCTAAGTGTTCCGCCCAGACAACTGCAATGCATTAAATGTTTCACGACGTTATTAAGCAAAGCATGCCTATACATTCTGACGTCATGTTGATGACGAAATTTCTTCAGATTATCCAAACTAAAAGTTGTTATGGTAGGCTAGCAGCGAGCGAATTACTGTTGGTGCACAGATGCTAAGAGTACTAAAATGAAATCGCTCAGCTTGATAATGATGTGACGGTATTCGTTTGGATCAGTGCAAATGATCATGTAAAAATGCGAAAGCTGCCTAATTTTTTTTTCTTTCCGGGTGATTTTAAACAATCAATCCTACCCTATCCTATCCCGTAACTCATAGGTCGTTGGGGCACAAAGATGATCGTTTAACCAGCTAACTCCGCCTTTCTCTGTCATCAGCAATCGTCTTGGCTTCGCTCATTGTCAAGCCAGTCCATTCTCGAGTGTTGTCCTACTACCTCTTTTTCTGTCTCCCTCTCTGTTAGCCTCCTTACACCGTTCCATGCAGGATGGTCTTTGTAAGGCCTGATGCTCCGCTGCCGTGGCCATACCATTGAAGTTTCCGTTTCTTCACTGTGAGCATTTCATCTTGTTGTCCTATGGCTAGTACGATGGTCTGTCGGACTTCGTCGTTGGTGATGTGCTGGGTATAGGAAATGCCCAGAGGTCTTCCACAGCACCTCATCTCCATGCTCTGTTTTCTTCGTTGTAGATCTGCTGTGAGGGTCCATGTTCCGCACGTGTACAGGAAGATGGAGATTACGAGGGAGCGCAGTAGCCTTATCTTGGATTGTAGATTGATGGTCCTATCTTTCCACTCCCCACTCTGCCAGATCTTGCTACTGATAATGGTCAGGGCGTCAATCATCGCTTCTGCTCCTATCCCATAACTCGAAGGTCGTTGGGGCATCACAGATAATCGCTTAACCAGCGTACTCCATCTTTCTCTTTCCTCACCAACCCTCATGGCTTCGCTCAGTGTCAAGCCAGTCCATTCTCGAATGTTGTCCTCCCACCTCCTTTTCTGTCTCCCTCTTCTTCTGCCTCCTTGCACTGTGCCTCATACTTAAAACAATTCTGCAGGTATGTTGTCCACTCCCGCTGACTTCACCTTCTTCAGCGATTGCGCTGCTGCCTCAACTTCCTCTTTTCTTCTTCTTCTTTGTTCTGGGGACATGCTAGAAATGGTGGGTCTCCGTTTGGTGTGTGGTTCTAAAGGTCAGAGCAGTACTCTGTCCATCTATCCAAGACTTATTGTTCTTCTGTAAGGCATAAGCTTGACTTGCAAACTGTTCTCTATTTCCTGGCATTGATCTTCTACCCATTTCTCCTTTGCTGTGCGCATGCCTTCTCGAAATCAACAAAAAAATAAATACTAGCAAGTTAATTCCTTTCGTTAGAATCAGAATGTTGTTGTTGATATATGTTCATTTTGATCTAGGTGCCTGCATGACGAACATTGTTGTTCCCATTTCACATCAACGGAAACTGAACCGTATAGACGATCACTGCATTCGGATCACAGTTGAATATAGATATAGATATGCAACGTGGAACGCTACTCCGGGATCACCACACACACTTTTAAAGATTAAGAAAATCTAGTTTTTAGATCTAATGTAAGCCAAATGTCTATTGCCCCTGCTACTTCCACCCCACGCTCCGTACCCCTTCTCCCCTCCTTCTCCCCCACCCTCCCCCCGCATAAAAAGAAAACAGAATCAGTCCTTTGTAATGTCCAGTAGTGTTTAACGAGTGAACAAGTCATGGTCAACTCACTGACTGATGATGTCGACAATCTTGGCGAAGTTTGGAGGGAAAAGCTTCTCGTTGTCGTAGCAACTGTAGAGGATGGTGGCGAAGGTGTCCAACGCCAGATAGTGCGGCGAGAAGCTTGAAGTGTTCAGAGCTGAGGATAAACCCCAATGAAAGTAACACTAGCAGGGCAAAGCCCATATGACTCACTTGCTTCTTGAGGGGACCTATTCGTAATATTCTACATGAAAAGGAGTGTCCAGTATGGGTGAAATTTTAAACATTGAAACGAAACGGCTGCATTAGAAATATATATCGGTATCATGAAATCAACGACGACTTTGAGATTATCTTGACCTTATCATGATCTTGACCTTCACATGGCTGATCAAGTAAACAAATGGTGATTCACACAGTGGGCCAAATGCAAACTATTCCACTCATCGATGGCAAATGTTTGACGTTTAAGGCTTAAAATGACCCGGACCTTCAAGATGAACGCAAAAACTGGACATAAAATGAAAGATGAAGACATGATCTCTACCTACAACAAGTTCGGACTTATCTCTCATATTGTAGAGTAACGAACACTTCAGAGTATCAATATAACTCGGCTTTGGATGTCTCCAGTCCAGTGACCTTGACCTTGGAGCACGGTTGAACAATTTTGATAGGTATATGTGTTTCGTTGATATCTATTTATAAACCAAACAATAAACCAAGCAAGTAAGTCGGCTATCAACAATTTAAGAAAAGAGTGCATAAAAAAAATAAAAAATTTAAGGGTCATTTTTGACTAACATTTCTTGACACTGTGACCTTGACTTTGAATAATTGTTCAGCTCTCATGGATAGACACCATCTTACCAAGTTTGCTAGTGATGGATAAAATAGGTTCCGACTAATCAGCCACTATGGGGCGCCATGTGTCCATTTATTCTATGTGATTATTCTATACATAGAATAAATTCTATGCACATAGAAAGCATTCTATGCACACAAAAAGCATTCATTAGTTGAAATTCCATTTATAAAAAAGAAACCAATATTGTAAGTCATAGAATAAAATTCTTTGTATAGAATAACATTCTATAATATAGTGTAAAATTCTATGTCCATAATAAAATTCTATGTATTGAATAACATTTTATAATAGAGAATAAGATTCTATGTATGTTATTGTAATACAATTCTATATTATAGAATGCACTTATATGCATAGAATTATATTCTATAACATAGAATGAATTCTATTACAAAGAATGAATTCTATTACAAAGAATGAATTCTATAACATAGAATTTATTCTATGTGCATACAATTCATTCTATAACATAGAATGAATTCTTTAACATAAAATAAATTATATGACATAAAATGAATTCTATGTGCATAGAATAAATTGTATAACATAGAATGAATTCTATAATAAAGAATGAATTCTATATGCATAGATTGAATTTTATAGCATAGAATGAATTCTATGACATAGAATTCATTCTATGACATAGAATGAATTCTATAGGCATAGAATGAATAGTATAACATAGAATGAATAAGATGACATAGAATGAATTCTATAACATAGAATGAATTCTATAGCATAGAATGAATTCTATGTTACAGAATGAATTCTATGTCGTAGAATTCATTCTATGCTATAGAATTCATTCTATGCTATAGAATAAATTCTATGTCATAGAATTCATTCTTTGCTATAGAATTCATTCTATGTTATAGAATTCATTCTATGTCATCTTATTCATTCTATGTTATACTATTTATTCTATGCTATAGAATTCATTCTATGTCATAGAATTCATTCTATGTCATAGAATGAATTCTATGTTATAGAATGAAATCAATACATACACTTTTTTTAAAAATAGTAAAAACTGGGGCACTGTCGAGGTATAGAGAACATTTTTTTTATGGCATGGGACTGTATTGCAGAGAGATATACACATTGCCACATCCCATCACCACACCACATCACTCTACATCACACTGCACCACAAATGTGATGGGTAGGTGTTGTGGAGTGATTAGGTTATGTGATGATGTGGTCTGATTCACTCGCTTTTAAGGCATAATAGAACTATATTGCAGATACATACATACACATTACCACATCACATCACCACACTACATAACTCTAAATCACACCACACTGCACCACAAATGTGATGGGTGGGAGGGGTGGGGTGATTAGATTATGTGATGTGATTCACTTCACTGATGCCATGATATGTGCTGTCTGCTGCAATGTGAAAATGTGCTGCTGCTGTGATGTCGGCTGATGTGATGTGATGATTTGTTGATGTGATGTGATTTTATGTGGTGGTGCGTTTTCACGATGATGGTGATGAAGCAATGTGATGCAGTGATGTGATGTGATGATGTGATCGATGTGGTGATGATGCGATGTGGTGATGTATCATACAATATCTTTTTTTAAATTCTAAATTTTGTTACAATTTATTAGTTGTGTTTTTTAATTTTATGTGAGTGAAATGAATTATATGTATATAGAATTAATTGTATAACACAGCAAGAATTGTATGACATAAAATACCTTTTTTAACATAAAATGGATTTTATTCGCAACACTGAATACATTCTATTTTCATAAAATTATTTTTTAACATTTGGTGCACATAGAATGCATTCTATGTTATAGAATGTTCATTCTATAACATAGAATGTTCATTCTATAACATAGGATCCATTCTATAACATAGAATGTTCATTCTATAACATAGAATGTTCATTCTATAACATAGAATGGTCATTCTATAACATAGAATTCATTCTATAACATAGAATGTTCATTCTATAACATAGAATCCATTCTATAACTTAGAATGTTCATTCTATAACATAGAATCCATTCTATAACATAGAATGTGCATTCTTTAACATAGAATGCATTCTATAATATAGAATGCTCATTCTATAACATAGAATCCTTTCTATAACATAGAATGTGCATTCCTTAACATAGAATGCATTCTATAATATAGAATGTTCATTCTATAACATAGAATCCATTCTATAACATAGAATGTGCATTCTTTAACATAGAATGCATTCTATAATATAGAATGTTCATTCTATGCGCAACTAGGTCATTCTTTGTGAAACGAGGCTTTGAGGAATAAAGGGACATGTGCACGCGCGCGAGAACTGAAGAAATGGCTGACGTGCCAAGCGTTCTGCGGGCTTTATCAGACATTAGAACAAGCTCAAATCGCACGATACTGAGTCGATTGCAAATCGGACCGCAGGCAAGCAGTAGTTCTGACGTCATCACGTAGCATTCGGGATCGGATCGCAAACAAAATCGTTGCACAATCGGCATGTGTGGCGGGGCCTTTAGTTTTCTTGATGCAGACACTTCGAATTTGTGTGAGTAGATCGCGTAGCAATAAAAATAATTGACGTTACACCCTCCCCTCCCCCACCCCCCCCTCCGCCCCTGCGTGCTTACTTTTTCATTACAATGTGCTGAGGTTCTGTAAGGGTTTATAGTGACAAAATCTAATTAAATAATCAGTTCTTTTTGCTCAATACCGAAGAAATAACCGTACTGTACACTCATAAAAAGCAATAATTAATATAATTAAAGGTCGAATATTGCGATACAACTCTGAGACATAATAATTATTGCAAAAAAAACTATTTCACCCCAGGCGTCCCCCCATAACCTATTCTCAGCTAAATAGCTCTGTTGAGAATTTGGCCTACCTTTGTAAGAACACCCACATTTATGTATAGTTCCTTCCGTTAATAAAATGGATAGCATAATAGCATTAGGAACGTACGTCAGCCATTGATGTAGAGTGATGTGGTGTGGTGATGGGATGTGGCAATGTGTATCTCTCTGCTATACAGTCACATGCCATACAAAATGTTCTCTATACCTTGACAGTGCCCCAGTTTTTACTATTTAAAAAAAGGTTTTTATATTGATTTCATTCTATAACATAGAATGAATTCTATGACATAGAATGCATTCTATGACATAGAATGAATTCTATAGCATAGAATGAATAGTATAACGTAGAATGAATAAGATGACATAGAATGAATTCTATTACAAAGAATGAATTCTATGACATAGAATGAATTCTATGACATAGAATGAATTCTATTACATAGAATTTATTCTATAGCATAGAATGAATTCTATAACATAGAATAAATTCTATAGCATAGAATGAATTCTATGACATAGAATTCATTCTGTAACATAGAATTCATTCCATGCTATCGAATAAATTCTATGTCATAGAATTCATTCTATGCTATAGAATTCATTCTATGTTATAGAATTCATTCTATGTCATAGAATTCATTCTATGTCATAGAATTCATTCTATGTAATCTTATTCATTCTATGTTATACTATTCATTCTTTGCCTATAGAATTCATTCTATGTCATAGAATGAATTCTATGTCATAGAATTCATTCTATGCTATAAAATTCATTCTATGCATATAGAATTCATTATTTATTATAGAATTCATTCTATGTTATACAATTTATTCTATGCACATAGAATTAATTCTATGTCATGCAATTTATTTTATGTTAAAGAATTCATTCTATGTTATAGAATTCATTCTTTGTAATAGAATTCTTTCTATGTTATAGAATATAGTTCTATGCATACAAGTGCATTCTATAATATAGAATTGCATTACATACATAGAATCTTATTCTCTATTATAAAATGCTATTCTATACATAGAATTTTATTATGGACATAGAATTTTACACTATATTATAAAATGTTATTCTATACAAAGAATTTTTATTCTATGACTTACAATATTGGTTTCTTTTTTTATAAATGGAATTTCAACTAATGAATGCTTTTTGTGTGCATAGAATGCTTTCTTTGTGCATAGAATTTATTCTATGTATAGAATGGTCACATAGAATTAATGGACACATGGCGCCCCATAGCCACTGCCCAGACAGACAGACACAAAATTGACAGACCGACGGACATTTGTTTTGTTGTGTTGTGTTTTTTAAATTTTATTTTTGGACTCACCTCGCGCTGGACTGACACAAAGCTTAGTCGAAAGTTAGAAACATACATACGGCCACGACCTACCCATTACCCCCAAAAACATGAACAACTCCAGCAGTGACAGGAATGGGATTATACCACGACAATGTACGCTGCTATAGCATCCTGAATGTGGTTCATTAACTGACCGACGGTGGCGGCCATCTCTCCATTGAAGGCGGAGGTGGACATGAGGTTGAAGAGCTCCAGGATACAGGGCATGGTCAGTGCCCGAGATGTGTTCACTGCCTTCATTAGCAGCTCCAAGAAATCTATGTGGGATCTGGAGAAAAAGCAGTTTAAGAACTTATTATGGTAATGATACATTATGATACAATACCCACAATGTTTACCACGATATAATTGTAAGGGGAAACGTAGCAATAAGCAATGCCCATGTTTTATTATCGAATAGAAACGTTTTCAATTGAATTGCGCCTTTCTTGAGTTCATGCACAGGTTACAACCGTATTCACAAAGCTCATGGAAAATCAGCGTCATTTTGACTTTCTCAAGGCTATTCACAGTCACTGTGATGATGATGATGATGATGATGATGATGATGATGATGATGATGATGATGATGACGATGATGATGATGATGATGATGACGACGATGATGATGTTGTTGTCTTGTTAGGCGCCGAAAATTCCATGTCACAAAGTCTTGTCCAATGCGCACGAATAGTGTTCCAGTCATCAGGGGAAAAAAAAAACTACTGGTACAGCTGGGTTTCAAGTCCTTTCCTCCCAAAGACTTAGCTCTGCTTCAAGTTTCCTGGAAGAGATGCTGAGGAAGATGATTTGTGTAGCGCCATATGCATTGGTTGGCGCAGTCGTGTGGTGGTCTGGCACACTCTAGCCAGCTTTCCTGTTGAGCAACGTCGAGAGGGGTTAGTGCTTGGATGGATCACCATGCTTGGAAGGCAATCATCTTTGTCTACCCAGCTGTAAATGAGTACCTGAATCTGTTGAGAACCAGGGACAGTAAAGAAAGCTGGCCTCGAGAAAAGGAAGGTCCCAAACGCTTCCCTCAAAAAACAAAAAAAGAGTTGTTTTTTTTTAAAATAGAAATTTTACGGAGACACCGTTTTACCACCACCATTATTCATCCACAGACTCGAGAAGAATGATGTCCAGTTTCTGCAATTTCTATGTGCAACACGCAGAATGTGCTGTCCGTTGTGCGTTGTTTCGTCGTTTAAGGAACAATGGAAGGTCCCATTCAAGCACTAATTGATCTGCTTGCTGGTTATTTTCTTCGAAGATGGACATTATGAATGTTGTACAAAAACAACTCCACTTTGTAAGATATGCATAAATCTAAAACTTATATGCGACGCAAAGCAAAAGTGAAACATCGCCCATCATCGCTGGCCCTGGGACTCCCATAATCCTAAAGAGATCTTTATAAATAATTTGGAATGAAGGGATCCAGGGACCATCAGTGTTGAGAAGAGTGGGCCACTATGACATCGCAACACAACTTACGATCCAAAGATGACCATAAGCTCATGCAACATATTGCTGTTGACATTTGTGACATTCTTCACGCTGGTCAAGAAGTCCTCCACAGCCGACAGACGGTTGGAGTCCATCTTGGACAGCAATCCGATCATCTCTTTGATCGGTTTGACGTCGAATTTAGGCTCTGGTGGTAGTGGATCCACAGACTCTGTCACTGCACGACAATTGAAATACTTTACTAAAGCTTGTGATTTACGTACACAAAGTCCATACACAAAATCTTGAGAGCTAATGCAAATCAAATTGGTCTAGAAAACATTCTAACAATAAATGAAAAAGTGCGGGTCATTGTACCTCTAAGCTGTAGCATACTTGTATACATATATTCATGCCGCTTGGGCAAATAGATAACAGATATTTGATTTATTCAGGTGCACTCTAGATCTAAATATGGCATATTAGGAGCGTTGCGTTCTAACTCTTAAAAAATACTAGCCAACTACTGTAACTGCAGATCTCTCTCTCTCTCTCTCTCTCTCTCTCTCTCTCTCTCTCTCTCTCTCTCTCTCTCTCTCTCTCTCTCTCTCTAAAGGTAAAATATGGGTTGATAGATTTGTATTTCCAGGCAGACTTACCTAAAAATACTTTAAAATATTTGCAGGGTTTCAGAAAGAGCCGAATGTCGGTTTGTCTGTCGGTCGGTTAATGTGTCGGTTCGTTAGAAGCGACGTATCTAAATAACCAATGAACGGATTTTCACCAATTTTGATATGAACATTATCTAGGAGGACAGGGAAAGATGGAGTACGCTGGTTAAGCGATCATCTGTGGTACCCCTACGACCTCCGACTTACGGGATAGGATAGGATAGGATTATCTAGGTTAGTGGCCTGCCTCCCGCCCTGTCAAATTTTTCTACCGCAAAGTTCAAGGTCACTGGAGTCTATTTGTTGCTAACAACGTTTTGATCAATATCTCTAGAACGGCTGAAGCGATTTCGTTGCGTTTTGGTATTCAGGTACTTTAAATCACGAGCCATCCTTCGGTAGCGGTCCGGGTTGTCGGTCAGTTAGATAATTGGTCGGTCCGTCGCACATTTTTGTTGACAACACACTTTTAGCTTACCATAAGTGGAACTGAATTGACATTTATCATTTTTAGTTTGCGATTAACTACTGCTAACAACAGTGGCCTCCGAAAAGGGCAGTAGCATTCGAAAAGGCATACGCGCAGCAAAGGAGAACTGGATAGAAGATCAGTGCCAGGAAATAGAGAACAGTCTGAACAAGAACAACAACAAGGCCTACCAGACTGTGAAACGGCTTACAAGTGTTAAACAGCCCAAGGTTTCCACGATCCAAAGCAAATCTGGCATGTACCTTACAGAAGAACAAGAAGTCTTGGATAGATGGACACAGTACTGCTCTGACCTTTACAACCCAGAGAAGAAAAAATAAAATACTGAAATCCTCCCAATTCTCCGAGAAGAGGTTGAGGCAGCAGAGCAATCGCTGGAGAAGGGGAAGTCAGCGGAAGTGGACAACATCCCCGCAGAATTGCTTCAAGCAGGAGGAGAAGCGTTGATTGACGCCCTCACCATTATCTGTAACAAGACCTGGCAGAGTGGAGAGTGGCCTACATCATGAACCCAGTCGATTGTCATCACTCTTCCCTAAAAGGGTAACCTTCAGGAGTACGAAAACTACCATCAGCCTTATCAGCCATCCCAGCAAAGTCCTCCTGAAAATAATACTCAACAGATTGAAACCCCCAAAACGAACAAATCATAAGCTGAAGAACAAGCAGGATTCAGGGCAGGGCGAAGTACAACTGAACAGATTTTCAACCTCAGAATAATCTGCGAAAAATATCTACAGCACCAACATCATCTATATCATGTGTTTGTAGACTTCAAAAAAGCGTTTGGTAGAGTCTAACATGCAGCTCTGTGGGCAACCATGAGAGTGTACAACATCAGCCTTAACATTATTGAAGTCATCAAAAGGCCTGTATGACAAGGCTACCAGTGCTGTCCTCCACAACAGCGCCATCGGGAACTGGTTCAGAATAACAATCGGCGTGCGTCAAGGATGCCTACTCTCTCCAACACTCTTTAACATCTTCCTGTAGCGCATCATGTCAGATGCCCTTGCAGATCACGAAGACACAGTCAGCATTGGAGACACAGCAATCTCCAACCTTCGTTTTGCGGATAACATTAATGGATTGGCTGAAGAGGAACAAGTACTTCGAACAGCTGGTACAGAGGTATGAAACCACCTCCAGAGCCTATAGAATGGAAATAAGTGCAGAGAAGATTAAAATGATGTCCAACAACACCAACTGCATCAACACGGACATCAAAGTCTAAGGCCAATTCCTCAACACAGTGCACAGCTTCAAATATTTAGGAGCAACTGTATCAGACAATGGGTCTCGACAGGACGTCCTCCCCAGGACAGTACAAACAACTGCTGCCCTGACAAAGGTTGAAACCCATTTGGAAAGACAGGACCATCAGTCTACACTCGAAGGAACGGTTAATGCGCTCCCTTGTCATCTCCATCCTCCTATACACTTCCGAAACATGGACCCTTACAGCAGACCTACAACTAAGAATATAAAGCATGAAGATGAGGTGCTACAGAAGACATTTGGGCATTTTCGATACCCAGCACATCACCATTGACGAAATCCGACAGACCATCACCCAAGCCACAGGACAACACGATGACATGCTCACAGTGGTGAAGAAACGGAAACTCCGATGGTATGGCCACGTCACTGAAGCATCAGGCCTTGCAAAGACCATCCTGCAAGGCGGCAGAAGAAAATTGAGACAGAAAAAGAGGTGAGTGGACAACATTCGAGAATGGTCTGGCTTGTCACTGAGTGAAGCCATGAGGGTTGCCGAGGACATAGAAAGATAGAGTACTCTGGTTAAACGATCATCTGTGGTGCCCCAACGACTTTCGAGTTACGGAATAGGATAGGACAGGACTGCTAAGAATGTTAAATCATTCGTATTTGTACTTTCTCAAAGATCAATGTCATTGTGCTGCATCATTTTCTAAATACGGTTTGCATTGTATCTAAAAATTCGCTGCGCAATTTGGATACTTTTTTGGCATACAGATAGTTCAGATAGTGACCTTTTATCCCATGCTGAACTTCTGCTTCCTTAGGACAACGCCACGTCACAATACCGCCCCAAAAAATTAACACTTAGGGGAGGTGGGGAGGGGGAGGGGGAGGGTGGCTATGTCATCTGTTAGTGAGCGTCTGCAATGTCTTGTCTTCTCGTTAGCTTTTACGCCAGGCGCAGAATTAATATTATGATTTTTGAAACTGAGTGATTACGTCAGAATCCCATAAAACAAACGAGATCTAGACGTCTAGTCTAGAACCTCACTCACGTCTGTTGCTTAGGCTGTTCATCTGAACTCGGATATCCCCAACACAGGAGTAACGCAAGGTTCTTCTCCGCTGGGGATTTGCTGAACTTACCGACACCTGTGGATAATAATAATTATAACAACAACAATGATAATAATAATAATAATAATAATAATAATAATAATAATAATAATAATAATAATAATAATAATCGGGTGGCTTGAGTTAGATCATGTATTGGCAAGCGCTTTGAGCAGCTTTTCAGATGAAAAAGCTTTATATAAAAACGATTACATAAATAAATATATTTATATAGCGCTTTTTCCTAAATTTGTTCAAAGCACAGATGATGACGATAAATAATAATAATAATAATAATAATAATAATAATAATAATAATAATAATAATAATAATAATAATAATAATAAGAAGAAGAAGAAGAAGAAGAAGAAGAAGAAGAATACAGGATAATTTGCAAGCACATTGTTCTCAACCACCCCCCAGCGCGCGGCGACAATTTTATTAATTATTTGCTTGGACAGGTAGAAAAGAAACAAATTGTTTAAAATTTAGATTGGCTGCATCTAACAATGTAATTTATATATTTCATAATTCAGGACAACAAATCAAACTGCCTCTTTTAAAACGCCCCAAATCAAAGGCTTCGTTTACTTTTGGCGAAAACTGGATTACAATACTGGGTCGTCAAAGACCATAATGTCTCACATGTTCCTTGTGAAACTTGCAATATTTAACATGAAAATGACTGTCCAGATAAAAACAACAACAACTGAAACAGTGGCATTAAAATGCAAAGTAAAATCGAATTTTGATATTTTTATGCTCCTGATTTTGCGATGATATCGACATCCTGCTCCAAATACCTATTCTATCCTATCCTATCCCGTAACTCGGAGGTTGTAGGGGCACCACAGATGATCGTTTAACCAGCGTACTCCATCGTTTCCTGTCCTCAGCAACCCTGATGGTTTCGCTCAGTGTCAAACCAGTCCATTCTCGAATGTTGTCCTCCCACCTCTTTTTCGGTCTCCCTCTTCTTCTACCTCCTTGCACTGTGCCTTGCAGGATGGTCTTTGCAAGACCTGATGATCTAGTGACGTGGCCATACCATCGGAGTTTCCGTTTTTTCACTGTGAGCAGGTCATTGTGGTGTTCTATGGCTTGTGTGATGGTCTGTCGGACTTCGTCGTTAGTGATGTGCTGGGTATAGGAAATGCCCAGAAGTCTTCTGTAGCACCTCATCTCCATGCTTTTGTATTCTTCGTTGCAGATCTGCTATGAGGTTCCATGTTTTGCAAGCGTATATTAACTTGGAGATGGCAAGGGAGCGCAGCAGTCTTACCTTTGTAATATCTTCCAGATACACCCATGTAATAATTAATTATCAATTAAACTACAGCAAACGTTGTCTTATGCCAAAAACAAACAAAAAAAAACCATTTACCTTGGGAAAACCTCGACTTTCACGTGACCTCTTATGCTCATATATGGTCAAATAACCCAATGTTGTTGCAAACTATTGGTTAAATAAAGCCATTCCACTGTACGATGACTAATGTTTTTTGGTATGTTTTTGCAAGGCCTAAAATGACCTTGACCTTCAAGATCAATGCAAAATACACATATGAAAGAACAATCTATCATCTCTAAATACAACCAGTTTCAACTTTGTATCTCGTAGGTTAGGGTCAAGGTCTCTTCAAAGTACTTATACTAACTGACTTTAGACAGCTCCAGTGACTTTGACCTATAAGTGAGGTTGACCAAATGTACATAGGAATAACTTAGAAATAAGGGAAAATTGTGTGAACAAATTGTCATTTTTTAACTTACATTTGTTGTCCCAGTGATCTTGACTTTGAAGTGAAGTAATTCATTCAATGATCATTTATGAAGTCTCGTGGATATACAACATCTTACCTGGTTTAGTTGTGATAGTTAAATAGATTCTGAGATATTAATCCACTTGCAAGTTTTGCACATCAGACGGCGGACAGACAGACGGACCGAGGGACAAGACTTGTTTTGTTTTTTGGAAATGCCATTGTTGGACTATTTAGGACTGATCTTGCACAGATTTGTCAAAATCTGTAAAAAAAAAAAAGGGGGTGGATGAGTACATATCTCTTATCGGCATTGTTAGCTGCTATTTTTAGCTTCAGAATGCTGGCTGCATAGCGAACGGCTGTTGCTATTAATAGACACAAAAACTACGGAATTTATTCATTTCAAAATAGCTATTCTGTCAAGAGTTATTTTTTTGTTGTAAGCTGATTTTTTTCAGTGAGGCAACACTCACTGTGAATGTTAAAAGGATCTGTGTGTGGGGCGCGGCCAGAGTAGTCCACTTAAAATTGGGGGGAAACTAGATAATCTGATAAACCCTCGGTGACCGCTAATGCCTGTTTAACTTCAATGGCGAGTAGTAGTAGTAGTAGTAGTAGTAGTAGTAGTAGTAGTAGTAGTAGTAGTAGTAGTAGTAGTAGTAGTATTCTAGCTGTACAACAAGAACCTGCGCGTGTGATCTGGGATTTTGAATGATGGTGGTGACTCTGCTCAGTCTGCTGCATGTGCGAGACGGTATGGCCTTCATGCTGATTCTTTTTGGGGTCAAAGACTGCCATGTGTGCATGCATGATGGGTGTCAGCGTAACCTTTGTGTCACTGCAGTCACCGTTATTTCATCGTATAGTTTCTTATTGTTCAAAATACTGGTCGATTGTTATTCTTTCTGTTTTGCATGGCGGGAAACATTTGTCCAATGTAATCCTTTGGACAAATAAAATTTCTTATGCCTTATGTAGTAGAAGTAGTAGTAGTAGTAGTAGCATTAGCAGTAGTAGCAGTAGCGGAAGTTGATAATTGGAATTGATTGATTGATTGTTGCTTTAGGTCCAGCGGACTCTTCCGAGCCAAATCAGGACCGGACAACTCCCGATCCGCATGAAAGATCTGCTGAAACAACCCTAGTGGGAAAATTGAATGCCTTCCACCGGCCAGTCACTTTACAATAAAGACATCCCACGCAGGGGACGGCTGAAGCTTTACCCCAACTACTCGAACCCCCGGTTACAAAAACAAAATAGAATACAAACATCATTATAAATTATCAACAAAACATATACATATAAAATGCCTATATTGCTAAATAATAACATCATAGGAAGTCCTAGTGACCACCCGGCAGAAAGCGTCCAACACTCCCAAGCTGATCCAACAGACCTCATACACAAACAAGGAGTCTTGTCCAGGAAGAGTTTTCAAGAAAAAATGTAGGTCATTGATCTAGCGAAGAAGAAGATAGTATAGCAGAGTGATAGGACAGAGCAGGAATGGGAAAGAGTAAATGAGGAAGACAGCGACAGTGGGAATTTAAAGCACTAAATTTCCAGAAAGTGGGGATACTATTTATATTGAAACCCCCGGCACTCCAACGGGGGTACTGTTGCCGCAGTGAATCGGTCATGCCTACAAAGGAAAGACAGGTTTTCAACTGGGGCTTTCACTTTTCCATTTATAGGTTAGAACAATCTACAGTGGCAAGATTGCTCATGACCCCAAGGGGTGATAATTGGAATAAAACAAAGAATTGCTAGCATTTCAATTGTACAATAATGAGAAACACACCTGTGTACACATGTTTCCCACGTGTTTCTCCTCTGCCTGAAAACCTCTTATCTGCCAACATGTTAGCCCACTGAGGCAGTGTTCCCCAAAGGTCAGGTTTTAATCTACTGTCATCAAGCCGTTAGACCACGTCACAACCTTTTGAACAGTACCAGTTTTATTGCTCTTTCTTGTTATAGTCTTCCATTGAAAAGCAACAGTAACACAATTTACAGGCTTACCCTGTTCTGCCTCATCTGCGTCTTTACCTTCAGCTCCAGGGATTCAATCTGCCAACAGAAAGACTGGGGTAATAATCGCACAAATTACAAATAAAGCCGAATGGAATAAGTCGAAGACGAGCTCCAATAAAGTAAACCTACACATACACACACACACACGCACACACACACACGCACACACACACACACCCACTCACACATCGATCAGTGTGACTCAACATGTTCATGGCGCAGGAAAGTGCTTAACAAGCCTCAATTTGGAATCTTGGGTAGCTTGAATTCTATTGGGACTTAGGTAAGCTCTTGAAACAGATATTTCGTCCCGCACTATGTTTTGACTTGTACACGTTACTCACACGCTCGATGACGTCAACTAAGACAGGGATAGGATTGCTTTTCTCGTCCACCACCAGGCTAACTCCCATCTGGAAACACCAGTCAGCAACAAGTCAGTACAACACTTCATTGTATAGAACACCAGTCAGCAACAAGTCATTACAACACTTCATTGTATAGAACACCAGTCAGCAACAAGTCATTACAACACTTCATTGTATAGAACAGCAGTCAGCAACAAGTCATTACAACACTTCATTGTATACAACACCAGTCAGCAACAAGTCATTACAACACTTCATTGTATAGAACACCAGTCAGCAACAAGTCATTACAACACTTCATTGTATAGAACACCAGTCAGCAACAAGTCATTACAACACTTCATTGTATAGAACACCAGTCAGCAACAAGTCATTACAACACTTCATTGTATACAACACCAGCCTGTCACAGTCAGTCTGCAAACTCAAGCAACGGACATCTAGGACAACGACTACGTGACTCCCCCTTGCAATACTTAACATAAAAATGAGCATTCAGAAAAGAAAAAAAAAACCTAAGCAAAACAGTGGTGTTAAAAATGTAAAGTAATACCGACTTCGATGCTCTTGACCTTGAGATTACCTTAACCTCCGGCTCCATATACACTCAATTACAATGAAATAAACTACAGCAAAAGTTGTATTATGCAACCCTTCCCCCCCCCCCCCCCCCCCAAAAAAAAAAAAAAAAAGAAAAAAAAGAAAAAAAAAGTGATTTGGGGATACAATTGACTTTTACGTGATCTCTCATGCTCACGTTTGCTCAAATAACCCAATGTTGGTGCATACTATTTATCAAATATAAAGCCATTCTACTATGCGATGAGAATGTTTAAACAGTTTTTGTAAGGCTTAAAATAACCCTGACCTTCAAAATCAATGCATAAGCGTCAAATAATGAAAGATCAATATATTATCTCAAAATACAACAAGTTTGGACTTTATAGCTCTCATAGTTTAGGGTCAAGGTTACCTCAAAATACCCTTACGAACCGACTTTAAACAGCTTCAGTGACTTTGACCAATTGAGTGCGGTTGATTAAGTTTGCACAGTATGTGTGTCCCATTGATATCTATCATCCTTCAAAAAAACTGTCACCTCAATATATCTTTCATTTTTGGACTAGCATGTGTTGACCTTGAAGTCATTCATTCAATGATAATTTTTGAGGCCTCATGAATACACCATCACACCAAATTTGGTTGTGATTATTGACATAGGTCCTGAGATATTAATCCACTTGCGAGTTTTGCCTAGACGGATGGCGAACGAAAGACGGCGGACAGACAGACGGACGCACGAACATTTATTTAGGTCATTTTTTTAATATTCAGAACTAAATTTTATATTGAACTTTTTCAGCTCAAGAAATGCTCAAGGCTTTCGTCAATACAAGACCTAACTCAAGAAGCTCACTTGCAATATTTGGGCGCATAGTCTGACGCCCAGACGACTGAGCACAATCCTCGGCGACCAGGGAGGGGAGAAGGTACCTAGTACATGCTGAATGTATTGGTGTAGCAGGCACTCACCCGAGGACATGAGCGTCAGGATCTTTAAAGTCCATGCGATGGAATGAGTGCGTACACAGACTAGACCTAGGTTTATAGGCCTACTCTTATCCAAAGGAGTTCGGGGCGAAGTGACTGAGAGTAATTTTTTGTAGTTTATTTTTTCAAAAATTTCGTTGTTTTATTTATTTATTTATTTAGTATACTAATTTATTTAATATATGTTATTGTTTTTAAAAAAATTATTATTATTATTACAATGTGCGAAAATTTGTTTTTTTTTTGTGTTGTTGTTGGGTTAGGGGAAATGGGGGGAGGGGGAGGTTGGGGGTAGGGGGGGGGGGGGTTTAGTGGGAGAATGTGAGTTCATGGCCTCACTTTGCTATGAATGCGAGTCAAAAAAGATTTTCCGACCGTTCTACTGGGTACATAAAAGAATGACTACCATTGAGGATATAATGGAAAGATTAGAAAGAATGGGGGGGAGGGGGGGGAGAGAGAGTAGGGGGTTGTGACTAAAACATGTTAGTTGATACCAGTTGTTGTTGTTGTTGTTAGTAGGAGTACATTACATGACATGACATTACATGTAGGTACTCCAAGCCCTTCATTAGCTCTTGTCCGGTCGGCAGTTTTGACTCAGTTTTCACTTCACTTTCAACACTTATTATTAATGTAAAACTGCATCAAAACGAACAGTGGCTGTATTCAAATAAAAATTGAAAGCTTTATCTTTACATCTGTGTTGTTTTTAATGCATGTTTATGCGAAAGATTCCGAGAAAACAGCTTTTGAATACGCCCCTATCCGAGCGCTGAATGGCGGTGCGGAAAAAGTTGTCAGCGTCGTTTGCTGAGAGGGGCTCGTTTCAAAGTCTAAGTGCTTTGCGATACTTCATTGGATGGCCTAAAAATAAGAACCAATGAAAAGTTCGGATACTTAGCTTCATTTACATATAGGTATTGTGGGGCTCTCGTGTGAAAAAGTTTTGTTACGAGCCGAACAAAGTGGATAAAGCGGTTTTGATGTAAGTTTGATTTTAACTAGAAGTTTAAAACTTAGCAAGAAATAAAGAGCAGACTTTCCTTTATAAAACTAGGGTATTTATTAATTTGTGCATTACTGTATCGCGGAGCGCTTTGCCGTAGAAAAGCCTACCCAAACGGTGTTCGGGAATTCTTGCGGTCATTGCGTACTCGTAGGCCTGTTAATCGACACGCGTGCTGAGCGTAGTAGCACACCAGTAGGCCTATAATTTGCCGGCGCGCACTGCGAATTTGATGATTTCCCAACTTTGAAGCACCAAAACGGCTGAACATTACATGGGAGAGGCCTGAAGAAAATTGGGCTTGGAGTATAACATATGAAGGGGTTACCTGTCAAAAATCAGCTTCCTGGTATCAATATTGGCTTCACTTTGAGACTCCAAAGTTGTCAATTTCTTCAATTCCAAAACGTTGCCAAAAAAACACCAACATTCAGCATTTTCAAACATTAATAACTTTTTACCTATTTGTCCTATGGGGAAAAAAAATATACCACTGTGTTCAGAATGAAAAGCTCTTTAAATCTATGTCAGTTTTGTGATGAGGAAATCATTTTTTAAAAATGGCTTTTGACTACCTATTACATGATTATTGCTTTAGGTCCAGCGGACTCTTCCGAGCCAATCAGGACCAGTATAGCCGCATCAGGACCACAAAATCAAGACCACAACTTCGCCGAAAGAGGACTCGCCTCCGATCCTGAAGCTGCAGCCCCCACCACCACGACAGCGCCGTGGCCACAACCAGCAATACTCCCAAATAAACTGCCGCACCCAGTACCAACAGGCCTCATTCCTGCCGAGGACTGTTAAGGACTGGAACTGCTTACCACAGTCAGTGGTAGAGGCCTCAACTCTTGAAACATTTGTGTCAAGGGCCTCTGCCCACCTCTGATCCACAACAGCCCCGCCCCCTCCCCCTATCTCCCTCCCCTCCAACCCTCCATCCCCACCCCCTAATACCCATCAGCAGTGCCTAAATTCATATCTGCGCAGACCCCTAATATTAACATAGTGATCGACACGATGATTGTGGTTACTTATCAGGAAGAAGAAGAAGATCCGCACAAAAGATCTGCCGAAACAACCCCAGTGGCAACACTGAAGGCTCTTTACCAGCCGGTCACTTTACAATAAAGACATCGCACGCAGGCTATACTCTAATTTATCGAACCCCCGTTTACAAAAACAAAATAGAATATAAACATCATTATAAAATATCAACAAAACACAAACATAAAATGCCTACATTGCCAAACAATAACATCATAGGAAGTCCCAGTGACCACCTGGCAGAAAGCGTCCAATATTTCCAAGCTGATCCAATAGACCTCACACACAAATGAGGAGTTTTGTCGCGGAAGAGTTTTCAAGAAAAAAGGTAGATGACTGGTCTAGCGAAGAAGAAGATAGTATAGTAGATTGATAGAACAGAGTAGGAATGAGAAAGAACAAAGGAGAAAGACAGCGACAGTGGGAATTTAAAGCACTAAATTTCCAGAAAGTGGGGATACTATTTATACTGAAACCCCCGTCACCCCTACGGGGGATTAGTAGTAGTAGTAGTAGTAGTAGTAGTAGTAGTAGTAGTAGTAGTAGTAGTAGTAGTAGTAGTAGTAGTTGTAGTAGTAGTAGTAGTAATATTGTGTTGTTGTTAACAGGGACGTGACTCTCTTAGGCAGTGACAGCTGGCAAAATCTGCGACCTGATCATTGCTATTGTATTGTATTCAAAATGTACGATCGCTGAATAATTTTGCTTTTGCCATTTTGTTTATGTCAATAATTCTCCGTTGGTCCGCCATTGATTATTGTTGTATCATTGCCAATGTTGCTCATTGTATAAGCTAGACCTATTCAACCACAAACCCATCCATCCACCCCCTCCCTAGTGGGGCCAAAGCTGAAATGAAGCAAGCAAACACACTAACATCTTCCAGGTTGTTCTGCACTTCTTGCATGATTGCAATAACGTCCAGACTTTCAGAGAGCACTCTTTCATTGTGTTTGATGTCGTCCACTCCATCCTGCAGGCGCTGCAGTTGGGTTAACACGTTCTCAATACTCCCCATCTGGTACAGATTCATGTAGCGTCGTTTAATACAATACAATACAATACAATACAATATAATGCATATTTAAATGTCATATTAGAATATTATATTTGTCGCTCTGTGGCGTTGCTGTACCTGTAGCAGTGGGGCAACCGCGCATTCGCTGATAAACCAACCAGATGTTCGCTCACAGTACAAATAGTATCCATATTCGAAATAAACATTCACACTTTTTACTCTGACGTTAGAATACAGGACTTAAAACTAACTGCCCCTGTCTCTTCGCAGCTCGCCTGCACTCTCTGCCTTCAAATCTTCACTCAATAATGAGAAATAAATACATAATACATGAAACGGAAAGAATGCACACCAAAAAACCCACCAAAAAACCAAGACAAATTCGCATTGTTTTGTCAGGTTTTGTCCATATTAGCATTCTTTCGGTTTATGTACCAGTTTGTTTGTTATTATTGTACATTTGGAAAGCTAACAATTCTGAGTTTTATTCCCATTTTGCTATCAAAACTCATCTCTTTCCGCCTCAGTGCTGTTTGACCACCCAGTCTATTGGCTGCTTGTATATTTTGAGTTGGTTCTTCATAACAGTCGTGGGATTTGTTGTTATTTTGTTCTATTTGTTTACTCTCTTTCTTATTATGCTAAGGATGTATATGCGTATGTGTGTGTGTGTTTGCGTGTGCGTGTGTGTGTGTGTGTGTGTGTGTGTGTCTGTGTGCATGTTACGAAGTGCTTGGTATGCCCCTAGGGTAGGCTGAGTGTTTAGATTGGATGGTGTATATAAATGTTTCTATTATTATTATTATTATTATTATTATTATTATTATTATTATTATTATTATTATTATTATTATTATTATTATTTTGCTCCAGGTGCCTTCGGCCTTCTATTTGTTCTTAAACAGGTTGGATTATGTTTTCGTTTATATAACCCTTGACCTTAGCAAAACTGCTTAAAATAACAATCTGAAGAAGACACTCCTACCAGTGAAACATGCATGCATGCATTACACAAAGAGAGAGGGGGGGGGGAAGTGAATGAGAAAGAGAGAGAGAGAGAGAGAGAGAGAGAGAGAGAGAGAGAGAGAGAGAGAGAGATAAGGATATTTATATAGCGCTTTTTCCCAACGAGTTCAAAGCGCTGGCCGATACAGGATCTAACTCAAACCGCCCGAGACGCCCACCCGCAGCCTTTGGGCGCATGGTCTGACGCACGGACATATGAGCACAATCCTGGGCAGCCCGGGATGGGGGAGAAGGACCAAGTGCATGCTGGGTGTGTTCTTGTTACCGGCACTCACCCGTCTAGGACATGAGCGTCAGGATCTTTAAAGTCCGTTATGATGGAATGTATGCGACACAGACTAGACCTCGGTTTATACTCTCATGTAGGAAAACAGGAGTAAAGTGTCTTTCCCAGGGACACAACACAATGGCCCGGCCAGGGCTCGAACCCGGGACCTTCAGATCCACAAGTCGAAGCACTACCATTAGACCACAGTGCCTCCCAGAGAGAGAGAGAGAGAGAGAGAGAGAGAGAGAGAGAGAGAGAGAGAGAGAGAGAGAGAGAGAGAGAGAGAGAGAGAGAGAGAGAGAGAGAGAGTTACCTCTCGTTCCATGATTTTCAGTCGAATATTTAAATTCTGGATTTCATTAGTCAATCTGTCATTCATTGCCTGGAAAATTTAAAAATAAAATAAAATAAAATAACACAACTACAACATCGCTGTCAGATTCTTTCTACGTCACACTTCTGTCTTTCTCCATCCGTGGCGCTCACACGTAAAGGCTCGCGCGCGCGACAAGAGAGGGTGACAGGTAAAACGGCACCTCTCTGTGGCGGTCTACTAGCGCCAAAACCGTGAGTTACCATTATCACGAGATAATTTTAACACGTGTTCTGTGTACTTTATAGAGATACTGGTAATCCGCAGTGTTAATTAATAATTATCAGTATTTGCCACGCCTTCCTAGCGCCAAAACCTGATTACAAATATTATGATATAATTACAAACATCATAGGATTCATTCCTATCCTATCCCATAACTTGGAGGTCGTAGGGGCACCACAGATGATCGTTTAACCAGCGTACTCCATCTTTCTCTGTCCTCAGCAACCCTGATGGCGTCGCTCAGTGTCAAACCAGTCCATTCTCGAATGTTGTCCTCCCACCTCTTTTTCGGTCTCCCTCTTCTTCTACCTCCTTGCACTGTGCCTTGCAGGATGGTCTTTGCAAGGCCTGATGATCGGGTGATGTGGCCATACCATCGGAGTTTCCGTTTCTTACCCACTGTGAGCAGGTCATCGTGTTGTCCAATGGCTTGTGTGATGGTCTGTCGGACTTCGTCGTTGGTCATGTGCTGGGTATAGAAATTGCCCAGAAGTCTTCTGTAGCACCTCATCTCCTGGCTTTGTATTCTTCGTTGTAGATATGCTGTGAGGGTCCATGTTTCGCAAGCATATAGGAAAATGGAGATGACAAGGGAGCGCAGCAGTCTTACATTGGAATGTAGACTGATGGTCCTGTCTTTCCAACTGGGCTTCAACCTTGCCAGGGCATTAGTTGTTTGTACAATCCTGGAGAGGACTTCCTGTCGGGGCCCATTGTCTGATACAATGGCTCCTAAAATTGGAAGCTATGCACTGTGTTGAGGGATTGTCTTTGGACTTTGATGTCCTTGTTGATGCCATTGGTGTTGTTGGTCATCATATTGGTCTTCTCTGCACTTATTTCCATTCCATAGGCTTTGGAGGTGGTGTCAAGCATCTGTACCAGCTGTTCATCAATATCATCCGCAAAACGAAGGTTGGCGATTGCTCTACCCCCTATGCTGACTGTGCCTTAGTGATCTGCAAGGGCATCTGACATGATGCGCTCTAGGAAGATGCTGAAGAGTGTTGGAAAGAGTAGGCATCTTTGACGCACACCGATTGTTGTTCTGAACCCGTTTCCGATGGCGCTGTTATGGAGGACTGCACTGGTAGCCTTGTCATACAGGCTTTTGATGAATTCAATAATTTTAGAGCTGATGCTGTACACTCTCATGGTTGCCCACAGAGTTGCATGCCAGACTCGGTCAATCGCCTTCTTGAAGTCTACGAACACATGATAATTGATATAGATATCAAGGGATAATTACAATTGCTAAATGCTAAATTGCTAAATTTAGCATTTAGCAATTGGACAATTTAGCAAGATCCGCACGAGAAACAACATCGTCATAGGAACCTGGAATGTCAGGACCCTAACGGCGGAAGGAAAATTAGAAGAACTATCCCACGAGCTGGACCACTATCGATGGAACGTTCTAGGTATTAGCGAACTGCGCTGGAAAGGCCTAGGTGAAACAACGACCGACAAAGGCCACAAGCTCTATTTCAGCGGTAGAGATGAAAGGCACGAACACGGCGTTGGATTCTTGGTCCACAAGAACATTCTAGCCACTGTCATGGGTTGCCGCCCAGTCTCCAGTAGACTCATTACCATCGTCTGAGAGCAGCCCCTTTCAACATCACCATCATCCAGGCCTATGCCCCAATATCAGACTATGACGACAGCGAAGTGGAGGATTTTTATGATAATCTACAGGCGGTCCTTGACCAAGTGCCGAAGAAGGACATAGTCATAGTGCAAGGCGACTGGAATGCCAAGGTTGGCCAAGATGCGCAACACAACTGGGGAGACACATGTGGACCCCACTGCAACAACGAGACAAATGACAGGGGCCTGAGACTCTTGGAGTTTGCCAGATACAACAATCTGGTACTGCAAACACGCTTGGTCTCCACAAAAACTCCAGACGATGGACATGGCACGGTCCTGGCGGGGAGTATCACAACCAGGTAGACTACATCATGGTCAAGAAACGCTTCAGATCAAGCATCAACATTGACAGGACACGCACCTTTCCAGGAGCAGACATCGGAAGTGACCACGATCTCGTGATGATGTCTTTCCGGCTCCACTTGAAGAGAGTAAATACAGCAAAGTGCACTAGACTGAAGTTCGACCTGGACAAACTGCAAGACCGGGAGGTGGCAGAACTATTTCAGGCCACAATTGGAGGGAAATTTGCACCACTGTTCATTTTGGGGGCTGGTGAAGTAGATGTCAACACCATGACCACCACCTTCAACTCAGCTGTGACAGATGCCGCCACTGAGATCCTTGGCATGCACCGACCAAAGAAGAAGCCGTGGATCACACTTGAACTTCTGGATCTGTGTGATAAACGAAGAGAGATTAAAAAAAAAGACATCCGAAAAGGCATGCGCACAGCAAAGGAGAACTGGATAGAACTAGAAGATCAATGCCAGGAAATAGAGAACAGTCTGAACAAGAACAACAGCACGAAGGCCTACCAGACTGTGAAGCGGCTGACAAGTGTTAAACAGCCCAAAGTCTCCACGATCCAAAGCAAGTCTGGCATATGCCTTACAGAAGAACAAGAAGTCTTGGACAGATGGACAGAGTAATGCTCTGACCTTTACAACCATACACCAAATGGAGACCCATCAGTTCTAACATGTCCCGAGAACAGAGAAGAAGAAATCCTCCCAATTCTCCGGGAAGAAGTTGAGGCAGCAGTGCAATCGCTGAAGAAAGGGAAGTCGGCGGGAGTGGACAACATACCCGCGGAACTGCTACAAGCAGGAGGAGAAGCGATGATTGATGCCCTCACCATTATCTGTAACAAGATCTGCAGAGTGGGGAGTGGACTACACCATGGACCCAGTCGCTTGTCATCATTCTTCCCAAAAAAGATAACCTTCAGGAGTGTGAAAATTACCGCACCATCAGCCTCATCAGCCATCCCAGCAAGGTCCTCCTGAAAATAATACTCAACAGGTTGAAACCCCAAGCTCAACAAATCATAGCTGAAGAACAAGCAGGATTCAGGGCAGGGCGAAGTACCACTGAACAGATTTTCAACCTCAGAATAATCTGTGAGAAATACCTACAGCACCAACAACATCTATATCTTGTGTTCATAGACTTCAAGAAGGCGTTTGACCGAGTCTGGCATGCAGCTCTATGGGCAACAATGAAAGTGTACAACATCAGCCCTAAAATTATTGAAGTCATCAAAAGCCTGTATGACAAGGCTACCAGTGCAGTCCTCCATAACAGCGTCGTCTGTAACTGGTTCAGAACAACAATCGGTGTGCCTCAAGGATGCCTACTCTCTCCTACACTCTTCAACATCTTCCTAGAGCGCATCATGTCAGATGATCTTGCAGATCACGAAGGCACAGTCAGCATAGAAGGTAGAACAATCTCCAATCTTCGTTTTGCGGATGACATTGATGGATTGGCTGGAGAGGGACAAGAACTTGAACAGCTGGTACAGAGGCTTGACACCACCTCCAGAGCTTATGGAATGGAAATAAGTGCAGAGAAGACCAAAATGATGACCAACAACACCAATGGCATCATTACGGACATCAAAGTCCAAGGCCAATCCCTCAACACAGTGCATAGCTTCAAATATTTAGGAGCCATTGTATCAGTCATTGGGTCCCGACAGGAAGTCCTCTCCAGGATCGCAAAAAACAACTGCTGCCCTGACAAGGTTGAAGCCCATTTGGAAAGACAGGACCATCAGTCTGCATTCCAAAGTAAGACTGCTGCGCTCCCTTGTCTTCTCCATCTTCCTATATGCTTGCGAATCATGGACCCTCACAGCAGATCTCCAACGAAGAATAGAAAGCATGGAGATGAGGTGCTACAGAAGACTTCTGGGCATTTCCTATACCCAACACATCACCAACGACGAAGTCCGACAGACCATCATGGTGAAGAAACGGAAACTCCGATGGTATGGCCACGTCACCAGATCATCAGGCCTTGCAAAGACCATCCCGCAAGGCACAGTGCAAGGAGGTAGAAGAAGAAGGAGACCGAAAAAGAGGTGGGAGGACAACATTCGAGAATGGACTAGTTTGACACTGAGTGAAGCCATCAGGGTTGCTGAGGACAGAGAAAGATATAGTATGCTGGCTAAACGATCATCTGTGGTGCCCCTACGACCTCCGGGTTACGGGATAGGATAGGATAGGAATTACAATTATCACATGATATAGATATCAAGGGATAATTACAATTATCATTGAAAATTACAAATATCTTCGCGTCATCATGTTTATTATTTAGTTCTGGCTCTAGCAATCCGTCTAGAAATGCGCTTAATAATTACTTTTTAATTGTAAATAATTCATTAATATTTGTAATTATCCCATGATATTTGTACTTGGTTTTGGCGGTAGTGGGCCATCATGTATGTGAATTACACAGAACACGTGTTCATTACTTTTATCACCGATACCTGTAAATGCAAGTTTTGCCCGCTAGTTAGCCACCTTAGCCAGATTTAAGAATGATCACGTAAAATTGTAATTATCAATTGAAAATTGTAATTATTATGTGATAATTACAATTTTCGGTTTTAACGCATTTCCAGGCGGATTGCGAGAGCCAAAAATGAAAATTAAACAGGATTATATAAAACACGAGATTATATTTTAATTTGTCAATGATAGTTGTAATTATCCCTTGATAATTGTAATTATCTCATGATATTTGTAATTATCTATTTGTATTTGTAATTATCAGGTTTTGGCGCTAGTAGACTTTCATATCTGTGGAAAGAATTTGTAGATCTACACTTTGATCTAACCTGTAAAGGATATTAAGGACTTGTATGTTTACATAAAAGGATTTCCGTCCCGCCATGAAGAAAGTCGTCATCGGCTCCTGTGACGTACCCGCCAACTGACCACGGCGGAAATCAAGATCCAGATTCTAGCATAACTACAATTTATTAATTATTTTATTTATTTCATTGTTATTATATAGCGCTGTTCCAGATCCTACACTGGATCTAACTCAATTGAAGGAAACCGATCAGATCAGATTAGTTTCTGTAGGAGGAGGAGTATTTACGTTCTAACCTCCTGTTTTCTGGCTCCTTTTGAACAGAACAGTCGATACAATGATCGCTGTTGCTCAACGAAAAAGAAGAACAGATCTAGGCCTAGGAGTAAGGAGTATGAATAAAAACAAAATGGTGCCACCTTCATGTTCGGGTTATCCTTGTTACTACCGTTGTGGCCGCTGTCCACCAGGGCACGAATGATTTCCCACAACAGAGTCCTCAGTGCGGCACTGTCGATTCGGAATATGCCGGGCCTGGTTGGCGCCTCAAGTGCGATGTTCAAAAGCTGTTCGAAGTTTGAATAGCTGTGTTGAGACGCCATTGTTACGTCAAGCGGCTGGGTCAAACCTCCCACTGTGCCTAGCGAAAAAAAAATGGCGCACTTGGTTTTAGATCTCGGCTGGTTTTTGGTTTATTTAGGGAGAAATTTCGGATACAGAACGGTCAGCATAGTGTCTGCCTGTGCGGCTGAAAATTCGAAATAATCGAATAATGTGTTGTTATTTTTAGTTGTGATTGGCGTGGTAGATTAAGGTATAAGAATCACAACTCTTACACGATTGTTGTCGACAACAAGGGAATGCACTCTGCGAGAATACATATAGCTGACCGTTAGCTTTTATACTTGCTTTACTTGGATACAATATATACTTGTGCTTGAAATGAAATGGAGTGGTGAGGGTACCCAAAAAAGAGTATTATTCTAAATTTTGATAGATAAATTTAAATTATAATTTTAGAGAGAGAGAGAGAGAGAGAGAGAGAGAGAGAGAGAGAGAGAGAGAGAATGGATTTGGTTTAGCACATATGATTTACATTTGGTGGTGAGTGTTAAGAACTAATTCAGGAGGCATGCATTTGGAGGTTAAAATTAATATAAACATAGATGTTTGTGCACGTATTTGTAAATACTTATATTTCTAGAACAGTGAATATTCATTGTTGGTGTATTTGAACACACATGGATATGTCTTAAGATTATATTTTATTTTATATGTTGCTGACTTTGTGACAATACGTTGTAATGTAACACAGTATATACACATGTGTTTACAAATGTGTCAAAATCTGTGGCTAACGTTAGTGTGGAACTAATGAAGATTGTTTCCTATCATGTTTTGCCTTCTTCCTAGTCCTAACATTTTCTAGCCCAACACGCTTTGCATGGTGACACTCTCTTGATGTGGCCAGTCTATAATCAACGCCAGCAGAAATTATATTTTGATATCACATTGAATTCAGTGGTCGTACTTCATCCAGTTTAGCATCGTTTAAGATTAAAATTAATGATTTCTATATGTTATCTTGAAAGACTGCTTGTTTACTTGAACAGTAAACATTTTAAGACTACAGTCTCATAGATCCAAATTAGTACATGCATTATCATAAAGACAATAATAAATTTGAGCAAGAGATGTGTATAAAGTGTATGCTTTGTGGACCTTTGTTTAAGAGAGTACCCCTTAACTAATGACTTGTTTTTGGAACGAACAGACAGACAAAACAAAACCGACGTCATTATCAATAGAAATCACATGCTCTTGCCGTGTCAAGAGGGCTTCTGTGTTCTGATGGGGTTTTGTTTTGCTATGAAATTCAATGCAACGATAGGCTTAGCTATTGTGCATCAATGGGTCTGGTTTGTTCCATCCTTAGAAGAATAAAACCTTATTCTTTACAGTTGCTGTTCACAAAGATATATCTCGCATCCTTGAGTTTACCTTCAAATGTATTATCAGTATGGTTGTTTAATTTACTTTACAAAATGTGTTAACTGACTAATTCACATGGATGCAGCTAAACGTTATTAGTTCTACCCTTTTTAAACAACAGAAATAAAATTCTTGGGAAACAGAGTTTTTCCTTTTGTTTGTCTTCATTAAACGCACATATCATGTTCCTTTTAATGCTAAGATCATGTATAAATTTTGGGGAAAAATGTCTATTTTTACACTGAAACTTTGAAAATATCTTTTTAACTTACGTTCATTGATAATATTTGGTGTAGATTATTTCAAGGACGTTTACAAAGACGAAAGAAAAGACTTCAGAGCCTGGGGTTGAGTCAGCTACATTCTATCTGTGTTTATGTACTGTTGACGTGTCTACACTTCATTTGGCGACGAGGATGGGACTAGAACCCAGGCGTGGGTAGCCCAATGGATTAGTAATTAGGATTTGTTTGGGTTGTTCGTGTTTTTATTTCCAACGTGTTGCGGGTTTTTTTCCTCACGTGTTTTTGCGTACGTGTGATATTTCTTTTGTGACTGCTAAATGAAAACCAATCCAATTAAAACTGAAAATAATGTGCCGAAAAGGCGTCAAAAATTATAATTTCTGATTTATCCACAATCAGCGTATCTTACACTTATACATTTAAATTATGATAGCAAAAGGATTTTACCGACACACACAATACAATACAACACAATAATGCCAAGGAATATCAAATAAACAAGGAAGATGTTTTGCCTTTCGTAAATCATTTTATTTTATAAATTCCTCATTTGTGGGGTTATAAATGGAAAAAAAATTAAATATAACAACCGCATTGAAGAACACACACCTACACTCGATTCGCTCACAAACATACGCATATACATATTAGGATCTTACATTTAAAATTTGATTCCAATGATCAGTGATGTAAGCGTCTCTTTACATATAGAATGCATCATGTACAAACATCAACATGAACCAATTAACCATAAATTTGATCTAAATTCTAACCATCATTTTATGAACATTGTGACATCATGTTATGAACATTGTGACATCGTTTTATGAGCATTATGACATGTCATAACGCAACTTTGCATCGACAAACGTCCGAAAATTGTCCAAGTAGGCAAACTCGGAGTACAGCACAAGATCGGGCAAATTCAAACTTGAAATCTAAGAATATGAATAGGAATATATATTAATAAATTTATTCTTCTTATATAGCGATTTTCCAGCTGAATAGCTGCTAAAGGAACTGCTCGATAAGGATCTTACTCAAGTCGCCCGTCGCCCATTTGCAGCTTTAGTAGCACCTTCTGACGGCTCAGACAACTGTGAATGTTTATTATCTCCTGGTACACTGAGCTAGTTGTTTGAATGTAGAAAAGCAGAATTTGAGAACAAGTGCTAGACTCTAACGGGTGTAGAGTTCCCTCGCGTGATGTCACTCGATATACATAAGTTTTGATTAAAGGCTCAACGCATCTGTACACTCTCATTGTATACAAAGTTTAAAGGTTAAGGGAAATGTAATATATATATATATATATAACTTGAACCCAATCCCTCCAGTAGTTTAGGGGGAAATAGTGTTAAGACAATAGCGAGCGTTGTGGCCAAGTGGGCTAAGGCGGGACTAACTTGCCTTGTCCACAAGCCACAAACCAATGGCGCCGACAGGTGTGGGTTCGATCCGGCATCTTGGCCTTATGTTTCTCCGAATATTATTTACGCGACTCGGGCAACGTCAGGGGGTTATGTTTCTCCGAATATTATTTACTTTCGACTCGGGCAATCTCTCGGGGGTTTTCTCCGGGTACTCCGGTTTGCTCCCCCAGCGTTCTTCACCACAACTAAATGAATGCACAGATTATAAATCTAAAGACAAGAAAAGGCTATCACCATTGAAAACGTCCGCCATGAGAATTGCGGAAAAAGATTCGGAACTTTGGAATATTTTCTTTTAAAACTTGCGACTTAGTGTGCTTTATTTTATGTTGCGTTTAGAGTCAAGGATCGGACAAGCACTTGCCACTCCATGGGTACACAATCCTTACAAAACCAGTGACCTACAGCCTGTGTAACTAAAATCACATCACTGCCGGATATCCTGAGCTTGACGATGCATCTCATGTGCATCTCTTGCCACTTCGGAATAGGGTGGGGGTTGACTACTATACAGCTGAGAGGAGCTTTCTTGGTAAAAAATCCGGCTGTTCTCAGCACAATCAGTGCTTGCATTCACATACCCTTCTGGTGGCGCTTGACTAATGGTACCAAGGAGCAGACCCGGCTTGTTTGATCTTGGAAATGTCCTCTTAGGAATAGTCCGATGCTGTGAGTCCGCGCCACTCTGACGCCATTCAATGCTGGAGAGACCTTTGCAGCGTGGTGTGCTTGTACACAAAATCTGTGATGTACTTCTAGACCGCTGTGAGTGTGCTTGACTCTGCTCATCAGGAGAACTGTCGGAGATTTCTGTGGTGTCCAGAAACGGTCGCTTCTCCTCAGTTTGATGCCTCTGTTCGACCCCCTTTATGAAGTTTTTCGCAGAAATCAAAACAGCTGAAAGCCTCGATTGCCAAGGAATACATTCCGGAATGGACTCTGAAAATGTTTCTTGAGACAAGCTTGTATATGTGAAACTCAATGACGGGTTGTCATGTGCAGCAGGAAATTGAGAGTTCCCTCTCATCGTTTCTTCACTAGAATCATCACTGGTTTCGTATTTTTCTTCAAAACCAGAACTGACATCAGAATCTCTATCACAGCTGTTGTAGATATCAAACTTCCGGACAGGTGAACTTGAGTGTTTCGGTTTCTGTAGTGTCCTATTTACTCGATGTAGTTTGGTAAAGCAGCAAATTACAATGGACAGCGGCACGATGGCGAATAGCGTCGTTACGACAGATGATAATGGGAGCCAGCTGCCACACGCGTCCCATGCTTCTCTCACGCTGCTTGGCCGATTCTCTTCTGTCCAGCATGGAAAGTCACACGGGTTGTCGTTTACAAAATTAACAGGATTCTTGGTCGAACACAACCAATCAAACATTCTCACGTTCTCACATGTGTTCTTCGGACAGGCTATCTTGTTGCCAGATAACTTCAATGTCACTTTGTTGTTTATAGTAAGTTCGGTCAAAGACGTTGTTTCTTCTAACGTTAAAGCTGAAATATTATTGTTGCTGACGTCAACAATCGTGACATGTTTCAAGGTGACTAAACCGGCAGGGAGGGATGTCAGGTTGTTATACGATAGATAAATCTGCTTCAAACTAGCTGCAAATGTTAGGCTGATATGAACAATGTCATTGAGAGATAAATCCAGAATCTGTAGCTGATCTGAGGTTTTGAAGGCCGCAGTAATCACTGGCTGAATCACATCTTGTCCTAGATGCATGCCAGACAGATTCATCTTTCTCAGCGCGGTGTTTCTTTCTCCTACAAGACGTGCGTGGTGATCTTGGGAAGGCGTATCATCAGTTGAAGACGAAGGAAGGAATGTTAGCGCGTCGAGGGAAGTTCTTTTGGTCACCGTGAGATCTTCCAAACCCGTTAGACCGCAGAAAGCGCAGTCTTCAACTTCCTGCAATGGACATCCGTGTGCAGCCAAAGTAGTTAAGGTTGACGACGATTCAAAGCCTCTGAAAGATTCTCTAGTTAACCTCTCCGCTTTGCAACCCGGAAGTTCCAAAGTCCTCAGCTGCCGAAAATTCACGAACTCCTCTCCGAAGTTGGCGTCAGCGAAGGTGTCCAAAGAAAGATGTCGAAGTTCAGTGAGGGACGCGAAAGCTTCTCCAGGATAGGAGCCTTCCTTCCTGAGGTCGTTGCCATGGAGGCGAAGATGGTTAAGGTGGACCAAGGGCGCGAAGAGATCAGTAGGGAACGTCTGAAGGTCAAGTTGAAGGTCGTTGTGGGAAAGATCTAAGAAGCTCAGCCACCTGTCAAAAACAAAATGTCGCATATTGTGAAAAGCACAGAAAATTGATAATGTTCATCCAAAATATGAATGTCATTTTTATACATTTCGATGTTGAAAAACCACTGAATAATGACTGAATTTATCAAAATTAATTTAATTAACAGTTTTGATCAAACTGAAACTTTGTTTACGTTAATTCTGTATTTTAAACATATGCCTGTGAATTCAACACTGTAGGTGTAAGAATGAAAGGCAAGAAAGACAGATACAATGGAACGCAATAAAAACAAAGTATAACCCGAAGAATCGACCTGAGCCCAGCAAACGTGTGCTCGTTCAATCTGTTCAGCCGATTGCCTTTCAAGCTCAGCCAGACCAAGCTCCTCAGCGGTGTGAAGGCAGCCTTCCTCAGGGTTTTCAGCTCGTTGTGGCTCAGGTCCAGACGCTTAAGGGAATCCAAACCTTTGAAAGTGTTGACAGATGCAGCCTTGATATTGTTGTGTGAGAGATCCAGGTGCTGGAGGATGGAGAGCTTTTCAAAAACATCACAGGGCACGTTAGACAGTTTGTTGTGGCTCATGTCCAATACTTTCAGCAGTTTGAGATAGTGGAGAGCGTTGCTCGCGAGGTCCGTAATTTCGTTACGGCGTAGTGACAGTTCTTGGAGATTGCGGAGAGTGTGGAAGGTGGTCTGAGGCAAAGAATTCAGCTGGTTGTGGCTCAGATCCAGATGCTTCAGCTGCTGGAGGTCATCAAGCAGGCCAACAGGCAAAAATTCTAGAAGGTTGTGGTCGACATTTAGCGTCACTAACGATGTCAGATAGGCGAAACTCCCTGACGTAAGCTCTGCCAGTTGGTTATAACTGACGTTCAGAATTTTTAGTTCCGTCGCTCCGCCAAATGCTTGATGGGGTAGGACTGTCACCGCGTTGTGAGACAGATCCAGAAATGTAAGCCGAGAGTCCCTAGACATTTTGGACACCTTTAATACTGCCGGCAATGCAGAGATGTCATTGTAGCTTAGATCAACGGTCGTCAAACGCTTCATAGAAATCATTCGACTGTAGGCTTCTTCATCGTCTCCGTTGATGTGATTCCTACTCAAGTTCAGCTGCTGAACTGCGGTAAAACTTGAATGAGAAAGTTCTGGAACGGATTTCAAAGCGTTCGCGCTTAAATCGAGCCACGTAACAGAAACTGTTGCAGACATAGACTTCAGAGATGTGTTCACTTTCTTTTGGCGCTTTGCTATTACGCAAATTTCTGAACTGGATTCGTGCGCCTGTACCTCATCCGCTGTAGTCCAGTCAGCAAACTGAAGATGCCTGTCTCTACAGTGCATGTGCATTCCATCTTGGTGCATTTCCACCGGGCAACAGACGCGAGGATCCACCGAATTGTGTGACGTTACCAAGACCACCATTAACGATGACGTCAAGAAAATAATGACGTGAAGTAGGTTCAAGGTCATGATTGAAATCTGAAACAATTTTTAAAAAAAAGATCGCCTTGTTATTATATAAAATAATGATGAAGTGAGCTTCTGTTGCTCTAATCAACCGCTAACGTTTAAACTTTCCATTTTTGTTGTGACAGGGCGTGGTATCCCACAGGCTGGGAAGTCTCGTCTTTCGTAGGCCTCAATTACATACTATACATACTAGGTACTATATACTACGTACCTATGTAGGAGGCCCAGGAGTTTACAAAGACGAAAGAAAAGACTTCAGAGCCTGTAGATATCCCATAGTTACTGTACATTAATACACTCTACGATCGACTAGATAGAAAATTAGCTAGAGGTCGCTGTTGATAGATAACAAAACATAATGGAGAACATTCAGTGATTTTAAAAAAATAACATTATTAAAGGGATTAATTGTTGTTGTCATTATTCTTGTTTTGTTGCTATGATTGTTGTTGCAAGTAATTTTTTTGGTTTTTTTACTCACATGCATAGCAATGTGAGTCCAAGTGTTCACCACACAAACATTGTCCTTATTTTTCCAAATCTGTGCGAGATCAGTTCTAAATAGTCCAAAAATAATTGTTTTTAAATGTGTCCGTCCGTCCGTCTGTCTGTCCGACGTCCGCCGTCGGTCTGTGCAAAACTTGCAAGTGGATTAATATCTCAGAACCTATCTTAACTTATATCTCAGAACCTATCTTAACTATCACAACCAAACTTGGAAAGAAGCTGTATGAGACCTCATAAATGATCAGTGAATAGATGACTTCACTTCAAGGTTAAGGTCATAGGGTCAACAAGTGTTAGTCAAACAAGACAATTGTTCACAAAATTTCACTTTTGTCTAATTAATTAAATTTTGAACTTGTGATTCTTTGAGGCATGCTAGATATCAATGAAACACACTTTACGTGCACATTTGGTCAACCTCACACCTTGTAAAGAAGACGAGAATTGCATATAATGAAATAGAGAAGACGGGGAAAACTGTCTTTCAATTCTCTCTATTTATTCTCATGAATGAATCTCATAGCTCAGGCATCCTTGCTTAAATACCAGTCGACCTCTCATCATACGTTCACACAATTCAAACTCAACGTGATTACAAATCACTTTACATACTACTAAATTATCTTCAATAATCAATATCGACTAGTGTTCATAATATTACATCTCCCTTGTTATAAAGTTAAAGAAACAACTTTAAAAAACATGCACATATTAATTGATTTTTAATTAAATGGAAAGTTCTTACTCGTAACATATTTTTAGCTATTATCAGATCCTCTATCACGTATTCATAGACACCAAATGAAAATTTAAAAAAAAATAAACACACCATTAATTACGTTCATAAAACATTATCGCAATCAGATACATATGTTTAGCTTAGAAAGTTTTGGCAGTTCACAAACACCATCGAACATGGCGCGACAAACTACCATATTATTGTGCAACTCATAACATGTATAAATGTTACATACTTTGTCCTTTTAAAATGAGACCATGGCGTCCTACTGGTGATATAAATTAACTGCAAACTACCAACAAAAAAGTAGTAATACTGTCTTTCTTCTTGTTAATGAAATATAAAGTTCTTGATAGACAGCTTACTTTTCTTGCATAAAGCCTTGCGTATAATTAAGTCTCTGTGGGGCTCTCACGGGTCTCCCGTATCTGGTGGTGTAGGGGTTAAGTCCCGTGATTTGGGGCTCGGCTTGTGGCGGGGGCTCGGCTTTTTCTTGCTGGACCACCTCAGGCTGGAATATCTTAGTCTGGCGTAGCTGCTTTCGGATGAAACGCCGGTTGCGACGGTACAGGCTGCCATCGTCAGTTCGCACGTGGTACGAACGCGGCGTCTTAGCGGCGGCGGTGACTCGGGCCGGTCTCCAGGTGTCGCCTGGGGTCAGCTGAACGAAGACCTCATCTCCAGTCTTCAGAGGGGGAAGTGGGCGGCTGGAGCGGTCATAGTATTTCTTCTGGTCCGCCTGGCACCGCTGACGTCGAGCCGTGACGACCTGCGGGTTGATGGTCTTGGGCTGTAACTGGTTCGCGGTCGCTGGCAGAACGGACCGGAGCTGACGACCCATCAAAAGCTGCGCTGGGGACGCTAAGCCGTCTACTGGTGTGTTGCGGTACTCGAGGATGCTGAGTAGAGCGGAACCCTTGCTGGCTTTGGCCTTGTCCAAGATGTTTTTTACGGTCTGTACTGTCTTTTCGGCCAGGCCATTGGATTGCGCGTATCTGGGGCTAGAGGTAACGTGGGTGAAGTCCCATGTAGCGGAAAATTGGGCGAATTCATCGGACGCGAACTGGGGCCCGTTGTCACTGATCAAAGTTTCGGGGATGCCGTGTCTGCTAAAATGTGCCGACAGTTTTCTGATGACTGCGGCTGACGTGATGCTGGTCATCTCGTCCACCTCAAAATAGCGGCTGTAAAAGTCTACGGTGACCAGGTACTCCTTGCCATCCCATGTGAATAGGTCTGTAGCCAGTTTCTGCCAGGGTCGTGTGGGGATGTCGTGAGGCAGCATCGGCTCTTTACAGTTGTCCTTTTGTCTCTCATTGCAGACCGTGCAGTTGGCGACGGTTTCTTGTATATCGGTCGCCATTCTTGGCCAGAAGAGGACTTGCCGCGCTCGTTGTAGGCTTTTTTCTACCCCGAAGTGGCTGGAGTGAATCTTGGTCAGCATTTGGGGACGCAGGGCGGTAGGAATGAAGATTCTTTCGCCTTTGAGGATCATGCCATCGATGACGGACAGCTCGTCTCTAAAGTTCCATACGTCTAAGGCATGCTTGTGGCATTGTTGACGCGTTTCTGGCCAGCCGTTGTGGATGTAAGACTTCACGATGACGAGGTTCAGGTCTTCTTCCGTGGCTTTCTTGATCAGGGCCATCTTTTCGTCGCTGACCGGGAGGTTTTTCACGATGTAGTGAATCTGTGCGTCGAGGTCTTCCGTGACATCTCCGGGTTCTGCTGGCAATGACTTTCTTGAGAGCGTGTCGGCGACTGGGATCTGCTTTCCTGGTACGTGGATGACCTTGATGCTGTACTTCTGCAACCTCAACAGCATTCTTTGAAGACGGGGTGGCGCTGACGCAAGCGGTTTCTTCATGATTGTTTCTAGCGGCTTATGGTCGGATTGTACGAGGACTTGTTCTTGCCCGTAGATATACTGGTGGAATCGCTCGCAGCCGAATACGATCGCGTACAACTCCTTCTCTATTTGGGCGTAATTTACTTCGGTCTTGTTAAGGGACTTGGAGGCATAGGCGATGGGCTTGTTGTCTTGGAAAATTGCCGCTCCAAGACCGTACTTGCTGGCGTCGAATTGCAGGATGGTCTTCTTGGTTGGGTCGTACAACGCTAGTACTGGCTGGCTTGCCAAAATGGACTTGATGTTGTCCCAGGCTGCTTGCTGTTGATAGTCCCATGCGAAGTCGCTGTCTTCTTTCAATAGGTCTCTGAGCGGTTTCGTTATATCGGCAAGGGCGGTGCGAATTTGGCCAAGTAGGTCACCATACCCAGCATGGTCTCCAGTTCCTTCTTGTCTGCTGGCGGTTTCATGTTGACTATAGCCTTCACCTTCGCTGGATCTGGCCTGACGCCTTCTGATGAGATGATGTGGCCGAAATATTCGATTTCTTGCACGCCGATAGTCAGTTTATCGTGATTGAGTTTCATGCGCTTCTCTGTAGCTCTGTCTTAGGCCTTGAGGTTCTTGTCGTGTTCTTCTTTGGTTCGGCCGGCAATAAAAATGTCGTCGATCAGCCCGACGAGTCCCGGGATTCCCTCGAACGTCTCATCGACCTTGCGCTGAAACTCGTCTTGGGAGCTGACCAAACCGAATGGTACGCGCAAAAAACGGTATCTGCCGAAAGGAGAGTTGAAGGTGGTGAGATATGATGACTCAGCCGAGAGGGACATTTGCCAGTAGCCCGCTTTAGCGTCCAACTTGCTGAAGTATTTGGCGCCAGGAATTTTTGCGAGAGCGTCTTCAAGCGTTGGCATGGCATAGTGTGGTCGCTTCACGGCCTGATTGAGGTCCTTTGGGTCAAGGCAGATGCGCAACTTGTTGTTAGGCTTTTCGACAACGACGAGAGAGTTGACCCAGTCTGTAGGTTGTGTGACTTTGGCAATCACTCCAGCGGCTTCCATGGCGTCAATCTCTTCTTTCAGTCGATCTCGTAGTGCATGAGGTATGCGTCTGGGCGGATGTACCACAGGGATGGCGTTTTCGTGCAGATGGATAATGACTTCTCCGTCCAGGTTTCCCAGGCCATCGTTGAAGAGGTGGCTGTATTCTCTGAGTACAGATTCTTTGGTCATTTCTAGGTGGGTGACAGTCAATACCATCTTGATGATCTGTAGTTGCAGGGACGCCTGGAGTCCGAGGACAGGCTGAGAGTGACCGGCTGTCTCGGCGACGTACAATGTGCCCTGGTAGTTCTGAGCCTTGTAAGAACACTTGAGCTGCATGATCCCCTTGACGTCAATACGCTGACCCGCATAACCGTAGAGATTAATCTTTCCTTGTTTGAGTGGTGGTTGCACCGACATACGCCTGTAGATCTGGTACGGGATGACGTTTGCCTGTGCCCCGGTGTCGACTTTGAATCGTAGTACGTCGCCGGTGTTCAGGGTTATGTTGGCGTATGCAGTGTCTGGGTGGTCTTTTCCGTCGGCGATGACGTCAATGTTTAGGACAGAGCCGTCGTCTTCTTCGTCGTGCTCTTCTATGTCGTAGACAGTCTTCGTAGATCTTTTTGAGCGGCATACTTTGGCGAAGTGGTTGGGCTTATTACATTTACTACAGCGTTTGCCAGGGCAGGCTCTCCGTCCGTGTCTCTTGCCGCAATTGTTGCAGTCGTATGCGTCGCTGTTCTGACTTCTTTCTTCTTGTAGTCTTATTTCTTGGCGTTGTTGTTGTTGCTGTCGTGGTAAAGTACACCTTTCTCTTGGGCTGTTGTCATAACGTCGTTTCTTTATGACTTCTACAGACCCTTCTGCCTGCATTGTAGCCAGCTGCTGTTTCGTTGCTTCGTGAGTGACGACGATTTCAATGGCTTTCTCCATGGTCAGCTGATCTCCGACTTGAAGCAGCTTTTCTCGACATTCCTGTGAGGCTATACCGCATACTATTCGGTCTCGAACCATTTCGTCGGCGTCTTTATAAGAGCACTCTTTGACGAGTGTGCGAATGTCTGTGATGAAAGCCTCAAAAGATTCACCGATCTGTTGTTTCCTGTTCAGGAAGAGATATCGGGCGAAAAGCGTGTTTTTCTTGGGAGTGGTGTGTTGTTCAAAGTTCTTATAAAGTACTTGCAGTTTCTTGTTCTCTTCGTCCGATAAACTCCAGGCATTGTATATTTCTCTTCCCCTTTCTCCCGCCCATATGAGGAGGTATGCGCACTTCTCGGGTTCCGCCGATTTGTGTAAGGGTCCAGCAAACATAAGTTCTGCATGCTGCTTGAATTTTCGCCATTCGTCTTGCAGGTTTCTGGAGTCAAAATTTATGGTTGGATTCTGCATGGATGAAGTCATTCTTGCTGTATAGAGTTCATATCCCTTTTCTGACACCATGTAAAGAAGACGAGAATTGCATATAATGAAATAGAGAAGACGGGGAAAACTGTCTTTCAATTCTCTCTATTTATTCTCATGAATGAATCTCATAGCTCAGGCATCCTTGCTTAAATACCAGTCGAACTCTCATCATACGTTCACACAATTCAAACTCAACGTGATTACAAATCACTTTACATACTACTAAATTATCTTCAATAATCAATATCGACTAGTGTTCATAATATTACACACCTAGGTCAAGGTCACTGGAGCTTTCCAAAGTCGGTTAATATAGGTTCTTTAAGTGAGTTTGACCCTAAACAATGAGAGATAATAAGTCCAAACTTGTTGTATTTAGAGATGATAGATTTATCTTTCATATGCATTCCGTTTTTGCGTTGATTTTGAAGGTCAAGGCCTTGCAAAAAACATACAAAATATAGGTAATTGTTCTGTTGAATGGCTGTATATTTAACCCATAGTATGCAACAACATTGGATTGTTTGATCATACATGCATGAGAGGTAACGTAAAGGTCAAGGTCAACCCAAGGTCAAATTTATTAAAGGTCAGGATCCTCTCAATATCACTCGTTGTTTTGTTTTTTTGGCATAAATACTTTATTTGATATTACTGGAGTGTATTTGGAGCCGGAGGTCAATGTCATGCCAAGAATATAGTAAGATCAAAGTCGGTATTTCTTTGCTTTTTAATGCCACCGTTTTTTAGTGTGTGTGTGGTTTTTTTATTAATGAGCACTAATTTGCATGTTCCTATCCTATCCTATCCTATAACTCGGAGCTCGTAGGGGCACAACAAATGATAGTTTAACCAGCGTACTCCATCTTTTCCTGTCCTCAGCAACCCTGATTGTTTCGCTCAGTGTCAAACCAGTCCATTCTCGAATGTTGTACTCCCACCTCTTTTTCGGTCTCCCTCTTCTTCTACTTCCTTGCACTATCCCTTGCAGGTTGGTCTTTGCAAGACCTGATGGTCTGGTGTCGTGGACATACCATCGGAGTTTCCGTTTTTTCACCACTGTGAGCAGGTCATCGTGTTGTCCAATGGCTTGTGTGATGGTCTGTCGGACTTCGTCGTTGGTGATTTGCCGGGCACAGGAAATGCCCAGAAGTCCTCCGCAGCACCTCATCTCCATGCCCTGCATTCTTCGTATTATTATTATTATTATTATTATTATTATTATTATTATTATTATTATTATTATTATTATTATTATTATTATTATTATTATTATTATTATTTCATATAGCGCACGATCAGAAAACCTTTTCGTTCGGATCAACTGCTAACACAAAAGTCGATCTACAAGAACCAACACACACACACACACCCGCGCCCGCACACACACACACACACACACACGCACCCACACACACACACACTCTCTCTCTCTCTCTCTCTGTCACTTTCACTGTCTCTCTGTCACTCTCTTTCTCTCTCTGTCATTTTCTCTCTTTCTCTCTGTCACACACATACACACTCTCTCTCTTTCTCTCTATCTTAACAAATGGGGGTCAAGGTCGACCACGAAAGATAGAGCAGATAAATTTTTTCGCGGTGATGAGTAGAGCGTCTCTTTTTAAATTATATGTGATAATAACCACAGTTTGTGTCTCATCAGTTGTTGTGGTGAAAGTGGAACAGTGATTGTACCAAAATTTCTTCGAAAATGATCGACGTAGGTCAATGGAGAGCCAATATTGGCTGTTTTCATCTGGCTTGTGTAGCAAGAGACTACCTGTAGGTCATCCTGATGTACTTAACTGGGCTTACAATATAAAACACTGTTTTGACATGTTTGGTTTTTCTCATGTTTGGTTGAACGGGGGTGTAGGAAATAAGAAAGCTTTTTTACGTGTTTTCAGACAAAGTACGATAGACTGCTACAAACAGGAATGGTTTAGTAAATTAATGGATAGCGAAATGTTCTCAGTGTATGGTTCCTTTAAATCACTCTTGCAGTGTGAGAAGTACTTAACAGATATTACTATAAATAAGTTCAGAAATATTTTTGTAAAGTTACGTCTAGGCATTTTTGATGTGAATGGAAATAAAAGATAGGCTACAGTGTTGTTCCAAAGACATGCGCTTTCTGTACGTCTGTTAAAAATGAAATGCATTTTTTGTGGTATTGTCCAGCGTATAAGGATATTAGTGAAAAGTACATTTTGAGGCACTTCAATGTTGACGTACCACAATTGATGTTTTTCTTATTACAAAGTGATAGTACGATTATTACAAGAGCTGTAGCGATGTTTACGTACTATGCAATGAAAAAACGTGAAGAATTGTTGAGTTTAAAGTTTAAATATTTTTACTTTTCTTTGAGACAAAGTCTGTCAAATGACGCGTGTTTGTCATATTTGTTTTTGTAACATTTCAAATTGTTGGTGATTGTTTTTTCTTTATTTCTTTTTCTCCATATTTGTTGTGTTATCCCCATGAGTAAAGGCTGGTGGCCTCGCAATAAAGTTTCCTGAGTTCTCTCTTAACAAATCGTGAAAATAAACATTGGATCTCGCCTTGCAAATAACACTGGCTCACCTATCTATACAGTGTGGCCCAAAAGTAGGTTTACAGTTACTAAACTACTTTTTATATGGTTGAAGTTAATATAAAACATTACTCAAGAGTATAAATCTAACTTACATAAACAGCTTTTTCCTTGCTGATTGTAATTTATTTTATTATGTACAGCTAACTTTTTACTTAATGACATTTTTTTATTTATTTCAGGGTTAATAGTTAAAGGTAAAGGTAGTCCCATAGCCTTGTGGCCGTAGGGGAGCGTGATGTTAAAGATCACACTTATCTTGGGCCTGCGTAATGAGGGTGATGCCCATCTCTCCCCCTCGCTGCTTTACCTTCCCCACCCTTAAGAGAGTAGTTACTCAGTCACAGTTGAGTCAGCTGGGGGCGTTGTTATTTGTCGCTTCACATTTTTCGGTCACCCATCCAAGTGCTAACCGCACTGGACGGTGCTTAACTTGCGACACAGTAGCGGGTGATCCAACCACTGCGCTATCCGACACCCCAGGGTTAATGGCGAACAATTTAAATCAAGAGCAAAGGAAATGCTATTAAAGCAGTATTGAAAGTCTGAAAATTTGAAGAATGTTGCAATGTTGAAGGAGGACATTTTGAGCATCTGAGAGATTACATTGTTTATGTTTAGGTTAACAGGTATAACGAATTTCCCGCTGTTCTAGTGTGGAATTTTCAAATAAATAGTCTACGTGATAACTGTAAACCTATTTGTGGGCCACCCTGTATTTGCCACAGTTGCAAGTATGTGGGCACGCGAGCGCCTATAACGCGTCTCCCTTCTATGTATATGTATTATACAGATTAGCGTTTTCCGCCTGTGATATTTGCTATTGGCTTCTGCTTGCAGCGCTTATCTTTCAGAACTAGGCCATCCATACAGCACCCTTCTAGTTCAGTCTAGCTATCAGTTAAGACTTGCTAACAGACTATTCCGTCCATGCTACTTCAGAAAGTTCAGAGCCGTTTGAGTCTACTTGAGTATCGACTAGAAACATACTGCCTGGAGTATTTGTCAGAATCATAATCTTAATTGTCGTCTTTTTGAAAAAAAATTATATTATTGTTCAACCTACAATTTTTTTTAAGGAGTATTCATTTGAGCCTGTCAAGAGATAGAATGGTCAGATTCCAAGTTAACGTACCACTGCTCTTTCAAATGACTTATTTTGTTTTGAGGGGAGAGCAGGTGGAGGGTGAATCGCTATATACAAATTCTCTGGATTTTCTACCAACTGGTTGTTGTATATAATAGATTTTGGGCAGTTACAAAAATATACATGTATATATATATATCTTCTATCCTATCCTGTGACTCGGAGGTCGTAGGGGCACCACATATGCAGATGATCGTTTAACCAGCATACTTCATCTTTCCCTGGCCTCAGCAACCCTGATTGTTTCGCTCCGTGTCAAACCAGTCCATTCTCGAATGTTGCCCTCTCACCTCTTTTTCGGTCTCCTTCTTCCTCTACCTCCTTGCACTGTGCCTTTGTCACGAATATAGGGGGTGTGGGGTAAGCAATTACTCCCCGCGCTGTATCTCCTCCCTTGCTATAGGCCGATGTGCGGTGACATTCGGGGGGGGGGGGGGGGTGGGTAATGCTTTGGAGTGCTAGAGAGTTATAAGGACAGACGAGAGGTAACAGTAGTGGAGAACTTAGACAAGGGAAGCAGGGTGGTTACAGTAAGATATCAACAATTTTATTATAAGGATGTAGGTCAACCGTTGTTGGGTTAAATTACACTGGGTCACGAGTAATAGTCTAAAGAAGTACAGAGTATTCTGGCGTTATTCTGGTTTAGCTACGTAAAGTCAATAGGGGCGAGTATGGACTGGTATCATCAGGTGGCACAAGATAGCTGGTTGACCAAGCGTGGGCAACCAGATAGTTCACGAGTTGTGGTGTGCGCGGAGGGCACACTTAACTTGGGTTTAGTCGGCTGTTGTAGCCGCTGGAGACTGGATGGGCTGGCACTGGTCAAGCAGGCGAGCGTGGGTGGAATGACTCATGTGGGTCACTGGGTTGGGTCGTGTGCAATAGCGTGGCGTGGGCTGTACTGGTCAGCGTCGCTTTGGCTGGGTGAAGCTGAGTCTTCTCGCGTCCCAGTGCCAACCAGATATATGGGTGGCACGCAGCGAGGTTGAGTCCCGCAGGGGCCCGTATAGGAACCGTTCTGCAAATGATTAGTTCTCTGCGTCAGAAGGGCACCCACATTCTGGATGCCGCGCTGTTCAGCGCGCATGCCAGTCAGATTTGAATTTGGAAGCTGGTCAGGTCCGACCAGGACTTTCCAATTGTCCACCTATTATGACTAATGGCTGCCAGGGGCTTTTCCGTTGGAGTGGGAGAATTTAACGGCGGCCGATAATGTATTGGAGTCTCGGCGCCTAAGATGGGGTTATTAACAACAGGGGTGGATATTTACACACTCAGATCAGGGGAAAACAATGGGAGTAAATACATGGGCAATGGCTATTATACACAAGGCTTAAGGGTGGTTAGCAATGCACTTTGGTTTATACAGCAGGGTAATCATGGCATGGGGAATTATACAGGGATATAGATAGGTATATATACATGTATAAATATAAGCATGGCATGTTCATGTACAACAATCAAACTACGGATAATGAGTACATAGAGTAAAATGGTATATCAACTAGCAATTCATCACAACGAGACACAGACACGGACGTAAATCTACAAGACATACGAACATGTGGGGAAATCGACGGGTGATGGGTAGCTAAATGATATGGAATAAATCACCACTCTTACCTTGACCAAGAACGGGTGAAAACACAAGAGTATGGCTGAGCTCAGAGGTCGCGGCGAAGGCTGATGTGTCTCAAGCAGGAGGATGTGTTGTCGTGGGCTTGCGATAGTGGACTGGCGAGGCTATGCCTTAACTTTTCAGAAGTCCGATCGCGAGTCACGTGGGACGGTACTGAGGGGCGGGGCTTAGGTCGCGTGGTCAATGGAGAGTTACAACAGGCAGGGGCCACAGGCTAAGAGTCCGCTCGTGACAGCCTTGCAGGATGGTCTTTGCAAGACCTGATGATCTGGTGACGTGGCCATACTATCGGAGTTTCCGTTTTTTCATATATTGCTTGTTGGTACTTGTATGTGATTGTTAGATTGACAATTATAATATGATGTATTTGGTGTTGTTTTTGTACCTTTGTATCTTGCCAATAAACAGAATTTTAAAAACAAATTATTGGCTATTATTTTTCTTATTGTTGTTGGTACGTTGTGGTGGGGGTGTAAGTGTATTATTTTTTAAAAAAAAGTTTTGTTGTTGTTGCTAGTGGTGTATTATTATTATTATTATTATTATTAATTATAATAATTATTATTATTATTATTATTATTATTATTATTATTATTATTGTTGTTGTTGTTGTTGTTGTTGTTGTTGTTATTATTATTATTATTATTATTATTGCTGTTGTTGTTGTTGTTATTGCTGTTGTTGTTGTTGTTGTTGTTATTGCTGTTTTATATTATTACTAGCTGGCAACCCCGTTTTGTTAAATGCTTCACAATGTTATTTTATTGTCAAAACCTTTTTTTCTGTACACTCATGTCCCAGTTGGCAATATGGCATCTTTACCTATTATTTCCTATCTGCTATCTGTTGACAGACCATCACACAAGCAATTGGACAACACGATGACCTGCTCACAGTGGTGAAAAAACGGAAACTCCGATGGTAAGACCACGTCACCAGATCATCAGGTCTTGCAAAGACCATCCTGCAAGGCACAGTGCAAGGAGGTAGAAGAAGAAGAGGTGGGAGGACAACATTCGAGAATAGACTATTTTGACACTGAGCAAAACAATCAGGGTTGCTGAGGCCAGGGAAAGAGGGAGTACGTTGGTTAAAAGATCATTTGTGGTGCCCCTACGACCTTCGAGTTACGGGATAGGATAGGATAGGATAGGATAGGATAGGATAGGTTAGGATCAGCGACCAAATGATCGGTTACCAATTAATTTGCGACCAAATGAATTCGACCAATTGATTTTCGACATGCGGGGACCTGAGTTCTACAGCTTTTATGCCGTCTGCTTCAAATCTAATCAAGCACACCCCAGCTGTATAGTATATCCGTACCCAAATCGATAATTTAAAATCATTGCTCGCAAAACAGCAACACCCAAATCGAATTACAGCAGCAACAATAATAACTGAATTTGGGACTCGTTTTACATACAGAACTCGTTCCATGCAACAAACGACGGCGACTACAACCACAGGCTGTGAAGTCTTTCTTATCGTCTTTGTAAACTCGTTGGCCTCCTACATACGTATGTAGTATATTGTATAGTATGTAATTGAGGCCTACGAAAGACGAGACTTCACAACCTGTGCTACAAGCACGATGTGGATGCTAGTGGAGTATTTCTAAATACTCCAATCGAGGACAATGACAAGCCAAGGTAACAGCACAGCCACTAACTTGAAGTAAACACTGACCTTGTAGATAAAAATTTGTTAGTCCTTGAAGAATACAAAATGGCAACAATCTCCGGATAAAACTCTTCCAGCGCGGTTTAAAAAAAAAATTAAAAAAAATTTACTGTCAGTCTGTCTAGCGAAGGCAACTACGAACTCCTTGGTTCTGAAATCTCACAAACGCTTCTGTTTCTTGGTTTAAATCCACTGAAAGTCACTAGAGCTCAACGCACTGCAGACGTGTTTGACACGATCCTAACAAAGGCGTTACGTGGTATCTGCCAACCCCAATACTATATTTAATACCGCTGGCGTCTGCTAATACACTGCATCGAAACAATCTCCCTCTGCATATTCTATACAAATCGAATAACATTCACTGGAATCAATTTTCGTTTTCTCAGTCAACATTTATTCACATTCGACGACAGTAGACCCAAATGTGTTCAAAAGGGCCTTTCCAGGCGCTTAAACAAGTCATGTTGAGCCCGGTGGCATGATCTTATATTATCATTAACGTTTAGCAGGCGGATAAGTGTTACTGAAAATAATTGCTTGTTAGCTTGTAAATATCAGCAAACCACTAAAGGGAATTAAAGAGTTCACAGTTTTGATTGTTGTTGTTAATTTGACAAATTTGATTTGGTTGCATTTAAATTTTGAACTGACGACATTATATTGCAAAGGCTGGATTCAAGGTAGTAGTGTTCTTTTTTGGTTGTTGTTTTTGTTTTTTGTTTGTTTATTTGTTTGTTTGTTTGTTTGTTTTTTGTTGTTGTTTTTTTTTTTTTTTTTTTTGGGGGGGGGGGGGGGGGTTGGGAAGGAAGGGAGTTGTGGTTGTTTTCTTTTTCTTTTCTTTTTTTTTAAAAATGATGATGATGATAACCACAACACCAGAATTTATGTATGGTGCCTCTGCTCAAGCTATATATTTTTACACCTACGTAAACACCTTGGAAACCCTTAAACACTGACAGGACTATGTTTTTCTTGCCTGTTAAGTGTAAGCACAGTCAGTAGTATGCTATTAAGCGGAAACTCATGCAACCGAGCTCAAAGTTTTGCCTGCACACTTCGGAAAAATCCCAAAGCAGGGAAACGAAAGTACGCTTCGCCTGAAACGAAAATAGACTCGCTCGTTGAAACAAAGGTAAAAATAGAATCGATGGTTAACCGAATCCTACTCAAAAGGGATACACAATTCGGGTGCCGATATAGCGGTTTCTTTATAGCCCACCTCATAAGCTATGAAATTCATAGTAATAACTAAGGACTACCTCTGCCCCATAGAGGCGTGGCTGTACAGGCGCACAAATAAGATAAGATAAGATAAGATATTACTTTATTAATCCAAAAGCATGGAAATTACATTGTCTGTCAATTAAACATGTCCATTCATTCTTCTTTTACACACACATAAAGACGCATGTTTCTTACAAGTGATAAATAAAAAGAAAAGTATTAAAACAACGGAATTAAAATATTTATACACATTCCTTCAAACACATGGACATATTTTCATAATGCAAATATTATAAATAAGCAGTAAAACGGGTTAACGTAAGAACAGATAAATATGGGTATTTAAAACTTATTAGTGTGTAAACATATAAACTATAATTTATAAAAGGACGGTAAAAACAATAATCGAGTAATGCTCGGTGTGCTATCGTAAGTTGTTGTGCCGATCTACATAAGGGTGGGAAAAAAATGTGGGGTGGGGGGTGGGAGTAGGAGGTGAGGTGGTGGAGGAGGGCGTAAGCATTGAAGAGCTTGTTCATCATTGGTACCTTAAGTCAGCCGTAACAGCAACACACCCACGCACACACACTAACACACGCACGCGCGTACACCATCAAACACAAATAATAATAGCTTAACACATTTTTCTTTTTTTTAAAACGTCACCGTATTTTTACAAAATATTTGGGAGATCGTATGTTTTCTGCAATGGGCATTGTGAACTTGGACAGGTAAAAATGACGTGTATTAACGACGCACAATAATGATATGGAGTCCCCCAAACAAACTGATAATTTCTACTTTTTCTGCTTCTTCTCCTCCTGCTTCTTCTTCTTTTTCTATCCCTCCCTCGCCCCTATCTCTTTCTTCTTCTTCTTCTCTCTCCCCCCCCCCTTCTCTCTCTTCTTATTCTCTCTCCCCCATCTCTTCTTCTTCTTCTCTCTCTCTCTCTCTCTCTCTCTCTCTCTCACTCTCTCGCAATGATAATTGTAAGGTTCATTGAGCTATAAACAGTCACACGTGGCTTTATTTTGTTATTGTTGATTTTCTTCCAATGACACATCAAAATTCCGCTCTACGCGTTTTCGGGAAATCATACATTTCAGTGAAACCAATGAAGACTTCTGAGGCCTTTTGTGACGACACGAGTGTTGACGCACGCTAAATAAACGCTGTGTATATTCACAACTTTCCGGCACCTCTCATAAAAACTCGTGGGTATCGCCATTATAAATTAAAACGAGGTTAGAATGAAACCAAGTTCCGGTATGGCTTGTTTTGCTTTTATCAAAGCTTGATGCGTGACTTTTAAATATGGCAAATTGCCGAAAACGACGATTGTTAGAGCAAGAAAACGAGTGGGATAAGTATAAAAACGGTGGAGGAAGTACATGCTCAGTGAAAAGATGCAAAAAACAATCGTAGAGGCCTGTATTTGTGACGACTTCGGAGGTGCGTCGATCATCGACAGAAAGTGAAACAGGACCCGCTACAAGACCCCTTCGTCCAGGAACCTACCACTTGGTATCTCCAGTCGCAGGATTACACACCTTCACAGTCATACAGACATACATTACACGCAAATAAAACATACTAAATATCCAGCGAATTTTCAAGCAGTGTCTCCTTATTATATTTTGTGATAGTTATATCAATTTGGTGATTTACTGGAAATTAGTGTGAAGAGACAATGAACACTTGAAGTATCAATTTCAGACAATTTAATCAAGTTTGTATTGAAAACATACTGCTATACTGTGTATAGAGAGTCTGCTAATAATGAAATACATTTCTTCTTCTTAAGCCATCAGTTGTATCATTCCAGCTTTATTTTCATATTGTTATATCTTGGTTGTGTTGGCATCTTGTGTCCAGTGTCAAGGGGTCACGGATTAGACAAGGTAGGTAATTGTTTGTTAATTGTTGGGGTTGTGGGTCCGGATAAGGGTTGGGGTAGGGCTAGCTTTCCCATTCTCCTGTATGTGTGTGCGTTGATTAAAAGAGTGTAAATGTTCATCTGGCATTTGTGTTGTTTTTTTTTAGGTTGAGTTATTATCCCTTCATTCGCTGTTGAGAAGAAAGAAAAGTATTTCAAACTAGATGATGATGATGATGATGATGATGATGATGATGATGATGATGATGATGATGATGATGATGATGATGATTGGATTATTATTGCTTAATTACGTAGACGTAGTAGCTATGCCCCTGAGACCGTTTAGGTAGCCGGATTGGCCCATCCCTCGGATGAGAGTATAAACTGCCATCTAGTCAGTGCATGCACACATTCCACCGCATGGACTTTAAAGACCATGACGCTCATGTCCACCCCCGTTGGGGTGCCGGTGGTTTCAGGATAAATAGTATCCCCACTTTCTGGAAATTTAGTGCTTTAAATTTTCTCATTTGCTCTTTCTCATTCCTGCTCTTTTCTATCAATCTGCTATACTATCGTCTTCTTCGCTAGACCAGTCTCCTACCTTTTCTTCCGGGACAAGACTCCTTGTTTGTGTATGGGGTCTGTTGGATCAGCTTGGGAATATTGGACGCTTTCTGCCAGGTGGTCACTAGGGCTTCCTATGATGTTATTATTTAGCAATGTAGGCATTTTATATGTATGTGTTTTGTTGATAATTTATAATGATGTTTGTATTCTATTTTGTTTTTGTAAACGGGGGTTCGATAAGTTGGGGTGAAGCCTCAGCCGTCCCCTGCGTGGGACGTCTTTATTGTAAAGTGACTGGCTGGTGGAGAGCTTTCAGTTTTACCACTAGGGTTGTTTCAGCAGATCTTTTATGCGGATTGGGGGTTGTCCGGTCCTGATTTGGCTCGGAAGAGTCCGCTGGACCTAAAGCAACAATAATGTAATGTAATGTAATGTAATGTAATGTAATGTAATGTAATGTAATGCTCATGTCCCAGACGGGTGAGTGCCGGCTACACAAATACACCCACAGGCTTTACTAAGCCACTTCTCCCCATCTACGGTCACCCAGGATTGTGCTCAGTCGTCTGGTGTTATGCTGGGCATAGCAAATGCCCAGAAGTCTTCTGTAGCACCTCATCACCATGCTTTGTATTCTTCGTTGTAGATCTGTTGTGAGGGTCCATGTTTCGCAAGCGCATGGGAAGATGGAGATGACAAAGGAGCGCAGCAGCGTTACCTTGGAATGTAGACTGATGGTCTTGTCTTTCCAAATGGGTTTGAACCTTGTCAGAGCAGCAGTTGTTTGTGCGATCCTGGAGAGGACTTCTTGTCGGGACCCATTGTCTGATACAATGGCTCCTACATATTTAAAGCTATGCACCGTGTTGATGGACTGGCCTTGGACTTTGATGTCCGTTTTGATGCCATTGGTGTTGTTGGTCATCATTTTGGTCTTCTCTGCACTTATTTCCATTTCAAAGGCTCTGGAGTTGGTGTCAAGCCTCTGTATCAGATGTTCAAGTTCTTGTTCCTCTCCAGCCAATCCATTAATGTCATCCGCAAAACGGAGATTGGAGATTGTGCCTTCGTGATCTGTAAGGGTATCTGACAAAATCAACCAGTTCCCGATGGCGCTGTTGTAGGGGACTGCACTGGTAGCCCTGTAATACAGGCTTTTGATGACTTCAGTAATGTTAGTCCTTATAGGATGGCCTTTGCAAGGCATGATGCTCTGGTGACATGGCCATACCATCGGAGTTTCCGTTTCTTTTCACCAATGTGAGCAGGTCATCGTGTTGTCCAATGGCTTGTGTGATGGCCTGTCGGACTTCGTCATCACACACACTGACCCGTCTCACATAGGATCAAATACAAGCTCAACATTCTCACATACAAATGCCTCAGCAAACTTGCTCCTTCCTATCTATCTATCTATCTATCTATCTATCTATCTATCTATCTATCTATCTATCTATCTATCTATCTATCTATCTATCTATCTATCTATCTATCTATCTATCTATCTATCTATCTATCTATCTATCTATCTATCTATCTATCTATCTATCTATCTATCTATCTATCTATCTATCTATCTATCTATCTATCTATCTATCTATCTATCTATCTATCTATCTATCTATCTATCTATCTATCTATCTATCTATCTATCTATCTATCTATCTATCTATCTATCTATCTATCTATCTATCTATCTATCTATCTATCTATCTATCTATCTATCTATCTATCTATCTATCTATCTATCTATCTATCTATCTATCTATCTATCTATCTATCTATCTATCTATCTATCTATCTATCTATCTATCTATCTATCTATCTATCTATCTATCTATCTATCTATCTATCTATCTATCTATATCCCTCACTCTATCAATCTTCCCGACCACTCCCTCCTCAAACGACAACCTCAAACTCAACATACCTCATACAAAACTTAAAACTGCAGGCCAAAGCTCCTTTTCTTTCAAGCCCCCACCAACTGGAACTCTCTACCTCTCCCACTCCATCAACAACAGTCTTTAAAAGCATTTAAAAGCATCTGGCCTAAACACCTTTATTTTCCCTAAATAATCCTTAGACTACAGCCCCCCCCCCCCACTCCCTCATACACCACATGCCCTTACCCCTCCCCAACCCGTCTGTCGCGTCACCCGAGTGGGTTCCGCGACGCTCAGCTCAAAGCAACGAGTGGTAGGATAGAAACTCAAACAAAAGAATCTAACACAAAATGCCAGATGAACAATCACACTCTTTTATTCAACAATGACACACACACTCACAGGATAATGGGATACTAAACCACCCTCAACCCCTATCAAGACCCCCAACCCAGTATTTACTAAACAATTACCTCCCTTGTCTAACTGAAAACCCCAGAACTATATACAAACAGAACGCCCACAACAATATGCAAAAATAGTAATCAATTAAATTCAGGTAAATACAATTCCAGGCTGAATTCACAATCAGAAAATCTTAAGATTCAATCGCATTGACTAAGCTAGCTTTAAAGTTCAGAATTACCGTTCGTAACCTATCTATTAACTGAGCTCAGAGTAAACTAAAGCAGTTAATCACAGTTACACACAGATAAAGGAAGTGATTTACACTGGGTAACGAAGATATATGTTTAGGTGTGTGGAGTGCGAATCTGTATGTGTGTGGGTGCGGTGTAGCTAAGATCCTGTAGCCCCGATGGAAGGCTCGTCCGAAGCAACGGGCAGGTCTAGGCGATGATGGAGGGCCACACCCAATGGCGGCGCCAGCAACCAAAGAGAGAGGTGGCGGTGGTGGCGGCGGCGAGGCCAGGCAACTTCCACACCTCCCAGCTGCAAAGGCAGAGGCCTCAGAGCTGATGTGCAATCGGCACAGTAGTACAGCAGCGACACGTAGGACTCGTAGAATTATACCAGTGGTAGTAGCATAACAGTACAGTATGAAGAGGGAGTAGGAGGCACTATGGTCTAATGGTAGTGCTTCGGCTTGCGGATCGGATGGTCCCGGGTTCGAGCCCTGGCCGGGCCATTGTGTTGTGTCCCTGGGAAAGACACTTTACTCCTGTTTTCCTACTCCTTCGGATGAGAGTATAAACCGAGGTCTAGTCTGTGTCGCATACATTCCATCATAACGGACTTTAAAGATCCTGACGCTCATGTCCTAGACGGGTGAGTGCCGGTGACAAGAAAACACCCAGCATGCACCTAGGTCCTTCTCCCCCATCCCTGGCTGCCCAGGATTGTGCTCAGTTGTCCAGGCGTCAGACCATGTGCCCAAAGGCTGCGGGTGGGTGTCTTGGGCAGCTTGAGTTAGATCCTGTATCGGCCAGCGCCTTGAGCAGCTCTTGAGCTGGAAAAGTGCTATATAAGAACGATTAAATAAATAAATAAACAGTAGTGGTAGCAGTAGGACAAAACAGAAGATAACAGCCCAGTCTGTGGAACAAATAAAGAGTCTCACTAGTTCGTCCACAAAAACTTAAACACTTTATAACAGGAATCGCCTTCCGCCGTCCGCCATCTTGACCTGTTTATACATGCATCTCAATAACACAATGCACTTCTTAATTCTATAATAATTTATCTCTTTCATGACACATAGCCGTTTATATAAATATACATAATTATTACAACTGCACTTCCAGTCACACAATCCCGATTCATCTCATCCACACTTCCCTCTTCATCACCCCTCTCTACGTTATAGTACATTATCTCCCTTCATTCACAATTATCTGTATCATGCTATAATACAAACACGCTTTCCTCATATTCATCCCCTTCTTCACCCCTCTCCAACACAGTACATTGTCTCCCTTCCTTCACATTCATCACCCCTCTCTCTCTCTCTTTAACATGCATACTTCATTGTCACCCTTTAACCCCGGTTTGGCAACAACAGCAACGACATTATTCATACACATTATTCAACCAAGAAAATCATATGAAAATCATATAAAAATCAACAAACTACTATTCATCAAAATATATCCCTTTCCCCCCTCATTCACCATCATTCATTCACGTATGCAGACTCGGAATGCACCGCCACTAAGGAAAAGAATTACAGGGTTTACACTCACCTTTTAAGTTCTCGGCCTGTGATACAACAGATGCACGTACATACACAACACCACACAGTACACCACAGTACAGTACACACTGGTTAGATAGTTGAGAGTATCAAGTTCGTTTCTGGCTAATGCTTAGCTATGCACTGGAACATCTCAATACTGCTGAAGTACTTGAGCTTTGGCAGGTGCCCAATCGAGGGCCACACAGCCTTAAGACAGAACCCTACACCTATTACCTCCCAATAGATGGCGGTTACAGTCCTCCCACTACAGGCTTAGACATTCTTGTCCTGACAAGGGTGCAAGACCTTGGGTGGTTCGAAACACAACGAACAATCTACCCTTACAGAAGAACTTTTCTAACCTGACACACAGTCACAAAGTTACTTCTGTCCAAAAAGACTGACTGCTTGCAAAAGCAACCAAAATGACTCTGCCAACTAAATCACATACCAGCACACATGACAGCATCGAGTCGAGCTCAGTAACCCAGTTTCTCCCATTATGCATTATGCTCTTTGCGTTAAACACCTGAAACCCACACTTATTTATCTTTCATACACAGTAAAAGAAACTGCCGAATCGTCTATGTGCACTGTATCACTAGAGATGTGCAACTCTGCACAATATGTAGCTATCTCTAGTACGTGCTGAAAACTCGTGTCGTCACACCGTCTCATCCGCAAGCCTAAATCAGAGCAGGTGTAAAAGGCCATGGATATAATCATTATTTGAAATGTCCTCATGCTTAGTTTCGAGCGCAGTGTCTCCGTTTATGTTGTTGCCTTTTCATTTATGTAATTTGTGCGCCAGTGTTTATCAGTGTGCTTGAATTGTTAATGCGAAAGAATGTGTATGAGTGCGCCTTGAGTCGCCTTGTTGGGAAATATGTGCGTGTTGTAAGTCCTCGTATGATGATGATGATGATGATGATGATGATGATGATGATGTTGATAAAGGAACCGTTCGCGTTACATAGGATATTATTTTTTTTGTACATGCGTAAGTGAGTCGTCCTTCTGTGACGGTCCTGTAAGGTAGTGTGCAGTCGTCCTGGAGCTGATGTCCTCGGACACACACACACACACACACACAACTTATGTAAAACAATCTAATTAAAGTTATGAATGTAAAACTCTTGCTAAGTTGCTAATTAACTAATTTTAATGTGCTGTAAAAGATGGTTTCTAAAAGGATGTGTATTTAGTGACTGCACTGCGGAGAACTTCTGGAAAGTTATTCCATAAAGTGGAATCTGAATATGACGGACTGGTTTTAAACAGATCAATTCTTGAAAATGGGGTATTTAGTTTGGTAGAAAATCTGGCAGTTTTCCTTAAAAAAAAAAGAGAAGAAAGATAGGAGGGTGTATTTATTTCCTTAATTTTTGTTCTTCCTTTGTTTTTGTTTTGTCTGTTACGTTGAAACGCGAATGATAATATGGCTGAAGCGTGTACGATAGATCTAATCGTTTCGATTTGCAAAGTATTCGATAATGGAGTTTATTTACCTTTGATTTGAGTTTGCATTGTTGTTAGGAGAGGCTTTGTATAACGTTGATAATTTGCGTTAGTCGATATTATTTGAGAATCTTCTGGATCTGCGTGTTTACTCTTGATAGAAATTTCCGGATGGATATCGAAGGTCGTGAATGTTCCCGGAAGTAGAGAAAATGTGTAATGACGTAAGCCAGTGATGACGATCTTTAGTTCGATTGGTGGCAGTACGTCATTTCTACCATGTACCATATTGTTCCAGAAAAGAGAGAGGTTATTTAATCGTGAGCCGAGTCGCTGTTGGGAGAGAGTAAAGTTGTTGATAGTGATTTGGAGAGTTGCTGTGAAAGTTGTTGAGTTGAATTGAGAATTGTATGCAGTGGTTGATGTGTGCTGAATAAAAGTGGAAAACTTCATACGTCGACTTTGTGAATTGTATGCTGTTTGGACGGGCTGTGTGAATAAACGAATCTGAGTTACACAACTATCAGGAATTCAAGCATCGGGGCTGAATCAGATACTGATAGAAAACACCAACATCGAACAGAGTGTAACATTGTCCATATGACTAAATGGAAGGTAATGATTTTTGAAGAACATAAAAACGTCAAAGAGCAGTTTATATGTATTGTTTTTATTCAAGCGCTAATGAATAATGCATAATTACACAATTTCACAACATTGGAAGATTTTAGTACACAGAGGAGTAAAAAATAGAAAAAGAAGAAGAGATGATGAGGATGAAGAAGAAGAAGAAGAAGAAGAAGAAGAAGAAGAAGAAGAAGAAGAAGAAGAAGAAGATGATGATGATGATGATGATGGTGGTGATGATGATGATGATGATGATGATGATGATGATGATGATGATGATGATGATGATTTTATTGTCGATGAAACAACACATTTTTGGTGAGAGGAACAAACGATAGAATATAAAATAAAATAACTAACTAAAAAGAAGAAGAAGCAGAAGTAGTAGTAGTGGTAGTAGTAGTAGTAGTAGTAGTAGTAGTAGTAGTAGTAGTAGTAGTAGTAGTAGGAGTAGTAGTAGTAGTAGTAGTTCCACATTTTGAATATACATCGATACACAAAATACAAAATACACATTCCCTGGTTATCACAAATGTTAAAAATTTATATGTAGTAGCAGCCGCAGTAGTAGTAGTAGTAGTAGTTCCACAATTTGAATATACATCGATACACGAAATACAAGATACCTTAACCCATTGCTGTGTATTACCGTGAGAGTATGATATGCGATTATAGTCACTGAAAAATGTCCCTGGAGACACGTAAGGAAACTTTGTTAACTCATACAGCATGGCTGAGATTACACGAACCCTTCAACATCTTGACAGAAGGAGATTAAGGGTTCAGCTAGTCTCAGCTAGGCTGTAGGTCGCTTTCTGACACTAGTCTGGTTTACAATGTATTATAAGGAATAAAATATTTCCAGAGACAAAAACCAACACATTGAAAAAGAAAGGTTGATTTTTATTTTTGTCTCATTTATTATATTTTACCAATTTATTTGGTAAACTGATACTTTTATTGTTTGTTGTAGTTTCCAGGGAGGGGGATTTGGGACAACATATTTGTCACTTAAACGGGTGAAATTTGGGTCGCTCTTTTAGGATTAAGTGAGTTAAAATCCAAACAACCATTGTAAAGAAAAACAACCAGATGAACTAAAGAAATGTTAACTAGGACAAGTCCAGACAAAAAAAATTAATATTTTGGAGCTAAGCTCGTTTTCGGGCAGACAATCCATCATCACGTAAAACAGGCACGTGTTGGGAACAGCAATGTGCATTATCCTGCGTAATCGTTGTAATGGTCCACCGTTCTAGTGATCATTACGAACAACACGATCATTCCAATCCAGAATACGGCGCCAAAGAAGACCGAGAGTCCGAAAAAGATCCAGGAAACTGTCAAGGTATGGTGAGCATGGGCCCACTTTCTGTCCAGCACGTGAAGTCGCGCCTGTATACAAGAAAGAGGTCAATACCATTTGTCATCAACTGTACAGGTTTACACACACTAATTAGAGAACAAACAACCCTACTGCCTGTAGTTACTGTACAGGATAAGTTTTGAAATAAGCAATATTAGCGATATTATTAATAGAAGCAAAATAATAATTAAACTAAATGAAATATGAGAGTGGCCCTTCAATTATTTTGAGTAGTATATTTGAAGCTATGCACTGTGTTGAGGGATTGGCCTTGGACTTTGATGTCCGTGTTGATGCCATTGGTGTTGTTGGTCATCATTTTGGTCTTCTCTGCACTTATTTCCATTCCATAAGCTCTGGAGGTGGTGTCAAGACGTAGGACCACCTCAGTATTTACTCAGTAGTCACATAAAATACCAAACAACAATAACGATGATGATGACGACGACGACTATGATGATAATGACGATGACGACTATAATGATGTTGACGACGACGATGGGGATGATGACGACAACGATGATGGCGACAATTATGACGATGACGACAATTATATGTATTATGCTATTTGTTTTAAAAGTTTTTTTTTTCCTCTGTTGCTCCTTTCTTATTGGCTGAGAGGCAGTTTTCTGTATGAATTCTCCATTGTGTGTAATAAAGAGTGATTGACTTGTCGTGACTTGATAATGATCATAATGAGGACGGTGATGACGACGACGATAATGATGATTACGAAATGCTTACCTTCCAGGCGATAAGCAAGGCAATCGGCCCGAAGGGGGTGACCAGGCAGAATATGGAGCTGAGAATGGAGCACACAAGAGCAACTTGGGTCTGAGGCTCCTTCTGATGCACGTCCAGCACCGTCATCTAGTGATAGAAAGCATTATTATCAGCATAATCTCCCCTCTCTCGCTTCGCTTCTCTTTCCTGTCGCATCTCTCTCATATTACCCATTGATAGCCCCCACACCTTCCCCCTCCTCCGCTTAAGAGTGGCATTGTTTTGTCGTTACAATGTTTAACAACTGTGAATTTTTAATAATCTAAAATTCACTTAATTTGTGAGCAGACTTTAAATGAATGGATTGAATTGGATAAAATACGCCACAACTATGACGACGACGATGATGAGGATGATGATGACGAGGATGATGATGAAGACGATAATGATGAAGACGACGATAATTATATAAGAAGAGAGAGAGAGAGAGAGAGAGAGAGAGAGAGAGAGAGAGAGAGAGAGAGAGAGAGAGAGAGAGAGAGAGAGAGAGAGAGAGAGAGACTGAAAAGACAGAAAGAGAGTCACTGTTCTCTCCCTCCCTCTAGCAATTTCGCGAGAGAGAGAGAGAGAGAGAGAGAGAGAGAGAGAGAGAGAGAGAAGGGGGGGCAAGGGGGGCGGGGGGGGGGGGGAGACTGGAGAGTGTACGATGTCAAAGTGTAAATCTATTCATCAGCAAAGCTATGAGAAGGAAGATCGGTACTCGGTGTGAAGCGAGTGACAGAGGCAATTGCGAGAATGAAGAACAACGCTATGGAATGGGAGGTAATAACTCATAGCGCTACGTTGAAGGTGGCGACGTTGTTCTTGTTGTCGCGGGGCGAATTTTGTTTAATTGGTGTTGTTCACAATACTTGTAGTCTGTTAAAAAAATGACTAAAGCTCAGTCAGGACTTCATACTGTGTGTATTAAAGTTTGAGGTGAATCATTTCGCAAGATTTAACGAATGTTAGACCTGTTATACCAGAACGGCTCAGTGCATGGGTCCATCTTCCTATCATTTTTCATGTTTGTTGTGCTACTGTGCTTGCCTTGAACTACAGGGCATTCCGTACACGTTGGGAAGATCCGCGATGGCGCAGCAGTAGATACCCACACTGTCTTTGTATTATAAATAGAAAGGGACCAACTGACTAGTCTATCGCTTTGGCGAAACGAAGGCGCCGCACTGTGGGACTAATTATAATATATAATATAATAACATTGTTAAATCCAATCCTTGTCATTGCAGTATGCGGCAATCACAACATTGTTGATACATGTTAAAAGCATTACCTAACAATTAGTAGGTGGTAGATGACCTGGTATCTAACAAAAATGAAAATGGATATGGGAGTTAACCGCAGCCTTTTTACATTTTTTAGTTGGCATGAGTTATGTTTCTTGGCTATTACTCTCGCTCTATAATTTGTTTTGGCGACAAGAAACTAGCTATTTTTGTTTTGCTTACATGAAAATATTTGTTATTTTTAAGAGTAGAAATGGCGCAGTATGTTAATTATAATACATTGTTTTTACGATAGTTTTGTTGACATTTTTGGCACGCTTTAGAGACTTCCTTTTCTCTCCCTCATGGTGATTGTGAAATAATTTGCAGTTTCGTCCATGCTCACAAAAAGGTTATTTGGGTGTTTTTTGTTTTGTTTTTTATTGAGATATGTTGTATAATTTGCTTTTTTTAGTTTAAGGTACCAGATATGGAAAAATAACAGTTTTGATTGTGTATTTGTATTTCTGCATAATTTGATGTTGAAAATGTTGATAACAAGCTATATGCTGTGTTCAGAATCTAGTTGTCATGTGTTGTAACTGATGCTAGATTTTGGTTGCATTTGCAGATTTCGACTAAGCAGCAGGTTTTGTTTTGGGGTTGTTTTGTTTTTTTAGAGAGTTATTTTTCTTAGTTGCAAGTTTTGTTAGGGGATTTTGTTGTTAGTTTGTAAGTAGTTTCATTTTGTGGTTTAGGCTTAGTTTTGGCTTAATTTGTTTGAATTATTGTGGTATTTTTGGGGAAACAGAAAATAAAGATAGAAATAGAATAGAAACAGAAGTTATTTTAGTGGTTTATGGTTATGTTAATATTGTTTACTTTAATATAAGAAATCCCAGAGTACCACTACCTTGCCCCTTCTCGACGACATATAAATTAAATAAATATCAATAAAAGCTGTTGAAATTCATATCCTATTCTTTATTTATTTTTGTTTTGTAAATGATTTTTCTCTTCTTTTGTTGTATGGAGAGTTGTGGGTGTGTGGTCTTTCCTGTCTGAATAAATTACCCCCGTTGGGGTGCCGGGGGTTTCAGTATAAATAGTATCCCCACTTTCTGGAAATTTAGTGCTTTAAATTCCCACTGTCACTGTCTTTCTCATTTGCTCTTTCTCATTCCTGCTCTGTTCTATCAATCTGCTATACTATCTTCTTCTTCGCTAGACCAGTCATCTACCTTTTTTTCTTGAAAACTCTTCCAAGACAAGACTCCTTATTCGAGTATGAGGTCTGTTGGATCAGCTTGGGAATATTGGACACTTTCTGCCAGGTGGTCACTAAGGCTTCCTATGATGTTATTATTTAGCAATGTAGGCATTTTATATTTATGTGTTTTGTTGATAATTTATAATGATGTTTATATTCTATTTTGTTTTTGTAAACGGGGGTTCGATAAATTAGAGTACAGCCTCAGCGTCCACTGCGTGGGATGTCTTTATTGTAAAGTGACTGGCTGGTGGAGAGCTTTCAGTTTTACCACTATGGTTGTTTCGGCAGATCTTTTATGCGGATCAGGGGTTGTCCGGTCCTGATTTGGCTGGAAGAGTCCGCTGGACCTAAAGCAATAATCATGTAATGTAATGTCTAAATAAATTTAAAATCCTTATAACCCATCCCTCGGTTACAGTATATCGTACCAGTCAACGTTGTTCATCTTGGAAGTTCAAAAGCTTACGGTAGATCTGGTATTATTTTATTGATATAATGATTTGAATATATAGCCACATTCGTAGGTTTATACCACACATGATTATTTATTCGCTTTTATAGATATAGCGCTTTTCCAGCTCAAAAGCTGCTCAAGGCAAATAAATATAATAGCAAACAAGCCAATAAACTCATAACTTGGTTTGAAGGGTAGCTTTATTGGTGTGTTCGATAGGTGTAAGAATGTTTCAGGGCCAAGTAGTTATTAATTGAAAAAATACCTATACCATAAAAAGTGTTTTCTGTATGCAAGGTCAATTACTTTAAGTTGGGCAACACTCACTGTGAATGTCAAACGGATCTCTTGATGGGGCATGTTCAAAGTGGGTCCCCCTTTAAAGTTACAAGGCTGCAGAGTGCCTTTAAAGTTACAAGGGTGCAGAGTCCCTTTAAAGTTACAAGGTTGCAGAGTCCCTTTAAAGTTACAAGGGTGCAGAGTGCCTTTAAAGTTACAAGGCTGCAGAGTGCATTTAAAGTTACAAGGCTGCGGAGTGCCTTTAAAGTTACAAGGCTGCAGAGTACCTTTAAAGTTACAAGGCGGCAGAGTGCCTTTAAAGTTACAAGGCTGCAGAGTCCCTTTAAAGTTACAAGGGTGCAGAGTCCCTTTAAAGTTACAAGGGTGCAGAGTGCCTTTAAAGTTACAAGGCTGCAGAGTGCCTTTAAAGTTACAAGGCTGCAGAGTCCCTTTAACGTTACAAGGCTGCAGAGTCCCTTTAAAGTTACAAGGCTGCAGAGTCCCTTTAAATTTACAAGGGCGAAAAATCGCTTTAAGGATGTTCTGCCTATTAAAACTGTTGAATACAAGTGCAGCATAAGTGTTTGAAAATCCTACTTACCACCACTGGCCCTGACCGGTCGCTGGCGGAGGCAGGAGTAGGACCACCCCCATAGTAAGGCTCTTGTCCATATCCTGGAAACTGCGGATTGGTGAAGGAGGTATTTCCACCGCCGTTTTCTGTCATACAAGCATAAAGGTTCATCATCGCCTAAATCGTCGACCTCTAGTGTTATAATTACGTTTATCAAAGGGAAAGAAAGAAAAGGACGAAACAAGATGGCAAGCCATTCAAATATATTTCCAAGCACTTACACACCGTTGAAACATACGCTTTTTAAACGTGTTACTTTTTGTGTGGCGGCGTTGTGGCTCAGCGTTTTCCAAGAGAAGCAAAATGACAACATGGGATGATGGATAACGATCTAAACTATCTATTAGCAACATAATGTTTAAAGATTAGTTCAGCCCAATTTGAGAAACAGCGCAATACATGGTTAGAAAATGATACAAGAACATGAACCTTGAACGTTTGAGAAAATGCAACAATGACTTATTGTTAAAAAATGATGAGCAGTATTTAAAGTAAGCTTATTTGCAAAGTAAAAATATTTAAATTAGGCTAAGTAATTCTTGAAATAAGGCAAGACAAATGTTTTGAACAATAAAGTGGAAATTAGGAGCGACGGAACGACCAACAAACCTAAACCTGGGCTGCTACTGAACGACTGAATATGAGTTGAAGTACCTGTATACCCAAAATCAAAACAACTCGTTTCAGCCGTTTTTGAGATAATCAGCAAGACGTGTTTAGCAATAAAATGGCTCCAACAGCCACAAACATTGCCGCAGAGCAACTACGAGGCTTGCCACTAATGTAGACAATGTTCCTATACACATATGAGGCTTGCCACTAATGTAGACAATGTTCCTATACACATATGAGGCTTGCCACTAATGTAGACAATGTTCCTATACACATATGAGGCTTGCCACTAATGTAGACAATGTTCCTATGAAGCTTGGTCAAAATCCGTGCTGTGGTTCGTGATATACGGCGTTTCCCGGACCTACCAACCGACAGACAGACTGACTTTTAAGTCTGGGTTGAATGTGTAGTATTTAAGGAAGCGAAAGCTGTAAAACTGTAGCTGTCATAGTAAAAAGATAAGTCTTGGAATACAAAATGAAATAAAGAAAAAGAAAACAGAAGAAAAAGAGGAAAAAGGTAAAAGATGGCTATAAATAATTAAAGATGGAGGGAAAAGAAGGAAAGAAATAAAAAAAAAAAACAGAACAATGAAAGTAATATGCTAGAACATGGATAAAGAACATTATACATTAGAAAGAGAGAAAGAAAGAAAGAAAGAAAGAAAGAAAGAAAGAAAGAAAGAAAGAAAGACAGAAAGACAGAAAGAACGGAAAGAAAATAAAAGAATGGAGGAAGAAAAAAATAAAGAAAAGCAACATGTTTCCAACCTTCACAATATGACGGCATTTCTTGCGCAACAAATCCCCTGTTATCCGCCATTCTGGTCCCTGCATAAGGATTTCAAATATCCTGTTTAATTCAAAGCATTTAGAGCTTGTTCTCATTTTTATAAATTTGGGATTTTTGTTTAAAAATCATAACTGGTAATAGTTAACCACCTTGTCAGATTAAAATAACACGGTTACGGTGTTGGTTTTTTAACTGCTGGCGAAAACAAAATATGCGAAAATACAGGTACGCGTATAGAGAGAATCTTTCAATCTAGCGTGTTTTACGTTCTTCAAACATATTTAGCCTTAGGCTACCATATATGAACAGAAATATTTCCAGTCAAGTGAAGTCACGTCAAATACTTTTAAGGCCAACGTTGATATTGACGAGCTCGCAGCATCAAGTCTCTATTTTAAATAAAAACTTACTTCAAAACGGTGGTTTGAAAATTGAGTATCGACGAAACAGAACGTTTAGGCTGCAAGCTGTCACAGTAAGCAAGTGAAGACATGTAAAAACCTACAGACTGCGTCTCGTCCCTACAATCAATCTTTCAAAACACCACGGTTGACCTGATTTATCAAAATCAGCCTTAACTACCACTTTTCTAATGTTTGTATTATTTTCAGTAGTAGTAGTAGTAGTAGTAGTAGTAGTAGTAGTAGTAGTAGTAGTAGTAGTAGTAGTAGTAGTATTTCTTGACACTAGAGCAATTTACAATGCTAGAGATGATAAGGTAATAGTGTTAGCCTCCGGAACTGGAAAAAAATACGAAGGTCAAAAAAATTGCAACATTTTGTTCCCTGTTATTATTTGTTAGTACACACGTTGTCTAAAAACATATCCAAAGTATAAATTGAAATGCCTTTTCTGCAATGGTAAATTTGAAGTCTAAAAGTTCTGTATCAATAATTAGTACCATCTGTATAACAGTCCGACAGACCATCACACAAGCCATTGGACAACACGATGACCTGCTCACAGTGGTGAAGAAATGGAAACTCCGATGGTATGGCCACGTCACCAGATCATCAGGCCTTGCAAAGACCATCCTGCAAGGCACAGTGCAAGGAGGCAGAAAAGAGGGAGACCGAAAAAGAGGTGGGAGGACAACATTCGAGAATGGACTGGTTTGACACTGAGCGAAACCATCAGGGTTGCTGAGGACAGGGAAAGAGGGAGTACGCTGGTTAAACAATAATCTAGGGTGCCCCTACGACCTCCGAGTTACGGGATAGGATAGGATAGGATAGTATAACAAGTCATTCATTGACGATCGTGACTGTGCATTCTGAAGGAGAATACAAGTTTGTTTACACGAACCTTTATAAAACTCTTTTTTCCTTATTAGTAACAAATCCAAAAATCCCGTCAACCATCTTACAACCTGAATGAAAAAGCAATTTAGCAATATTTAGGAGTGGAGGGAATTCATTGTTTCCAGAATGTAAGATACATTTATATTTTCAGACTTATCGGGGAACTTTACAATAGTGGGGAATGAGAACAAGCCAAATGTCGGTCTGTCGGTCGGTCTGTCCGTCGGTCCGTTGTTCGCCATCTCAAGAACCGCCGAATGAAGTTTGACTAATTTTCATTGAAACATTACTCGGGTTAGTGGCCGACTCCGTGCAATCAAAATTGCTCTGTCACAAAGGCCAAGGTCGTTGGATTAACTTTGTTACTAAACAAGATTTGCTCTATATCTGTTGATTTATGGTATAATAAGCCTACTGGTAATTCAACTCATGGCCAATCATTTTATAGAAATCTGATTGTTGGTCAGTCGGTAATCGGTGAATCGGTTGGTCCGAGGCTCCCAATTTTATATTTGTTGTTGTTGTTATTGTTTTGTGGTTCGATTTCCAGAATGATTGGACCGTTTTTATTATTTTTATTTTGCAAATACTTTACATCCTATCCTATCCTATCCTGTCCGGTAACCCGGAGGTCGTAGGGGCACCACAGATGATCGTTTAACCAGCATACTCCATATTTCTTTGTCCTCAGCAACCCTGATAAGTTCGCTCAGTGTCAAACCAGTCCATTCTCGAATGTTGTCCTCCCACCTCTTTTTCGATCTCCCTCTTCTTCTACCTCCTTGCACTGTGCTTTGCAGAATAGTCTTTGCAAGGCCTGATGATCTGGTGACGTGGCCATACCATCGGAGTTTCCGTTTCTTCACCACTGTGAGCAGGTCGTCGTGTTGTCCAATGGCTTGTGTGATGGTCTGTCGGACTTCGTCGTTGGTGATGTGCTGGGTATAGGAAATGCCCAGAAGTCTTCTGTAGCACCTCATCTCCATGCTTTGTATTCTTCGTTGGAGGTCTGCTATGAGGGTCCATGCTTCGCAAGCATATAGGAAGATGGAGGTGACAAGGGAGCGCAGCAGTCTTACTTAAATACTTTGCATAGTTCCTCGCTACAGCGTGCAGCAGGGACTCGCCGAGTACCTACTAGTGAGAGTCAAACGCAATCCTTGGCCAATCTCAGGTATGCAGTTTGTGCTATTGCTCTTAACAAGGCTCATTCATGTACAACCTTATGCATACAATGCAATCAAAACCACTGTTGCCATTCATTAATATACGGCGTACGTGTAACTCTATGTATTTATAGTAAAACTAGTATACACAAGTGATTTCAAATGACCTCTAATTAGGTTCAGCGCTCAGAATGCCGTGATGCCGTCTTCATTTCTTATTTTCGCGATCCCAACAACCAGATCCTGTCTCATGTGGCAGGACTAAAACTGCCACCAAACACGCCTGCCACGTTTTGCACACAGATTTGAACACCCCTATGTACGCTCACTGGTAAAAACGCTGTACTCACGATATAAGAGGTACTTTATGTGAAAATGTCGACCTATTTTCCAGTTTAATAATGCCCCAAAACGACAACTGTATATTTTAACTCATTCGATCATTTCAGGGTTTGATTAACGTATTCTTCATCGAGATGATAAGACGTATTCGCGCAATCACAACCATTTGCGCCACATACATACATACATACATACATACATACATACATACATACATACATACATACATACACACATAAAAAAAAAACTAATTATATTAACTGAGTCACTCGAAAATCAATCAAAGCTTTTGCTAATGTAACGCTGACATCAAAGCTTTTATCAATAAAATCCATAATATTAACATCAGTTGGCAAAAATGGACGAGTATTATTGCATTGAAGTAATACAAGTACATAAATTGAAGTAATAAATTTCAGGTCTTAAAATGGTAGGATCGCCAGCGACTTGTGGATGATTTTGAAAGATCGGGTAATAGTGCAGGGTTGGGAGAAGCTATTCTACTCCTAAGCTATTTTCGAATGACATATAAGACGAGTGCAGTGTATGTTGCACCAGGACACGAAATGGAAAGAAAGGCCACTGCTGTGGGGCTAGTTACAACCCGTTCACGGTTGAGCTTCTCACTGGAACCCTCTCTCACAGAGTATCTGTAAACGTTGAGTCAGCTAATCAACACACAGAGGATCTGTAGATGTTGTCAGCTAATCAACACATAGAGGATCTGTAGATGTTGAGTCAGCTAATCAACACACAGAGGATCTGTAGATGTTGAGTCCGATAAAGCAAACCACACAGAGTATAATTATGTAGACATTCTCTTCTTTATTTTTGTATCGGTTCTTGGTATTCATATTATCTGTTGTTTTACATGGCCATGTTTTACTGTAATTATTTAACCATTTGATAAGTGTATACGTGTTCTGTGTGCGTATGTGTGTGTGTGTGCGTGTGTGTTTCGTTGAGTGCATATTTACGAGGTATGTACGAGTTAAAAAATAGTCGATTTGCTGTCTTTTCATTTAGTAGCCAATATGTTATTGTTATTGTTTGCAGTTAGACGCTAATGTCTTTTTGATGTTTATGTTGTATTAATATAGTGCCGTTCTTGCTGTTTTATACATATATTGTGTATCCCTATCCCCATTAATTTTATCCCTTGTCTGGCTATACGGCCCACCCCTGGGCTAGGAGCCTAATTTAATAATATTGACTGTTGTATTGCTTGTTTAATAAAAGGACAAAGTTCCACAGTTCCAAAGTTCCTCAGTGTGATGCCAGTCCATTTCGAATGTTGTCCTCCCACCTCTTTTTCTGTTTCCATCTTCTTCTGTTTCCTTGCACCGTGCCTTGCAGGAGGGTCTTTGCAAGTCCTGATGATCTGGTGACGTGGCCATACCAGCCGAGTTTCTGTTTCTTCATCACTGTGAGCAGGTCATCGTGTTGTCCAATGGCTTGTGTGATGGTCTGTCCGACTTCGTCGTTGGTGATGTGCTGGGTATAGGAAATGCCCAGAAGTCTTCTGTAGTACCTCATCTCCATGCTTTGTATTCTTTGTTGTAGATCTGCTGTGAGGGTCCATGTTTCGCAAGCACATAGGAAGATGGAGATGACAAGGGAGCGCAGCAGCCTTACTTTGGATGGTCCTGTCTTTCCAAATGGGCTTCATCCTTGTCAGTGCAGCAGTTGTTTGTGCGACATGACCATCAGTCTACATTCCAAGGTAAGGTTGCTGCGCTCTCTTGTCATATCCATCTTCCCTATACGCTTGGGAAACATGGACCCTCACAGCAGATCTACAACGAAGAATACAAAGCATGGAGATGAGGTGCTACAGAAGACTTCCCTTTACCCAGCACATCGCCAACAACGAAGTCCGACAGACCATCACAGAAGCCATTGGACAACACGATGACCTGCTCACAGTGGTGAAGAAACGGAAACTCCGATGGTATGGCCACGTCACCAGAGCATCAGGACTTGCAAAGACCACCCTGCAAGTCACGGTGCAAGGAGGCAGAAGAAGAGGGAGACAGAAAAAGGATGGGAGGACAACATTCGAGAATGGACTGGCTTGACACATGAGCGAAGCCATGAGGTTTGCTGAGAACAGAGAAAAATGGAGTACGCTGGTTAAACGATCATCTGTGGTGACCCAACGACATTTGAGTAACGGTATAGGATAGGATAAGAAATAGGATGATACAGACACTCCTACATACAGGACACATTCAATCTCCATCACTCAAACATGTGGTGTAAAGGAACGTCGGTATTAGAAGACGGAATGGAAAGCGAATTTTATTTTGGGAAATTTTAGACAGACTGCATGCAATACCATTATGGAAGAAATATTAAAAAGCATTTGTTTACTTTGCGCGAAATCGGGTTTACCCTCAAACTGCCATTGTTATTACTATACAATAAACAAGGAAAGTGGGCTTTAGTTTGTCCAACCCAACCGTCAAAGTGTGAATTTTTCCATTTCAGTCCTGACATGGAGTCATTTCCCCTGTTGAAAAGTTATAGCGTGTGACCTTTGACCCTATTTGTGAGTTAACCACGCGGCGTGAAGAGGGCGTCTTTGGTGTGTGGGGTAGGGTAGGGTCTATCGTATCAACCTAAAATGAAAAACCTTACGACTAATTGTTTTTAAGGGTTCTTTCTCTTACCGGCTTTTGGTGATGCTAATTTTAGCTCCAAAATGTTCGCTAGTCCTCCCTATTAATAGCCACAAAATCTACAGAATGTATAACTATACAACTATACTGTCCAAAGAGAATTTGGGGGGAAGGGGATCCGGGAAGGGTGATGGGGGGGGGGTGTCTTTGTTTTGTGTAAGTTTTATTCTCAGTGGTGCAACACTCACTGTGAATGTTAAGAGGATCTGGCGAGGGGGCGTGTTCAAAGTGGGTCTCTTGAAGTGAATGTTTGAGAGGCAAAACGTAAGCCTGGGTGGGTCTCAGCTACGTTGAGTGACCATGACTGATTGATTGATTTATTGTTGCTTTAGGTCCAGCGGACTCTTCCGAGCCAAATCAGGACCCGACAACCCCCGATCCGCATAAAAGATCTGCTGAAACAACCCCAGTGGGAAAATTGAATGCCCTCCACCGGCCAGTCACTTTACAATAAAGACATCCCACGCGGGGGACGGCTGAGGGTTTACCTCAACTACGCGAACCCCCGGTTACAAAAACAAAATAGAATACAACCATCATTACAAATCATCAACAAAAACGTATACATATAAAATGCCTATAGTGCTAAATAATACAATCATAGGAAGCCCTAGTGACCACCCGGCAGAAAGCGTCCAACACTCCCAAGCTGATCCAACAGACCTCATACACAAACAAGGAGTCTTGTCCAGGAAGAGTTTTCAAGAAAAAAGGTAGGTCATTGATCTAGCGAAGAAGAAGATAGTATAGCAAAGTTATTGGACAGATCAGGAATGGGAAAGAGCAAATGAGGAAGACAGCGACAGTGGGAATTTAAAGCACTAAATTTCCAAAAAGTGGGGGTACTATTTATACTGAAACCCCCGGCACTCCAACGGGAGGGGAGGGGGGGGGGGACTGTTGCCGCAGTGAAACTGTCATGTCTGCAAAGATGGCAAGGCCGACGTGATTTCGGATTTCATCTCCGACAATGACCTAGATATTGTCGTGATAACTGAAACATGGCTCCGGCCAGTGGGTGACGAACCTACTATCGCAAGCGCCACTCCGAGTGGCTACCGACTTGCCTCCTTTCCGCGCGCTTCCAGGGGAGGCGGCATTGCCATCATTTACAGGGACTGCCTTTCTGCTCACCTCTCTTTCACTCAATCTCTGCCCTTCACACATCCCTCATTTGAATATGTCGAGGCCAAAGCAACACTCCCCGGCCACTCAGTCATTTTCTCCTGCATCTATCGCCCTCCGCCTAGCTCCCAAAACAAACTCACCAACTCTATGTTCTTTACTGAATTTGACCTCCTCCTCGACCATTACAGCACACGATCCGGCAAACACATCCTCCTTGGTGATTTCAACTTTCACTTTGACAAACCTGATCACCCGGACACAAAACGCCTATGCAGGTCACTTTCAAACCACAATCTTACACAACACATCACACAACCCACTCACCGTCTTGGCCACACCATTGACTGGATCATCACTCGCACCTCCAGAGATAGTAAATATGAGCTTAGACCGCCATTGTTTTTCTGGCGCCTATTTTTGTAATATAATGGCTGTTTTATGAGCTTTTAAAAGGCGTGCCAAAGCACTCTGGGAATCCGCAATTTGCTAAATATAATACATATTCGTATATCTTGCGTCTTTGCTTAAAACAAAAAAAATTACAACCCTTCTACATTATGGTTGTATAACATTACACATTAATATCTGCTGGAATGATCTTTTGTTTAACAAGATAGTCCCGAGTAAATAACGATAATGAAAAGATACCAACCAGTTTACCAGCATCTGAAAGATCCATTTTCCCCAATTCAATAGGTTTCATTTTTAAAAGAGATTTTGCAATCATGGCATAAGCTGTATTTAAGCCCACTAAGACAACACTATGGTATCCAAGATTTACAATTGTTTGTTCATATGGTACACTCATTTTTTATATATAATAAAAAAAAAATAAATAAATTATTACTGCATTGAAAACACATCTAATGATGGCTTCAATGATGGAGATAATTCAATTTCTTTTTCTACAAGTGGTTTTGAGGGTTTCTGTTTCTTTTTTCCTTGGCGGTGTATTTATATATTATGTACCTTGCACCCACTACACCGGCTATACATAAATAATATATGTTATTTGAAGATTGTACTGGTTGTATTGGTTGTATTGGTTCTTCTTTATTTGTTGTTAATGTTTGTTGCATTATTGTTTCTTCTTTTGGTGATTCCTTTTTTGTTAATATGTTTGCTTTTGTTTGTCTGTTCCATCTATGTAACTTGTTAAATTCTGCTAACTTCTTTCCAGCTGCAATTCTTCCTGGGCTCTTTTGTTTAGTGACTGTCACTGGGTTCTGTTGATTCTCTGAATTCTTCACCTCCGTCTCCTTCTCCATCTCTGGATTGGAAGAGTCCATTTTTAATAGCAGAGAAATTTATGTGTTGAAAAGTAATTAGCCCGGCTGAAAATGGGGTCAACAAGCTTCCAAACTTATAATACAAATTTCTTGATACCTCACTAATCCCATTAACAATAACTGGATCTTTAATCAAATCATCAAATAAATCATTCTCACAATCTAAAGTAACAAAGGTCGACACAGCTTTGGTATATAACTTCACAATCGAACGCCCTAAACTTTTAACCATTAAAGCACCGAGAACTTTATCATATTTATTATGTAATATAATGATGTCTTCTGGCCTCAGTCTTTGCACTTGTTCAGTAGTTAAGTCAACACCGAGATAATACTTTGACTTTCCGGAAGCTACTAATGCAACCAGCCTGTCTTTTTTCTCGTTGTCAACACCTGTACCTGTGACATTAATAGCTTCTTGCATTAACAAGTCATCACAATTCATTTTAAATACAAATAAAATAAAAAAACTAAATTAAAAATGGCTGGTGCTGCAATGGTGCTTGGTTCTGCTGCTGTAAATGCCTTAGCCTTTTCAGGATCAAATTATTTGTTTTCAAAACTGGACAGTAAAGAAGAATCAAAACGGCATAACTTAGCAATGGAAAAATTACAACAAGATCAGGCCGAATACGAGAAAAACAGACTAATGCAGCTTGATTTTGTTAATACAAGATTGAAAGAAGAAGGTCATGCTGATAAAACATTCGAAGACGTTGATGAAGCTTTGCACCAATATTATTTATTCACTGGCACAACACTACCTTCATTAAAGCAACCAGTGTTATCCGATTACTACACACCTAACATTGCACCTACAATGTCAGAGACCGGAGAATTAATTTTAATTGTGTTTGGAATAACAGTAGTTTATTACCTCGTTAAACAAAAATATAAATCTAAATAAAATATGACTTCGCGTTTGTCTAGATTATATTATTCTCAATCCGGATATTGGAAAGGGATGACGGCAGTTAATAAACTAGTAGAAAAGACTGGCTTGTCAGCAAACGTGGTTAAACAATGGTTATCGAAGCAAGCTGTATGGCAAATCTATCTTCCACCCCCGAAGAAAATAATAAGACCAAAATTTGAAAATTCAAGACCAAATGACACGCACCAAATAGATTTGTTATATCTTCCCCATGACAAAATATATAGAAAGAAATACAGGTATGCTCTTACTGTTATTGATATAGCTACCCGGTTTAAGGACGCTCATGCTCTTAGGACTAAAAATTCAGCTGAGGTTGCTCAAGCCTTAAATGCGATTTATTCAAGAGGGCCTCTAAGGTTCCCTAGACTTATTCAATGCGATGAAGGGTCTGAATTCAAAGGAGCTGTTAACCAGCTTTTGTTAAAACATAATGTAACTGTTAGAAGAGGAGTTGTTGGATTGCACAGATCACAGGGTATTGTAGAAAACTTTAATCGGCAACTGGCAGAAAGATTATTCACTTATCAGTATTCAAAGGAACTCTTTACTGAAACCACTAATACAGAATGGGTTGTTAGGCTGCCTCGAGTTTTAAGGGAAATGAATTCAGAACCAACCAGAGTTACAGGATTAAAACCAGTTGAGGCTATTAAAAAGAAACAGATTGTTGTTACCGTTTCAAAGCCTGGTCAGCCGGATCTAACTTTGATGAACAAAACTGTTTAGATACCTTTATCAGCCTGGAGAAGTTGCTAATGACACTAGAAGGCGAGCTACAGACCCAATTTGGTCATTAAGCGTTTATGAAGTTGACAGAGCATTATCTACTGATCCGCCTGTATATTATTTAAGACCGAGAAGCGATCGTAGAACACCACAAAGAAACTTTGTAAAAGAAGAACTTCAGATTGTTCCACCAGACACAGTGCCATTAAGATAAATGAACTATAATCATCACCACTATTACTTACCTTCAACCTTTTTTTTTTTTTGACTTAGTGACTTACATTTAACTTAATTAAGTCGACTTTTAAAAAAACTTATAACTTACAATAATTAAATTATAAAAGAACTTACTTACTTACATCTAACTTAATTAAGTCGACTTTAAAAAAAAAAAACTTACAATATTTAAATTATAAAAGAACTTACTTACTTACATAAGTATTTTATAGCCAGTTGGTTGGTCAGTTTTTAATAATAATTTTAAGTGCTTGCCTTTTTTTTAGCTGTTCTTTTAATTTAGTTCTTTCCTCTTTTGATTCAATTACGTCATTTTCTTTTAAACAGTTATCAAAGCTGTCTCGATCTTTGCAATAAAACAGGCACACGAATTTTACTTGTTCTCTAAAATCCTTTAATATTGAATTAAATTTCTGCGTGATTAACCAGACACTAATTTTCACATGGCGTCCACTGAAAGCCAGCTTGCTCAATATGTTCCGTTTTAATACAATATCTTTTTCTGCACTGCAATCATCGATTAAGAATAACGTATTACCCTCATTCTCAAACAGGTTATAAAAATACGTTAAATACTCATTGAGCTTGCCATTGGTATTTACAACAAAGATATTTTCATCTGTCCAGACATACTTACGATCTAAGTAGGTTTTATTATATTGAATAGTTGGGCAAAAAATTACTATATAATCAAAGTGGCCTGCGTAATATTTTTCTAACAAATCCAGAACAAAGACAGTCTTTCCGCATGACGTCATACCAACGATCATTCCGCAATGAGGATCACGAGGTAACAAAGAGGTCATTTTTAATATACTAAATCTTTTAATCTTCCATTTTCAATGTTTAGCTGAGCATCCATAATTATATACATGTATACTGTAACTGATTCTGACCTAGCACTTGCTTCCCTATGCAATTCAATTGTTATACCATCTGTTCCGTTTTCAATTCTTCTTCCAGATCCATGAAGTTCGTTGGTGGGTATGGTTCGAAAGTCTAACCACAACGCAAATTTATTCACCAGATAATCTTGCAGTCGTGTGTCATGCAAATGAAGATCCTTAGAAATCAAATCCACAGTGTCAGTCCGCAATCTACCTCCACCCAAGATTTTCCTAATCTCATCAAACTGTTGAAATCCCATCATTCCATTAGCGAATAATTGATTAGGTTTACCTTCAATCACAACAGACGCTTTTGAAATATTAGGGTTGATAAAATTCTCGCTGTCACGATTATAATTAGATTCTTTCACAAACAACAACAGTACACCTTTAAAACTTCGAGCAGGTGAATTTATGTTGATGGTCCAGAGTGCATCTAATAAATCTTTATTAAATTGTCTGTAGCGAACGATCCTATCATAATAAATTGCTAGTTTGTCATATTGGCCCCTGATCATCCTACTGAGTTCAGCGTGAGTGACCACTTCGTATTCAAGCGTGATGTCTGTAATTGTATACCTAGCATCATTGTCAGAGCTAATTACTACTTGAGAATAATCATTGAAAATAATTTCGTAAGAAAGCCTGTCGTTAAATGAACCTTGATGAAATGGCAGATGACTGTGTAGCAGTTCAAAATCAAGTGGAAAATAAAACCTGTTTTTGTATACAGCAGCTAATGCATTTTCACCTTTGTTAGAAACGACAGCATCGCCAGCTTTGATTCGAAGTTTGGCCACATTGGCGGCTTGAATCCCCTGACCAACTAAATCTTCCCTTTCATATTTACTCAGCCACAGATCTGTGTAACAAAACAAAACACCGGCGTCATCGATACTTTGGATTTCTCGCCCATCAAGTTTAATAACCATTCTTTTAATTATAGCTCTACCTAGATTGTTGACTATGGTTCTGTTAGGATCGTCGTCAGAATTCAGACTAATTTTAAATCCCAATTTAGGACTGCCCGGAACTATTACATCATCAGGACCTAAATTTGGAAATCTTATGGTTAGTAGCTGATTAGGCTCTATGCTGCTTGGATTGTTTGTAATAATTATTGTGCTTTTCTCACCTTTGATGCCTAAAGGTGTCCTCAATCGACGTGTAGGGTCTAACAAGTTTCCGTAGCTTTGCATTTTTAATGCGATAAAAAAAAATTATATTTAAAAATGGCAACAGGTGGTGAAGCTCTTGATGAAGTGTTTAAACCAAATGAGCCTAATGAAGACCTCAACGTTGACACAACCAGCAGACTTCTTTCTATGGTAGGAGACGACATGAGCCAAACAAGGCTAAGTATAGGAGAAGAAATTACGTCAAGTAACTGAAACCCAAAAAGCCAGAAAAATCAATAAATTTTACAATTACATCGGGCGCGAGTTACCTGATTATGTTAGTCCCAGCGACTTCGAACTAGACAAAAATAATCACTTGTTTATAAACACTAGTGTATCCGGTAAAAAAGTGAGAGTACAGTTAACTATGTTAAAGAATCCTGATAAATTTTATGCGTGGTCTACTTTGAAAACTAAACTCCCAGTGACTGTAATACGATCATTGGGGCTTTCCGATAATAGAGTGCCAGCGTTGCATCGCCAAGCAGTAGCTTCACTTCAACGAATAGATGCATCGTTAAGTTCAGAAATAGAACTACAAGACTTAACTAACTTAACTAGTTCTGCATTAGAAGTCAATACAGAATTAACAACCTTAAAAACCTTACAAACAAATGAGGACACCAATATTGATCAGGTTATGGAAACTATCAATGACCCACCATTATTGCCACTGCGTGAACTTCAAGGCTTAGATAAAGCTTTACAATCTGTGAGAGGGGAGACAATGATGAATTTGGCCAAGCTCGGCGAGCTCGACAAACATATAGAAAAACAAAAAAATAAACTAGCAGAAGCTGATGACGCAAACTTAAGCATTGAGGTAAAAAAGATGATTAAAAAAAGGCTTGCAGACCTTTACACAGAACGCGCGGCAAGGCTAGAAGCCTTATCCATAAACAGAGAAAAATTAATAACTAATTTCGCCAGAATAAAAGAAACGGTGCATAAAATTTTACACGAAGACACTACACTTGCAGAAAGAATTCAAACACTGTTCAGAGAGCAAGGTGTTACAATATTTAGCATTCTTACAGCTGTTGGGATGACAATAAGCACACTAGTCTTAGCATTGACTAGAACCGTAGGCATTGGTGGCGGTGGACCTGGCGGATCTGGTGGACCTGGCAGTAGTCCGGTTAAAGACTGGATTAAAAAGACTTTACAAAGCATAGCTAACTTATTGAAACGCCTAGGTGACAAACTTGTAGACGCACTTCCAGGAATATTAGGTTCTGTATTTTCATGGATATTTAATACTGCTTCTAAAGTTGTGGTTTGGGCGTCTGAGCATCTGTGGTCTTTGTTTATAATAATATTACTCTGGTTACTTAAAATAGTAAATCCCAATTAACCCAGCAAACAATAAACCCCCTGTAAGCGCTAGACGTGAAACCCCATGATCAGTTACCGGCATTTGCAGGTCCGGCAAGCTTGGTAAGCTCGGAAGTGGTGGCGAACTTAAAGGTTCATTATTAGGCCTAGCAGTAAATACCGTATTTGCTGTATTCACTGTATTCACTGTATTCGCGGTATTCACTGTATTTATTGTAGGATTGTAGCCTATATGAAACTGTGGGTCGGCAATCACTATATTGTTGTTGTAGTTTGATATAGTTCCTATCCTAAGCTGAAGGTCTGAAGGCAACATATACAGTCCTAAACCTATTACGTAATCTACTTTCGATCTAGCATACTTTAAAGTGTCCTGATATCTTTTAATACTCGCGGGCAAATCTACTGCCGAATTAATAGAATCTTCAATGTTGGCTAGAAACTGCTTTTGTGCATCGAAGCTAGTTCCTTCCCCAATGATATTACTTCGTGTTTCTGCTTGAGACCCCAGAATGCACCACGCATACGTACGAATAGATTCATTCAGCCTTTCCACCCCACTTTGAGTAAATCCGTTTGATGTGTCTAATATAAAAGTGCTGTATGCTGCACTTTGTTTTTGTCTGATATACAGTAAAGGAACCTGGCTGTTGTTAAATGATGTAAATCCAGGTACGTAAGGCCCCGTGTATAAATTACCTACAGCGTATCTAAATAAAGTTCCCATCCCGTGATTGAGGTCTAGTTTTTGTCTGAAGTCTGTTTTAGTATCAATTCCGAATTCATTGCACAACCTTTGATACGCTTTCTTGTCAAAGCCGTTGTTAAAGGGATTAAAGTTTTTGTCAGTAGGTAACAACGGAGCCTGAAGTTCAGACAACACCCGCCTCACTTGATAATACAAATGGAACAGATAAATAGACTTCAACATAGGATCTGGGTGATTAAGGTGATGAACGTAAGAAACTCCGCAACCAGTTGTAGCGCATGACACGGCAAAATTAATTTGATTCTGAAAGAACTGCATACCCCCATTGTTTAGCCATTGGTTAGCTAAAAAGTCGCTCGTAATGTCTGGGTTGAGGTAATGATCAAAAATATTATGGGGGATAGTTTCGAAATGGACGTTGGCTGCCACAGCTATTGTCAGCTTGGTTAGGTCGACTGCTTTTTCGTAATAATAAGGCCCTGTAGTATACTTTGCAGCTTTGTTATATTTATAAGGCGCGTACATTTTTATTATATTTAAAAAAAATATGTTTGTAACTTTCGAATCTGTAAAATCAGGTGTGCCCATTGAACTTCAGCATCCCATTGACAACAAAAACAGGGACCTTAACGTAATCCTTCACGAAATATTCTACACGGTTAAATGGTTAAATATTAGTCATGATCTAAACAACAACTGGATAATGATTAATAAAAAAAGGCACTTTATTCATGGCGGCTATTATGACTTCTGCAGACTAACTGAAGAATTGTTTAAACCTCATTCGATTGAAGCAAAAATGAACCCTGCAAACTTGATAGTAACTTTAACTTTCCATAAAAACCAGCATAAAGACATTACCAGCGTTACACTTGCGCCAAAGCTGGCAGAAATATTAGGTTTCCCTGGCAATGAATTATCTTTATCTGACAGCTCCAGCACCGTCGGCAGTTCTATAAGATTTATTGGATCAAACCCTATGAATTTGTTAATTAATAATAGATTGTTTGTGTACCTTCATCAACTGAAGACATCGGAAAACTTAGTAAACGGAACTCCTAGTACATTGCTAAGGATAATCTCAACTCAGAGAGAATCTTACTGCGATCCAGTTTCATTGAAATTTCTGCCTCAAAAACACCACTTAAGTCAGGACTATCATACTAGTTTCTGCTTCAAAATAACTAACCAAAACAACGAAATTGTAGACTTTGAAGATCTTACAATTATTCTTGAGATAAAATAAAGTTTAATTTTAAAATACAATGTCAATCGGCCCTCAAATTCCAGTAACCTGTCCTACCATTGAACTGAAAGACTTAGCAGACACAATTGACTTTGATGCGAATGCTATTGTTGGGTCTGTTTACGGTTTCGAATTTACACAAAATGGATATTATAAACGAGCGCTAGTGCCGGCAGTGCCTGAAGTGCCGTCAGTGCCGCCGTCAGTATTGCCAGAAAAACCATCTATCGATCAGCTAAAGGATTTTAATGCCGGTAAAGTAGATCCCGATTTTAAGTATGCTATTACTAAACGAGAAAATATCTGGTCTTTAACACCTGTAGACACAGAATTAGATTGGCTTATTAAATTCAAGTGCGAAAGCCCTTACACTTTTATGGGACCAGACAATAAATTTAAGAAAATTATTAACGCCGGGCCTATGTTAGTTAGTCTAGTGCCGGATGAAAACAATCGGGAAACCATAGAAGTCAAAGCCTACAAAAAAAGCAACTATGTTTTACATAAGCGTGAAACCGCAGGGAAAAATGTCAGACTTGTTCTGCAGCCTCCTTTACAGCTAGGTAGCGCAGCTATGATAGTACTGGACATAATTGCTCACAGGCCTACGCAGAGAAATTTTAATGTAATTCCGCAAGTGTCTCTAAGTTGGGTTGATTTAGATGAGGATCCCAGACGAGTTACAGTATTTATGAAAAAAAGAGAAAATGAAAATCAGTTTTCCGTATTTACTTCATCACCCAAGATAACTTTTGTCCCTGTTCCAAATCCTATTGACAGAATAGCGCAAATTAGCCTAGACAACGTAGATCTGTTAGCATTTTATTTCAGCGATCAGATATTTTCTGATAGTCAAATAGAATATTTTGCTAATAAACTAAAATCAAGTTAATTATTGTTAAACCCTTTTTTTTACACTAAAAATATGACGACAAAATTGTATCCTGCTATAGTAGAAGCAGTAGTGGATGAACAACCAATTGTACAGCCCAGTGCTCCAACGTTAGACTTAAATAATGTTCAAACGTTCAGGCTGGAAGAAATAAGAAAAGTTAGGACTCAAATTGAATCAGATATCCAAAAGTACTCTAGATGCAGACGAAGGTATTCCGGCGCTTATAGCGGAATAAATTACGTGTCTACTGGTCTAAATGTTATTAATGCAGCGGAAGCTGCTGCCAGCGTGGGATTATTGGTGACTGGAATTGGTATACCAATTAGTATTGGATTAGGAGTGGCTGCCGGATTATCTTCAGTAATGTCAGTTTTACTTGGTGTAATTAATACTAAAGTATCTAAGAAACTAGAAAAACACGACCTCATTTCTAGCCTGGCGATAGCTAAACTTACTAGCATGAACTTAATAATTTCAAAAGCTCTAGAAGACACTCAGATTACAGACCAAGAGTTTGTAATTATCCAGCGAGATTTTGAAGAATATAAAAAGTTGAAGCACGACATACAATCTAAATCTAGGTCTGCACCTGTTAATGTTGAAGAAATTAAAAAAAAATTAATAGAAGAAGGGAGACTACTGGGGCGGAAGGAGCAGCTAGATGCTTTGAAGAAAAAGCTTGGCGCTTCAGAATAAATACAGTTAACATTTACTCAAGCCTTACAGGCCTTGCTGGCATTCCAAGCCTTCCAAGCCTTCCAGGCCTTCCACCTTATTCATAGTCGCAGTCGTAGTCGTAGTCGTAGTTTCTACCTGTAATTTATAGTGGCCTAGAGCGTATGCGAACTCCTTAGTTACTCTTATTCTCTTTGTGTCATTAGCGCATAATGTTTTTTTGGTCGTCACAGCAGTGGACACTATATGGTTTTTAGACTTTATAGTTGTGTTAGGGTATGGTTTAACTTCTTTCCCATCTAAGGCTTCCAGGTAGTTTTCATGCCTGATATGCTTTTGAAGATTCCCCCGATTCGTGTTTAATACTGTACTGCTTAGATCGCAAACCTGCGTATTCTTCAATAAGTTTCCCGTTCATTTCATCTTTCATCAAACCTATTTTCTTTTGGTTTGCTTTGCTGTACAAAGGGTGAGTTTCAGGGTAGTCACTAGTATCGTAATGTTGTAGTTCCGATTCTAAGTCTTTATAAATGTCTTCAGTAGGGATGTCTAGTATAAGGGAGTCTGTGTCTGTGTATAAAACTCTGGCCTCCGGGTATTTAGGTTTAAAGTAATCGTAGTAAAATTCGAACATTAGTAATTTAGAAAGGTCAAGAATAGTCATCCCCATAAACACTGGTTTGTCTAGATTAACTTGCGTGGTTTTCATGGTAACTGCATACAGGGAGTCATGAAACTCTTTGTAACCAAGGTATTGAGGTTTAGATGTTAATTTAATCGCTTGATTGGGTGAGGTAATTAGCCTGACGTCTTTTCGCTTGTATGGGTTCTCCATAGTTTTACCAAAACAGCTGTTATTCAGCAGCTTAAAGAAATCTTTTTCAAACGTAGATTGCGCTTGTTTTCTGAGCTCTGTGTTTTTATTGATGTACCCGGCCAAGACATTCGTTTGTTTAAAGTATAAAAGCTTGTGAATCGCTGTGCACTTCATGCCGTGTCTAATGTAAAACTGCAGGTTTCTGTAGTGGCAGACGTAATTAGATTTATTATAGAGGTTGGGAATAAGTTTAAGTTGCTTGTCTGTACCATGCAATCTTTCTGGTGCTAATGGGTAATCATTATGTAGGTCGTGTAAAGCATTGGGATACTCTAGGTCAACTTCGACAATAAACCCTATAGTATGATCTTTAGGGTGATTTAAAATACTGTTTAACCAAGTCAAGTTTGCGGGGTTTGGATTAACAAGTAATTTGAAATCTGAAACCGGTAAAAGCTCACTCATTGCCCAACCGTATAAATTGTTGGCGTCAAAGTACATTATATAATTAGATTTTCTGCGAGGGGTCATAGTGCTTCAGGTATTTATTGTTGGCTTTGCAATAATTATGAGCTGCCACGCTTATTCCTCCACGAATGCCCGACTCAATCATTGTCATCATTACCTGGTCAGTTTTGAGATCGATTTTAGAACCACTAAGTTTTAAGAAAGCATCCCAACTCATTCCTGGTGAAGAAATATAATGAGAAGGGTCGAGGGAGTAATGATGTAAACTCGTTTCTCTGTATTTTTCAAACACATCAGCCAACAAACAGACGTCGGCTTTTAAATATATGTCGTGGTAGTCACCAAGGTTTTTACAGCTGAGTGCATTCCAAACATTCTGGGCATGTTCATAATCGATATCACTTATGAAGCTTTTATTGAGTGAAGAATAGAAGTTCTCTTTAGGTGGCAATTCTAGTTCTTCAAACACTTCCCAAGAATCCATGTATTCATAAGGATACACACCTTTCCGAATAAGTGTAACGTCTGGAAAATATTTGCTAGTGATAGGATAGCTGGGTAAGTTCTTAGCTAGTGTTTCTAAACTGGAAGACAAATGTTGAAAGCTGTCGTAAAACTTTAATTTATTCAGAGTGAAAGTTTTATATTTTTCTTCTGTCTCGGCAATACATGACACTTTGTATGCTTTCGTCACTGCCTGCATGATTAAATGGGAGTCGTAATTTCGAAGATTGTGAATGAAAATAGGGAGAGAGAAATGTTTGATTCCATAGTCTAAGTTGCATTTTTGATGAGCTGCACCTCTAAATGCCCCTGTTATGTGACAATGATCTCTCACCCTTTGGGTCTTTGCGTCCTTCGTGTCCTTCGGGTCAAACTCTTTATTACAAATGTGGCAATGTGTAGCTGCTTTAAAATTATGGGAGTCAGATTCAGTAAATATCATGGGCGCTGGATTATCTAGCTGCAATAAACACAATTTGTATATTTTGTTCATCTCATCTAAGAACTTCCGAGCTGCATCAGGCCCTCTGTAAATTACCGGCTGTCCGTCGGCTCTAACAACTACATACCCGAAACTGCAGACTTCGTGAAGGTGTGTAAGGAATGAATTAGGCGTACAAAATCCTTGTGGGCCATGGTATTTTAAAATCAATGATTCGAAGTCGGCATAAACTATATAAGGCTGCTTGAATTGTTTGTTGATGTTTTTAAAATATACTTGAGAACCTGGCTTCGGTAACACAAGGCGGGTTTGAATGTCTGTCATACTTTTGCAAATTTTACTGTGCTTGTCAGCCACTTGGAGATTAGAGACTCTAGTTAAACAGCGTCTGCACAAATATTGTTTGCCATGATGTTTTGAAGTGTGTCCTAATAATCTAGATATGTTTCGTATCAGTGTATAATGTTGCATGCTAGGATCTTGCGGGTCTGTTATTAGTAAAAGATCAACGTGGTGATTGAGGTCTGAAAACGATGGGGCATTAGGAGAGATTCGTAAAGGCATAAGTTTTGATTCAGGGTCCCAAACATATACATTGACCTGTTATAGGAGAGTTTTGTGATTCAAATTTGTCAATGGCGTCAAGGCTAACAGGGAAATTAATGTCTTTAAGATTTAAGTTCGTTACTTTATCTTTGTACAGCGCCACCCTTTCGGGATGTTGTTTCGACTGAATAGGATATAATTTAGCCAGAACACACCACACAAAACATTTGTCGTCGGTGTTCTTAATATTCAATACAGCCTTTTTGTCAAGAATTTCTTTGGGAAGAGGGATATAAGATTTCCCTTTGATTGGATTATACTTTGTAATGTTCAGTTCTAATGATTCTAGAGTTCCTTCGGCCCACCCGGACCCTTTCAAAGTTGCACGCTCAATGCTGTCTTGTAACTGGTTGATCAAGATGTTGTTATAAGCATTGTCTAGGTCTGAAGATTTTAACACTTCAATTTGACTTGAAGAAATCCACACAGTCATCGTTTCATCAATACTGCCGGGTTTAATAAAAGTTATTTGAGCGTGAATTCGTATTTTAACAGGGGATTTGAAAGTAAAATTGTTAAGTACAAATGGCCAATTATTATAGACAGATTTAATAACATTTTGACTGTCAAAAATAGGGAGTTGTAAAGTTTGAAAGATGTCTTTAAACAAAGGAGATTGCGAAAGACTTTTTGTGTCCGTCATTTTTATACTGATAACAAAACTTTAAATTAAATAAAAAAATGGATTTTTAGGCTTCAAATCACCAAATACAGTCAAAGGGAAGCAACCGCAACTTTACTTATGAATGCGTAGTAATGTTTTTATTACTTCCCTTAACTGAATGGGACTTATATTGAATCTGTATAAGATTGTATGTAACATTAATGTTTGCGGGAATTCCCGATTGAATAAACTGGGCTTAGGCCAAGAATATTGATTATTTCACACTGCCCCTAGCAAAGGGAATTCCAGGTTTTGTTTTAATTGGATCACATGCTTAATATAAAACTCTTAAAAGGCCTTTTTAGTACAATATTTGGCTGTTTTGATAGCAATTAAATTAAATTTAAATTAAAAACACTCTGTATAAGGTTGTAACATTAATGTTTGCGGGAATTCCCGATTGAATAAACTGGGCTTAGGCCAAGAATATTGATTATTTCACACTGTTCTAGCAAAGGGAATTCCAGGTTCTGTTTTAACTGGATCACATGCTTAATATAAATTTCTATTTGCTGTTTTCAACTGGATCACATGCTTAATATAAATTTCTTTTTATATATCTAAGCAAAGGCAAAAAACTTACTAAGGATTTTACATTCACACAGAGAAAGCACACAAATATTCCTGTACACAAATTATTTCCTCTGGTCTAGTAAAGGGGAATTTCCGATTCTGTTTTTCAACTGGATCACATGCTTAATGCATGTTTAAAATACACACAAATTATTTCCCTTGGTTTAACTTACAGCTAGTAAATGGGAAACACATGCTTTAATATAAATTTTTATTTATATATCTATTTGTTGCACTTTTAAAAATTAATATGAACCAATATGTAATAAAGATTGCCGCACTTAATGGTGTATTATTTAGAATTGTACATTTAGAATAACGAATATTAATGCTGGTTTGTTGAATGTAATTTCCCAAGCCCAATCTTCTTTTATGAGCGATCTGGATGGGGATATAAAGAAAAAAGGAAGTATAGATTTTCGGTGTGGTTAGTCACTTCTGTGGCATGTGTTGAATTTGCTAAGGCATTAAGGCCAAATGTCTGTCCTATTGCAATAATAGACACAGTGTACAAAGTGGCAAGTGGCTTGGATACATGTTTGAAAATTGCCATGACAATGGATAAGACTGGAAAGTGCACGCTAAGTCTCGATCCCTTCCTACTTAATCCAATTGTCAAGCCTCAGGCAACAAGTAAACAGATATATTGAACGCAAGAACGAATGGTTGCATGACATTGGGTAAGACAGGAGGCTGCGCGCGGTATCCTGGGAACCTCCTACTTAATCCAACTGTCCGACTCGCAGCCAAAGTTCATCAGTACACCTCCGTGGGTTTCTCTAATTTCGTCTCGTAGAGATTCCCCATTTGGGGTTTGATGACAGACAACACATGCCACAACGCTTGGGTTCACTTGGTGGAGTGGGAGATGCGTGCAAAAGGTCGAGGGGTCCGTCCCACTCCACCAAGTTAGGGAGAGAGTCCAAGCGGGAAGTGCTACCACCGGTTTTTGTAAAAATTTCTAAGTTTTATTTCTAAGTTTTGAAATAAGTTTTGACAAATAACTAATTAACTGGCTAAGTTTTGGAGTTGATGGGGAGACCAAAGACGCAAGATATACGAATATGTATTATATTTAGCAAATTGCGGATTCCCAGAGTGCTTTGGAGCGCTTTTTAAAAAGCTCATAAAACAGCCATAAATTGCAATAAAAGGCCTCCTTTAGTAACTCTATGAGCTTTGGCGCAAAGAGCTCATAATTGCTATCTCTCCTCCGATAAACTCTTTCTCGACTCTGACATCTCCTCTGTACTCCCCTCCGACCACCTCGCTATTCTCGTCTTCCTCAATCTACCTCCCCCTCACAAACAACAACTCCTTGTCTCTCGCCGCAAACTAAAACCTGTCAACCGTGAGATCTTCTTCGCCGAAGCTGTCGACCTTCTCTCTGACTCTTCCTCCTCTGATCTTGCGTCTCACTTTGATTCCTCTCTCCGTAAACTTCTTGACAACCATGCCCCTGTCACCTCCTGCTCCAGGCCCGACCGACTCCCTTCCCCCTGGCTCACCCATGAGATAGCAACGGCCAAGCGTGAGCGTCGGCAAGCTGAGCGCCGTTGGCGCTTATCTGGCCTAACCGTTCACAGACAGATATTCCAAACCATCAGATCCAAAGTCTGCAGACTGATCTCTGATGCCAAACGCAAACACCTCCAGAACAAAATCCTAGAATCCACTTCTTCCAAAACTCTCTACGCTACGATGAACAAACTCTTAGGCACACCTAAAGAATCTCCACTCCCCAACACACACAAAAAAGAGAACTCCCATCCGCCTTTTCCACCTATTTCTCTGACAAAATTCAATCTCTGCGCAACACACTTGACATTCTACCATCTCCGCCTTGCCCTCCTGACTCCCCCTTCACAGGCACCCCCCCTCTCATTTTTCCGCTCTCTCTCTCAGGCAGATGTTCTCAAAATCATAAAGACTATGTCTCTCAAAACCTGTGAACTAGACCCCCTCCCAGCTTCCCTGTATTTGGACGGTCTCCCAAAACTTCTGCCTTTCATCACCGATATCATCAACACCTCTCTAGAAACTGGCTCCGTTCCTGATATCTTCAAGTCTGCCATCGTTCGCCCTCTCCTCAAAAAACACAACCTTGACCCAAATGACCTCAAAAACTATCGCCCAGTCTCCAATCTCTCTTTTCTGTCTAAGCTACTTGAAAAGGTTGTCCTCAACCAGCTCAACGCTCACCTCACCATCAACAATCTCCTCAGTCCCTTCCAGTCTGCCTATCGCAAGCACCACAGCCTGAAACAGCCCTTTTACATATTCTGAATGATCTTCTTCTCTCAACTGACTCAGGCAACATCTCCCTTCTTACCCTACTCGATCTCTCTGCCGCCTTCGACACTATTGACCATTCTATCCTCCTCCACCGCCTTCAACACTCCTTTGGCATCACTGACTCCGCTCACTCCTGGTTTCTTTCCTACCTCTCCGACAGACGGCAGTCCGTTATCATCGATGGCATATCCTCTGACTCAGTTAGGCTCTCCTGCGGAGTTCCTCAGGGATCTGTCCTGGGTCCGGTCCTTTTTACACTCTACACCTCCCCTCTGACCAACATCATCCAGTCTCATCACATAAACCACCACTTCTATGCTGACGACTCACAACTACAAGACAAAGACAAACCTGACAACATTCAGGCACTCCTGACTCGCACGGCCGACTGCTGTGAAGACGTGAAGGACTGGATGACAGCAAACAAACTTAAACTGAACGACGACAAAACGGAAGCCATGCTGGTAGGCACACGCCAGAAACTCCCTCAGCTCCCCTCCTCTCTCCATCTTCAGCTTGACGGTACCTCTATCCCTCCCTCCGACTCTGCCAAGAACCTTGGCGTTATCCTTGACTCTTCTCTCTCAATGACTAGCTTTGTCTCTGCAACCGCCAGGGCCTGCTACTTCCACCTCCGTCGAATCAGTCAGATCAGAAAATACCTCACCACTGAAGCTGCCACCAAACTTGCTGTCTCCCTCATCCTGTCTCGCATCGACTATTGCAACTCCCTTCTTTCCGGCCTTCCCCGCTCCACCACTCTCCCTCTCCAACGCGTTCAAAACAATACTGCCCGCCTCGTCCTCAGAAAGAAGAAATCTGACCACGTCACTCCCTTGCTCAAAGCCCTACACTGGCTTCCCATCTCCCAACGCATTCAATACAAGACCTTGTCTCTCTGCTACAAGTCCCTCAACAACTCCGCTCCTCTCTATCTCTCTGACTTACTTCACCCATACATTCCCTCTCGCTCTCTTCGCTCTGCCTCCGACCCTCTCCGCCTCCGCATTCCTCGCTCCAAACTCAGCACGTTCGGGTCCCGCTCCTTCTCTGTCTACGGCCCATCCATCTGGAATACCCTTCCACTCTCTCTCCGTCAGAAACCCTCTCCCACCTCCTTCCAGTCTGCCCTCAAAACTTACCTTTTCAAGCAGTTCTAACACCATGACCTCACTACGCACCCCATCGCCAGCTGTCTCTTGCATATAGTGTCTGGTCTGTTTGCGGTATGAGTATATTTGAGTGAATGTATTTCTTGCGTAATTGTTACATGTGTCATTGTCTAAAGCGTGCACATGCGTGCGTGAGTTGTGAGTGCGCGCTTAGAGTTATAATTATTATAAGATAAGCGCATTATAAATACAGTAATTATTATTACAAAGGCAAGACAGGTTTTCAACTGGGCTTTTACTTTTCCCTTTATAGGTTAGAACAATCTAGTGACCGTGACGTCACATGAAAAATTGTATAGAATGTACATTACGTTTATCATGCAGAGTTATAACATAACCACAAGGGTACAGGATCTCATGTTTCACGTGGGTTTTTTGGGTGGCGTGGTGGGTAATAAGAAATCACTGGACTGGATCCGGCTAGGGCCTGAGTTACTGTAGGCCGATGTTTAGCCAGAATGAGTACTTAACCTAAGCGTACTGTCACGGTAAAACTTCCAGTCCCTTATACGCTTCGTGTCCGGGGACTGTAATCTACCTAACGCTACGGCAAAACAAGGTGTAAGGTTGCACCTTTGCCTACTTGAAATGTTGCAGCGTAATACATAATTCTAGTCTTTGTACACAACCAGCGCTCATGCAATTATAAGAACGAAAGGCATTACCGAACCCTGCATGCTATGCTATTACATTTGAAGTAGGTTCAGGTAATTATCTAAGGTCATGCCAGCTCTCACAGTGCTGTATGGGAGGGGAGGGGTGGAGGTGGTAAAAAAAACAACACCAAAAAGGTTAATGGTTGGCATGTTGGAGAGGACAGGGGAGGATTTGTGGGTGAGGATTATTTATTCGTCAACCCATGCGGACGAAACTCATGGGGCCAGTTCAGCGAATGCATTGCAGTTTGCATGTCAGCGCCACCCAACGATCGATGGCATTGTGTTCCTGACCTTCATGGGTTACCAGATGAGCCGGAATGGAAATAATAATAATAATAATAATAATAATAATAATAATAATAATAATAATAATAATAATAATAATAAGTATTAAAAAATGTTTAAAAAACAATAATAATAATAATAATAATAATAATAATAATAATAATAATAATAATAATAAGTATAAAAAATGTTTAAAAAACAATAATAATACTACTACTAATAATAATAAAAATAATAATAATAATAATAATAATAATAATAATAATAATAATAATAATAATAATAATAATAATAATAATAATAAGTATTTAAAAAAATGTTTAAAAGAACAACAATAATAATAATAATAATAATAATAATAATAATAATAATAATAATAATAATAATAATAATAATAATATTAATAATAATAATTATAATAATAATAATAATAATTATAATTGTATTTTATTTTTATTTTGGACTCTTTATTGTCCCTTTTTATAAGGAAATTCTGGGCCGCCTCTTATGGGTAAGGCATAGTCGCAGCCTGTGGCGCGCCCAAACCCAACCTACCTAATATTAGTTGAGTGTGTTTTTTAAATTTTGCTGGGGGAGCAAACCTTAGTACCCGGAGAAAACCCCTGAGACGTTGCCCGAGTGGAAAGTAAATACTATTCGGAGAAACGTAAGGCCAAGATGCTGGATCGATCCCACACCTTCGATCTCACGCCTATCAGGCAACACCAATGGATGCTATACACGCGCTGTTCCCCAAATCACCAATCTGACTCAAAGCGCGGCGATCTATACCAACATATACACGCTCACATGTGTCGCCCACTCTCTCTCACCATGCTACCTAGAGCTGCAACACTAAGGTTACACACAAATCTGTATCGCCAAGGGAACATACACAACAAAATCACTCGGGTCAACGCTGCAGCAAAGTCAAAAATAAAAGTGATGGACACAGTTTAACAACACAAACACGATAAGAGATAAGAAGATGAACTATACAATAGGGCAAAGAGTTGGCACAGTCGGGCTAATAAACCATACACGTGTGTACCTTCCATTCAACATTTACACACTCACACAGCACACATAGGCCTATTTGCGGGCACAGCCAACCACACAAGTACTATGGGCATTAAACACGCACGCGCGAACACACACACACACACACACACGCACACACACACACACAACCGTGTAGAAACGCCGTTGTGATGACTTTATTGAAACTCTACATACGTTACTTGGACATTTTTACAAATGTGTCCATTTTTTTAAGCTAACCCTAAATCTAACCCTAACCCAAACCTAACCCTTACCCTAACCCTAACCTTTAACCTTACCCTAAGCCTAACACACACAGCCCTAACCCTAAAGGAACACTGTTTTGACGTCAAAATAGCGGGGTCTGTCGAAAGAAAGTAGAGATTCAAGTGTATGTCAGAATAAAGGCGTTTCTACCTAGCCACACACACACACACACACACACACACACACACACCTACACACACACACACACACAACCTACGCAAGCGACAACGTAAGCCTCACAGTGCCTAGTGCATTCACCCAGGGGAGTGGGAGGGGGGAGGAAGATGGACCTCTAAAAATGTAACATGAAATGATTGATGTTGGTGTCAAAACAAATGGACCGCCATTTGGGAAATGAAATTATTATTTTCATGATATCTATAGGACATATGCATTTTACCTGTATAAAAGATAATGTATAATAATAAATTAATTGTATATCTATAAAATCTATACAATACAGCACATTTAAAAAAAATAAAGCAACATTTTTATAACAGACTACATTTTACAATATACAAGACAAATCATATGCGATCATCACGCGGTATTATACAGAAAAACTATTTTTTCTGTAATCATTTTATTTTATCTATAAAAACAAGATGTTACACGTAAACAATTCATTTAATAACAGCAACGATATATAAACACCTTTATTTATCTATAAACACTTAATTGTATAATAACAACGAGCACTTGCATCTATAGAATATAGGCCTACTTTATAACACGTACAAAGCATTTTTATCTGTACAATGCATTCAGGACATTTATTTTACAATTGGCTCCTTACAATAATTTTATACTAACTTTCTCATTGTATAACTGCTTCTATAACATAGTTTTTTTTTTTTTAGGGGGGGGGGGGGTGACGTTCTAAACGACTCAAAAGTGAGTGCATTGCAGATAAACTGGTCTGATAAAGGCATTACATTACATGGTTATTGCTTTAGGTCCAGCGGACTCTTCCGAGCCAAATCAGGACCAAGCAATACATTATAGGCTAAATAGTAAATAGGCAGGGTAAAAACTAGTCCTCTCGCGACAATGGCCATACCATCGGAGTTTCCGTTTCTTTTCACCAATGTGAGCAGGTCATCGTGTTGTCCAATGGCTTGTGTGATGGCCTTTCGGACTTCGTCATCACACACATTGACCCGTCTCACATAGGATCAAATACAAGCTCAACATTCTCACATACAAATGCCTCAGCAAACGTGCTCCTTCCTATCTATCTATCTATCTATCTATCTATCTATCTATCTATCTCTCTATCTCTCTATCTATCTCTCTATCTCTATATCTATCTATCTATCTATCTATCTATCTATCTATCTATCTATCTATCTATCTATCTATCTATCTATCTATCTATCTATCTATCTATCTATCTATCTATCTATCTATCTATCTATCTATCTATCTATCTATCTATCTATCTATCTATCTATCTATCTATCTATCTATCTATCTATCTATCTATCTATCTATCTATCTATCTATCTATCTATCTATCTATCTATCTATCTATCTATCTATCTATCTATATCTCTCACTCTATCAATCTTCCCGACCACTCCCTCCTCAAACGACAACCTCAAACTCAACATACCTCATACAAAACTTAAAACTGCAGGCCAAAGCTCCTTTTCTTTCAAGCCCCCACCAACTGGAACTCTCTACCTCTCCCACTCCATCAACAACAGTCTTTAAAAGCATTTAAAAGCATCTGGCCTAAACACCTTTCTTTTCCCTAAATAATCCTTATACTACAGCCCTCCCCCCCTCCCTCAAACACCACATGCCCTTACCCCTCCCCAACCCGTCTGTCACGTCACCCGAGTGGGTTCCGCGACGCTCAGCTCAAAGCAACGAGTGGTAGGATAGAAACTCAAACAAAAGAATCTAACACAAAATGCCAGATGAACTCTTTTATTCAACAATGACACACACACTCACAGGATAATGGGATACTAAACCACCCTCAACCCCTATCAAGACCCCCAACCCAGTATTTACTAAACAATTACCTCCCTTGTCTAACTGAAAACCCCAGAACTATATACAAACAGAACGCCCACAACAATATGCAAAAATAGTAATAAATTAAATTCAGGTAAATACAATTCCAGGCTGAATTCACAATCAGAAAATCTTAAGATTCAATCGCATTGAATAAGCTAGCTTTGAAGTTCAGAATCACCGTTCGTAACCTATCTATTATCTGAGCTCAGAGTACACTAAAGCAGTTAATCACAGTGACACACAGATAAAGGAAGTGATTTACACTGGGTAACGAAGATATATGTTTAGGTGTGTGGAGTGCGAATCTGTATGTGTGTGGGTGCGGTGTAGCTGAGATCCTGTAACCCCGATGGAAGGCTCGTCCGAAGCAACGGGCAGGTCTAGGCGATGATGGAGGGCCACACCCAGCGGCGGCGCCAGCAACCAAAGAGAGAGGTGGTGGTGGTGGCGGCGAGGCCAGGCAACTTCCACACCTCCCAGCGGCATAGGCAGAGGCCTCAGAGCTGATGTGCACTCGGCACAGTAGTACAGCAGCGACACGTAGGACTCGTAGAATTATACCAGTGGTAGTAGCATAACAGTACAGTATGAAGAGGGAGTAGGAGGCACTGTGGTCTAATGGTAGTGCTTCGGCTTGCGGATCGGATGGTCTTGGGCTCGAGCCCTGGCCGGGCCATTGTGTTGTGTCCCTGGGAAAGACACTTTACTCCTGTTTTCCTACTCCTTCGGATGAGAGTATAAACCGAGGTCTAGTCTGTGTCGCATACATTCCATCATAACGGACTTTAAAGATCCCGACGCTCATGTCCTAGACGGGTGAGTGCCGGTGACAAGAACACACCCAGCATGCACCTAGGTCCTTCTCCCCATCCCTGGCTGCCCAGGATTGTGCTCAGTTGTCCGGGCGTCAGACCATGTGCCCAAAGGCTGCGGATGGGTGTCTTGGGCGGCTTGAGTTAGATCCTGTATCGGCCAGCGCCTTGAGCAGCTCTTGAGCTGGAAAAGTGCTATATAAGAACGATTAAATAAATAAATAAACAGTAGTGGTAGCAGTAGGACAAAACAGAAGATAACAGCCCAGTCTGTGGAACAAATAAAGAGTCTCACTAGTTCGTCCACAAAAACTTAAACACTTCATAACAGGAATCGCCTTCCGCCGTCCGCCATCTTGACCTGTTTATACATGCATCTCAATAACACAATGCACTTCTTAATTCTATAATAATTTATCTCTTTCATGACACATAGCCGTTTATATAAATATACATAATTATTACAACTGCACTTCCAGTCACACAATCCCGATTCATCTCATCCACACTTCCCTCTTCATCACCCCTCTCTACGTTATAGTACATTATCTCCCTTTATTCACAATTATCTCTATCATGCTATAATACAAACACGCTTTCCTCATATTCATCCCCTTCACCACCCCTCTCCAACAGTTACACAGTACATTGTCTCCCTTCCTTCACATTCATCACCCCTCTCTCTCTCTCTTTAACATGCATACTTCATTGTCACCCTTTAACCCCGGTTTGGCAACAACAGCAACGACATTATTCATACACATATTCAACCAAGAAAATCATATGAGGGGCGACGGGGACCGATGCTCTCAATATTATTTCTTGTATTCAAGTTTTTATACACTACCAAGACTGTTTATATATATAGTGATTGTTGTGTTGTATACTTCAGGAAGATGTTCGTGTGGAAATTTTTGTGTTTACTGCAAGTGTACCTTGTATTTTTCACTTTCTTTTACGTCGTGAGCGGAAACCAAGATCAAGATGGCCGTTTACAGTACAGCAGTGATTTCCTGTTGTCGTTTCGAACGCACAAAGAGATCATGGATACTAGCAACTTTCCAACTGATATGCTTCCATCTGGGCTTTCACAAACGACCAATAGCCATCAGAAAAAGAGGCAAAGAGGGAAAAAGGGGAGGATTACAACGCCGTATGCGGAAGTTCAGCCTAAATAACAGAAGACGTATGCCGCCTCTACCCACAGTTCTACTAGCTAACGCACAGTCTCTTCGCAACAAGGTTGACGAGATAGAGGCCTACGTGCGATTTGCGAAGGAGTACCGAGAGATGTGCCTACTCGCCTTCACTGAGACCTGGCTATCCGATCGAGACACCGATGATGCTCTTCATTTGACAGGCTTCGGCACTCCTATCCGCCTTGACAGATCTCCAGAGATAACTAAGAAATCAACAGGAGGGGGGGGGGGTGTGCTTTTACATTAACCAAAGGTACTGTAACAACGTTATTATACGCGAAAAGATATGCACACCAGATATCAAACTTCTCTCTATCTCACTAAGACCTTTTTATCTACCTAGGGAATTCCCGCAGCTATTTTTTACCCTTGTGTACATTCACCCTCGTGCTAATGCCAGTGGAGCTAGACAATTAATTGCTGATGTTATTCAAAAGCAAGAATCTATTTCACCTGACGCTCCGAAATTTATTTTGGGTGATTTTAATCATTGCTAGCTGGTGTCATGAATGGATTTTCATGAATTAAACTAAATAAATGCTTGTTTGCTTATTTATCTGACTCCATAATTATGTTGTGTGCATGTGCTCTCTCGTATCTGTCGTTCATTCACACTCATTCAGGACAAAGAAAGCTACTTGCATTTTTGGCCTCTCTGCCCCGTTCACTATTCAATTAACTTATACATAAACAATTATCACACATATAAATTACATACATATCATTCATACTGAAAAGTTCCGTGACTATATTATCTCATTTAGAGCATACTGAGAATGTTCCATGACTCATGTCTCACATAAATCTAGGCCTATAAAAGTACCTTGTTCATGTATTTCACATAGACTGTAGATTGACAATCTGAAGGACTGGCCTCCCTTTGAGTGCTCAGTCTAATAAGACTCACAAGTAGAAGCGATGGGATTCAACCTGCTCCTCGGTTACCATGCTCTGGAGTCTACGGTGGCCATCAGATCCCGTTCTGACATCGGCACCGTCACAATCCACGCGTGCAGACCTTGGGGGGTTCAGCTCAGCTGCAGCTGCCCTCCTAGCCCAGCGTGGGGAGGTTCATCCCGGAAATTGGTCCTAGGGTAGGAAGCTGTAGTTTAAGAGAAAGTTTATTAATTACCAAAGTCAGTTATTCTCTTTTTCACTCACTCTCCTTTTCTGTCCTCCTTTGCGTTTAGTCACGTTATCTTCTTTACGTTTCCACAACGTTAATGTCAATTCACTGCACGGCCTCAATAGGTCGCATTTTCCAGTTACGTCACGGGTAAATTATTTCTTAACACATTCATGTGTCGTAATATCTGAGTCACGTATATAAATGTATAAAATTATTTATCAGTCATTCACACATTCACGCATCACTCGGCTATTCTAACAATCACTTCAGCCCCAGTTATAATGCGTAATGGTGAATACCCTAACAATTATCCTTTACATTTCTTTACATTACTTTACAGTGAATTCACTCACTGACAATATGAAATTACAACAAAATTTCATCTTCTTGGTTACATTGAATTAACAAAACCCCAAGAATTACACATAAAACATTTCACAATAATTTGACTAATAATATTTAAACACTATTTAAATACCTGTATAAAACAGCATAATCCAATAGATCAAATAATAACTTTGATATTCCGGTATGATGGTTGAAGATCCGTTGGATCTCATTATTGATATGATGATGATGGTCATTGTTGTCAGGGTGGCGACGTGGTGATCGTCCTTAACGCTCATGCAATAGGACGTTAAGCATCGTTTTCCGGTATGATGGTGGGGCCGGGTAGCTCAGTTGGTAAGAGCGTCTTGCTAGTAACCGAAAGGTCGCTGGTTCGAATCCCGGATTGGTCAACGTGTGATCATATTATTTTCCCCTTTACCAACAACTGGCCCGCTGGTGTCAGTATAAATCGGTCCAGTAGTCACCTATATGCGAAAGTGTCGTGTGACTATAATCTACAAACAAACCGGTATGATGAAAGAAGATCCGTTGGATCTCATTTTTGATATGATGGTGGTGGTCATTGTTGTCAGGGTGGCGACGTGGTGATCGTCATTAACGCTCATGCAATAGGACGTTAAGCATCGTTTTCCGTTTCCGGTATGATGAATAAAAGATCCGTTGGATCTCATTTTTGATATGATGATGATGGTCATTGTTGTCAGGGTGGCGACGTGGTGATCGTCCTTAACGCTCATGCAATAGGACGTTAAGCATCGTTTTCCGTCTGGTATGATGATGGTCATTGTTGTCAGGGTGGCGACGTGGTGATCGTCCTTAACGCTCATGCAATAGGACGTTAAGCATCGTTTTCCTCCGGTAAGATCCGTTGGATCTCATTATTGATATGATGATGATGGTCATTGTTGTCAGGGTGGCGACGTGGTGATCGTCCTTAACGCTCATGCAATAGGACGTTAAGCATCGTTTTCCGTTCCGGGAGCGAGTCACTGACATGTTACACGGTCAATCGATCTCGTTGCACTCGCCGATTCCCGCAAAAACCGGTCAGCTGTCGATTTCTCTAATATTTGATTGGCTCGGCTCACCTCGAGGCTTTTAAAATAAAAGTATGGCAAGCGATCCGTGACAGCTGGATAAAACTTTGAAAGCTTATGATCAGTATTTTACTTGTGCAACATCTATAAACAACACCACTTTAGATCTGTGTTATGGCAACATACCTTATGCATACAAGTCACGTGCCTTACCTCCACTTGGCGCTTCCTATCATAATAGTGTGTTTCTTGCGCCTGTGTATAAACCTGTGTTTGAGAGAGTCGAGTGTGTTGTGCAGAAAGTGAAACAATGGACTGTTGATAGCATTGAATGTTTGCGTGGATGTTTTGAGTGTACTGATTGGGATGTGTTCTATGATGCATGCGAGACTTTGGATGAACTTACAGATGTTGTTTCTTCGTATATATCTTTTTGTGTAAATAATATTATTCCATCTAAAGAAATTATTATATTTCCTAATAATAAACCTTGGGTAACGAAAGAATTAAAGTATGTGTTGAATAAAAAGAAAAGGGTGTTTTTTACAGGTAGTGCCGAAGATAAAAAGAGGGTAAATAGGGAAGTGAGAGAGGCAAATATAGAAAAGCAAAAATGATATATAAAGACAAAATAGAAGAACGTTACAGTTGTGGGGACTTGAAAGCAGCTTGGAATGGAATAAAGACAATGGCAAATGTAAATAAACCTATAGATAGCAAGAAGAAAACTGTTAAATTAAATAATGTACATGATAGTGACCTTCCTAACGCTTTGAATATTCACTATAACCGTTTTGAGAAACATGATTTTTCTGATAATATTAAAGCTCTTAAAGAATTTTTGCATCCCCAAAATTATATTGTTATTTCACAAGAGCAAGTAACAGGTTTGTTTAAGAAAATAAATGTAATTAAAGCCCAAGGTCCTGACGGGATAGGTGGGCGTGTCTTGCGTTGTTGTGCAGAACAGCTTGGCGGTGTGTTTTCTCGCATCTTCCAGCTCTCTCTCGACTTTGGCTCTATCCCTGCTCTCTGGAAATTCTCCAATATTGTGCCCTTGCCTAAGATTGCCAATCCTCAAAATCTTAATGACTTTCGCCCAGTAGCATTAACAAGCTTAGTTATGAAAACGCTGGAAAAAATTGTTAAAGACCTACTTTTATTATCTGCAACAGAATCACTCTTAGATCCATTACAGTTTGCATATAGAGCTAGGAGAGGGGTTGATGATGCCAAGCTGCTCATCCTTAACACTCTGTATAAACATCTAGAGAAACCAAATGCACATGCCAGAATTCTTTTTGCAGATTTTAGCTCTGCTTTTAATACTGTTCAACCACATATTTTAATACAAAGACTTATCTCAGATTTTCTCAACATCAGCTTGTCTCTTGGATTTGAGATTTTTTGACTTGTAGACAGCAACGTGTTTATGTTAATGGTCTTTTTGCTGATACTGTTATAACAAACACTGGATCACCTCAGGGATGTTGTCTGTCACCTTTTTTTTAATACATTTTGTATACTGACAGTTGTAGAAGCTCAAGGGAGGGAACTTATCTTGTTAAATTTTCTGATGATGCAGCCTTGTTGTCTCTCCTTATAGGTAAAGAAAGCAGTCATACAGAGAGCTTGGCAGAATTTGTTAATTGGTGTGATGACAATTTTTTAGAGTTAAATGTATTAAAAACAAAAGAAATGTATATTGATTTTAGAAGGAAGACAGATGAGGATGTGAGCAGTACGATTCATGGCAAGCCTGTTGAAAAAGTGGATGAATTTAAATATTTAGGAACTGTTTTTGATAGTCAATTAAAATGGGACGCCAACACTGCGAACATCATAAAAAAAAGGCCAACAAAGAATGTATCTTCTTCGTAAACTTAAAAGTTTCTCTGTTAGCTCTATTATTCTTAGCCGTTTTTATCAGTCTTTCATAGAAAGCTTGTTGTGTTTTTCATTTGTCTGCTGGTTTAACAGCCTTTCTGTACATGATAAGAACAGTCTGCACTCAATAGTAAATATATGTTCAAAAATAATTGGTGACAGGCAAAGAGACCTGAGTACTTTTTGTGATCAACAAACACTTAGGAGGGCTGTTTCGATTATTTCTATGCCACATCATGCGCTAGCTGAGGAATTTGTTTTGATGCAATCGCGGAGGAGGTTTAAAATGCCACAGTGCAAGACCAATCGGTATTTAAAATCGTTTGTGCCTCATGCAATACAGTTGATGAACAAGAGTAAGAACAATTAATGCATAAAACTAAAAGTAAAAACAATTAGCCTGATAATAACTAATCTTAGCTGCTTTTTCCTTTAATGAATCTTCTACCTTGTTATTTTTATGCCTGTGTCTGTGGTGAGTGCTGCTGGTGATGTATGCCTGTGTTGGGTAAATGTCTATGAACTGGATGTATGTGTGTGCATGGGCAGTGTGTAGGTGCAGATGGCGTCGGGGGGCTGCCGTTGTGTTTTTGTGCAAGTTGTTTTGTGCAAGTTGTTATTGTTTGTAGACATCCTCATGTATATCAGATATTGTTGTGATTAAAAAAAAAAAATAATTAGAGAGCACTCATACCCCCATTGTAATTGCCATATCTGGATAAATAAAGTTGTTTGAATTGAATTGAATTGAATATAAAAATCAACAAACTACTATTCATCAAAATATATCCCTTTCCCCCTCATTCACCATCATTCATTCACGTACGCAGACCTGGAATGCACCGCCACTAAGGAAAAGAATTACAGGGTTTACACTCACCTTTTAAGTTCTCGGCCTGTGATACAACAGATGCACGTACATACACAACACCACACAGTACACCTTAGTACAGTACACACTGGTTAGATAGTTGAGAGTATCAAGTTCGTTTCTGACTAATGCTTAGCTATGCACTCGAACATCTCAATACTGCTGAAGTACTTGAGCTTTGGCAGGTGCCCAATTGAGGGCCACACAGCCTTAAGACAGAACCCTACACCTATTACCTCCCAATAGATGGTGGTTACAGTCCTCCCACTACAGGCTTAGACATTCTTGTCCCGACAAGGGTGCAAGACCTTGGGTGGTTCGAAACACAACGAACAATCTACCCTTACAGAAGAACTTATCTAACCTGACACACAGTCACAAAGTTACTTCTGTCCAAAAAGACTGACTGCTTTCAAAAGCAACCAAAATGACTGCCAACTAAATCACATACCAGCACACATGACAGCATCGAGTCGAGCTCAGTAACCCAGTTTCTCCCATTATGCATTTTGCTCTTTGCGTTAAACACATGAAACCCACACTTATTTATCTTTCATACTCAGTAAAAGAAACTGCCGAATTGTCTATGTACACTGTATCACTAGAGATGTACAACTCTGCACAATATGTAGCTATCTCTAGTACGTGCTGAAAACTCGTGTCGTCACACCGTCTCATCCGCAAGCCTAAATCAGAGCAGGTGTAAAAGGCCATGGATATAATCATTATTTGAAATGTCCTCATGCTTAGTTTCGAGCGCAGTGTCTCCGTTTATGTTGTTGCCTTTTCATTTATGTAATTTGTGCGCAAGTGTTTATCAGTGTGCTTGAATTGTTAATGCGAAAGAATTTGTATGAGTGCGCCTTGAGTCGCCTTGATGTGAAATATGTGCGTGTTGTAAGTCCTCGTATGATGATGATGATGATGATGATGATGATGATGATGATGATGATGACACCCATTGATGATGGCGATGATGATGATGATGATGTTGATGATGTTGATAAAGGAACCGTTCGCGTTACATACAAAACAATACAAGATTATTGCTTTAGGTCCAGCGGACTCTTCCGAGCCAAATCAGGACCAGTTCGCGTTACATAGGATATTATTTTTTTGTACATGCGTAAGTGCAGTGAGTCGTCCTTCTGTGACGGTCCTGTAAGGTAGTGTGCAGTCGTCCTGGAGCTGATGTCCTCGAGATGCTCTCAGCTTGATTTTTATTGTGCTGGTGGTTGTTGTAGCGGCCAAAATTATTCTTCTCTCATTCTGCATTTTCCCTCCAGTCTTGGACTCTTCTTTCTTCTTCTATTCAACTATTTTGGATTCTGCTAGTAGCAATGCCATGAAGCCTTTATTTAGAATTCACAAACGTGCAATTAAAATGGTTATTCTTAACAACTCTGAATGATCACAAACAGATCAGCATAGTACCTCTTGACAACAGATTAAAATTTACTAAAGAAATTTTCATGCACAACATCCTTTCTGGTAATACATCCTCCTATCTTTCCTCTCTTTTTTTTCTAGGAAAACTGCCAGATTTTCTACCAAACTAAATACCCCATTTTCAAGAATTGATCTGTTTAAAACCAGTCCGTCATATTCAGATTCCACTTTATGGAATAACTTTCCAGAAGTTCTCCGCAGTGCAGTCACTAAATACACATCCTTTTAGAAACCTTCTTTTACAGCACATTAAAATTAGTTAATTAGCTACTTAGCAAGAGTTTTACATTCATAACTTTACTTAGATTGTTTTACATAAGTTGTGTGTGTGTGTGTGTGTGTGTGTGTGTGTGTGTGTGTGTGGGGGTGTGTGTGGGTGTGTGTGTGTGTGTGGGTGTGTGTGTGTGTGTGTGTGTGTGTGTGTGTGTGTGTGTGCGCGCGCATATCTTGATTATATTGTTACATTATGATGTTATTGTTATACAGTTATTTTGTTATACTAATTGTTATTATTCCAAGCCCTAAAAGCAATATGTAAAAAAGTACACCCAGTGCTTAATCCTTTACCCTTTTAAATAAAATTATTATTTTATCTCATCTTATCTTATCTTCGGCTCAACACTTAGAACAACAATATTTTCGAAAAGGGCTAGTGATACAGGATTATGTTACAGCATTTTTAATCGCCTGTGTTTAATGCACTTATACCAGACTTTTTATTGTCTAATCAAGGGGACAGTAATTATGCTGTAAGTTTCTGTTATCTGTATTTATTTATTTGTTTATTTATTTATTTATTTATTTTTCTTTATTAACAATTAGTGTATTTATTTCCTTAATTTTTGTTCTTCCTTTGTTTTGGTTTTGTCCATATGACTAAATGGAAGGTAATGATTTTTGAAGAACATAAAAACGTCAAAGAGCAGTTTATATGTATTTTTTTTATTCAAGCGCTAATGAATAATACATAAGTACACAATTTCACAACATTGGAAGATTTTGGTACACGGAGGAGTAAAACATAGAAAAGAAGAAGAGATGATGAGGATGAAGAAGAAGAAGAAGAAGAAGAAGAAGAAGAAGGAGAAGAAGAAGATGATGATGATGATGATGATGATGATGATGATGATGATGATGATGATGATGATGATGATGATGATTTTATTGTCGATGAAACAACACATTTTTGGTGAGAGGAACAAACGATAGAATATAAAATAAAATAACTGTAACTAAAAAGAAGAAGAAGCAGAAGTAGTAGTAGTGGTAGTAGTAGAAATAGTAGTAGTAGTAGGAGTAGTAGTAGGAGTAGTAGTAGTAGTAGTAGTAGTAGTAGTAGTAGTAGTAGTAGTAGTAGTAGTAGTAGTAGTAGTAGTAGTAGTAGTAGTAGTTCCACATTTTGAATATACATCGATACACAAAATACAAAATACACATTCCCTGTTTATCACTAATGTTAAAGATTTATATATGTAGTAGCAGCCGCAGTAGTAGTAGTAGTTCCACAATTTGAATATACATCGATACACGAAATACAAGATACCTTAACCCATTGCTGTGTATTACCGTGAGAGTATGATATGCGATTACAGTCACTGAAAAATGTCCCTGGAGACACGTAGGAAACTTTGTTAACTCATACAGCATGGCTGAGATTACACGAACCCTTCAACATCTTGACAGAAGGAGATTAAGGGTTCAGCTAGTCTCAGCTAGGCTGTAGGTCGCTTTCTGACCCTAGTCTGGTTTACAATGTATTATAAGGAATGAAACATTTCCAGAGACAAAAACCAACACAATGAAAAAGAAAGGTTGATTTTTATTTTTGTCTCATTTATTATATTTTACCAATTTATTTGGTAAACTGATACTTTTATTGTTTGTTGTAGTTTCCAGGGAGGGGGATTTGGGACAACATATTTGTCACTTAAACGGGTGAAATTTGGGTCGCTTTTTTAGGATTAAGTGAGTTAAAATCCAAACAACCATTGCAAAGAAAAACAACCAGATGAACTAAAGAAATGTTAACTAGGACAAGTCCAGACAAATTTGATATTTTCGAGCTAAGCTCTTTTTCGGGCAGACAATCCATCATCAAGTAAAACAGGTACGTGTTGGGAACAGCAACGTGCATTATCCTGCGTAATCGTTGTAACGGTTTAACGCTGCAGTGATCTGCACGAACAACACGATCATTGCAATCCAGAACACGGCGCCAAAGAAGACCGAGAGTCCGAAAAAGATCCAGGAAACTGTCAAGGTATGGTGAGCATGGGCCCACTTTCTGTCCAGCACGTGAAGTCGCGCCTGTATACAAGAGAGAGGTCAATACCATTTGTCATCAATTGTACAGGTTTACACACACTAATTAGGGAACAAACAACCCTACTGCCTGTAGTTACTGTACAGGATAAGTTTTGAAATAAGCAATATTAGCGATATTATTGATAGAAGCAAATAATAATTAAACTAATTGAAATATGAGAGTGGCCCTTCAATTATTTTGAGTAGTATATTTGAAGCTATGCACTGTGTTGAGGGATTGGCGTTGGACTTTGATGTCCGTGTTGATGCCATTGGTGTTGTTGGTCATCATTTTGGTCTTCTTTGCACTTATTTCCATTCCATAAGCTCTGGAGGTGGTGTCAAGACATAGGACCACCTCAGTATTTACTCAGTAGTCACATAAAATACCAAACAACAATAACGATGATGATGACGACGACGACTATGATGATAATGACGATGACGACTATAATGATGTTGACGACGACGATGGTGATGATGACGACAACGATGATGGCGACAATTTTGACGATGACGACAATTATATGTATTATGCTATTTGTTTTAAAAGTTGTTTTTTTCTCTGTTGCTCCTTTCTTATTGGCTGAGAGGCAGTGTTCTGTATGAATTCTCCATTGTGTGTAATAAAGAGTGATTGACTTGTCGTGACTTGATAATGATCATAATGAGGACGGTGATGACGACAGCGATATTAATGATGACGAAATGCTTACCTTCCAGGCGATAAGCAAGGCGATCGGCCCGAAGGGGGTGACCAGGCAGAATATGGAGCTGAGAATGGAGCACACAAGAGCAACTTGGGTCTGAGGCTCCTTCTGATGCACGTCCCACCGTCATCTAGTGATAGAAAGCATTATTATC